>CM076402.1:41771938-42971938 GCA_038363315.1 Mugilogobius chulae | reverse complement strand
TCTTTTGCAAATTTTAGATGTGAAAAAAAGGAAAAAAAAAACACAATCATAAGGACATTTACAACGATTATTATTGTCTCACAGTCACATCATGTCGCAGGAAAAACAGCAGAGAGCGAAGAACAGTGCATGTGTGACGTGATCGAGAGTGTTTTTTTTTTTTTTTTATGTGTGTGTTTATAAATGTGAAACAACAGCAAAGATGAAACGCCCGTGGATTCAACCAGGTTTATAAGAGGTAAGAACCTGTTACACTGACGCATCGTGGGCGTGAAATGAAAAAGTTAAAACAAACTCTGTGTTGGCCATGTTCAACAATCTAGTAAAGTAGGTGCTTCACACATCATTTAAGGATCAGGGCGTTGAAGGTGGCGTGTATAATGCTTGTTCAAATATGATGAGGCAATGTTTCTTTTTTTGACATTTTTATAGCCGCCTTCACAAGGAAGATGCATTAGATGGTTTCTATTGTAAAAGTCTTTGCGATCGTGCAGCATGTGAACCTTACCATAATGCAACCTGACAAAAAGTCATACCAAAGTCACACAACCCCCATATTACAAGTACATACCCCCACCACTCCCACTCTTCCCCACAAACACACACAGCCACACACATACACCCCCCCATAAACACTCAGACAAATAAATAAAAATCAAGTTTTGCTACATTCGCATACATTGGGCTGGGTACAGATGGACCAAAGAAAGCATCATCAGAGGAGCACCACCCCAGGGCACAGACAGCAGATGAGATGATTAAACCCAAAGAAAGTGTTGCTAGGTAGCTTCAACCAAAATGTGTGGTAATTTAATGTTTTGGTTTTCATTTTTATGTGAAAAAGGGGTAAACGTATGCTCATTAGTGTTGCAATATGTACTGTACATTTTAACAAGTTTGCTCTTTTACCCCTTAATGTATGGTTCTCTTTTGTGCAAATGTACTGTATATCTAGTATTCACTTTATTGCACCTATAGTTAGATGCTAAATTGTATTTCGTTGCACTGTACATGTAGGCTAAAAGTGTAACGACAATAAAGTTAAATCTAATCTAAAGACGCTTGAATGTACATTACATTACATTACATTATGGAGGAAAACTGATAATGCATTTCACAAGATGAACAACCACTACAAAGATTCTGTCAGCAGTTTTTTTTCCCTTTTCCTAACTTTAGCTTAATGTCACTCACTACAACCAGAAGTGTTTAACTAAAATAGCAGCAGTGTAAATCAAACAAATACTATCCAGTTACATTTATTAACCCTGGCATTTAGACGCTATTGTGTTCTTTACAGTGCTGTGTTCGCCGCTCCTGACAGCACATAGTTCAACACAATTTCTAGGTGATAAGACGCCTTTTTCCCAACTGAATTTTTAACAGCAGAACTGTGGATTTTTCTTTTCTTCTGCTCAAATCTCCAAAGACGTCTTTCCTTTTATCAAGAGAAGGTCAAATCACTGGGTGCAAGCTTTGTGTTAGAAGTTGTTTTATGGCACTTTCGCAGACTCAGGTGAGGGTTTTTTTTGCCCGTTAAAATGTGCGTTGCTAGGTTACGGGCCGGCCGAGTTGATTTGAGCCAAAATGGCGTCACCTCACGGAAACGTATAGTGGAGCAAACTGACAAGAGCACAAATACAACAGGAATGGTACATTATTTTTGACATTTGGGTTATGTTTCTCCATCGCTTCCATGAGCCCTGAGGAAAAAGGGAAAAAAAACTAATCTGGAGCCCCCTTTTTCTTTCTCTGTGGCTGTTTACCAAATCAACTAATTGCACTCTCTACCAATCTTCTAAAGTGAGTTTATAATATGAAATGTCTGCGTTTTGTTTTATTTTCTATAAGCGTGAGAGAGAGAGAGAGAGAGAGAGAGAGAGAGAGAGAGAGAGAGAGAGAGATAGAGCAAATGCATTGACAATAATGTTATATTGCAAACAAAATTAGATTGAAAAAGAATAAACATTTGATTTAGTTTTGCAGCTGTTTCGAAGCTGCTCGGTTGGTATCAAGACATTAGTTGTCTTAGTTGTCTTGGTATGTGGCGGAAGTGTCTTGCCTTAGGACACAACAATTTTACGTCTAGTTGTCTCACATTGGTCTACCATCAAATCTTCTGAGATCAGGAATAAGATAATATTTATTAAGAACAATGTACAATTACATTTAGCACAATGGCAGAGATGCTTGTACCAGATTGTAGCTTTTATAGATAATTTGCATTAATAGTCCTGGGGAGGGAGAGACACGTTGGACATGTTTTTAGTTGTAGGAGGAAACCAGAGCACCCTGAGGAAACCTACACAGACACGGGGAGAACATGCAAACTCCACATAGAAAGGCCCCAGGCAGTCAAGGAGTCGAACCCAGGACCTTCTTGCTATGAGGCCAGAGTGCTAACCGCTGCGCCACCGTGTCGCCCAATAGGTGTGTAAAAGTTTGTTCCAAAATCTGTCAGATTTGTTCATATCCAAATGAAGGCACAAAGTTGCTCCTTGATTATATATTTACAGTTCCTGTCATCCATTGTTACCAAGAGTATGTTTCAATAGACTCCACATAGTGCATGGTGCCCATGTTGTTTTGAGCAGTATACAAAAGTATACACTTTTGTTTGAATGACAAAGTATAGAAAAAGGAGAAAGCTAAAGCACAGAAGTTATGCAGATGGTCTCAATATATTCTAATTGTAATGAGAAAAAAAATAAAAATAACTTTTCTGTATAGTCTAATAGTCTTTGTTGACATTCCACTATACAGTCTTTAAAACAAAGTCTGGTTGCTCAAATAATTCAGTTCCACACTTTCCATCCAAGTGTCTTTACCACAGCGGAGGCTCAGAATTCATTCCAAATTGAAAGCAGTTACACACTCAAAGAAACCCGCCTTAAAATACAAGCTGGAGGCAAAAGTGAGAGTGAGATGAAAAAGAGTCTGGTAATAAATCTGCAGCTCGGATATTTACCACACTCCAACCACGATTATGAAACAACAAAGAGTTACATCACAGACTGGAGACAACTACAGCCATGTTCACTGTTTTACTTCAGGACCTCAGTATTCTTTACCACAGGGATCAGGTTACGTTTACTGGTGTTTGAATGACCAGGAGCAGAAAAAGGATGTGCCTTCAATATTTATCACACTGCTTCTTACAACACAGTGCCAGTGACCGTGAGGATCCAGTGATTCAAGTGCATAGGTAACTTTTAAAATGACATCATTGTTTGCAGGTTTTCAGCTTTAGTGGACTAGTTAAAGGAGTCCTATTATGTAAAATGCATTATTCAAAGATTTCAGCCTTGTTATAATGCCCCCTTTCACCATTAGTTTACACAAAGTTCTATTTGAATTGATTCATGCGTGTTTGAGTAATCTTGTATTGTTCTTCAGCTGCAGCTCAAGTGCTCAGAAATTCCTGTTCTCACCTACCACCTATCCCGTCCCACTTGTCTGTATTTACTTGTTATAATTCAAAAGATTACTGTAATACTCAAAGTGAAGCTTATATGGTTCAAAACTGTTGCATAGTCACTTTCCAACAATCAAAATTAGTTGCATCGACTTACAGAAAAACCCAAGGCACTCTCTTTTAGATAAAATGTCTTTATTAACTATGGCATGTCAAAAAGGATCTCATAAAGCCCCAATGCGTTTCAGCCATGGCCTTCATCAGGGGGACAAATCAAAAGTTGTTATTTAAAATTTGTTTCTTCTCACAGTTCAATTTTAATGTGAAGATGCGAGGCTTATCAAATCTGCAGTTTTGAACAGGAAGTCAATAGAGCTGTTTCTATTTTCAAGTTTTTTTAGATCAATTTTGTGTTTTACAATGAACAAAAGGTAAATTACTGATCTCCATATGTTTTACTTTCTTACTAAATACTGTAGTTGAAAAAAAACAAAAAAAAAACAATAGTCTCCTTTAATATCAAATGTAAAATAAGCTTTTTTCAAATACAAAAAACAAGTCTGAGGCAGAGAACAATGCATTTAGAGGCAGTGCCACTCCATGCCACCCCAGTAGTGCATGTGCCTTGTAAATATAGACCACAATCTAGCAGATATTTAATAACACATCTACAACTGAATGAAGCTGAAAAAATGGGAGTTAATGTAATTAACTAAGTTTCAAAAGCAGAACCACAGTCCTTCCTATCTCCTTCCATCTCCCCTCTCCTCCTCAACCACACCCCACTACCCTTAATTCAATTTATCCAGGACAGCCCCAGGACTACTGTGTGTCTCTGCTCTCTTGAAGATAACCATCTACAGGGGGGTTTGTCAATTGGCTGGACGGACCATCCGAGACGGAGTTCTCATTCACAGTCTCTCCAGCCGCCCTGAGCCACATCTTCACCACCATCCCATTTCTCATTCACAATTAAATATTATGTAACCTGCAGTCTAGTGTGTGATGTGGTCCTGAACAAAGCTCTTGAGTTGACATTATGAAGAAAACATTGCAAAAATGGTAAAGTTAGTTGTTGAAAGGCCCAACATGTTTGTTTGTTTTCAATGTTTTTGTAGTACTAAAATTACTTTCACATGGCCTGAGGAAAAGCCTCCTTCTTCTTGTTTTCATAGAAATTTGGTTCAAAATTTTGCTTTTTTGTGCACAGTATAAATTAAGTTGACTATATTAAGACTTTTAAGAAATATTGTTTCAGTGATTTCCATGGAACAGTGCAGGTGACATTTAGGGCCTGTCCCCACGAAGCCAAGCTCAGGCGTTTCAGCACAAATATTTGTCCTAAACCACACATCGTCCACACGAAGCCGGAGTTTTAGGACACTAAAAACAAAGATTTCTGAAACCTGTCTCAGGGTGAAAAGATTTCAAAACTCCGGTTTAGTGTCTCCGCAGTTACGCTGTATCCGTTTTTTTTTTTTTTTTTCCCACGATGACATCACTGCACCAAAGTCACATCTCATTTGCAGAATGTACTGACCTTTATACGATGTTCACTGTGAAAATCTGCGTCTCATTTCACCATAAACCACAGAAGACATAAGAAAACAAAAACAAATCCCTTACAATCTCCATTAAATCCATATTGAAATATTGTCAAAATATTCCAAAGATTCTAAGGCATAAATCCACTTTCTGTGTCTCTTCTGTAGGTTTTAGTTCCATATTGTTCATTCAGAATGTTTGTGAAGTTTAAACTCCGATAAGTTTTTGTTTATGTTTTTTTGTTTTTTTTTAACTCTATTGTACATTTCGACTTCCTTTCTGTGTCAGTGTCACAGCGCCACACTCTGGTCAGTTAAAGGCATTACACCGGCTTCAGGCTGGTTTTACTGATTCATGTGGACGCTGATAAATCCTTAGGCAGCTCCTTGTTTACGCAGATCGTTTTTAAAACTATCCTCGTTTTGTATTCCTGTGGACAAGGTCTAAACCTACTAAAAATGACCCATTTTGAGCTGTAAAAGATCATCACAGAGCAAAAGTTGAATAATCCAGTTACTATGATGTTTGGTGCCAGATCCAGAGTAGATGGATTAAAACAAATTAACCTCTTTGAGTCCATCTGCATGCTATGAAAAAGCAAACACATGCTGGGTGATTTTAGTTTTACATGTCAATCTAAACCTATGTAAACATGTGGGAGTCAGCCATGAATAATCAATTATCTAATAACAAAATTACTCAAATAAAAAGCCACATGAAGAAGAATCTACAAAGCTCTGTGGAACATAAATGAGCTTCTCTGTCTCTGCTTTTGCTCCATTAAAAATAATCACAGAACAAAAGCCCTTGATCATGTGCATATGTCTGAGCCAAGCTAAAGCTAAATACATCCACAAGAAACAATAGAGAAAGTGTGTCAGCCACCACAAATAGAATCAAGATCACAAAGTTGAAAATGTAGGGATTATAAGACTACTTTTCAAACTACTTTTCAAAGATTTGCTAAATATAATGTGTTTTTCTCGGCAGCAAAGTGACAAAAGTGAGAAATGTCAATTTTACTGAAGGTATTATGTGTTTAGAAGTAGTTTTGTGGAGCAGGAATAAAGTAACTTAGAAATGTGCTTGATTTTTTGATTTTCCTTTAATCAGAATCCAAACTGTGCTGTCAAAATCTGCTCTGGCAGCTTTATTGAAAAAAAGTTGGAACAAAATTGAAAGTGACATGTGTGATTACGTGTTTTATTATGTAGATTGGCCCCTGAAACTTTTTGTGGTGCACTGCTCTCTGTGGAAATTCACTGTGTCAAAAATACACTTTGCAGTTGAAGATGCACACATACTGTAGTGTCAAGGCTTCATCAGGTTAGGCAGTGAGCAAGACATAGTGTTTCCTATTAATAACAATGTACATTGCCAAAATACATTTCAAATATTTTCAAACTGGTGACAAGACCCTAGTGTTGAGGTCAAGACCGCAGGAATCGAGACCAAGACCTTTCCGAGACCACAGAGTCCCAAGACTGAGACAGGATCAAGACTGCAGTCCATCAAGATCAAATCAAGACCATTTTTTTGTAATTTTATACAATTATCAGTGTCTACATGATCTTATTGTGAAGGGCTTTATACAAACTGTACCTAGGACATGTCACTGTGCTCCTGGTGCAAGAGCAGCAGAGCAGGGTGAGAATGAAATGTAGTCCTGGGGTCCACGACAATACCGAGTCCAAGACCAAGTCAAAGATAAGACTGAGTCCAAATTTGCTCGAGTATGAGACAAGATCAAGACCTTAAAAGGCGGTCTTGAGACCAGTCTCTAAGACCAAGACCTGTCTTAATTACCTACTACTCCACTAAACCCATTCACTTTTTGTCTAGCTGAAAAGAAAGAAAGAAAGATAGAATGCACTTGGTCAGAAGTAGGGCAGAAAAAAAATTCTCATTTCAATTTTGTTTAACTTTTTCAAAAGCAACATAAAGGAAACAAAAATGTTGACTATGTTCCTTTTATTTGATATTTTAATTTATTATACATCAATATTGTGCCTCAAAGTTTGACTACTGCTTTAAACCATACGTTTTTACTGACAAATGATTGGTTGTCGATCTAAATAACCAATGGTTCTACATGACTCAATCTCGATCTCTCAATTTTTGGATTCATTGTCCAGCCCTAGTCAGAAGTGATACAACTACTCAATTCAAAGTTCCGTACAGCTGTTTAAAAGACAACTAAATCAACATATGACTCAAACTAACTCCTTTACATGAGCATAGGTACATATTTACACACCAGTGGGCTTGTTCATGAACTTGGCTGCACAATTGGTGATAACAAGAAAAGAGATGATGTGTTCTATAAAAACACAGGGAAAAACAGTTCAACTAAACACTAATTGACACAGAAAGACAAAAAATACTGAGGGTCAAGACCGAAACTTTCAAACGCCAAGAGAGTGACAAGACCAAGACTGTGACTCGTCGAAACCGAATCAAGACCATCTTTGTCATTTTCTACATTTATCAGTGTCTACATGATCTTACTGTGCAGTCCTGCAAACTGTGGCTGGGTTTTAGCAGAAGTTTACATGGTGGTACATAGTGAAATAAGGTCTCAATGTCAGACCCCCAGTCCACTACAAGATCGAGTCTAAACAACATCTAGGCCTGGAGTATCAAACTGGCAGCCTGGGAACAAAGGCAGCCCAGAGATGACTGCATGCAGCCCCAGGATGATACCTGATTATATAGTGATGGGTGAAATGAACCAATGAGAGATCAATATATGACAAAGAACATAACATTTATTTTAATGCTCTTCTTTTAACGTTTATGTACTTTTATCAATATTAATAGTAACAACAATATTTATATAGCATTTTGTGCTCACATAGCCAGCGTTTTCCTTGATTATATTCATTTTTCACAAACTGAAGCTTTGGTCACATGACTTCCTTGCCTCTGAGCCACGGTTCATTTCAAGGCTTTGCTGGACATGCCCACTTTTGCTCGGCACAGGCTTCGAAGCCTTGCTTCATTTTGCCCATCACTATGATTATTACAGATAGTAGTCTGCTTGAAAAGCACATAATCATTTGAACTACAGAACCTACAATACACTGCAGCCTAGCACCGACTCAGCCCTTATATTGCTGAGATGTAAAACCTCTAATATGCACTATTATCCAAAAAAATATAATGTAATAAAATGCAATGTGTACATATGTGTTATATTAAGCCTTAAAAACATAATTGTCAAAGTTAATAACTACTCCATTTAAGTTTAACATCCCTGCTCTAGACCAAGACAAGAAAGAATCCAAATTGAGTCCAAGACGAGACCAAAACCTTAAAAGACCTGGTCTAGACACCTGTCTCAAGTACAACTACACTACTAAAAACACAAGGACGTGTTTTTAATCAATGCACAGTTCTACTGGGAACATTACAAAAATCTTTTGTAGTCGTCCCACTGAGGCATCTAGTGTTCCAGAAGACTCCCATCCAAGGTCTAACCAGACTCCATCCTGCTTAGCCTTAGAGACTGGATGATGCCACACTTTGATAAGCAGGTGTGGCAACAAGATGAAAAAAGCTGTTTGTCTTAAAAGTATATCTATGAATCAAATGTTCTCCTGTTGTCATTTCTGCAGCATTCACAGTCTCTATTTACTGTTCTTCATTCACCTCTACAGTAAAGATATTGAACCAGAGAACACAGAAAACACGGCGTAGGTCATCTCTGGAGACAGACACATACATCACTCTGTGCTGACCTCCACTGCGCCCCTCTGCTGTCCCAGTGCAGCCCTCAGCACACTGCCTTCAACCTTTGTCCTCACACAGACACACTTTCACCTGCCTCAGCTCTGTGCGACAACTGACCGCCGGCCTCACTCCCCCTTTGGGCACGCTGTTAATTTTCCCGTCCATCTGCTTACAAGAGGCTCGCGTTCCAGCACAGTTCCATGCTCCAACACCAATTAACCACACAAAAAACAATCTCGCTCGGTCTCATATAGTGTTTTCTGTCAGAACAGCAGATGGACGCAGACTAATCAGGAGACAAAAGGGAGGGAGAATGTCGAAGTTGTTGTAAGCAGGCGTGAATCTTTGAGTTTTGACGGACAAACAAGGCTGGCCGGGGAGTTGGATTGATTGGAAAACATGAACCGAAGGACCTCGTACAAGTGCACCTGTCAGATCGGCTCTGTGATGGACTGAACCGGTCGACACGCCGCTGCCAGGAAGCTCCATGCTCAACACCTTGACAGATGAGCAAGACAATTGATTTCTAACTGTGTCAAAATGTTAATATAAGAGTCCAAAGAGGGCTTAAAGCACACAGAGGGACTTAGATATGTGGGTATTTTTTTATTGTATTAAATCTTTTTTCTGACAGATTCTCAAATAATGTGGTTAGTTTTTAAAATATCCATTGTAACTTTTGGGAAATCTAATATTGCGATTCAAGAACTATGTCTGATGATCTGGACAACAAAACCATGAAATGCTGAAACAAATTACACCAAGAGTGAAAAAATTGCAGTCCACAGACATGAGAACATTTTGTGATGATTACTTTATCTAACAAAATGTGTCAGAATACACGGGTCATACTGTTCAGCAGGAGAGCACATATTTATAGACGGTGAGGGGCTAGTTGCACTGAGTTATTATGGGTGTGATGAAATGAAAAAAGTTTGCACAAGCTGTGTTGGCTATTTTATACATTTTAAGACATATCACTAGGCAACAGAGACAGCTGCTCTGATTGGTTCTTGTAAAGTTCCTTGAGCTACAACATACAATCTGACAAATAATCATAGCAGAGCCAATGTTTGGAAAAGTAGAGCTGAGGAAAGATTCTCATAAGAGATTATTCCTTGTGTCTATAGGTCAGTGTGTCTGTGTTATGATTGTCATATTGTAATGTGCTTGGACTGCTTTCATGTGTGGAAAAAAACATTTGCCAATATTGTAAGGTTTCAACAATGAAGTATTTGGTTTTATACAGATGAAGCAAATGACATTTGTCTAAGTAAGTAAGTAAGTAAGTAAGTAAATAAGTAAGTAATTAAGTAAATAAGTAAGTAACCTTTATTTGCATAGTGCTTTTCACAGACATAGTCACAAAGTGCTTCACAATGCGATTAACCCCTCCTCAGTGATAGTAGGCTGTCTCAGCAGAGGCGATTCGCCTAAACATTCGCCTTAACCTCCGACTATCACCAAGTGTTCCCCAACCTGCATGTTATTGGTTGATGGGGAAACCGGAGTGCCCGGAGGAAACCACCCAGACTATCCCGCATGCACCACCTAACTCTGTTTTGGCAATGAAGATGGCCGCCCTTGTCATTGATATTAAATTATTTTTACACACTGGAATTTACAAATTACTGGCTACAAATGTCCTTCTGCATTGATTTGGGGTTTGAATTTGGAAAATACTAATAGTCATCTCAAATTATTAAATTTTAAAAGTATTCTATTAAATAAGCAGAGAAACTAGCATGACGAGAAAATGATCACAAATGCATTTCGAAACTTTCTTTGCTTAATTCGTAATTTATTGATAAACAGACTAAGTTAAGTTCAACAAATGATTGAATGATGAATATGTTTTGTTTTATTTTGATTTCCTATTATTCATATTTGCTAAAATTAATAATCTTTGGAAGTCCTCAGAGACGACTGTTGTTGTGATTTTGGGCTATACAAAAATAAATGGATTTGATTTTACACTGACATGAGAGAAATAGTCTGTCGTGTACACAGCCAGTAGCCAGGCTGACATCACCTAGTGCCCCTGCTCAATTTCATCTAGGTCAGGTATCACAGAGCTGTTGACAGTTCAAGAAAAGCAGAAAGTACAATCAGCCAATCAGCGAACAGAGATGAAGCACCGTGTTGGCCAGAACCAACCTGAGCAGAGACAGACGATTCTTTTGACCTTGTTTCAAATATTAATGTGATTTTGTACCTTTAGCCTGTAAGTTGTACATTTAGCTTGTAAAAAACAGTAATGATAACTGACACACCTTTCCACTGTACTTCTTGGACTACACTGATGCGTCCTGGTGCAGGGACTGGTTAAAGAGCCCACCTACCATGAAGCAAACGAACCCCAATAGTCAAGCCCGATCTCACAAGAAAGCGTACATTTAACATGACATTACGCAATATGTAAATTAGGTATGATTAGCACGAGTTCACAGCTGTTTTGCGTAATTATAGTACGCATCACAGTCCCCATTCATTTCAATGGTGGTTGTTAAGACGTGTTCTTATTCTGAATATTAATGAAATCCTGATTCTAATCTTAACCTGCCCCAAGCCCCAGACCTAATTAGTAACTTGAAGCCTAAACTTACCCATTTCACCAGAAGAAAACATCCCCACGTGGCTGCAACCAAAACTTTTTTGACGCTATGAAATCTCGTGTTTTTACGCTTTTTCATATCGTGCTAAATGCACGGCGTAACATAAGTACTAAAAACAGCTGTGAACTCGTGCTCAAAATACGCTGTTTCTGTGTCGTGGTAAATGTACGCCCTCTAGTGAGACTGTGTTGAATAGTCAGATGTCAGATAGTTTCCACAAAGTGAAAGAAAACAAGCTGACACAAGCTAGTATAAGATTAGTCAGAGCACAGCATTTTCACAATTTAATAATACTAAAAATAATGCATTTGATTGCCCTCTACTGGACAGAGATTATGAAAGCAGTTAAAACAATCACAGGTATACAGATGGAGGAAACATTTTGTGTGTTTTATTTAGGCAACATCCCACAAATAAGGAAAAAAGATCGTTATCTTGTCCAAATACTGCTAACCGCCAGCAAGAAGGCAATAACACGTAAATGGTTACAGGAAGAACCTCCAACAACAACTGAATGGTCTTCTATTGTAGACGAGATATATATGATGGAGCGATTAACATTTTCCTTAAGACACACAGCGAAAAAGGGACATCTTTACTGGTACAAATGGAGATGTTATAAACACCTGTAATTTGTCACATATACAATTTACTATTTTTTTTTTTTTTCTCTAAAGACTGTCAATCTTAACATTAGAGTTGATATTTGCTTGATGGCCATTGTATTGTTTTGTTTTTTCTTATTTTTGTTACGTTTTCACTTGAGTATAATTTGCTTTACATTGAGTCACTGAATGCCTAAAAATGTAAATTCTTAATAAAAACAAAGTTTAAAAAAAAATAATAATAATGCATTTGATTTATATAGCGCTTTTCAAGACACCACGCTGCACGTCAGGTAATGACAGAAGGGAGGCTGTCATTTTGCGACATCAGCCATAACAGCAATTTCTCCTCTAATCATCCCACTGTGGCACCTGACTTATTATTATTATCAATAGTATTATCATCAGTTACCGCTGTTCATTCCCTTCTTTAATGGCGGCCATAACAAATTTGTGCAGGAGCTCCATTGTGCAGCTTTTGTACAAACACACTGCTTTCTACTCATATTTAATGCTAGCTTTTACCCAAATATGTTTTCCAAAAATGGACCCACTGCATCCATTACTGTATGCTAATTCGGTTGCTTTCATTGTAATACCATTGACCTGCTGGTTCAGGTTCAGCGGTCAGTGGGCACGTTCTCCAAACCTGGCTAATCAGCATGTACTAATTGCCAAATCACGAGGTAAATATTCCATTATTGAAGCGACCTGCGAGGCTTTGGCAAAGGTGTGGGTCTTCTGATTAAATAAAGCTGATTTTCTCCCTAATGAGACTAAGAGACGTGATCCGAGGTACGGGGGTTTGGAGGGTCACGAGAGCACGGAGCAAATGAAGCAGGAGTGTAATTAGCTGGACCGAGAGTGAGACCCCTGAACCGAGGGTCACATTCACACAGACATTACTCTATATTAATCCTCAAGACTGTCGGAGAAGACGCACGTTTGATTAACTATTCACAACCCAATGTTTGGCTTTCTAATGAGCTGTTCTCTTGTTATATCAAAGGTGCTTGATTTCTTAATAAAGTATGCTTTGCTCCAGAACAGATTCTACACTGTATTTATACTTGACTTCTGATATATGATATGGCTACTTTCTAGTTGAAAAATTAAGTGGATTATATCAACATCAAAAGTAAGATAATGAGAAAGCAAAATTATCAAAAAAAAAAAGAAGAAATGGGAAAAAAGAGAAAGGGAGAAAGAAAGAGAGAATTCATTCACTTCATTCCATTCTAACAAACTACAGAGCTTCACTCAATAAACACAAAAATACAGAAGCACTGCGTGACCCTTTCTCTGCACTCTGGGGTCATGACTGGAAGGGCAAAGGTCGTCAGACTAATAACAGTTTCAGCGTGCGCTCCATGGGATGTGACACCGGAGGAACCCCAAAAACCTTTTCACAGTCATTATCCGCAACTTGGATTGTGGGATTGCTGCGCCGTTTCTGTCCTAGGGTTGGTAACTTTGTCAGCAAAAGATGTTTTTCTGTTTTATTCGATACGTGTTAACATTCTGCCCAAGCCAGGCCCCCTCGGCTAGTTTGTGGAGTATTTGAGGAGCTCCGTTGACCTTATTCAGGAAGTTGCCACGGGCGATGCTATTACCATTCTGGCTACGTGATTTTGCATAGGACTGCCGATCTCTACAGCAAATACATTCTATCATCCCGCCAAGAGAACGGGTGCAGTGTTGGATTGGTGCTCATCAACACTCAACTCTTTTTACACAAACTAATCTACCTTATTCACAAGTCGTTGGCTTTTCATTAAATTCTAATATTGCCTCCAGCTTACTTTTTCTTTGGACAAATTCAGAACTCCCTTTAAGAGTGTGGCATTCAATCACATAGGAGGAGCTCGAGTAGAGTTGCTGCTCCTCCACATCCAGATACACAGCTGAGAGTGTTCTGGATGCCTGCTCTCTGGGGAGCCTTGGGGATCTATTAGACTATATATCTCAGCTGGTATGGGAACACTTCAGGAAAACCAGTAGGAAGCGTCTGGGCTGAGGCAATTTCAGTCTACAAACAAAACATAGATATACGACAAAATGTCAAAAATTTACAATGTTTTCCGCCTTTTTTTTTTTTTTTTTTTTTTTATGTCAATTTGTTACAAACAGCCTAAATGTAAAATAACCACACATTTTAATTTGAAGCCACATGGCAAAATTTACTTTGGGTTTAACAAGTAAATCTTAACATTTTAGTAACTAGAAGCCATACTTTAAATAAAAAGTCATGAAACTTACGTACGTCTTTGACATTTAGTTGTTTATCTACATGTGTTGGGCAATTCTCGACCTTCCTGCTCAGTCTGAAGCTTTTGCAACAAAATACAGTAAATCGGAAGTAAGCAAATGGTAGCGCAAATCTAAGATGACCATAAGAAAGAGATGTCAAGAAGAAAAATGTATTAAGTCTTTAATAAGTAAATAAACAGAATTTTTTATTTTAAAGTGTTTACATCAGTCACATACCAAATGAATTTTTGAGTCACTTAACAATTCACCACAAAGTGTTTTGAAGTAATTTTTTGCTTTTTTTCTGTTATCAAATGCTAACAAAATAAACATGTTGCTAATTAAAAATGTGGCTATATACCTGCTTGTCAAAGCCTGATCTCGTCATAGCTCAAAAGCTAAGCAAGTAAGGGCCCGGTTAGTACTTTGATGGGAGACTGCTGAAATGTCAGGTGCTACATTGTGATGACAAGAGTGGATTGTCGTTGTGTCCTTGGACAAGACACTTAACTCACATTACCTCAGTGTCTGCGTACACTAGATGAGTGGATACTAGATTGTAAAGCTCTTTGAGTGCCTTGAAGGGTGGACAAGCGCTATATAAATAGAGACCATTTCCAAATATCTTAATACGTTGGTTGAACTGATAACATGGGGCCGACAGGTGATAAGGCAGAATTATTTGGGATCTGCACAAATATTCAATTCCATTATCACATCAGTTGTATATGTATGTATCTATTGTTGTAATTTTCACAAGATTCATATCCAAATCGATTTCACAAGCAGCATACGTTCTTTCCGACACACTGACTTTTTCTGCCATACATGTTGTATTATACTCCAGCTGCTCATGCTACATTGACTCTTGTTCTTCCCTTCCATATGTGAAACCACTGAGCCACTCCTCCATTGTAAATCCCCGTGTGTTTCCCTGTGGATGTATCTCAAATGTACCATGACAACCTGCCGCGGCCGCCGATACCCGCCCGCAGCCAGACAGAAGGGTTCATTCCCCATCAGTGATCCGCAGCCTCCATCTGCCAATGTCTACAGCCCGTACACGCAGACACAAACCGTAGCATGTTCAGCATCTGCATACGAGCTAAGCGAGAACATATCTGCCCCGTGGTGTGGCTCTGCATACGGAAGTTTGCAGCGCTGGGCTTTTCGTGGGCTCAGTGGAGCGATCACAAGAGCCTAATCTTATAGCTGGTGTGATGGAGCTGGCCGGCGTGCACTGATACGAGCTTGGACTTGTTAAAAAGCATGTTCTTCACTAACAGCCTTGTTGGCCTTGACATAACTAGAGCATAGTTCTCTTTGTCAGAACTAATCACAAATTCCCACCAGCTGACATGAGACCAGAGTGTCCAGCGCCGTCCTCTCATCTCTGTATACAGCTGCAGTGCTTAATACTTAAACTGTCAAATGAGGGAGTACACTGGAAAAATGTATTTTTAGATAAGCTAAAATAGCCTCAAATCTTTATATGAACCATATTGTTGGGTTATTTTCACTTGTTAAGATAGGGAAGGGCAATTATGTTTCATTGAGGGTCATATTTGAATCCAAACAAGAGTGGTAGAGGGCCGGACTATGATCATTGGTGTAACAAATTCTGATTATTGCAAGCACATTTCTGTTAAATATAGGCTATTTAATCTATTTTATCCATCTATTGTAATATTCATTAAGAACACAAGTGAAAACACATGCAGTAAAGCAGTAAGTCAATCAAGAAAGTATAAAGAGTAACACTTAAGCATGAAGAAATAGCAGTTTGTCCAGGTCTGGGTTAAGATGTGCTTACTTCTGTCTTGTTTAAATATGCTTGTTCTTATTTCAAGCTAAACTACTTGCCAATAGAGTGAAACCTTTTACGCAGCTCACATGTTTATTTCATGCTAAACATGTTACAATGCTTTTTTTTTCCAGTCTGGTGAAAAGTACTACTAAAATAAAAATGAATTTTCCAAACAAACAACAATACATATCTTTAGCCTACCAATCAATCTCTCTTTGCATCAATAGAATAAGTATTGGCTGAACTACATACACAAACAGCTGATGAACTAATACGTCTGCAAATGTAATCACAGAAACGACTATTTCTGGACATTTCTGTTGAATTCTTTAAGAAGCCACATAAAACATGGGGTGTTTGTCCCAAAAAACTTCAGATTTTAGTATTTCTGTAGATAAAGTCCAGCACATTGACACAGCTTATCAGTTGTGTAGAGCGTCCGTGCAATGAAGAAGAACAGAGGCAGAGCTCACAGGGGGACCAGAGGGCTGGGGCCCCACTGGGAAAAACTGACACCAACTGATTCAGTGTTATCATAAAATTACACAAAAAATATACATAAATTGACTATTGCAAAGGATTTGTTGGACTAAAATAGTTCACTCCAGATTTAAGAAAAGATGCATATGTCTTACTTAATCTCTCTTTTTTGTGAGAAATATTATTTAGCCTACATTATGTCGCTTTGTTTATATGTACTGTATAAATGATAATGAAAAAGTCCATTTAAATGCTGCTTTGACTTGACTGGTTTGTAGAAAAGATTGGAGGGCCCTCAAAGCTGATTTTGGCTTATGCCCCCCAAAAGATTAGATCTGGCTCTGTCTAATAATCTATGTTGATATTGTAATCCATTGACTCATGGAGATAAATTAAAAGGCAGACCTATCAAAAGAGGTCTTACATTTTGGGACACATATTTCTCCTTTTGAGGTAGATTGTTTAGATCTGGTTATTTTGTCCAAGCACAGAGCAACACATCAAATTTGTTTTGTTACGTTGCACAGAAATATACTGATCCACATCTATTGTTCACTACTAAACACACAGAAACAACACAAAATGTCTTCTTCATTACCCTCCACACAGCTCACCAGTGGGATCAGGCTCATTCCTGTGTGGCCTCATTCACTACATTGTAAACATCCAACAATGAAGCCAGAGCGGTGCTTTGATGTGGGTTTGATGTTAATGATCCATAATGCAGCTCATGAGAGAGACTGGTGCTGCTGCTTCTGCAAATACAGCTGAAGATGAAAGTGTTCTGACTGTCTGTCCAAACGGGGTGACCTCTAAATATATGTCTCAATTCTGAAATGCTCTGCTCATTCTGTCTGAGTCTGTAGTTTAGAGATGTGTTTAAGTAACATAACAACATTTTACAAGCCAATAGTGTTTGATGATGGGTATACTAAGAATAACTTTGGAAAATTGAACTATTTAACCCTTTTCAACTATTTAATTGCTCTCACATATCCACTTGTGTTCAATTTTTTATGGAATTACGACATAAGAACATATTTTTTACTACAGAAAGCAAAGTGAAACTGCGTGGACCACCCAAGCACAGCCAATCCGAGTGCTGCTTTTGGCTATCTATTAGATATAATTGTATGTTCTGACTCAGTTTTGATTGAACCACTGACTTATATAAATGATAGCCTTCACTTGTGCTCAAATCAAAATGGCCGGGTAGTCCCTGCCTACCAACATGCCAACAATATTCCTTAAAAGGAGAGGAGGCAGTGACATGTACCCAGTGCCGCTGCTCCCAATACACACATAACGCAGTGTGTAAGCCATCATCTGCTCTGGGGTACCAAGCTGAGCTGTGCATGCTGAACTCATGAGTGACAGAAAAGTCTGGTCTAGATGAATGTGCCAAATGATTCTTAACACACAGCATGAAATCAAAGACTCTGGAAACAGTTTCAAAAAGAGGAACATGTTCTCATAAACTCTTAGCCAATCAAATTTTTGAAATCGTGCATAGGGCACCCAAATGGCTAGCAGCGGCCCTGCATACCGAAGCCACACCCCTACCATATGCATTACAACACAGTGTTCAATTCTTGTGTATGTTTGTTCTCGAGCTACACTTTAGGCAAGTTAATGCTAATACTGGCAGCATAGCTAAGTGTTAGCCACATTAAGCACATAGCCCAGACACGTGATGCTAGTAAGATGGCGGCACACAAAGATGGGACTTTTCATCAATTATGGAGTGTTAACTTAGCGTTGGAGCCATCTCTTGGACCAGGCTTAAAGAGGTTTCTGAGCTTTCTGACATCGCCATTGACTGTATATACATTTTCAGTTTTTGGGGCCACCGGCAGAACGAAAAGATGGCAGACGCATACTCGTAGCCCATTTTAAAAATATATATATAAAATGGGGGCTGGACTGAACACAGCGGTCTGATTTCGTCACAAAGGGCTACATTTACAGCACATTTCTTAGTGAAGAACATATTTACTAGATTACTAAAAGATTGAAAAAAAAAGAAAGAAAATATGTGATGTGTAAAATTCTCCTATTTACTGTAGTTCATGAATGTACGGTGGCATTCACAAAGATTGTTCTTAACTGAAAAGGAAGACTCAACAACATGATAAGAATAACATTATTTATCTAACTGTTTCTACTAAATTCAATTATGTATTTTATCAAATGCTTTCATCTCAAATAATAATGGAAATATGAGAAAGATCGTTTGTGATAAAAAGCAACGCAAGGCAAAGCTTCCTTTCTTCAGCAGCTCCAGTCTGTTCCAGTCCCGGCCCTAAATGCATACTTCCTCTTTCACAGTTTGAACAGACACATTAACTTTAAACAGTTGAAATGAAACCACTTAAAGATTTCCTGGTCCTTCAATAGTTGTAACACAAACCTCCTGAAAAGCCTATATTTGCATGAGAGCGTGACCTGTGTACAGTGCAGTGGCAGCAGGTGTCCCTCAGGGGGCGCTGGGATGAGCTGGGCACCAGGATCGTTCTTCATTTGGATGGGACATTAATAAAGTAGGACCTGGGGAGAGCGCTCCATCTGGGCCAGGCCGCTGCTGCTGAGGGGACGTGCGGATGACTCCCAAAGTCTGTAATCCCTCACCACAGCAGCACAGCACCGCGGCCCAAAGGCAACACAGCTTCAACCAAACACTACATCACAGTCACATTTTTACATATTCAAAACCTACACTCACGAAGACAGACACTCAGGTTGGTCTCTCAACATATACACTTGCACACTGGCACAACTCTGCTCTTAAATTGTTCTGCTTTGTTTATTCCACTTTACCAATAGATTTGTAGCTTTCTTCAACACATTTTCCCTCCACGGAAGCATATAGATCAGCTTTTACAAGTACCATCTACATACAGGGCCGGCTTATGGCATTAGGCTGCAGCCTAGGGCCTCCGCCAGCAGGGGGCCTCAGTGAGCAGAAATTCAAAATGTATCTGCATTACAATATATTCTGAAAAGCTAAATCAAAACTACTATTATAAAGTTTTATGTATATATTTTTTTATGATTGAACACTGTTGTTTGTCACTATTCTATTGGCATAAATTAAAAATAAAAATGTTTAGTGTCTCAGAGGGAGGGGCCCGGTGCTGCTGCGCTCTGAGAGAGAGAGGCTGAAAAGATGCGGTTGATCTTTAACAGCACACAGCGGAAAATCAAAGAATGGACACAATTTAGAAGCCCAAAACATGTATTACGTCCCATAAGCGATTAGCCAGTCTTTGTTTCGGGTAAATCCGACAAGTATTCTCGGAGTTACGATCAAAAAGAGATGAACAAATCCTCAAGCAGATTTAGTTTATTAGCGAAAATCACCGCGACGAAGCGCGGCACATTTCTGCCCGCATTTCTGTCGAATTAATCCAAAGATAGATGTCTAAAAACACAAGTTAAAAAGTTGTTCTGGCGTGAGCTACTCTGCTTCGAGTGTCCTTGATGCAAGAGCGCGCTTTGCTGCTGAGCAGGTCGAGAAGAGGAAATTAAAGGGCATTATTTAAACTTGCTTTAAAGTGTGTAGGACAGGTTTTTTTTGGTTAAGTTTATTATTGTCTTTTGTCTAGTAAATATGACATATGTGGAGGGATTGTGTTTTAAAACGTGCATTGCTTAAATTACTTTAAATGACGTATTTATAATCTGTCATATGCTTTAAGATAACTGGGGTCAATTTGGAGATTTACACTGAAGAAAGCCAAAAGTATCCAGGGACCGCCTTACAAAATCTGACTTCTGATTTTGTCAAGATGCCTTCAGTGTCTCAGTTTTACACACCAGCACGGAAAACAATTTGCTTTTCCAACTCGTTTGTGCCCTCTGTGATTAAATTGATGAATGTGAATGGTTTTGTTTTTTTGATTTGTAGAAATGTTGTGTACTTTTGGAGTTGATTTGTTTATTGTTTTTAAACTGCTGAATGGACTGACACAATATGTTTGTGTGTATGTGAACTGAAAAGCTGTAAATGAGTTGTTCTCTGAGATCAATGAAGTTTTTTTAATTTAATATGTCAACAAAATTACCATAATCTCCACACTATTGAACGCACCTGAATATAAGATGCACCAATGAGAAAAAAAATAATAAATGATAACGTACATAGGATAATGAGTGAGAAGTTCTGTCACACGGGAGGAACTCAGAGTAGAGCTGCTGCTCCTCCACGTTGAGAGGAGCCAGTTAAGGAGGCTCTGGTATCTGTTTCGGAATCCTCCTGGATGCCTCCCTGGTGAGGTGTTCAGGGCCTGTCCCACTGGGAGGACTCCACGGAGAAGACCCAAGACATGTTGGATGAACTATATAATTATGTCCTGGGGACGCCTCAGCATGCTCCCAGAATTGCTGGAGGAGGTGTGTGTGGACAGGGAAGTCTGGGTGTCCCTGCTCAGACTGCTGCCTCCGTGACCTGACTCCAAATGAAGTGGAAGAAAATGGATGGATAAATGAATAAAGTTCAGACTACACTTGTTAATAGTAGGTCTATGAGTATATACAATTTTGTTGTATACACGGCAGAGTTCGAAGCTTGTGAAAAAAGTTGCAGCTTAAAGGTGCACTGCGTAAGTTAAAATGCTCAATATTACGATATATAAAATTACCGTCCATTGGCACATGTCTGGATATGCGCCATTCTGTTTTGTAAACTTACCGAGGTTGCTTGTATAAGCGCAGACAGGCTCATAAATGTGAGTGGCGCTGGTCGCATTTTCCCGCGCTAATCCTCCTTCACTGGTTTATTGGCATTATTTCTATTTGTTTCGCCAACGCTCTCGGATTTATACAACAGACGAATGTTGTAAACTGTTTCATAAAAAAATTTAATAAATAATCAGTGGTAAATACTGCCATCTAGCTTCCGAACCCCCACAACACAGAAAAATTAGCCTAGGTCCGATTAAAACAACCGGCATGAGCCGACTGGCAGAGCCGAGGAGCACTTGGACATGTTTTTGAGAAAGAAGAACTGTGCAGGAGATCAATAAGACGTTCATCTGGCAATTATTTTCATTAGAAGGTAAAACTCAGGCCTGTCAAAGTACACCGCACATTTAGTCAAAGCTTAGCTTAGCGCTTAGCTGTTTGTCTCGGTAAGGTTTATGTTTTATTAGAGTAATAATTTGTCATTGAGCATTTAGTTTATGAGAAATGAGTCCTGTAAAAAGCTTGTTTACAGTTTTCTCTCACACTAAAACAAAGCTTTTCCTGAAACTCTCAATAATCTTTCCTTGTGTAACTTTTGGAGGAGAGAAAACTGATTAGTCAGTCAAAAAGAACAAATAAAATAGTCAGCATCTACTTTTTCATACAAATAACTTTGTCTTCTTAGCCAAGAAAATATTTAGCAGAAAGTAACGATGTGTCAAAAGAATCTTTTAAGCCTAAAATACGTCTTCAGCTGCTGATAGTAGGGTGGGTGCAGTGCCACAAAACGCCAAAGATGGCGTCCTTGTTCAAAACCTTTGCAACTTACGCCATGCTCCTTTAAAGTCCAGAAATAGATTTTTTTAGCATGGCACCATCATTTTTTCAGACTTATACAGTAGTATAAAATGACACAAACATTTTTTTTTAATAATGAAGACAATGTAATACATGTTCCTACTTTTATTTTAAGAATTTTGAGATTGACAACTTCAAATTTCATATTTTTCCACCCACCTGTCGTGTCTCACTTTATTTCTAATCTCATAATTATAGATGGCACAATGATGATTAAATAGGCTATTATTTATGCATAGTTTGTCCTGTGCCCCATGGTGCTTTTGTTTTTAATTCACTATTAGGCAGGATAATCACACAATGTCACAAACGAGAGGAAAAACAATTACGGCACGGTGCTTTTAGTGGCGTTGGAAACATGAGCTGATGCCCACTGAACTGTCATTTCCATTTTCATCAGCGCTGCCTTCGTAAGTGCTTGTTAATCAATACACTAACAGCTCGAGTGCATCGCGGCAGGAGAGAGGAGCAGAGGCACCAAGTGTTAACCAGACCCACCAAAAGACATGTGCTGTGTCTGGTGACTGGGAGTGCAATAAAAAATATAAGACGTAAATTGCTTTCTGGCCTATTTTCCTTAAAACGCCTGACTAAAATTGGATAAAATTCAAAGTGAAATCGTTTCTGACCCTCTTTCTGTCTAATCAGTATTTTGGCATGCCACACCTGAGATAGTGGGAATAGATAATCTCTGCAAAAGAAAAGTGCTCGCTCACACACATTTATAGCTATTTGTGAACAAAATGAGAGAGAATTAAATATATATCTTTGAGTTAAGCTAATTTTAAATGAAGACCATTTCAACATGACAGTGGAATCAGAAAAACTAAATTTCTACAAAATCAGCTTCTGTGATGACAGAAGTCTTGAAGAGGAATTCTTATTTTTATTCTAAAACACAAAAAATGTGGAGGCTAGTTTTTTCTAAGAATGTGTGCAGGGAGAACAGATCATAGAACCTGTCCAAAAGAGATAAATCTTGCCAAATCCAGCATTTAGAAAATATCTGAACAAAGAAGTTTAATAACTTGCGAAATAACTATGAAGAAGTCTGACTACAGTAACTGCTGACCATGGTTCTAAAACACAGTACTAAAACAATATATGGATTATGGTAATTTCCTTCCAAAAACACCAAAAATATATACCATTCACAGATGATGTTTGTGATAGAGTTTTAGTTCACATTTAATATGTTGTGATTTCCAACTCTATTGGAAATCACAAAATTAACAAGCGATCAATTACATATTGCCTCCACTGTAAGTTTGTTTTGCACATTTGCAGATGGATTTTCTTGCAATATTTGTGAATTCGTAAACTGGAGAAAAATAAATCTGTCTAGCTCTCCACTAGCTAGATGACCCATGGAAGCATAGAAGCAGTTTGTTTTCAAATAGTCAGACTTTAGCATTAGCATTGACAGACAAACACACCTTTTTAGAAACACACTTTGCTTCTTTGGTGAAATATTCTCCTCATTTGTAAAGTATTAAATATGTTTTAAGAGAAAACCACAACTCACTGTTCACTGCCTGACTTCTGTGCACAGAGCCAATTGGTTTGAAGTCTGAACCAGTGGTTTAACGGCCCTATCACCTTGCAGCAGGGGGATGAGGAGATGGGAACTGTTAC
This sequence comes from Mugilogobius chulae, assembly GCA_038363315.1. NCBI lineage: Eukaryota > Metazoa > Chordata > Actinopteri > Gobiiformes > Gobiidae > Mugilogobius > Mugilogobius chulae. The sequence goes on along the minus strand of CM076402.1, from coordinate 42,948,313 downwards.
CAAAGACGACAGTAAGTAGCAGAGGTGGGAGTAAGTCACTTAGGTGCAAGTCACAAGTAAGTCTCAAGTCATCACGTCCAAGTCACAAGTAAGTCCAAGTCAGTGGGTCTTCAGGGTCAAGTAAGTCAAGTCAAGTCTTAGCTTTTTGTCAAGTAAGTCAAGTCAAGTCATCAGCTTGGCATCAAGTCATGGCAAGTCATTACATTTTTAAAGCCAAATTTTAATGGCTACTCAACTAAACGGCTTTGGTGCATTTTAAAATAAAACATTTTGCATTTAACTACAAAGTCAACTACACCATTTTGTAAAAATAGAAAGTTAAAAGCATACTTTGGGACATTCTGGATGAGGATGAATAATTTTGCAGTGTCAAAAAAATACAGCTAAAGCAGTGCTTCTTTTTTTTGCCATGCCGCCCTTGGGATGGAAAAAAATATCCTTTGCCCTGTAAAAAAGTGCATAATTAAAAGGTTGTCAGTCACTCTCGTCAACTTTTCGGATTTCTTAAACGAGTTCAGAGCATAAAAATGGCTCTGTCCACAACACAAAAAAAGAAAATGTAAGTCCCGTTGCTTTCATTTAACCATTGTTCTTTAAGTGTTGTGAAAATGTGCAATTTATTATGCTGTGTCTCTTATTTCTTCTTATTTCTTCTTATTATATTTATTTATGTATTTATTTATGTATTTATTTATTTAGGGACAACACTTGTTATTGCAAATTTCAAGGAAATATCTTAAGTCAAAGTGGCTCCTTTACTGAAGTAAAGGACAGAGTTACGACTGTTAAGGGCATTTGCTTGTGAAAGAAGGCCATTAAAGGTGTGAAAGAGAACTACAAGTTTTTCTTGTTTGTAGCTTATTGGGGCAAGTCAAATACATGAGTCTTTGGGGGATGATGAGTCTGATTTAATGAGTGAACAAAAATACGCTTTACTACAGTTTAAAATTATTTTTCTAGGCAGAAACTTTAGGCGGGCCACAATTTTTTTTTCGCGGGCCGGATTTGGCCCGCGGGCCGCCATTTGACGTTCACTGCGAGAGGCTTTTAAAACAACACAGACTTCACAAACTTGGATCAGCTTGTCTGAACTCATGTTTAGTATCACTTTTACATCTCCTGTGTCTTGAGACAGTGAATTAAATGCTCCGTAACGTCCCGTCAAATTCCGCGCGCCCGCCCCATTGAAATGAATGGCAATTTTCAGTAAAGGCGAAAACAATCATAACTCCGTGAATCTGAGGTCTATCTTCGTGAAATAAAAAGTGGCTGAAAGCTTGTGAGTAGTAGAGTGTCGCTGCGGACTTCAAAACACTCACAGGGCTCAGGATTTCTATGTTTTAGCTTCATTAGGCGGGATCAGCCAGGTTACAGCACAGCAGCTTTACGCACATGCGGCTGTCTCTCTCTTCTCTCTCCCTCATGTCGGCGAGAGGGAAAGAGAGAGAGAGCGTGTGGAGGCGCAAATGTTTCTCAATGAGCCAAAGAGCCGCACAAGTCATACACAAGTCATGTCAAGTAAAGAGTCACAAGTCAAGTCAAGTCTCAAGTCACTAATGTCCAAGTCACAAGTCAAGTCAAGTCTTTGGGGATCATAGGGCAAGTAAGTCACAAGTCATGAAAAGTGCGACTCGAGTCTGACTCGAGTCAAGTCATGTGACTCGAGTCTCCCACCTCTGGTAAGTAGCACCTGAATCAAGCAAAACAAAGATGGCTGCTATTGTGGATGTACATGTTTCTGCTGCTGATGATTCTGTTTTAGCAGAAATATAGAGTATGTACTTCTTGAAAGAAAAAAGTAAATAATCTGTTGTTGGTGTGTGCATTGGTTAGAACAAGTGTCTCACCAACGCACACACTGAATACGCCAAGATTTGTTACTGTGATTGGTTAACTCCTTAGGGCACCCAGGAGACATGTACGGTATACCTCCCACTCTTTTGCTATAGTTTCAGTTTTGTTGGTTTTCACATAAAAATAAAGTAACTTCTGGTTAGTTAGCCTTCTTAGTTACAGTCAAATCAGACATTCTAAGATGACATTGTGCCTGTTTGAGTGCTCTTCTGATTGAGAAAAAAATAGTAGGGTTTTGAATGTGTTCTGTTTAATCTTTTTAAAGCTGTTTTAAATCCCTAAAACTATTTTTTTTTTTTCTTGTTAAAATACCTTTAGCGTTTGATGAATTGTCAAAACCCAAATTTTGCTCAAACTAGTGTCATTCTGGCCACAGCTAGTGCCACCAGCTTTACTCTTGCTCTTAGTTACCAAAGAACATGTAGGCGTTCTTACAGGCTGGTTCCTTATGGGGTCAGCTGGAAGTATTTTATTACCTCAAGTTTTTCTTGAACGCTTTTAGTGGGGTACGTTCCAGATGGATAATGTGGAAGCACTCAAATCAGAGTTCAACACACAACCATCGGATGTGAGTCAGGTTAGGAGAATACTATAAGTTTCATATTCTGGTGAAGTTAGGAGACATTGATTTTTACCATTGTGCTGTCTTTCCATTTACTCTGACAATACAATCCTTTCTCTAGCACAGACCTCCGTGTATATATCCTGCAAGTAAACCCATAGTTCAAGACAAGATAAACTAAATTAAATGAACAGAAAATCTAAGTTCTTTAAATGGATTCATTGGCACCGCTTGAACCACAAACAATGCCATTTGAATAGTCAGGCATGTTCTATCAGCGTAATTACTGAGTCAGTCTTAGTCATCCTTAGTAAAATAATACACTCAATCTGTCTGGCTGTCTGCTTCCCTTTTCAGACAAAATGCTGAGTTTTATTCAAGGTCGGAGTCTGCAAATGTTTCATTCAACAGCCGTATAAAAACCAGAGAACATCACTTTCTCCTGCACAATATATCAAGGCCTGAAAACTCAGCTGTCGCGAAAAAAAAGGAGAGAAAGTTGTACTGACTTTCTGGGTAATTTTTCATCAAATCAGTGTACGTGTGTCATCCTTTTGGCTCTAATTTATATTCTGCTATCCTTTTTTTTTTTTTTTGACTGTCAGCTGTGACTAACCGTGCTTCTGAAACCACAGACACAGACTGTCTGGCTCTTCGTGGCCTGCCCGTGCTAATGAAGAGATTTGGGTGTAATTGTGACTTTGACGTGAGCCGGAGCTGCAGGTGAGAGACGCAGGAGATGTAAATGAGATCGCGGAAGTGAAGGGCACTGACTGTACTGGACTCTGTAACTTAAGGCTGAAGAGGTCAGACTTTGTGCTTAAGAAAGTACAAAGTTATAGGTTACTTCATAATAATACTACTGTTACAAACAAGTAGTCCAATGACTCAAATCAAGCCGAACTAACTAACTCAGGAGTTCCCAAACTTTTCAGACTGGGACCCCTAAACTAACCATGAAACCACTTGTGACAAAATGAAATAGATGACTGTAATACTTTAAGTGGGAAAACAATTAAACTTGGGCTTAATTGTCTTTATCTTAGTAGTTTACTGCTTTAAATGACCAAAAGCTGACAAAGCATGATGCTTTCACTTAAAAAAAACTAAATATTGAGTCAAACTTAAAAAAACATAATGAAATAATCTAGCAACTCCAAAAATTGCTTCCTGACCATCATTTTGAAAACCACTGAACTAACTAAGCTGATGTAACATTTACAATTTAAAGTATTATAAGATTCTTTTTATGTTGTAGAATGTGATATACTAAGGCCAAATGGTGAACAAAAGGAAGTTTTATTACTAGTGATGCTCTGATACGATACTGGGATCAAATACTGGTGCTGATCCACAACATTTTGCTGAATCTGGTATAATTCTCATACTATTGCTTTAGCCGATATCATGTTGATCACAGTGAGACTATTTACTGGCTGATGTTGAACCAGAATCATAATGTTTGACATTTTATTCACATAAAGTTGTAAGTTATTTGCATAAAAAATGTAAGCTATATAACACTTTAAGAACCATTTTCTAATGAAGTTTGAAAAGAAAAAAAAAAGCATTCAGTCCCTACACTGGTATCGGTCAGTATTGGCCGAGTACCTGCAGATACCTAAAGCCACATATCAAAATTGGTTTTGGAAATAAAAAGGTGGGTTGGTGCATACCTATTTATTATTACATTTATATTTTTATATAAGTTACCAAACATCCATATTAAATATTAAAGTCAATGGTATGTTGATGTCAGGTGAAGAGAGCCTATTGGAAGGGAAATGGTAATGGCCCAAATTACAGTATTAACAGTCATACCACAAAAATAAATGTTTTAAAATTAGATTTAATTTTAGATGTTTTAATTAAGTAAATATTATACAAAGTATGAGGCTTTCATAAGCACTGGTGATTGTTTTTTCATCTGCATGCATCACTGGTTATTGACAGTATTTAATGAGTAACTGTTGCAAACATGTACATTTTGGTAAATGGCCTATTGCCATTCACAACATCTCATCTGTATTTGCTGATGATGCAGACTCCAGGATTTCTGTTTCTGCTGAGTTTGGAAAATGCCAGACTCAACTCTGCACCAACAGTTGCATAAAAGAGAAATAAGTTTAGATACTCCAGGCTAAAGTTTACAGTGTTGCAGTAACAGTATTGTGTTTCAAATGAACAAACTCAGTACCTACAGAGGACTGTGTCTCACATTATTCACACAACTGTCACACTATTTACTAAGCTTAGTACCTTATTTTAAGTCTTTACCCATAGAACCTTCTTAATATATACTTAGTTACAGTTGGAAAAGAAGAAAATAACAAGAAAGAGTTAAGTTACATCAATAAAAATATCACACAATTAGTGAGTTATATGGTGGTTAAATTACAGAAGTACTATTTAATGAAAAAAAAAAAAAAAAAGCTTAATCTCTCTACTCCACACACTGAACTATCTTGCACTGACTGTCTCCCATACTCAGCTAATTCAGGTCCACTGGCCCACAGCGCTCACCACTGATGTTTATTAGTTATTCATTTCCATCAGTTGCCGCGGGCGATGTGTGCGACTTGCTCAGGTGTGCACAAGCCCGACTGAATCTTCCAACATTCTCCCCTGAGGGTCGACAACTACGGCACGGGAAGTTTAATTCTGTAACAACCTTTTCTGCTGGGCTAAGACGTACTGAAGAAACTTATGGCAAAATGACACACTATTAAAAAGTATTCTGTAGGCTTAGAGCAGTGTTTCTCAAACTGTGGTACTCAGGTTACCTCTGGTGGTACCTGAAGCCATCTGCAGTTTGAATATTTGTTTATCTAGAGACAAATTTTGATCCTCTTTTGGACTAAGCATCTTTTAGAAGTGCATTATCTATGTTTACCAATGTTTTGAACTGTAATTTAGGCCTAATATATTTTGAGTCAAACATTATATTAGGTGGTTTTTGCTGTGACACATTTGAGAATCACTGTTCTAGAGAAAATTGTGTCTAATATCTACTGAAATATGCAATATTAGCGTAAATAATCAAACAAAAGCACTAAGAAAGAACTTCATAAACAGCCAAGTTACTACCAGAGATCTATTACAATATCTGGACAGGACGTTGCTAACATCGTTTGCAAAATCATTTGTATAAGTCTTCTACAGTCCAGAAACGTTTTTTTTTTTTTTTTTTTTTTTTTATTAAAATTTCATGGCAAATTTGGGGTTTTAAATGTGTGTGTGAACAAACTCTAAAGAATCCCTCTGGGCCCCTTCCTTCCTGTGAGACTTTGAACCTGTGAAGTCCCTCATGTCACTTCAGGAAAATAAATAAATATATATTTATTACATTAATAAGCCTGTTTAGACGTATTATGATTAGTTCTTATGTTTCCACTACAGTGCTATATTCAGAATATGTCAACTTAGCTAAAAATGTCATAAAACAAAAGAAAACCAGGCTGATTTTCTCCAGCCCACAGCAGTGCAGAGCATACTGCAGGAGTGTATAGAAGGATGAGTGACAGGTGCTTGGCGGACCCCTGTTGATTTGCACATATTAAAGTCCAGTGGGAGACCATCATTGACTGTGAATGTGATTGACGGTTAGTCTGAGGTGGGTTTAAGATTCTCATTGGTTCTATATCCACTGTGTTTTACACATTCAACATTGCATTAATCCGTTTTTATAGGCATTTGAAATCCCTTGTTTTCATTAGTTTTTAGCATTTGGTGACAAACAGTGAAACATACTTTTTAAATCAAACTTTGCAGCAGTGTTGTTTACGTCTATTCTACTTTTATTAGAAAGAATATGAGCCACTACGATGAAATGATGTCTTTAGGATAAAAATAAGAGGTTTACATGATTAAAACCATAAAAACAAGTGTCTTTTTTATCTGCTCTAAATTTACTCAACAATGTTTTAAGTCCAAGATGTTTTGACTGTACTCTAAAGCCAGCCTCCAGGAGCAGCACATACATAACGCCTGTGTTGAGTAAATGAAACACATGTATTTCCAGGTCATGTGACCTTCTCTGGGTTCTAGTGCTCACCCAATTCCACCATCTGCTGGTGAATCTGTGAAACTGCATCATGTCTCTAAAGTCAGCGTGTGCATCAGAGAGCCCTCTGTCGCCGCATATGAAAAACTCCAATAACGGATTTACCGTCCTTGGCAGTGAGGGAGATTTTTTTTTTTTTTTTTTTGTCTTTTGTCTATATGAAGTTATTACTGCATTGGCTAGACTGTTTAACTAAATGACATTGCTACTACTTATCTCCATTGAGGTAGTAGTTAAACACTATCAAGAAAATCAAATCTGTGCAGAGCATGTACAGTTTTTTTTTTTTTTTTTTTTTTTTGTTTTTTAGGAGTTTTGCCCAATAAAATCATTTATTATATGTATATACTTAAACTAGTGCAAAGTAGATTGTGTTAAACCACACTATGGAACATAGTGACATCAATGACATCAAGCAGTTACAAAGTGCACTTTTAAATGGGCGGAAAAGAGATTTTCATTGGCGTAAGTTGTGTTTCTTGACTTTATCAACATATTTTTCTTTACAATGCGGCTCTACAATTTACAAGACACAGGGATTTTCTTCTACCAAAAATCAAGTCAAGTCACATCACTTTACTAGACTGTGTTGTACTTACCATCCACACAGGAGGGCTTGTTGCGTGTTGTCCCGGCCACTTTCCCAGGTAAACAGGAGCACTTGACTGTCTGCGAGCGCTCCTCGATGCGGTTCTTGTTACAGCAGCGATGAGCAGCGATCACCTCACACGTGCCTCCCTCTGAACACACAAACACAGGCACAAGGTTAGCGCTGGAGAGCTCCTCACTTATCATTGACTATTCATATAAAGCATAAACACAAGATGCTAATTCAACACAAGGACATATATTATGGCTCTTCGCTCAGATCATTCACTAAGCTATTTAACTGTAACTGTGGAACAAATTGGCCCTTGAGGAATCTCAATTATATGGTCTAATTGCCTCTCAAACTGACCACCCTCGCTCCATACCAATCAGCTGTCAGTCCAGTGTCTGCTTATCACTGCTCCAAACATTTGTCGCATTGCTTTTGTGCATGGCAACTGCTACAGCTGCAAAAGACACTCTTGGTTGACATGTTCTGCCATCAAATACTAAAATTGCAATCAATAGAAAGGTGCTAACTATGCTAGATTTGGGCCTTTGAAATGCTACCAATGTTGCTAAACCCTCTGCATCAGAAGTCTTCTAGAGGAAATGCTTCAAATCTTAATATTTCAATAAATTCAACGTACGTAAGCTTGGTACTTTTAGATGTTGTGAATGTTTTATTTTTTTTTGTAATCATTGAGACTGGGCATGAAGACAACAAACGATGCTAACTCCAGCTCTGGCTCTAAAAAGAGAGACTACATTTATCTCCAAGTTCACCTGTTTTACCTGTGCTTTTGTTAGTTTAAGAATAAGAAACAGCAATTACATCTATAAAGACAGGTTAGCCAATAATATTGTAATAATAATTCAATAAATTCTGCTACTTTTTATATATTTTTTACATTTATAATATAGGTAAAATAATTAGTTAACTCATGCAATTCTTGGTCAACTAAAGAACCTTCAACTGATTAATCGACTAAACAAATACAAGACTACAGCCGTAGCAGCTGCATTGGTCTGAATTGGCTGAGTTCCCTCAGTGCTTTACTATTTGAGCCCACAGTCCAGCACTACATTAGCTCCAGAGCAAAGGTGACATTAGACGCAGCTAGTGCTGTACAATAGGTTCAGTCTGACAAAGGAGCATGTCAGAATTTTGTGGGAGAAGAAAAGGTGATATGCGCAGATGGTGGTAATGGGTCAAAATAACAATAGGTATAGAGCTGTGGGGAAGGGAGGGGGACAGCACTGCGGGACATCCTGCGGAGAAAGGCACAGCTAGAGGACAAGGTGTGTCTGCTGCCAGCGGCCGGCCGTGCCAGTGACTAATGAGCAAGCCAAAGGAAGTGCCCCCTTCACACAATTATAAAGAGTCAGGCTAATGCAGCCAGTGGAGCAGCAGCACAAAGACCCTCCATCACTGCTCCCCTCTCTCCTCACGCCTCAGGAAAAACTCTTTATCTTCTCCTGACAGCCACCGCAGCCCACAACAATGTCCAACAGTCCAACTGGAGCTCATCCCAGGACAGAGCTGGAGATAGAGGCAAGAGGAGCAGTCACAGGCTTTACATGCACTTCAGAACGCAAACACCAGACATGCCAGACGCACTGCCACCGCCCTGTTCACTTGTGGGACAATATCATGGCACATTTGCTCTAGGATGACTGCCCTATGCTCTACACAGCTAAGTTTCAGGCAGCACACTAGTTTGGCAACACTTTTCTTCTCCCATTGCCATCAAAGTCAGTGTCAGGCTGAGCAAAGGCCACAGAGGCCTGGATTAAAAGGCAAACATTTGCAGTCCTGCTGGACTGTGCTGTCGGCTGGTATTAATGTCACTCTCTCATGGCCTGTTTTAGATTTTCCTCAGCAGAATAGTAGAACTATAAAAGACTACACGAGTGAGAAGAGATCTCTGGAGCAGCCTCAAACCTGTAAACCCCACAATGTGTTGCTTTGTGAATATTTCACAAACAGCCTCTTGACCTACGGATGGCTTTCAAGTTGAGGTGATTTCAGATGTGCAAACTTTACTCTGAGTTACTAAATAATGAAAGAGGTGCTTTCTTCACTCCAGCCCTGCCGAAGACTCACTGATACACAGTGGTGGATCACAAATGTGCATGTCATTCAGCTACATGTGTCTATTGAAAAGAAAGCATTAACTTGTCTGGAGGACTTAAAGGTTACACATTATTATAGCAAAGATTTTGCTCAATAATTTTCCTCTGTTTTAATGAAAATTTGGAATTAGTCCAAAATTAATTTAATCTAAACCATGGTTCATAACCTTTTCCAGTCTCAACTAACAAAAATGTAAATGGTAATATTCTTCTCAATGAATAAATACATACAAATCTGTGTAAATTGCAATTTTGATGCAAAGTTGTGTTTTGATGACATAGATGAAGCTAATTTAACATGATTATCTGTCAAATTTTCTTCTCAAATTGCAACAATCATAATACATGCTGGTTAAGGAACGCTTGGTGGTCGGAGGTTGAGGTGCAAGGTGTTCAGCCGACTCGCCTTTGCTGAGCTGCCCCAGGGCTGCTTACTATGTGGGTAGGGGAGTTTGCTGTGTGAAGCCCTTTGAAAGACATCTGTCTGTCAAAATGTGCTATATAAATAAAACCATCATCATCACCATCATAAACCCAATGCTCTGATCTGTCCTTCCTGTAACTTCTGCTGCTCAGACCCAGGACGGTCCTCCTGACCGCTGGACTGAGCTGCGGTGATCAGCACCTCATTCAGCCTGACTGCACTATTACTATTAGAGCCAGACGAGATGAATCTGAGCCATCTGGAGAAGCGCGGTGAAGTGTGGTGTGAATGACTGAAGGCAGACACTCTGTAAATAGCCACTTGGACCTTGACTTCCATTTCAACCAGAAAAGAAAAACCACCGCTGGACGTACAAATTCTAGCACATATGTTTGCTCAATTAGTTCTTTTCTACCGTAATGAAGCATATTTACGTGTGCTTCGGTGCGTGTTGTTGTGTAGACAGAGTAGAGCTGGTGATGGATGCAGTGCTCCCAGTGTGTCAGGCTGCTAAAGGGGTTAAACTAAGCCGCTAAGATGGAGTGGGTGGTTGTGTACTCCAGCCTGTAGTGAGGCGAGGTGAAGGGCATCCGAGGGACCACTGGCTGCCCATTTTTCTTTCGGTGGCCCACAGTGACAGCAGCCATTAACTGACGGGACGAGGTGATTATGTTTAAGAAAATCGATGCTTCATTGTTTTCAGCTTAGCCCAACGGCCAATTAGAGCGAGCTAATGAGCGGCTGGTGCGAAATGTGCGCTGGAAATGGAAGAAATGGCGGAAAATGGGGAGTGTTTGAGAGTTATTGCCAGTGTGAAGTGCCTGGATAACAGCGGATCTCTGTGACGGCTTCAGTCTGAAGGTCACAGAGACACACGTGGGTTTACTATGGGGTATATTTGCAAATGATCAACAAATGTGCTTGATTGATGGATTGTCTTTCTTTGTGCTAGTTTAGCAGTTTCTGACAATATTCTGACAGGAGCTGTGTTGTGTTTTTACAGTCATATATAAACAAGGAAAAACAGAAAACAAATATAGTGTGAGCTTCCTCTGCAACTTGAGAAGAGCTTTACACAACTTTGAAATAACATAATTCTAAGGCTGCAACAAGTTAATTGATTAATCGCAACTAATCGATTACTCAAATCATTGTCAACTAATTTAATAATCGAATAATTGTTAACAGATTTTATTTAGGTTTCAAAAACATATCCTGAGATGATAACAACGTGATTGAGCAGCTGTGATGATGATGAGCAATGAAAATTAGTACATTTTGTGATGAATCTATAACTCGAGAACTTCTCAAATGACATTACTCTGGAAAAAAAAGGCAGACCATAAGTTATTATGGAAAAACGTCTTAATGCTCAATGCTTATGCTCAAGATTTGTCTTTCTCAAGATTCCTCAATAGAACAAGCCATTTGCATTCTAATTTTTTTTTTTTTTTGTTCTATTTTCAAGTTCTAAATTATTGTTTCATATAAAGCTGCATATTTTATGCTTGTTTCATTGGCAAATTATATCTTAAGACAGTCAAATCACTTATCACATTATTCTGCAAGCCAGTCATATTTAATATTAACTGAAAAAAGCTTGTGTAATACAAAAAGTGAATGGGTTTAGTCATTAATAGATAGGAATAAAATAGGAATAAGAATTTTCTGAGTACTCAACACCAATCACAGGACAATAAAGTATGAATTAATCAAAACAAACTTATCTATAAGCTAATTATGGGGAACACTTTTATGCATAACTTCTTCTTTAAGTTCAATTTCTGCTCCAGCATTTCCAACATTCATTATGTCATCATATTGTGTATTCAGTAAACAAATGACTGTATCCAAATGACATACTTCATTTCCCGTCTGGCTCATCCTATTCCCCATGTATCAGCAGATTCTTGCGTTCATTTTTACCCATAAACTAAATCTCCCCTCCCTACAATCTGACTGCCTTTTCCTCCCCTGATCCTCTTCTGACACATTTCTGGCCTTGAGAGTAAATCGTCCACTAGGGCTGGAGTTGTGGCCACTTATTCTCACTGTGAAAAGCTCTCCTCAGAGTGAAGCCGATGAATAATAAAAGGTAGCCTGGAGCAGGATGGATCACAGCGGCGGACTTAGCGCGTTTAAAGAGGCGGGACCCATGCCAGCGCTCGGAGCTTATGTGGTGCTATACGTCTCAGCCCACAACAAGAACAGTCATCTGGGGTATTGTTAACTTCAGACAGTGAACTTTGACCCTCGTGTCAGTCGGTCAGTGGGTTTTATCGTTCAGTACATCAGTGAATTGTATTAGGACAAGCCAAGTGGTTAATTTGTAAATCAAATGTTGCCGGAACAAAATTTCGCTTTTGAGCCAGGCTCCATACATGGTCAAACCTTTAAATCCACACAATAAGTGATTATAGTGTCTTAGAAATGCTAGTTCATTCTGACTTACATCACAACACATCTGCTTTTGACTTCTATCCACAAAGCAACAGGATGCCCTCCCACATGCACTCAGAGCACTTCCTCCGCAACAGTGTCTGACTCTCGACAAGACCTGGTTTGTGCAGCTCAAAACAGTAAGTGACTTTGATGGAAGAACAAAAATCTGATAAATGTCGACTGTATACAGTCAACCACCACAACAATGCAGGAGAAACTGCCTTTACGCAGGGACACAGGTTCAACAGTGAGTTTGCAAAAAAACACACAGACATCAGAACAATTACAAACCCGGCAGCATTTGTGCATCAGAAATGACGCCAAAATACACATTACGATAGTTGAAAAAGCGGACAGTTATACACGCGCTGGTCTGCTCTTTTTATCACTCCATACACTCCAAACAAACATGACAGTCCTGCTGATGTCTCTGCTTTTAATCCATCAAAACAAGTTGCAAAAGAACAACAAATATCTATTAAAATCCATTTGCCACATATTTCCTGTTTTAGATAAGATACAGAAGCTCATCTCGCCTGAGCCAATGAAAGTCTTAAGCTCGCCTGTGCTGCTTCTGATTGGTCACATTTACTTTTAGTTTATCTTTTACCTAATCTACAAAAATAAAAATAAGCTACTTTACAGTTTCTATGAAAGAGAAACAGGAGAGCAAAGTTGCATCTAGGAAAGAGACACAAACTCACAAACTTTGAATGCTTTACCAGATCAGACAAAAGTGTTGCCAGAATCCCCCCCGAGAGTTCCCGGATCTTATTCCGGCTTGTTCCAGCTCAAATTAAGCCCTGAACAGACTGTATGCTTTTAGTAAGGCTGCTTTTCAGTTTTTTTTATTATTAGTTAGAATTCATTTATACATGTATCGATTTTTCACAATATTGTGCAAAACGAGATCTCAACATTGATGGAGTTCAAAGACAAAAAGCAAAAGTTGAACTGAAGCAATACACTGTGATGAACAGGAAGTCCGCCATATTGGATTGAACACCACATTGGCTTTGACATTCATATGTTTGTACGTATTTTACAAGCTGCTCGTATGTTTTTTTTATGTTTTACAACCTCCTGTGTAGTTTTATTTAAAGTATTTATGTATGTGAGTAATTTTATTCCCCAGTGGACAAGCAGCCATGGCAGATGTCAGTCCACCTCTGGATGCACCTCACTTTCTCAGCAGCAGCAGCAGCCAGCAGCCAGCGCAGTGAGTGAACCAGCCACAGTTAGTAACCCCCGGGCTAAAGTAAGTGAATATATCCTGACTAGAACAACTTACTCAGACTCTACACCCAGACTTACATGAGTCAGAGGGATCAATGGTGTTTTTCCTCCATTTTGTTTCATGCTTGATGATGTTTATAGGGACATATGTAACTACTATCAAGAACTCACATAAAACTTGTAAATGCTGATTTTCCAGGCTGATTTTACCACCAGCTAACAAGGTTTTACCGAATAGATTCTTGCAATATCTGAAATTTAATAGAATCCATCTGGAGAGACTCCTACTGCACAGAAGAACAGTCACTGGACATTTAGCAACGTGCTTTGGGCAGAACAACCGTACTTCAGATTATTTTTGGAAGATTATGGACTATGTTTACATAAAAATGCACATGTGGACGATTTGTGCAAGTCTAGAGAGAATGATATATGTGTTGTTTTTTTGTTTTTTTTAATCAAATGAGTACAAAAAAAAAAAAGTGATTTCTCAGTTACTTTCAGTCTGTGACTCTTTGACCAATCAGCTTCAAACAACTATGACATATCCACACTGATAAAAAGTAGAACTCAATTCAGAGTGATCTTGCATGGCCAGGTTAGGCAAGAGAAAGAGGTCAGCCCATTTTCTAGATAGCCTAACAGTGCTTCCAAGAGAAACAGAAGATTAATTTTTTTATTCACTGACACATAGTTCCTTTGCCCTAGCATTGTGCTTTGTCCCGTTAATATACATAGTTGTGTACGTTTGTGCAGATACCAAACAGACAGTGGTCTGTAACAGCTTCTACAAGAGTCACAGGTAATTCCATTAGTCCAAATACGAGATGGACGGGTCGATTGTTAATCACCTGTTAGGCCTTCCTCTCCTGGGCCTGTGTGACTGCCATGCTCACATCTTTATGGTTATTAAAGCTAACGATTGCCGCATGCCTCATTTAGCAAAGGCTCTATCAATAGTAGCTCAGCAGCATGAAATGAGGCCGGTCTGAAGGGAGCCATGTGACAAACCGGATTAAGATGGCCTTTGTAACGCCCTGGCACACACAACAGAGCCAGAGCACAGCCATGGCCACGTCCACCACACTCTTCACACATAGCACTGCTTTATTACTGACTTTCATTACCTGCTATTTCACACAGGCCACAAGGAAGAAAGATGGAGCCAAAAGTAATAAGGTACTTGGCTTCATCTGTTGCTACTTCAAAAGTTTATAGTAGTTTATATATTGTGTTGTCAGAAGTACATTTCTATATCTAGAAAATGTATTGATGCTCAGCGTTTTCTTCAATACCACAATGACAATGAAAATGCTGAAATGACAGATTATAAATTCAACACAAATACTAGTTCATTCTAGCAACAAAAAAGGGAAAACCGATGCACTCTGATGTACAAAAGTATACAAATCCTTTAATATAGTTTGCCCTGATGAGGACCTGTAAGGGGTCGAAACACGTCGGTATGTCCCTGCTATATTAAGGTATTTTTATACTTTTGCGCCTTGGTTTACACTTTTTTATGTTCTTCTTTCCATAGATCCTTGATGTGCACCTGATTTTACTATCATCGGACCCCTTTAGCACTCACTTACTTCCTGGTTATTAGTTATTTCTTGTTGGATTTTTAAAAATGTTTTCATTATTTGCCTCATAGGTTGTGTTCACCTTTAAGAAGGTGATGATGTCAAAAGACCAGGTAGTGGGCAACAATGCTCAATGGACAACATCACAACTACAGGCCAATAACATTTCCTACAGTTGTCTTGCAACTGAAATAACTAGTGCTGTAGTTCTTTAGTCGTGTGGATTGGAATCTTACCCCTGCTGTAAACTGAGTGTGAGTTTGGTGCGGGTCGAGACTTGACTTAAAAAGTGTTTTAAAGCAATGTGCCCTAGTATACACACCCCAGAGCAGTGTGAGTGCACAGAAAGAATCCGTAGAGAGGTTGCCGCAGTCTGATGTGACTTTAAAGTCACAATATGAGTCTTCTCGCAGGAATTTGCTCTGCTTTGGGCAAATACGGACCGCCGTGGATTGGAGCTGCTGTGCAAGGCACTTCACAAGAAACCCACACGTGTCCCAAACCAAACTCGCCTCGCAGTCAGGGTATGGAAGGCATTAGTGTTGTAAATATGCTTGTGTCACCAAAACGTTTCTGGTCTGACTAGAAAGTACCTGCACCAGAACGGAAGCTAAAAAAAAAAGTCCCTAATGTGTGGCCCCAGTCTATAGTTCTTTGAATGTGCCTAAAATGGCCACTGGAACAAAAAAATTCAAGGAACTGAAAAAGTTCATACAGTGCTAAAAGGCTTCTGGTCAAAATAGAATGGTAACCATACTGGTTATCCTGTTTTAGATCAGGTATAGATCTGACGTGACTTGAAAACCCAAGAATTATCTTAAATGGTTCTTTGTGTGAAAAGTTTGAAAACCACTGATCTAATACACCTAATTTAGTTGGTCCAATTCTTTGCTCTTTCTTGCAGTTCCCCTCGTCTGAGCACAACTTTTAAGAAATAGCACTTCTCAGAGGTGCATTATAAAGTTTGCCGAAGTGAGCCTCCAGACGAATGGACAAAAGGAGCCATTATGGTAAACATATGCAAGATCTAACCCAGTTCTGCGCTTGGTGAGCTGTGCAGACAACTTTATTCTCCTAAAAGCGCACTAAGGGTAAGTACATCGAATTTAAATATGGGATCAGAATGTAATGCATGTAATGCAAGAATGTAAATGCAGTAAAGGCTGGTGTCCCTTCACCCTTGTGCTGCTTATCTTGTGCACATGACAGCCAGCCCAGTCCAAAAATAGTGACAGTGTAGTGGCAAAAGTAAAATATGGAAGGTCGTAAACAAATAAAGTCTGTAGATATACTTTTTTCAGCTCTATTTGCACAGGATTAGTCAGTAAAATTTAAATTACTTCACAATGTATCACAGAATGTTGCACTGATACACATTGGTATATGAGAATACCTTAATTTATTCATGATGATGACTTTTCTTCTATTTTAGGTTTGTTTTACATATGTCTCGTGAATCAAACGTAGCTTTTCCCTTTGAAAATTTTTTATACTGACTAAGTTTCTTTCCCCAAACTTTATCCATGCAGAAACAGTCTCGATCCTCCTCACTTCAAAACAACTTTATCATCGCAGTTTGCATAGTGTTTAACCTTTAAAATGTGGGGGAAAGAATGTAAATTGGTTGGAGAATGACGTGTACCAAATAAGAGTAATAATTTAGTTCAATCTGATTGTATATTTGACCTGAAACTTGCTCTTTTGCTCAGTTTTAATATTTTGTTGTGTCTATTTATTGTGTGTTTATTAGCAACACAAATGCAGACACAAACTCCAGTGCTAAAATCAATCAGCAAAAAGAAATATAAAGAGAAACAATCTCAAAAACGTGCCAGGGGTCTGACTGAAACAGGTTGAGGGCCACATCTAGTCTCCGGGCTGCCGTTTGCTCAGGTGTGGCCTAGTCCATCAGCCTAGTCTATGAGAAACTACAGCTTAATCCATGAGAAACTACCGCCTAGTCTATGAGAACCTATAGCCTTGTCCATGATGTACAGAGAATTATGTTATGCGACCTCCACAAGATGGTTTTTGATTATTATTGATAGTGGATCGCCAATAAAAGCACATAACAGTTTGAACTACAGGTCCCACAATACACTGCAGCCTAGTGCGGATTCAGCCTCTCTCTAATTGCCTTGTGTAGCAGTGCCAGGCTTAAATAATTGACATGTGATAACAACATTAAACAAATGAACAGGAATGCTGCAAAATGCATACGGTTATTTCAAAAGTTTCTTGGGAGGACAGTCAATACAATACCATGTCTTGTAGTGGAATGTAATACAAGGTAATGTGGACATATACATGTTATGTTAATCCTTATATAGCGTAACCCTGTCACATTTTAATGTAACACAGGTAGACTATAACACAGGGCTGTGGCCCTCGACTAACTCTGACTCCGATCAATTTGACCACGAGCTTCATTTGATTTTGACAAGCCCTGGCTTACAGCCTTCATCCATGAGAACCTACAACCTTGTCCATGATGGCCTGGAACCTAGTACACGAGAGTCTAAAGCCTAGTCTGTGATAGCCCGCAGCGTAATCCATGAGAGCCTACAGCCTAGTTCATTTGAGTCTGCAGTCTTGTCCATGAGAGCCTGTAGTCTAGTTCATTAGATCTGCAGTCAACAGAGTCTCCGAAGAAAACATAGATATACAACGAAATGTGTTTCTTTGGGTTTAACTGGTAAGTTTAGGGTTCAAGTTACTAAAATGGGTAAGTTTAGGACTGGGGCCTGGGGTAGGTTAAGATTTACCCAGCCTAGTTTGCGATAGCCTGCAGCATAGTACATGAAAACCTATAACCTAGGTCATGAACGTCTACAGCATAGTCCATGAGAGTTTGCAGATGATTCTAAACCGGCCCCTTTCTTTGCACCTTCAGTACAGTAAGAGTCACCTGACCTCTACCCAGCGGCCACATGAAACAGGTCAGTGCTCGTGTGATGGCGAAATGAGCCTCTAAAATGTCCATTCAGAAACACAAAGCAGCCTTTAGCACAGCTTCAGCGCGTGGGCTTTGAAGGAGAAAACTATTGGACGCCCTGAGCCTTAGAAAATGGCCTTCATACAGACCACAGCTTTCACCTCCTCAAGGTAAAAAGTAGAAAATGACTAAAAGTAAAGTTATCAGTGAATTAGGCGACATATTTACCCACAGTGGGGCTCTGGGTCAGACTGGATCACACACAGTGCATTATCTCATATACATAATGCATTAGGAGGCACTTACCATCTGATTAGAGATGCAAGCGAAATCCCACAGCAGTGGACACTATGTAAAGAAAGGGCACTTTAGTGTGCAAATGATCTGCCCACTGTCTGAGTACGGCCACGCGGGATAAACGTCCACTGTGCAGTCGTTTTTAATAAGTTACTCTCTGCAGTAATTAAGAAAGTTCATTATGGAAGACTTCGAAGAGTAATAGAGATAAATGTTCTATAGTCTTTTGTTCTTAAATTAACTAAAGCTGAATGCACACAAGAGAAGTTTAAGATCTTTTGTGATTTTTATGCGTGTCAAAAAAGAACTGGTAGTGGAGCATACTGGGCTTAAAATCGTGCCAAAACTCCTGTAGTATTCAGAAACCAAAGCTGGGTTTCTTAACTTTTGTTTCTCATATGCTTCCTTTTTTCAAGTTTGTTTATTGTACAAGCACTAACTATTGTTGTGTTTCCATGCTCTTGATTTTAATGCACATTAAGGTGGAAATGACAAAGGCGCATAAAAGTTTATACGCTCTAGAGGTTGATTTTGTTTTATGCGCACAATAGCTAAAGCGAATTTTGAAAGTTGGAAACACATCTATTTACATTAACTCATGAAGCAAATTAAAACCCACAGAATCTCTGGCTACAGGCCTGGCTGCAGTGGCTCTGGAGGAGTGACTGAGGTGATGAACAAAGCCAAAAATATTTGTATAGACAGAGTTGTTCTGTCCAAAATGCTCCAGACACACAAACTGCATTGTTGTGCACCAAGCAAAAACAAAACGTGTTTGCTGAGGTCGGCCGATCAGAACTAACCCAGTGAAGCACACTGGTGTCTGATCAAATAACTCCATAAAACATTATAGTTGTCCAACACTGCGGTGATTCAGAACTTGTTCTTTCTACGGCTGAGAATTTGTGTTAAAAACAAAAACTGCAGCTTTTTATTTTGACTGTTAAACAGATCCATTGCATTAATAAAATGATAACAACCAGCAAAAGCTTACACAAGACGGAGCTGTCTGCGAATTTCGACAATATGCACATTTCATAAGGGTGGAAACGCAGTTTATATGACTTTTAGGAGTAGGCGTTTTTCTATTATTCCTTCAGCCTTTTCTTTTACGGAATCGGCTTCCACGGCGCTGTACAATGACTCTTTGGGTTGTGAGGGTGGTGAGATATAGCTTTATATTTGTGTTGGAAAAACCTGTCCTGAAACTGTTCTAGTCACAAACCCAAAGTTGTATTTGGGTAGATTCATGCACGTTTGAGTAATCTTGTATTGCCCTGTGCTCAGAACGGTTATGCCTATGTATTTACTTTTGATTACTGAAATTCAGATTCTGAGTAAAAAACATGAG
Organism: Mugilogobius chulae; assembly: GCA_038363315.1. Lineage (NCBI taxonomy): Eukaryota > Metazoa > Chordata > Actinopteri > Gobiiformes > Gobiidae > Mugilogobius > Mugilogobius chulae. Next base: position 42,928,839 of record CM076402.1, on the reverse strand, counting down.
GCGTCAATGGTTAACCACTTTCTACCAAAGCAAATTGTGTCAAATCTGCTGCTTGTTACAGGTATTTTTTATTATGAAGTAGTGGGGACATTTCATATTTTACAAACTATATATGTCATATTTTATTAACACAGAAAAATCCTTCCTTTAAATGATTTAGCATAATACTCTTGAATTTCTCAGAATTTCAAACTGATAATTATTCTTTTTCATTCATCACAGAGATGTCAAGAAGCACACTCAAAACTACACCTGACTAATATCCCTTGATGTGCTAATCCATTGATAACCCAAGAGCAGTGTGAAGTACTGGGAATCATCTAGACTGACGTTAGCCTGGAGCATGCAGAGCCAGTAACGAGCGGTCAGAGAGAGCCTGTGGCACTGTTCCGCTCACATCACTGTCAGACACCACCTGTTTCACCTGCTGGGACTGACACCGGGCCACGGCACGCCTTAGGTCAGCATCAGACTGAGCTGTCATTAAGATGTGAACAAGACACAAGGTACGGAGCAGGCTGGAGAAAAGGGATTGGATTAAAATGTCAGAACTATTCCAAGAGGACCACAGTTCTTAGATTATTACATGTTAATCTAAGTTATGTAATAACCACAAACTGTAGGCTTGTGTCCTTGTGTCCTGTGTTAAATTGCACTTGTAAATGTGAACACAAAATTAACCATGTGGCTTTAAATCCTTTATTAAACTTGAGCATCTTTTTGTTGTGTTTGTTGTTAGTTCTAAAGCTGTGACCCAGTATTTTTTACAGATTGACAGCAATGAGAGTAATACTTTCTCAAAATTCTTTTGTTTCCATATGTAAATGGTCTATAAACGGTAAATAATATATTTATATAGAGCTTTTCTACTTTTCATGGCACTCAATGCGCTTTACAATGAAGGATCCACTCACCCAGTGTACGCAGACAATGAGGCAAAGTAGGTTAAGTGTCTTGCCAAAGGATACAACAACAGTCCCCTCTTGTCATCCCACTATGACACCTGGTGTTCCAGCGGTCTCCCATCCAAGCACAAACCAGACAGGATCAGGCTTTGACAAGCAGGTATGGCCACTACTCACTTGTGTATTACAGTAGTAATGTGTAATGTTCCATGCACCAGAAAATAAAATGAGCTCTGTGTACAACACAACACATGGATACAAATATAGTCACAAGTGGCCTTCTTTAATAAAGATTTGTGGCGAGTTTGCCTATTTCATACAAGAAATTTTCCCATTTAAAAACAACATTTGAATCTTTAGCTTCAGCGAGCTGTTTTACAGTGTTAAGAAAAACGAGTTTGGGGAAGACTTGATTCAGTCGCAAGAAATTGTCACTTCACTCACCATGTCTATGTGGTCATTTTTACTCAGTTACGACTATTTGTCAGAATGCCATCATAAGACATTGATTTCTAACCTTTTTTTGCCTGATTACCCCCTAAATTTTGTCTCACACTCCAAGTACTGCCTAATGCCAGTGTTTAGGTAAGTACATTGGTTTCCTCGTTGAATCTTGTTGACCGTTAACGTTTGTATTTTCTTGCTTTCTTAAATGTTTCAAACTCCATAATGATTCCAAGTACCCATCCCTGGTAAGTGCTCGCGTGCCCCTGGAGTCCCAATGCCCCTTGTCAGGAAACACTGTCATAAGAAATCAACATGTTATGCCAGCTACAATAGATAGTATGCACCTGCCTCGATCACATGACACTTTTGCTCTGTAAAAAAATGCCATTGACCTGTGTGTGGTGTCTCTGTACTTCCAGCGTCATGATACAGTTCTGACAATAATAGTTGCAAAATGTCCTTTAGTTTGTAGCCTGTGCTTTTAAACTTGAAAGTCCTCTAATATGATAAGATGCTGTTTACTTTTACACCACAAAATCATAATCATTTCGACAAGGCATTTTCTGATAAAAATAAACGGTCAATACAGTAATTATTCCTTTATACATCCTCATGATCAGTTTTGTCCATGTACCTATGATCAGTGTAAAACTCAACATCGATCCCCCCTCTGAAGATTGATCTCTCCTTGACATTCAATAATAGTAATTATGAAGAAAATCAATGTACTTAGCACTTGTTTGACAAAGCAGAGCAGACCTCTCAGTTTTACCGGTTCATCCGCCGGACAAGACAGTGGCTTTGTGGACACTATTATCAGTTTAATGATGGTGTCTAGACTGGAGATCATTAGACACAGAGAAAGCATGTTATCAACAGAGGATGCAGGTAAACAGGGATAGAAAGTATTACTGTTCTGCCTTTAACATATGATTAGACAAATAAAATGCACGTGATGGTATGTTTTTCAGTCATCTCTGTGTCTGCCCACTGTCTGTCTCCAAGGTGATGTTATTGCTTACCAAAATATGTTATTTATTGCAGCATTAAACATCTAGAATCATTATGAGTGTTGTATAACTCTCTGCAGATTTGGTAGACTTGTATGCTTGTCTACATAGAGATATTTAAAGCTGCACTGTGCGATATTCAAAGCAATGTCATTTCAATGGAGAAAAGGTACGTTGACATGTTCTATAAACACAAAAGAGACATTTCTCTCAAATAATGTTCTAAATTTCAAAACTAAAAAATCAAAGGCAGTCTGACATTATTAAAAAAAATGTAATAGAAACTATAGAATCACATGAGCTTTACGTTTTGTTTGTTTTGACTTATTGTAAATGTGTAATTTCATATTTTACTCATTGTAATATTTGTGGCATCGTTTGTGTGAGACCATGTGATTTTAAAACCCGATTTCAATGAAATGTTTATGTATACCAGTCAAATTCAAATGTATAACACATCATTTTTATAATAATCGTCATATAATGTCAATACGATTACCACAATTTCACACCTTTTTTGCGTAAATAAGCCATGCATTACAGCCCCAGTTAATTTCTAAGGTGGTTGCAAAGATATGTTATTATTTATGTATATTTTACAAAATCCTTATACTAATCTTAACCTACACTAAGCCGCAGTCCTAAACTAAAAAAGTCCTAAACTAAAAAACATGGCTTTAACCAAAACTCGTGTGTATTTTATACTACAAAATATCGGTTTCTTTTACGCTTTTTCATATGTACGCTTTGTCCCTTTTATTGAAGGACTTTCAGCGGAGTCAGAGTCTCTGCATATCAAGTTGCTGATTAAACAGTAAAAGGTCACTGGGCGATATATGATGATAACAATTTAACCATGAGGTCATCCTTGTGCTAACCTGCTCTAATGTTGAAAACATCACTGTGATTGACAATTTCTCAATTTATCACAGCTGTCTTTTCAAACACAAACCACTATTCTCCTTCCACTTATCCTACTATCAGTCTTTTTCATCTATCTTATCATAATTATTAATTATCATAATATTTAAATAAACTCAGTCCTCCTCTAACCCACATTTTCCAAACATAAACAATCCTAATTAAAATGTTATCAATGTGTAAATCGAGTCTATCTAAAGCTTCACATCATCAGCTAATTACTAAAGTCCAGCTTCTATCAGCCAGCACGAGTTAAAGGTTACACAATTTGGTCCAAAGCAACAGCAGACAACGCCAATACCCTTCTGTGTCACCGGGCTCAGAGATTGCTTTCCCTTTACCTTTGGGAAGGAATTATATCTATGACAAATGACTGTGGCGGAGCTGTGCGGCGGGCGCGCTCAGGGAGAAGATGGGGGAGCGCCGTTATTTGCCCAGTCTAAAATCAGAACAATATGAGAACTGGAACACAATTTGGCGTCAGATTACTCACCGCAATATCCATCAAAACACAGCAGCCAGTCACTCAATATCATTACGGGAGGCTTGATAAGCTTTTAAGCCCGAGATAACATCTTGATGAGGCAACACAAGTGGGACAGCGGTGTTTGTGTTGTAGAGCCGTGAAATATGAAGCCGGCTTTTGCACCGCGCTGACAGTGAGACGCTTCGTTATGGAATTGATTGACAAGTTTATTGTGGTGCGCGACATAAACTTTCTATATAGAGCTCCAGCAGTTGTGGTCACGCTATCCCAGCATGCACCACATAACATTTCTTTCTTTACAGCTACATTTAATACAAACCCAATTGTTGCCAATAGTTACCACTGTTTCTTCACTAACATGATGGCGTCCTCTACCAATATTTGTTTGCTTTTAAATACATATTGATTTTTTCATGGTACTTTTTACTTCTAGTCCACATTTAGGCACGTGAACTAAAGGACTGGTGCCACAGTTACGGGGTTTCATTTGTTCCTGTTTTAGGCGGATACTTTCTTGTCAGACCAGGAACTTTTAGCTGAGCACTACAACAATAACTTTGTGGGAAAGCATGTTTTATTCATTCTTGTTGGATGTAAGGCTTTCTGTTGTATTAGCCCAAACAGCACTTTTTGCAGAACATTGAAGTGAAAATTCTGCGACAGTAAACCAAAATACAAAAATTTTGAATTTGAACAAGTCTAAAATGAATCTTAAACTAAACCCACAAACTAATTTCAAACAAATCTTTCTGCTGGAAAAGCATGAAGAGCAGGTTAAAGGAGGGGTTGAGAGACGCTGTGTGATTTTTGACAGCAGGTGTTTGTAACTAGCACAGCTTTGAGAGGACAAATCAATGCATGTCACACAGTCTGCACTGGTCTTTGCAGTTTTGAGCTTATGTACACAGTTTCATAGTTTCATGTGGAAGGAAAAAACAACACATTTTCCCAACTCAAACTCAACTTTTTTTTTTTTTTTTTTTACAAAATAATAGCTTAAAAGGATTCTTCCTCCTAGAATAGCTATCTTGTTAATGAATCTATTCAGTTGAAAATGAGTTTGCAATGTCCTGTTTACCTCTGAAATGTCCCGTTTATGCCCAAACTAATTTTGTCTGTTATTGTTGTTAGCATTGTTGTTGATGGTATACTGGCACGTCTCGCTCCGAACAGCTGTGAAAAAGTTTAAAGTGAATCTAAACCCAAAGCCAATTTGGTTGATAAACTGTGTAAATGGTGATTAAATAGCAATGCCAACTGTTCTGAGTCCTATTTTTTATTTATTTATTTATTTTGATTTTAAGGCAAACTAAACAAGTTTCAGGTCAATAGTCACAACTGGCTGTCTCTCTCATGTCAGCTTCAAACTGATGTCAGCGTGTATTGTCCACTCGAAAATAAAGCCTAATGGCAGACACCTGCTGTCAGTCCAATCACACTGCTGCTCTTCTCTTTGCCCTTTTCCCAGTGCTTTTCAATGAGTTTGCTATGTTTGAAATGAGTTTGTGGGTGGAGTTTAGGGGTGAGCTTCACTTTAAAAAATAAATAATAAAATTTTGATGATTTTTTTTTTCGTTTTCTACCTTCAAACCTGCCCGCAGCACCTTCACTTTGGAATTCCATGCACCAGAACCAATAAAAAATGTAGTAAAGTCACACATGGATTGTGTGCTTAAAAAAATGTATTGACTCTAAAGAAAATTACACAAGTTAGGCTATCAAACCAATCTTTCTCTGACTACTGTAGGGAAGAATGTGACGACCCGTTTTTCCCATTTGTTAAGAAATATCTGAAAAGTAATATTACAAATTTTCAATCTGGTGTTTTCAATCAGTGACTAAACCAATTTATTGTGTGTATTACAAAAAAATAGACTTAGACTATATTAAACTTAAGCTACTTCATTTCTGTATTTAATATTATAGACTTGTAGAATGTTGTGATTTCACGTGAACACAACACATGAAGTCCCACCAATGCAGCAGCTCGGTATGTTCCAATCTGGTTGTATTTCCCCTAAACCTGTTCCGTTTTGTGGTGCATCTGCCTCGTGTCTCCCTCATAATATTTCAATCAGACAGTTTTCACTTTCCGCAGGCTCTCTATTCAACATTTCATTCTCGCTAAGAACATCTCTGGTGGAACGCCCGGACCTTCACTCTTTTTGCTTTTTAGAGATTGATTGCTTCATCTTCCAAGGCAGCGCTCTGCTCAGGGGAACCAGCCAGGGAATTGAAATATGTCGCTATTTAGTGGCCCAAACTCTCCTCTATCAACAAGATTAAATATGCTCTGTAATGAATGACACTAGTCTCGCACCCATTAATTATAAAGATTAGAATCGGGAGTTGGTTTTGAACTCTTGCTTCTCAAGGTCGGCGGCGAGGCTGTGAGAGAGGGACTAATTGAAAAAGATTTGAGACGGGACCCCTCGGTGAAATGGACTTATTTGATGGCTTTATTCAGTCATCTTCCTTTGCATATTCTTCAAATTAACCTCTCAGACAAATTGAATGATAATAATTCCTATGTAAGCACTTCAATAATGTCGCAAAGAAAAGTACCAGAAGGAACAAGAGGAAAGGAATTGGGAGTTAAGAGCGTCCACTGACCTGCCAGAACAACAAAAGTTCAAACAAATGACATTTGTGGATTTACAGTATAGAATCTTAGTCAAAGTAAATGTGCTGAAGCTTCATGTGAGGTTAAAGGTTAAAATTTGGTATATCTTAAGTCAGACTAAAACAACTATTAAGCATGTGACTTACCAAAAAGTAAAATGAACTAAATTAAGTTTTCATATTTTAAGAAGAGATTCTTAAATCCAGCCATAACCTGTATAAGCTAAATGTGTTTAAAGAGAAGGTTTTAAGGCTAGTGCACATAGGATGCTCTGCCCAGAGGCAAATTAGGTTTCTGAATTTTTTTCTTTCAGCATCTAAATCCAGCTTTGTTGCTTTGTCTGCACCTAAAAACGTCCTTGCAACTTGTGCCAAGTAACACGCCGAGGGAAATAACGCGCCGAGGGAAGTAACACGTCAAGGGAAGTAACACATCGAGGGAAGTAACACCTCGAGGGAAGTAACACGTCGGGGGAAGGAACACGTCGGGGGAAGGAACACGTCGGGGGAAGGAACACGTCGGGGGAAGTAACACGTCGGGGGAAGTAACACGTCGGGGGAAGTAACACGTCGGGGGAAGTAACACGTCGGGAGAAGTAACACGTCAAGGGAAGTAAGACGTCGAGGGAAGTAACACGTCAAGGGAAGTAAGACGTCAGGAGAAGTAACACGTCGAGGGAAGTAACACGTCGAGGAAGTAACACGTCGGGAGAAGTAACACGTCAGGAGAAGTAACACGTCGGGGGAAGTAACACCCAGGGGGAAGTAACACCCAGGGGGAAGAAACACGGCAAGGAAAGTAACACACCCAGGAAGTAATACGCCAGGGGAAGTAACACACCGAGGAAAGCAACACGCTGAGCAAAGTAATACGCCGAGGGAAGTAACACGTCGAGGAAAGTAAAACGCCAAGGGAAGTAAAACGCAGAGGGAAGTAACTCCCAGAGGAAAGTAACACGAAGAGGGAAGTAACACTCCGAGGAAAGAAACACACCAAAGAAGTAACACACCGTGGAAGTAACATGGCTAGGGACAGTTCAAGGCAAATTACAATGTTATGAATAGGAAAAAAGCTGACCAGACCTGCTAACTTTTTGCATTACAACATAAAATTGAATTTAAACAATATTCATGCTATCTGCTGTCCACCTGATTTAACTATTATTAGCCTGTAGAATGTCACGCTGTCAAGGGAAAACCATCTGTATCTTTAAATGTGTCATAGCCTATTTGATGGCCAAAAAGAATTAGATGACTACTCAAAGAGTCAAACTAGGTGAAAACAAGCGAATGTTAACATCTTATAGCAAGTTCACTATGTCCTAATAAAGAATAGTCTAACTGTTATTTTTCCACAGCAGGTTGCAACGCACTAAATGACATAAGAACCGTAAGTACATAGTGCGGTGTAAAAGTCTTTCTGAATACTATTTTTATTGAAAAATCTGTGAGTAAAATGAAAGTTTAAAGCAGCTCTCTCCAGGCCATGTCGTGAGTGTGACGGGCTGATGTGAGGCTGAAATGACTGTCCGTTCTCCTCATCAGTCTTGCTTCTACATACCTCAGAATGTGATCGGTGGCACCAGGGTGGACTGTGAAATCATGGAGCTGCACATCAAAGTGTGACTGCACTCCGCTGGCATACTAATGCAGAGAGACACGGGGAGCTGCTGCTACAATGGAAGTGTATGCACAGAGTGGACCGGGCCCAACATTATACACAGCACACTTGATGCCTATCTGTATGTAATAAGCCATCAATATTGAAACATGGCACTTTGTATTGTAAAGGCTATAGAAATAAAGTTTGATGATTGAATATTGGGTTTTTAATATTCTACTTCTCTCTAATAAAGTTACATGTGACTCAATTTGATTTTGGCCATCATTGTGAAAGTGAAGGAACAATGGTATCTAATGGAAACAAGTCTGAAATGTAGGTTTTGGAATTTATCTTTGCTATTAACTGAGCTGTAATAAGTCTTAAAATAAGTAATTTGAAATCAAAGATTTTGACTATTGACTTAAATTGTTTAAAAAGGCCTTAAATCTGACATTTCTGGACATCTCTACCTTCTCCAATTCATCATCATCAAAGGGGACCTATTTTCTGTGTAGTTAGTAGTAAACTGGAACAGTTATAGATCAGTCATTTACTTTAATAAGCAGCAAACTTTGAATAACAAATTTTAGAGCAGAGAAATGTGTCAAAACGACAATTTTGAACTCATATGTTGTAGCCTACTTGGAATCTGATTGTTTTGACTAACGCAAATAAATACAGACAAATTGGGGGATAGGTGGTAGGTGAAAACATGGATTTTCTGTGCACTAGATATATCAGCGGCAGAACAATACAAGATTACTCGACTTGCAAGCTTGCCAACTCTGGGTGAGCTAATGTTGAGAAAACACTGTTATAACATGGTAAGAAAAGTGGATTTACATAAAAGGTCCCTTTAAAAACTGTCCTGATGTTTGGGTGAAATGTAATTTTTAATAAATCTTTTTCGTTTACTATTGTGACGTTGTAATTTGAGAAAATAGTGAAACTATGTAACTCATGTGCAACCCAGGCCTTCCTGTGCAGAGCATGTTCTCAGGGATTTCCGATTTTCCCACCAACAAAAACATGAACTACAGAGAATGTCCTCCAGCCAAGTCCAGCAACAAGGTCTGGAGATGGTTCCCCGAGCGGTGCATTGTGGTGCTAACTGCTCGATCAGACTGAGCATTGGAGTCTTGAAAGAGCTGCATGTGGCCTTGAGCCGCAGATTGTAAACCCCTGCCTTAACCTGAAATATGTTTTACTCTCTTCCTGCTTATTTAATGGATTACAAAAATAACAGAATCCCCAATACACAATCAGAATAAAGATTATGAATTGTGACATGCTCTGAGTAACTTTTATCTTTAATTATTTGATAATCCCAGTATGCAAAACTAATCCATATTCTGCACACATTCTTCACTGCTCCTGCAAAGTTACTGTGTGCATGCTGGGAAAACGTTCCAACAACTGCAGAAACTCTCCTGATGTTATCTCACACTTACACCAAAGTAAAATCAAGTAAGGTCAGACTATTTTTTTTGTCAAGCTTCCATTTTTACTGTTACACCAGCTTTAAAGGAGACACTTCTCTCCATGTGCTTAGTAATAAATTGTGAACAAAATTGATCTGAAACAGCTCAGACATATAAAAATGTCCTTTGACTTCTTGATCAAAGCTGCAGAACTGCTGCCTCTTTAAAGTAATAATCAGGGTTGCCAGATTTTCGGAGCGCAACAAGCAAAGTCTTAAAAAAGCCTAAAGCAAGTGACCTTCAATAACAAGTAATTAACATGATTAATTAATTAAACATTATGTGTCACAGCGGAAAGAGGGTTATTGATTTGGAAATACTTTTAATAAAAATGGCAAAAAGTCAACTTGTTTATGACGTAAAAATGGGCTCAAGAGCAAGGCTTAAAAACACAACTCACAAAATTCACAAAAGTCGCTATAAAGAAGCAGACTTGGCAACTCTGGTAATAAGCCCCACCTCATTAGATTGATTCAATGTAACTTTTTACACTGACATTTTTATGTACTGGTATTTAAAGGTTGTATGGAGGATTTTTCAAATCCAACAGCTGTTTGCTGTTTTTCAAATGATGCACATGTTTCTCCTCCCAGGGCCACGCCCTTCACTGCAACTGGGCCAATGAGTTACTTAGGAACACTGACGGTTTGTTTGACAGGTTAACAGGCCAATAGATAACGAGGTACCTCGTTATCTATTGGTCATCGTTTTACTGGCCTCGTCATGTCCACAGTTTATATATTTTTATAATTCTTTTTTTGTTTAGCATAAGTAAAAGGCTGTTACAGAGCTATAAAACTGTTTTTGACCAAGACTGACAACAAACATTTTTGAAAATCCTCCATACAACCTTTAAAGATGGAAAGTGAATGACTGTTTTAAACCCTATGTTTCACTTTCACAAACCAAGGCTCTTTATCAGCTGCAGGACAATACAAGATTACTCAAACATACATGAATCAACCCAATTACTACAGTGAGCAAACTAACAACGAGAACATACTTCCAAACCCAGAAAAGTTGTTTCTACATATTATGTTCCCTTTACGCAATATTTTAAAATGAAAGCTATGATATCCGTGCTAGTTTACTACCCATCACATTTCACAGTAACAACCTTATCATTCTCTTTTATTGAATTGCCGCTCTAGACAGCTCATTCTGACAGAAAAACGAGCGTCTTCGTGTAAGTGACCATCTCCGGGCTTCCTCCACACCTGCTCGGACCATGCATCCATCCATACATCCACAGAGTTGTCCTGACTGGAGATGCCTCGGCAGCTCATCGCTCACACTGATGAAGCAGCTTGTTAGACAGTCTTCACACTGTTACTTCTCACCTGGTTCAAAGTAAGAATGAGTCAGTTTTCTCACCGCAGACTGTTAGGAAAATGTCGTAAGTGTTCAGGTGAAAAGTGATTTATAAACGGGTTGGTGTGCAGGGCAATGTTTGTATGTAAGGTTCAAAAAAGTGACACATGATGGCACTGTATTTTGGCAGAGAACAGTTTAATCTCTGTCCCTGTTTTTATTTCATAGTGATGTGACCCAGCGCTTTTAAGTGGGCAAAAAGAAGTGCCGGTACTCTCATTTTCATTCTAGAAACTTGGTCTTGTTAAAATCATGAGGTGAAAGTGCCGAACACTCATCAGAGAAGTGCCAGTGCTCATGTTGAGATTTTTTAGAAGTGATGGAAATGAGTACCCCAGCCCACGTAAAGCACTGGCAGGACTAATACTGATACAGATGATTAGTTCTTAGCTGTGAAAAAATGTATTATAAAAAGTATAACATGCACACATCATTGGTCACATGACTTGATGTGCTGTCTACTTCAAGTCAGTGTAATCCCTCAATTGTAAAGGAATGATAGTAAAAAAGCTTCAAAGTCAACGTTTCCACTATCATCTGGCAGTCATTTCAATGATTGAAAATGACTGTCGGATGACAGAAATGACTGTGGAATGATAAACACTGTCCAGATGATAACTTTGAAGCCTTTCTGCAAGGTCCTCTTGACAGCCCAGTCTCCAAAGAAAACGTATAGCTACAACGAAATGTCAAAAACATTATGAGCACGTTTTTACGCCTTTTTTATGTCAATATGTTAAGAAAAAAATAAATGTAAAAAAAAACAACAACACAACTTTTGGTTGAAGCCATGTGACGACATTTTCTTTGGGTTTAACCATGTTCAACATACTCGTTAAGGTGGGCAGACATTGTGCAATGTTTTCAGTGGTGGATATGCAGCGCTTGCTCAGACTGTACAAGTGAATCGCTAGGGTCAAAAGTTAGCTGCTCATGATTCATGTTCTCACACTACACGGCTGGATGGTCTTATGTGATCTGAGCGCTCACACTGTACGTCGACCCATGGCGCGTTAGACTCCTGTATCCGGAAGCACGACATAAAAGGCGGAGGAGAAGAAGAAGAATCCGGAAGTGGAGATGCATTTGTTTTATTTAGAGTCCAATAAACAAGCTGCGCTGCCATCTTGCCCCTTATTTAACAACAAACATTGTTTGCGCATGAGCAGTGTGAAAGATAGCGTCAAATGGGCTCATGGCACTGCTTCTACAGTGTGATATACTCACGAAGAGCGACCAGGATTTCAAACAAATTTGATTTTCTTGAGATGATTGTTGATTGTTACCCAAAGTACACTACACACTATGCCTGACACACGACTGAGCTGAAATCGTACCAAAATGGGTAAAAAATCACATGTTTTCCTGCCTTTAAACCCAAAGAAAACTTTGCCACGTTGCTTCAACAAAAATGTATTGTTATTAAATGATCTACCTTTCCTTCAGAGACTGTGTTGCCTTTTGAAGACTAGCTGAGTCAAACGTGTTGTCGATTACATAATAGAACAGGACTATAAAGGTTTAATCTGGATCAAATTGATCCAGATTTAGTAATCCATTTTTCTTCTATCCCTGATCTCTTATCTTTGAGCCAGTTTTTCAAAGCAACATAGGATTGGATCACTTTGATCCAGATTTAAACTTTTCCGGATCACTAAATCTGGATAACCATGTAGATAGGCTGTCACGTGTCATGAAGAACACAGAGGACTGAGCACACCAGTGACTCTTAACACATGTTTTTTTTTTTTTTTTTTTTTTTGAAAATAAAGATTTGACAAATGAATAAAACTATATTGTGAATATTTCAAACAGGTTTCATAAACCGATGTGCCTAAATGGAGTTCTGAAGAGGCGTTTTGCCTGAATTACTGGAGAGCAGAACCACAAAAAGTGTGCAACACAACAGTTGCATGTGTCCTGCACAACATTACTACCAAGCACAATGTCCCTCTATAGAGATGAAGATGCTGCAGGACCTACACCTGAGCCTGTTGAAAACCCTGACCAAATGAGCAAACAAGACGTGCAATAAGAGAGGGAATAGTAAGACATTATTCTTGAAAGATTTTGAAAATCAGTGATGTCTTTGCTTTTCTATTGTTTTATGTTGACATGAACTCTGTTTATCAAATGTGATCATTTCATTTCAAACCTTTATTTTCAGCTTTCAAAAAAAAGCTTGTCTAAAAACCAAACTAAAATGGGATTAGTTCTGATAATCAGTGTTATGATTATACAGTAGCCTAATAAGTGACAGAATTAAATATATTCATTTGGTGAATATATTCACCCCCCTTTAGGGGATTATTTTAGGAGGCCAAAGTCTACTTTGCTGTAGGTGACTAAATGGCTTAATACGTTCTAGTCTATTTAATCATTGCAGCCTGATGGATGAACAAATGAAATGAAAATATTTTTAATAAATAGGGCATCTCATAGGCTATTCTGTTTTATTTTATTTGATACATTTTAATTAGAAAAAATACATTTTGGGCCTTAAATCCACCCTTCCACTGGGATCAGTTTAATCCTGATTTTTTGGATCAAAGTGATCCTAATCCACCAAAAAAGTTTTGAAAAACCCAAACTGGAGGTTTGATCCGGATCAAAGCCAAGATTAGATTACCTGATCTGATCCGATCATGTAATCCTTTTTTCCTTTTGAAAAACCCATTTTCAAGATTTGATCTGATCCTTATCCAAAATCCCACTGGATTAGTTTTGAAAAACTGGGAGGACCAGATCAGCCCCTTCAACTGATCAAATCTGGCCAGGATCTCATCTTCCAATCATTTGAAATTAGGTTCACTATTGGAATGGGAACTTTGAAGAGAAATCTGTATTTTTTCACCAAAATCGTAAAAAAAAATCGTTATTTTATTACATTTCTAGTGTTTGGGACTTTTTGGCCAACCCCAAAATGTGCTAAAAGTTGTGACTTCCCCAAAAAATATGACCCTTGGAAAAATAGATTTGAATAGTCCTGTAATACAATATTTGCCTGTACAGCATGCTTCATATTTCTCCTTTTTATAGTCCACATTTGGATAGACTACCAGCTTAGTCCCAGGTTGAATGTAATGCTTGTACAAGTAAAATTATAGAGCAATAACAGCAATAAATACGCCAGATCAAAAAGCAATTACTTTTGTTGTCGCTGGACTGGAAGACACTTTATAATGACAAAGCTACTTCGATAAAGCCAAATAAAAACTGGGCTCTTTCAAAACTGCTAGAATTTACCACCTTGAAACCCACACATACACACAACTTACATTAAACCTACTGAATAGTTCATGCAAATAGACTTCGACGTTACTAATATCCAGCTTAAACACTCTTCCACTTGTCTTTTTTTTATTCCACCGCATGTGCCTTTTTGACTAACTTAATCACAAGATGAATTCTACATTAATTTGTACATTATTACCAAAATCTGTCATCAGGCTTGCGCTCTAAACAGAGGAAAACACAATAACTGCATTTGCCAGCTGTTTGCGACACACAAATCAAATTAGGGGAGCAGCTCTCAAGGCTCGGCAACAGATGTGCGATTGGGACAGTCCTCGGCGGTTAGTGTAACGCGCCTTTGTGCACAGAACGCGGGACAGCTTCAATTATGTGCCCCATTTCACCACGACGTAGATATTTTCATAAACAGAGCAAGGCTGTCGCTACAAAACAAGCTCAAACTGCAAGTAAATGCAAAGTTGCTGGTGCTTTTTCACACCTAAGAATATTTAGTATTACCGTAACTGATCTAAAAGTTTTTGGGCAACAACTTTTTTAATTATCGGTGATGAAAGTATGCGGGATACAGAAATGTACGGTGACATAAGAAGGACTGAGAAGCCTGGAGACGGAGCACAGATGGGACAGGTCCTGGCCAAAGCTCACCAAACTCTGCGTCTTTGTGGATCTCATCACACGCGGTCTTTCTTCTGTTTACTGTGGGATCTGCTCTCACGCTGACCTTATCATAATTACAACTTTTCTTGGAGAAGTGACTGAACTTTTTTTCTCTTTTTAGGTCAGTTCTCTTCCACAAATCACTTGACAGCATTGAACAATGTAAAGAATGAAAGTTTGGACCAGCAATAATAAAAATTGATTAATAAAAAAATTTATGAAAGAAAGAAAACAAAGTATCAAACCCTGCTCTACATGGTCAGCCGCAAACAGGAACTCTACATTCTTAAAAGATCCTCTGCTTCTGCCATCACATTGTGCAATCAACTTCCAGACAGACTTAAATTAACTTAATCATTTCACTCAAAACTTAAAAAAGCACAACTTTGACAATCAAACATGTCAGTCAATCTAAATTAGGCGTTTAGCTTCAAAATCACTTGCAGTCTTAAGAAATCATCATCTATTGTAATTATGGCAGAGGATTTACCATCTAACTGAAAAGGACAATACTTGTTTGTCACATGTGACAAAAATGTCTTTTTCCCTCAGTGTTCACTTCATTTCTTTTGCACCTACAACTAAACAGACTTGTGGCCTGCACTGGTACGCTCTACCACAAATAACAGGATCCATTCAGTACATAAAGCCCTGCAGGGCTTCTCTTCTTCCCCGGGTCGGTTCTGCTTTCTTAGCAAAACTCCCATCGCAGAGAAAGAGAGAGAGAGAGAGAGAGAGAGAGAGAGAGAGAGAGAGAGACAGACTAAGAGAGAGAAAACTCAGGACAATTCACCTGGATGCTCAGACGTTTGAATGGATGCTCAAGCCTTGGGGAACACACGAAATTGGCGTCTATTATTGCAATGATGGTACAGTTTAGAAATGCACCGATCCAGTTGTTTAAGTTCTGATACTGATTTAGATACTAAAGAGATTAATACCTGCGTTAACGATGAAATACTTTTATTATTATTATTAAAGCATAAGACATGTAGTGCTATCTGATGTTATTTAATCTTTTTATAATTATTTGTCACTGCTTGTTGTTCTATAGAGGATTTTTTGTTTATCAGCACGGGCGATGCGTGCATGATTCCAGAAAGAGCCGCCGCTCATAGACACAAACAGCGGAAACAAGTTGAAAAAGCACCATCAACATTGTGAGTGAAATTTCAAACCTACGACCCTTAAAAGTTACATTCAGGTGAGTGAAAAACGACAATAAAAACGCTGTCTCAAGCTTCAGAAGACAGACTTCTGCCCTACCAGTTCATACCTGATCGAAATAGGTAAGCCCTCGTCCTGTTTTGCTGTTTTATTTAAAAAAGTTTCCTCAGCTAAGTAGATGGAGAACGGGTCTTTCCGCATAACGCATGCGCAGTAGAGCGGAAGTAACGTCGACCGAAAATCCCTCTAAATAGTGGGACAACAAGCAATGACATGTCCTATAGCGAAGTTAATCAAATAAATACATACATTAAAGACACTTATCTCAAATTATGCTGAGGGCCAGGTCTGGACTAAATGAAGAAATGGACTTAGATAATACAGCAATATTAATGAAGTAAATGAATAAGGCTATGTTCAAAAAGTAGCCTTTAAATTTGACACTAGTTCTTTAAAGTTATTGCAGGATTTTGACTGTGATTCCTCATTATTTATATATTAGGACTAGACTAGTTGGAACAGGTGGAACAAAATTGAGGTGCAAGCAAATGGTCGCTCAGTAATCCCATACATTTAATAATACAGCAGCAGCTATGACAGCTTACTAAGTACTTTCAAAATATCGCTGACAAATCAAACCAACTCATCATCCTAACGACAACCGCAATTCAGACAGTCCATAAAAACCTGTCCATCTCCTCATAATTCTGCTTCGTCTGGACAGTGTCGAGTCAGAACAAAGCCTCTTCCGAGCACACAGCCTAATTTGGTGAGAAGGCCTATGCATGAAGTAATGAGTCTGCGAGAGCTGCTGCAGGCCACTACTGTCCAGGTAATGAGAAGAAGTGTGCACATGGCGGTTTTCCATGTGCCGAACGTCCAACACATGCTTTCAACATTTACAGCGATACAGAACATACGATAGGCCCGATCCGACGCCGCTGCACTGTTAATGAATCAGTCAGTCCTCGCGCAGATAAACCGCAGTGCACCGGCCGTCTGTCAGCATGATAGATTCTCTCATTTCTCCTAATAAGCCGGCCGGGAAGTGATTTATCCCCGGAGTGCGCGCATCTATACGGCAGCAGTGGACAGGCGATGAGAGTCTGATGTGTCACACTGGAAGAATATGGATGTGACATTTAGATTTGTTTGCGGGAAAAAAAAAAAAAAATGCATGTATGTTGGTTGTTGATTTGCGAGATAAATTACAACTATATGTTTTGAATTATTTTCTAATTTCTCTTTAGAATTGAAAATAAAAACACATCTAAACACATTTAACACAGCTAAATAATCCAGGGTTTCTATGAGAGCAATTCAGGTCTGGAAATGTCCGTGGTTCGAATCTGCGTGTGACGTATTTGCTGAGAGATGCAACTTAGAAATGCATTTAACAAGGTAAAATGTTACTTAGTTCTGCTTTAAATAGCATAAATATATCTACAAATCTAAATTAAATTATCACAACAGTATGTGCCGCTTGTCTCCAATTTGGCGCCACCATTCCAAGTTTTCTAATCTTGTTTTCTGCTGCTTTCTGGCTTCGACTTTAACTATAACTATGGTAAAATCCTTAGTTTTAAAGTCGATCTAAACAACATTTGCTAAACGTCTTTGTAAGTGTCTACGACGGCCAAATGTTTCTCTTGGGGGCGTTTGAAGTGTCTGTTGGCTCGCTTTGCTGTCTCATGCAAACTTGCATTGCTAAAACACATTTTTGGCTGTGTATTTACACAGGAGAGCTACAGAGGGGCAACACAACAGCTAAACACACAAATACAAAAAAAAAAAAAAAAGAGAAAATATGGGAACACAACATCTGAATCAGAATGGAAAGGCGAGTGCATCTGAAATAAACATTGAATTTACATTTGGCATTTTTCAAGACGCTTCACATTACACACTCTATGGTGGTAAACTCTTTTAGTCACAGCTGCTCTGGGGCACACTGACAGAAGCAAGGCTGCCATTTGCCCCTTCGGCCCCTCTGAGGCCTGTACAACAAACGTCGCTGAACTTTTATTCTACTTCTTCTCTCGATAAACTGTCCTACGAAACAAGTTCACAACTCAATCTGTTCACCCTGGATTTTCTCAATGACGCATGTGCGTTCACACAGTAGAGGGGTTAGCGCAAACTGACAACAATCAGAACAACCAAGCTGCGGACTTCAAACGTGAGGAAACGTCAATCATGAAGCAAAATATCTACATATTATGTCAAATCTAAGCCAAAGAAAATGCACAGTAGCGTCAGTGGTATGCACTTAAGAGGTCAATCACAGTCAAACACAGAAGTTACGCTGCAGTTCATCGATATCATGTACCAATACAACAGACGGAAGCACAAATGTGCAGGCATCACAAAACATTCAACAAATCAAACAGCTTTGTCTGAAAGAGCCTCAGATCAGACAAGGGTTTTTGTTTGAGTCAAACTGAAGTAAAGATGCACAGCCAAAAGTGTAGCCAGTCATTAAATATTTCTTGACTATGAAAGTGTTATTAACCATCACGCAAAAAGAT
The DNA here is from genome assembly GCA_038363315.1 of Mugilogobius chulae. NCBI lineage: Eukaryota > Metazoa > Chordata > Actinopteri > Gobiiformes > Gobiidae > Mugilogobius > Mugilogobius chulae. The sequence goes on along the minus strand of CM076402.1, from coordinate 42,910,385 downwards.
TAAACAATATGAGTAGATAAGATTTCTTCTCTATAAATCTTTGCACATTGTATTGATTTAAATAAAAGCTTTCACATTTCTTCATTTCTCTGCTGCTCACTCTCTTTCTTTGCTCTCTTTACAAACGCCTGAATTTTCATCTCTGATTGGTCAGTGACTTGTCTTTTTGACATATTGAGAAACTTATCTTGGTTACAAGTTTGCCGCATGTTTCCATAGCGATCTGCTCTGATAGAAAGTGATCGAGCTTTGCAGGACCGCCAGACCAGGTTTAAAACAGAACTTACCTTGCTAAACCCTAAATCTAGCTTCATAGTTCAGGGCATCTAAGTTCTGCCCAGATCAACCTGCTTAGCTTCTGATCAGGCTTTGACAATGGCCACAATGACAGTTTTCGATTATGTAAAAAAACAAAAACAAAACAAAACTCAATTGCTGATGTGAGAAATAAGTGTCATGTCTGCTTTGTACACTTTTTAAGAAAGTAAATAATACGCATGTGCAAATACAAATAAAACCAACATTATACAATCTATTGAAATAAAATGTCAGACATGATGAATTAGCTCTTCTCAAATATCAAAGTGAATATACAGTAGTTGAAAATGGATTCCTCTCAGACTGAAAAATGCATTAGACTTTTTTTTTCCTCATTTCCTTTTCTTCCCGTGAAGTTCCAGCAAATGCGAGACTCGTGCCTTGACACCGGCGCACGTCTGACATTTCCTTTGAATTACCTCTTGTGCTCACCCGAGTCCTTGTATACAATAACAGACAGAGATAAGTGGGAGGAAGAATACAACGCTCACACTATTGATTGCCTTTGCTCTGCCCCTCTTTAAGGCCAAGATTAAGAGCTTTTGGAGACGTTTTAATGTGAACTGTGTGTGGTAAATACTGCGCTAATCAATGTAAGCCACTGCCGAGTTCAAACGTGTGCCCAACCACACAAAGCTTATGCTCCTTAAGTGATTCTATTCATAGCTGAAATGTGACCCGACGTGAATTAAATACAGCATTTAAAGCTGGGTTACCTAATTTCATCACAGTGCAAATAAGAAATATCCTGCTCTAGCCAGCGCTCCCATGTTCTTCTACACAGTACGACATTTGTCAATGCATTCACTTCTGGCTGCAATCATGACTTCAGAATATCTTTTTACAGACAGCGAAAGTGAAACTGTAGTGGACCTCCCAAGCAAAGCCAATCAGAGCACAGAATAACAGAACACAGAAGTCACAAATACTCATAAAGTGCTGCATTTGGATATACGTTTTGATGGAAAGACAAAGCTTCCAAATTGACCAAACTGTATCTGCATCTTTACTTTACTGCTAACTATTGTGCATGTTGTTTGTTGAAGTCAAAAAGTGTCAAATCATTGTAGAATAAGTCAAATATTAAAGAAAAAACAGATTGTTAGTTTATTGAATTTTCTTTTTTTTATTGCTCTCTTATAATGTTTAGTTTTTAGAGGAAAAAAAAAAACCCTAAAAAACCGTGAAAAATATAAAGGTAAAAAAAAGACTTCACAAAAAAAAAAAGGCCATTACAAGGAAACAGGAAAAAAAAAAAAAAAAAAAAAAAAAAAAAAAAAAAAAAAAAAAAAAAAAAAAAAAAAAAAAAAAACTGATTCAGACTCCATGGGGGCGAGCGAAGTGCACCTAAGAGGAAACGAATACGTCTTAGGGGGGTGACAAACAGAAGCGACTATAAATAACTAGAAAACAAAAAAAAAAAAAAAAAAAAAAAAAAAAAAAAAAAAAAAAAAAAAAAAAAAAAAAAAAAAAAAAAAAAAAAAAAAAAAAAAAATTAGAACATCGTATTGTGAATTATATTTTTTTTGATCTCATTGCGGCTCGAAAGTGACTTATAACTTAAATTGACTAACTATTTCAGATAGGGTGTGATTGACAGACGAATCAGCCAATCAGGAACATTGAGATTATGTTCTGTATTTTGAACGCGACCTATTCCTTTTTAGATATTTATAGAATAGTATAATGGGCCTCATTCATGAAGTGTTCTTAAAATTGTGCATAACTTCCACTTTAATAAGCTGCTGAGAAAACTCTAGGTCAGATTCGAGCCCGATCTCACAAGAAACCGTACATTTACCACGACATTACACAATATGTAAATGAGGTATGATTAGCACGAGTCCACAGCTGTTTTGCGTAATTATAGTACGCGTCACAGTCCCCATTCATTTCAATGGTGGTTGTTAAGACGTGTTCTTATTATGAATATTAATGAAATCCTGATTCTAATCTAACCTGCCCAGCCCAGACTAATCTTACATTTTAGTAACTTTATGCCTGAATTACCCGTTTCACTGAAGAAACGTCCCCACGTGGCTGCAACCAAACTCGTGTTTTTTTGACGCTGTGAAATCTCGTGTCATTTTACGCTTTTCATATCGTGCTAAATGCACGGCTAACATAAATACTAAAATAGCTTTGAAGTCGGGTCAAAATACGCTGTTTTTGGTCGTGGTAAAGTACGCCATCTAGTGAGACTGTGTTGCAGATTCACAATGTGTCTTGAGTCCCTGTGGGGGACTCACAGACTTTGAGACTGGTATAGGCTGTTGCAGGTCTATTAAAGGAGTCTTTTTAGCATAGCTGTTTACTTTTTTGTCTCTAAAATTGTTTTATATACAATCATTTGTAAAAATAATAAATAAATAAATAAATATAATCTCAAAATAAACATAACATCATGTCATGTGGAATTACAATTTTGACTGAATTATATAAGAAATAAAATTCTGAAACAGCACTTGAGTGTACATTGATTTGTTCTAACATTTCTGTTAGAACAATTTTTGTAAATGCAAAATGTTTTGTAAGCTTAAGAACAAATCTTTTCATAAGAACGTGTCATGAATGAGGCCCATCGTCCTTATCAAAGCTAGACCAACCACACTGCAGCTTATGCCAGTTAAGTGATTCTATTCATAGCTGCAATTTGACCCAACATGAATTAAAATACCACATTACACAGCCATTTGAAGTCTTTATGATACGACTTCTTAATCCATTGTCTTTTCAAATGGGATGTAATGTAATAGTTGCATAAAGGCATACAGCAGTGAACATAATTGCACAGATCAAAGTAACAGATACTTTTGTAGGAATATAAAATCATCTGTAATCATTCATCATGTGTATTCAGGCGTAGCTAAAAGATTTATATGAAGATAATATCGGGTGCTGGAATGAGAACTCCGCAGGGCATTCTTTTCTCTTGCTTCCATATGCTGTATATTTATATTTTAATTCATGACTCATTATGGACATGTAATAGTGGAGGTGATAATAATACAGAGATTTCTGCAGATTGCATCAGAGCGCACTAATGAGGAGAGATGGAACACAGTGGCAAATGGTCACTCACTGAAAGTAATATTGTTTTAATGATGCGGCATTGACAAGTTGAAATCAATTATCTGTGCAGGAAAAGCAAAGCAGGATTGACTTTTAAAAGTAGCCACTGGATTAAAAAGGTTTGACTTTGTAGGATTTATTACTCTGTATTTACTTAGCTGTTTAATATGTTGATTTGGTCAACATTGGCCACTGACACAAGGGATTGGTTTTAGCTTGAGATCTCTCTTCTCTCTCTCCTCATCAGAAATGTGCAGAAATCCACCCTATTTGGGCGTATTTTGCATGATTAAATCTGCAGAGTTGTTTGTCCTTGTAACTCAGCCAGCAAGTGTCCCATTGATGCATAATAAAGATTGGCTAATAGCTTCTGAGTGGTATACCATGTTCAGGAGCATGTATCCAGACTTCATTATTCACCTTGCGAATTCCGTCTGACCATTCTCTTAATTATGAGCACTTCACCTGATGCTCTAAGCCAGGGTGGTGAACTGGTCAGAGGCCAAGAGCCAAATTTTTCAGCTGTCATCCTTGAAGAGCCACACCACGAGTCAACCTACTGCCATCACCTGGTGGCAAAGTACATTTTTATTGAATTACAAAGCAGACACTGTAACCCCTTCATTAAAATGTTTTTCTAAATAACATGGTTTTGATTGATTCAGGGGGGTCTGGGGGAATTGTCCCCCAGGAAATTTTAAAAATGTCTGTGAAATTTCCTGCATTTTTGTCACCCCTGCTCTAAGTACTGGGTGCAGCATCACTGTCTTTTGAGCACCAGTATTTGGGCCACAAGCATATCATAAGCACAGTTTTTTAATATAAAAGTCAAGGACTATCAAGGAGCCAATCAGATCTCACCCTAACCCCTGCCCTACACTGAGTGCGAGTTTGGTGGCATAGAAGTGCTAAAAATGTGTCTTGTACACAGACCTCGGTGCAGGGTGAGCTCACGTCCGAGAGTCCAATGAGTGTGCGGAAATAAGCGTAGAGAGTCTATTTTTTTTGGGGTCGCAGCGGTCTGATGCGACTTTCAAGTCATATTACGAGCTTCCTGCAAAATCGGATCGCAGTGGACTGCTGCTGGTGTACAAGGCACTTCGCAAGAAACTCTGACACGTCTTGGAACAAACTCGCCTCGCAGTCTCTGTACAGGAGGCGTAAAGAGTCATATAGTACCTCACAGACTATTTTTTAAAGTGAAAAGATAAAATAATTAGATGGAGATGTGTGTAAAAAAAAAATACTTGTGTGTGTAAATGATTGCCATTACACAAATGTAAATGTTGTGGAAACTTCTTTTCTTCTCTGTATACTGTTATGGAAAAGGATGTTAATGCTTATGTGAAAAATAAATAAAAATCAAATGTCAGATTCTGATGATATAAAGAAAAAGCTGTTTTTTCTTCTGTTCAAGGATACAGACAGAGAAGACCTGGCCAGCTATGGCAATCAACATCAACTCATCAACCCAGAATGTCCAAGGCTCACTCAGTGTCTGTCCTTTTTCCCTCTGTGCCTAAGTTTCTGTGCTATGACCTTTATACCCAAGTGACACAGCTTTATACATATCAGAGCGGGCAATCTCACTCGGTTTATCAACTATTAAAATTTGGGGCAGCAGAAGGTTTCCTGGGTGAAGACAACTCCCTGCAGGGCATCTCACACAAACACAAATCTAAACAAATACACAAAGTCTAAATAAATAGAAATTAAGCATATCACCTCCGCAATTCATGTCTGACCATGTAGTTGTGTATAGCATACGTTTTATATGCATGACACAGTATTTTACAGCAGTGAAATTGCTTAACTCTTAGAAATGAAAGAGAAATGCAACGTGACGAGACAAAAGATGATCCTTCAGGCGGAGGTGAGTGGGTTTAATACACCAAAGCACTCAGACTGCTCTAATCTATCATTCAGCACGTTATCCTCAGAACCAAGAACGAATGCAAGCGATAAAAGAGCGGGAAAAGGTTTAAAGCGGACCTTTTCTCTGTATATGTGAACAAACATGGGCCATATGCATACACACACAGAGAGAGAGAAAGGTTAGACAGAACTAGAGTTAAAGAGAGACATTAGTTCAGCATTTGTATTAAAATAACATTTAAAAGTACTATTTAAAGGATTTTTTTTTTTTTTTCAATTTGTGGAGCAGCCTAACACCTGGTTCTCTACCTATTTCTCCCCTTTTTTATCAGTGGGTAAGTTGATGACACAAACAACCTTTTCTTATTCAAGAAAAAAATAGAATTGCTTGTGGTAGAAAAGTAGCATGCAAACTTTAAATTCACACAATCTTGCTTGAACCGTTTAAAATCATTGACGACCCAAATTTGGCTTCCAACATTCCTTCGCAAAGTCACTCCATGCTTGAGGGACAGTCTATAGGTTGCGTTCACGTTCTAGAATGTTATGAAGTCCACGTGGTGCCAGTTTTTCTCAGGGGTCAGCAACCTTTAATGTTCAAAGAGCCATATTGGACCAAAAAAAACTGTCTGGAGCTGCAAAAATGTAAAGCCTTATATAAGCCTTACAAAGAATGCAACACAATGCTGTAAGTGTATTAGCTTTATCAACCTGTGATCAAAATGAGAAGTTGGCTACAAATGCAAAATGAGCTTTCATGATTATCATATTACCATAGTACAACTCGCTCTGGAGTGTAAGTCACACAAGCCAAAATACACATTAGGAGAAAAAAAAAACATGTTGCACCTGACAACAAGTGGCACTTTTTGCGGGAAATTAATGACAAAATTCCACACCATGAACAGACGCAGGACATGTTTGTCACTCCTGCTCCTCTTCGAGCCTTTTTTTGACACAGATATTGCACAGAAACCAAGGGACGCTGACATTAGATAAAACTACAAGATGCAGATCAAAACTTGACTAAACTCTGCATAAATCAGCTCTTTAAGTGTCACTAAAACATCTGCAATAAGTATTGGGTCCATTTGGCGTTCCCTCGCGTCCTTCCCCAAGGTGAGCTCCCCTGCGCCATTACGATTCAAAATTAACTATTTGCTGCGGTATAATTAAAGCGCGGCCTTTGACCTCCGGTGAAATCTCAGACGCATATTAAGACCAGACATTATCTATTCGCAGCTGCACGGAGATAAGACTGAGCAAGTGACAAACAGGTTTTTGAATCACACGATTAAAGTGACAGTAAATGAAGCTCCTGCAGTTGTGGTCACGCTATCCCAGCATGCACCAGGTAACTCCATAGTGACGGTGAAGATGGCTGTGAAATTGCACTGAAACTAATGCATCGATTATCGTTCATGATTACTCTAGAAAATGTGGGTTGTGGTTAGGGCAGGGCAATATTTTAATCAAGGTATACAAGAGAACATTTGCAGAAACAATATAGTTGATGATATACCTGCAATAATGTTTATCATTGTTATATTATGTGTTTCAGTCTATTTTAGTGTGCAATTTCCCACTTTCAAACACCATGTTTTACTTCTTTCATTGTTTGTGTTTTAACCTCTGCACTGGGCACAAGTTACTTTTGTTCAAGATTTTAGAGAGATCAGATGGAAATTGCCAGATTTGCCTAGTCTGCATCTTTTGTTCTGTGAACATTATGGTTGCTTTATTGTATTGTATTGTTTCTTATTGTTTATTGCACTAGCACTACGTGCCAAGACAAATTTCCCCTAGTGGACAATAAGTTTATCTTATCTTATCTTATCTTATCTTTTAGGAACTTTGAGCTTCTTTTGTTGGAAAGTTACCTATGATTTTGACAATCAAGGGTTGTGAATTTCAGCAGTTTTTTCAAGTTTGATCCACAAAAATATCCCCACTAATGACTGAAGTATGAAGCACAAATTGCGTTGATAAGATGGTTTGTTTTGGCTCTTTTTCAAAGGCTTGTCGCTTATCAATCTCTGAAAATTTAGCAACACTGGGATTTAGTCACCATTTTTGTTTAACTCGGTTGCAAAAGAGCTGTGGTCAAGTACAACCATATCACTATCTTCTAAAATTCAGTTTTTCCCACATGAATATCGCAATATATGATTTGATATTGCCCAGTGGTTTGACATTTTAATGGTGTCTAACAACAAAGACCAATAAACAATTTACTGTATATATAAAACTTAGGATATGGTAAGGCTGGACTTCTTTCCCAAACCTTTGCACATATTGTCACGCTCTTCGAGGAAACACCCACTTGAACCCACTGGAAGCCTGTGTGTGTTACAACTATGAAAACTTTTCCAAAAACTTGTCAGTCTCTGAGTTAATTTTTATCAACTTCAATTGTAAAGTATAGCTACATCTTGTTATGAGATTGGCTGCACTTAACAGGCGAAGTTGTGAGCATTTTGTAGCGTTTAATCTTTTGATGAAGACGCCAACGAGTGGCATCAATACATTGAAAGAACTCCCTCTAAGTTCTCACACATTTGCAGTGAACACTTAATACAAGGTATATCAATGTTAATGTAACAAAAATGCCATTTGAGAAAAAAACACAAAAAAAAACACAATGAATATCTGAGTAAAGCTGCGTTATGTGAGCCTAGCACTAGACACATGATTTATAGCTAAACCAGATCCTTGTATGCTTTTAAATCTGCCTCAGTGTAAAATGAAACACTGTAACCGGATAAAAAAGTCAGGTAAACTTGTGGATTCGATTAAATTGCCAAACAGAGGGTATAGAAGACTCACTATGGAAGAGAAAGAAAATATAGATCAGCTTGAAATCATTGGCTTTTCCAAATACCTTGCTTTGTTTGATAGATGTTCTACTTCCATGACTGCACTGAACATGCACTAGAAGTCACCATAGTGTTTTTTTTTTTACAAAATCTGTCAGTTTTACGCGCCTTTTGCTCTCCGTCATGCGGCACACCAACTTGATCATAGGATGTAGGTGGAAATAGTAAATACAAACTTAAACTTTCATTTACAAAGCTATATTGTCAAAACTCCCAGACTATTTAAAATCTTTGAAAGAACTGAGAACATATTCTTACAACCAGCAAAGTGTAAGAATTACCGAAACACAGCCAATCAGAGCAAAAGATAAAGTTTGCTAAATTCTTACAAAAAAATTCAGGCACCACAGCTTTAAGACTTACACACATCACAAAAAGTATCTGATAAGACACTTCTGTTCTTTGCTCAATTCGCTTGGAACACACAAAGTGAGTTATTGCAAAAGAATAGACAGAGGGAAACAGTTTGGAAAAGAGCCTTTACGTCTGAAGTGGAAACTAGTCTCTATTCGCAAAACAGCTTATTCTACAATGGCCCACAATCTTGTGAGAATGGCGGCCATAGACAGAGCTCAGCAGGTGGTCTTCCTCTCAGCGGCAGCATAAGAGAGTGAAACAGACTGACAATAGCGACAACATGATACAACTGTTTCTCCTTTACAAAAATGTATCTGTTAGAAATGATATTGTGAAGAAAAGAGACTCGGATTTAAGGAATGTTTCCAGTCACCTACACTTTTTTAAGATTTTATTGAGATTTCATGACTTAAATTGACAACAGCAGAAAGAAAAATGCTTGGAGGCTCAAAGTACTAAGTTTACTAAGTCCTTTTATGTACACAAAGTCCCAGGAGACTGTGGTCTTGTGGTTTGAGCTTAGGTCAGATTCATGGTCAGAGATAATTAGATGTTTTGAGAGCTTGTCCAGCTTTTAATTGACTAATCTGTTGAATAGTTGCAGAGAAACTTCTTAATGGCTCTCGAGGGATAAGTAATACCAGTAGGCTGTAAAAGGTTGGACTTCACAAACACATTGACAAATGTACTAGCTTATAGGAAAAGTAAACACTGTCCAGGTTCATGACCCATTGTGTTTGTGTCGACACAGATGTAAAGTCCGTTTTTTTGTTTGTTTTTTCTGGAGCCTTGGTTTTCAGCTCATGTAATAAAATGTAAACTAAAAGTACTCTGTGCAGTGCACCTAAATGCACTGCAGAGACTGAGGATGATTTAGCAATCATTTCCTTGACATAAAGGGTAAAAAACATCATAATTCAGCAGAATGTTCATGAGTTCAATTATGTAACCTACAACTTTTTACCTGATTTTTTTCTTTTTTACCACTTACCGTTTTTTAACCTTAAACGTACAGTTTTGCCATTCAGTGCTAAAGTTTACCAAGTGGTATTACTGAAAAGTGCACTGAGAAAAACATATATAGGAGTGATGCACATTTAGTTATGCTTAATAATGTACCTATAATGCCTTTATTTGCTCTGGAAAAGATGGTAAATACCACTTGTAGTTATCAGTAGGTTGTGTTCAAATGGTTGTTTTGAGGCTGTAGCAAAAGGAAACACAATTTATCTTGACAAATATATGTAGATTTAGTGTAAAAGTAAACTAATAATTTCCTATGCTTGTAAGATTGCTCTGAAAAAAAAAAAAAAAAAAAAAAAGATTTAGACTTTTTACTTAATTACAGTAAATGGAAAAGGCAATGTTGTTCAATTTTGTGTGTCATATAATTTTCCAGATAATACAATAACTTGCTTACAAGTAAAAACATTTATTTTTTAATTTGTGATTCTTTTACCACTGTCTGCCACATTAGTCAACTCAGCAATATTATTTCCCAGTTTACCAGCAGTAATTATGACATGAGGGGGCGTTCATTTGCTATTTTCCACTGTGGTATTTGCCATAATTCCCAGACCCAATGAAGGCAGCATAAAGCCACTTCAAAGTTTGATTGTGAATTTCTCTTACCTGTTTATTTCGAGATGACACTGTTTTATTGGAGTTGTGTTCTCTACATAATGGGAACAAATGGAATCTAATATCGAGATTGATCAATATGAAGAGAAAAATGTACTTTCTTCCATCGATGTCCTAGGCACTACATATAAATAATGCTTATAGACTACTAATCACCCACTCTGACCATTGAGTTGCAAAATGATCAGCACCATAACTACAGCAAAGATTACACATTTTCTGGTATTGGAGCTTATGATTCTTTTACATTCATTTCCATTAGTGAGCAGAAACAAGATGGCTGCAGGTGGCTATAGATCTGGCATGAAGCAACTCACCCAATACAGTCCATAAGCTTCCCACATTTGTCACCAGCCGAGCGAAGCCAACCGTGAGATCACAACAGGACCAGCCTTGTCAAAGCAGTTAGCGTTCACCTCGGGGAGACGTCCAAAGGGTCAGACAGACAGTCCCGACGAGACGACCAGCGCGAAGAACAACTTCATTTACATACTGTTTCTCAACTACTTTGCATTCCTCACTATACATTCAACCATGCTTGTGTTTTTCCCAATAAATTACAGATTTGAATCTCATAATTAACAGGCAACGCTCGCCGAAAGAGCCCATTCCCCAGAGACGCCAACAGTTGTTACAGTTATTATTATCGTCATTAGTGATATCAGCCTGTCTGTGCTATAAATATGTTTCACTGGAGAAAAGCTGAGTGCAAACAAGGTCTCTGTGATTGGTCTGACAACGGTTCTTTAGTGCTCCAAGACATCACTTTAGGTCTAATTAGTCGTGTATTGACAGCGGTAAAACACCAATGAACTGATCGACTACTTGATGATCCATATCTATTATTTATCATTTAATCAAACAGAGCAGTGTCAGACCTCCTTCCTGTTTGATTTTTTTCATCACACAGGCTTGAACGGTTATTTGGTAATTGATTTGTTGGGCAGTTATTTTTTCGATTAATTGATTAGTTGTTTAATCTAAAAGTGAAGTAAAGTCGCTTGAGGTCTATATTTACAGACAGCATGCTTTTCCATCAAACACTGGGTAAAAAAAATAAGTAACGTTGTCTTAAATTAGATCATGAGTTCATAACCTCTTGAAATTAAAAACATTGGTAACACTTTAGAATAACTACAAACTATTAGACTTAACAAATTATTATTAACCCTCAATAAAGACTTAATTTAAACACCTGATTTTGCATGTGGGTGCAGTTGACATCAAAGATCAAGGATCTGAAGTGTTGAAAGAGAGATTCATACTGTTATTTGAGAAGCTGGATAAAGTGGAGGCAAATGTTTTCATTAGTGGACCTCTTCCAAATATTGACAGGAAGATAAACAAGTTTAGCCGGCTGCTACAACTGGACACATGGCTGTCCAAAGAGTGTGCTTCTAGAGGAATACGCTATATTGAGAATTTTGATCTGTTCTGGAAACGAAAGGACCTGTTCAAGGAAAGGGCCCACATCTGAACAGAGGTGGAGTGAGAGAGTTGACGCAAAACCTACTTCACGCTCTAAGGCATAAGGGTGGGCCTGAACAGGGTCCTGAGCAAACAGTGAGACAAAAGAGGAATGTGAGACTTATTCCTGCAGTGAAGGACGGGGCTCCAACAGCAGCACCACAACAACCACAACAACAACCACCTCCACCACCACCTCCAAGACGATCACCACCACCTGCAGTTAAGGGCGGGGCTCCAACAGCAGCACCACCACAACAGCAACAACCACCTCCCACCACCTCCACGACGATCACCACCACCTGCGGTGAAAGACAGTGCTCCAACAGCAGCACCGCAACAACCACCTCCGGCAAAGGATTCTGCCCCAGGACCAGCTTTACCATCCCTGGGCCTTCATCACAGGCTTTGGATTTACAGCCAAAGGTTCTTGCCTCACCTCCTTTAACCCCTGAGCAGCAGTGGGTCCCCACTGCTACATCTACTCCCACCAAAGACTCACTCTCCTTTTCATCCCCACTCTCACCCCTGGCTCTTCCCAGCCATCTTAATAGTCTTATCAAAACAGGTATTAAGATGGCTCCCCTCACACCTCTGTCCTTTAAGCCACACAGGAGCTCTACTCACACCCCACCTCCCCTCCCCGTGTTTTACCCAAGTCCCCTCAGATCCATCACCCAAACTACCCCCTCCTCGGCCTCCCCCGCCTGCCCCCAGAGCAGGCATCTCCCAGTGCTAGGATGCAATGGGCCTCCAGTGTACCAGGACTGATGTCATGCTGAGGCCCTGTGATGGAGAACTCACTCCTAGAGCTATATCAGTAATTACGTCACACAGAATAGATAAGAGACGGACAGTCAGACTGTCCAATCAAAGACATTTAGTTCATATCCCATGTAAGAAGATAACGTTCAGTCCCAGTGAAACTAATCTCAAACTTGCTGTGCTCAATGTCAGATCTTTATGTAACAAATCATTTTTAATGAATCATTTTATATCTTCTTACAGTCTTGACTTTATGTTGTTAACAGAAACATGGCTTGACAAAAACACAGGAAATGCAGTTCTAGTGGAATCAGCTCCACCAAACTATAAATTTGAATCTGAAGAAAGAGAAGGCAAAAAGGGTGGGGGTGTGTGTGCACTGTTTAGAGATAACATTGTGACCCACAGGTTGTCATTTGGGGTGTTTTCATCATTTGAGTATGTGTCCTTTAAAATGGAGCTAAAGCAATCTCCCTCCATACTCTTCATAGTTTTATACAAGCCTCCCCAACAATGCCAGAGTTTTATTGATGATTTTACTGAAATGCTTTCAGTCATATGCACAGACTTTGATGGTTTAGTTATTACAGGCGATTTTAATGTTTGGATCGATAATGTTAATGACAGAAATACAAAAGAGCTCAATGCCATTTTTGAAGCTTTTGGTCTGACTCAGCATGTGAGTGGCCCCACCCACAACAGAGGGCACACTCTGGACCTGCTCATTACAAAGGGAGTTAATGTTTCAAATGTCAGTGTAGTTGATGTTGCGTTGTCTGATCATTTCTGTGTTTTCTTTGATCTGCGTGTTGCTCCTAAACCACCGCCTGGTCCTCAGTTGTTCAGAGAAGACACATAAATGGAAGCACAAGTGTACAGTTTATAGAAATGATTAACTTTGAAAATATCTCATGTTCTAATGTTGATGGTTTGTTAAATTCTGTTACTTCTAATGTTTTGAATGTTTTGGACACCATCGCACCAATGAAGGTCAAAATTGTGAAAAATAAGCAGAAAGCGCCTTGGAGGAATGTTGATTCGGTCAGAGCACAGAAAAGGGTGTGCCGCAGAGCCGAGAGAAAATGGCGTAAGTCAGAACTCCAAGTTCATTATGAAGCTTATAAAGGAGAGTTGTACACTTACAACCAAGTTTTATGCAGAACAAGGGAAAGATATTTTTCTGAAATAATTAGTAATTGCAGTAACAACGCACGTGTCCTATTCCAAACTGTAAACAGATTAACAAATCCTCCAGCTCAGTTGCCGTTAGAACTTGTTTCTACATCTAAATGTAATGAGTTTGCAAAGTTCTTTAATGACAAAGTTCAGGGTATTAAAAATGCCATTAACTCCACAACGCAAATAACTACCTTACAACCACCTAGTCACTTACAACTGACTGACTTTGCACCTGTCACTGACACAACTGTCCAAGAAATTATCACCAGTCTGAGTTCATCTACATGCTGCCTTGATGTTTTACCCACTAGATTTCTAAAGTCTGTGCTGAGTAGTTTGTCAGCACCTGTCACTCAAATAGTGAACATGTCGATCCAATCTGGAACATTTCCAAGTGCTTTAAAAACTGCCGTCATTAAGCCTCTCCTGAAGAAGAGCAGTCTTGATGCCACAGTACTGAACAATTATCGACCCATCTCAAATCTGCCATTTTTAGGAAAAGTTCTTGAAAAAGTAGTTTACCAACAACTTACTGACTTTCTCCTAATAAACAACACATTTGATGTTTTCCAGTCAGGTTTCAGACCCCACCATAGCACAGAAACAGCTCTTATCAAGGTAACTAATGACATCCGCCTGAACACAGACGCTGGCAAAGTCTCTGTCCTAATCCTGCTGGATCTGAGTGCTGCTTTTGACACTGTCGATCATGACATCCTTTTACACAGACTAGAGAACTGGGTGGGCATCTCTGGTTCTGCCCTGAAGTGGTTTAAGTCCTATCTAGAAGACAGGAAGTATTTTGTTGAAATTGGAAATTGCGTGTCTGAGCACATGGCCTTGACCTGTGGTGTGCCTCAGGGGTCAATCTTGGGACCCCTTCTGTTCAATTTATACATGTTGCCTTTAGGTCAGTTAATACGCAATAATAATGTGAGCTATCACAACTATGCAGACGACACTCAGATCTATGTGTCACTAACAGCAGGTGAATATGGGCCTGTGGATTCACTCTGTCACTGCATCCAACAGATCAGTGTGTGGATGCAAAACAACTTTCTCCAGCTTAACTCAGACAAGACTGAAGTTATTATCTTTGGCCCACAGAAACAAAGAGAGGTTGTCAGCAGTCACCTTCAGTCTCTCTCTCTGAAACCTTCAAGTCAAGTTAGAAATCTGGGGGTAATAATGGACTCAGACTTGAACTTTAACAGCCACATTAAGTCAATAACATCAGCAGCTTTTTACCATCTAAAAAACATTGCCAAAATCAAAAGTATAGTGTCAAAGCCTGACCTGGAGAGGCTTATCCATGCATTTGTCTCCAGTAGGTTAGACTATTGTAACGGCCTGCTCACCGGCCTATCCAAACAGGCTGTAAAACAGCTGCAGTACATCCAGAACGCTGCTGCTCGAGTCCTGACCAGAACCAGGAAGTACGATCACATTAGTCCTGTGCTTAGGTCTTTGCACTGGCTTCCAGTGGCTCAGAGAATAGACTTTAAAACAGCTCTGCTTGTGTTTAAGTCTCTCCATGGACTAGCACCAAAGTACATCTCTGACATGTTAGTGCGTTATGAACCATCTCGCACTCTGAGGACCTCAGGGACCGGCCTCCTGCTGGTGCCCAGAGTCAGGACTAAACATGGAGAATCAGCGTTTCAGTTTTATGCAGCTAAGATCTGGAACAGTCTTCCAGATGATGTAAGACAGGCCTCCACTGTGACAATGTTTAAATCTAGGCTGAAAACATGTCTTTTTATCTGTGCATATGACTGAAATACTTTGTCTGCACTTTTTATTTCTTTACTTCTTTTTAAAGTAAATTTTATGCTGATTATTTAATTATTGTTGATGCATTTTCCTGCCTTGTAAAGCACTGTGAATTGCTTTGTGTATGAATTGTGCTATACAAATAAACTTGCCTTGCCTTTATAACAATGGTAATGAAAAAGTTTATTATTGCTTAATAACTACTTAATTACTCCAAAATGTATTTGACAATATATGCTCATTTTCTGTGTGAGTATTCAAGTTTATTCAAAAACTCAACTTTTTCTTAAAAAACCTTGTGACTCTTTGCCTAATTTCTATTTGAAAACATGACGGATGAAAAACATTAGCTATCTTTCAACGGAAGATTGTTTCCTTGTAGTATCCTACCTTGACTAAGATTTGGAAGTGTAGTGAGCATACTGTTGATGAGATGCCAGACTCCAGATCAGCTGAGGACACACAGACACACTGTGCTCACCACCTCCTGCTGACCTGACGAACAGCTCTGACATTCTCACTTTTAGGTGATTGGAAAAAGCAGTGAGCCGTGATGCAGGAAATAGAAAGAGTTGTCATCCTTAGCACCTTCAGTAGCAACACTTCTGTTAGACATTCCTCATGACATAAGTGTTTGAGGCATATTTATATTGTAAACAGTCAGAAAAGAGACAGTGTTTTTAGTTTTTTTTTTTTTGGTTTAACAGCTCGTTTTCTAGGAATAACATTGTAAAATCGTCAGCTTAAGAGTTAAACAGACAACACCAACAATTAAAATCTGTTTCCACAATTTATCCACACAGGACTGTCTGTGTCTAAAAATTGTCCCATTCTTCATCAAACTACTCTAAGTTTGTCTGCAGTTGTTGTTAGCATTGGTGGCTAACTATGTTAGCATACGCACATGTGCTCTAACAGTGTAAAAAAAAACAAAAAAAAAAAAAAACTAAACCACATCTTAGTGAACAATTCGAAAGGCAAAGCAGTATCTCACAGACAGAACGTAGTTGTGTTTATGATGGGGAAGCAATCTTAGAACAATATTTTAAAAGTACATTTGCACAAATGTCTTCTTTAATATGTTAGCGGCAGTTGCTATTAGCTTGCAGACAAGGTTAACAGCTAACCCCTGCTTTTCATATATTAATCTACTCTTTTTATGTTTGCTCTACAAGTGGTCACAACTTTATACCTTAAAGGAACTGTATGTAAGATGCACAGCTAGTGTATAAAAACGTATTACAATCACAAATGAACTTGGGTTGCCAGAGTGTGAAAAAAGCCCATAAAAAGATAAGAAGCTATAAGGACCAATCAGGAATAAGCATTGTTATCTATAATGGGCATTAACCAGAAAGTCACTTTCTCAGACACCTGATCTTTGACATGGTTTGTTCCCAAGAATTGCATTTTAATATGTAGTTGGAGGAGCCTAATGAGAACTGTGTAGAAACAAGTGCACGAGCCTATCACAGACAGTTGTGTCTGTGTCCTGGTGCAACATCAGTTCAAACTCAAACATGTTCCTGACTCATGGCTCAAAATCAGCTTCAGGCTCAAAGAAACCAAACTGGCAACCCAAATGAGAGAGTCATGTGAGGCTCATTCTGCATTCTGATTGGATAATCCTCTTGAGAACCAAAACACCAAATGGAAACATCAACAACAGAACATCATGTCCATTGCTTTTTTAAAACTTAGAATAACTCAGATTTACAATGACTTTCAGTAATTGTATTTGGACATGTTTTTCTTTGGACACATATAGATCATGTTTATGAAATTTGAAATCTTTAATAAATTCCTTTAATAAATCAACACAGAACTTGCACTTCTGAATCGATCAAACGCTTCATCAGCAGAGACCTGTCGTGTATGCGCGCTGGGCCTCACTGTGAAGAGCTTTAGATCATGAATGGAAGTGTGGAGCATTGGCTGTTAAATGGACTCTAACGTGATGAAGCCCTCTCCTCATCTGTCGCTACCACGCACCCCTGACACGCACTGACGCTGCTGCTGCTGCTGATGCTGAGTGATGGCAGGGGAGAGAAGAGATCCACCAGGATGCATCAAATGTAGCATGAATCACTAAACACTTCCTGCTCTAATTGGTTGTATAGAGTGTGAGTGTCCTCGGGTTGAAAGTGTTCATGGTGTGTGTGTGTGTGTGTGTGTGTGAATCAAATGATTAAGTTAAGTATCAGAAAGGACAACTAAGGTGAAAAAGGGGAAAAAGCTACCTTTACCTGTTTAGAGGTGTACACTTTCCATCACACTTTAATCAGAGGTCTCGTTTTTTTCATAAAGTGATGCATTTATCATTTACTTTTCAGGAGAAAACACAAAGTTGAATAATTTACAACTAAAAATTATACTTACCCCAACTTTAAGGACGCTGTTTGAGTTTTGAGTACAGTAAGAAAATACAGTGTGTACAGTATGAAAATGTTTGTAAAGTTTTTCCTCAATTATGTCTCTTGTTGTTGTCCAAACTCACACGTCGAACTGCTAAGAATCTAACGACTTAATTGCTTCTGTCACTCTCCAGTCAGACTGAAATTAGGTCAATCATGCTAGCTGTTAGCTTGACTATATTTTCATGACCAAAAACAGCTAAAACTGTCATTTGTCAGTTGTATCTCTAGCATGAGATAAAAAGTCATTTAATTAAGATCTTTCTACACTCACAAAAAACATTCAATTTAGCTCTAACATCAGTGACCTCAAAGTTTTCTCTTCTCTGAGCTGTTTGCTTAAGTTTAGTAACAGACAAGAATTGCGTTTTCACTAAGGTTAACCTCATAATTATTTCTAAAATAAGCACATTTGAAAAATAATGCTAAGTATAGCATAATTCTATGTTGTTTGTCCTCGTAGGTGTTGCTGTAGTAAACAATAACGTTCATGGCACTTGCACATGCTTCTGGGTATGCACACACAACTGTTGACTCAAATTTGGCACTGACTTGGATTGGGACAAATGCTTGAAAGGATGATACACAAATCATGTGTCCACGGTATAACGCCTAATATACCGCATCATTTCACAAACTCTGATCACTTGTGGAAGAAGCACAGAGCAGTTTGTGAACAAATAGTAGCATTTTCAATTCAGCCTGTGAAGCTGACTACACTGTAAAAATAACACTGCACAAAATGTATAAAAAAAAAATAATAATATAAACTTAGTTGACTAGTAGTTATTTTGTTCTTGTCTTTTTTTGTTTGCTTGTTTAGAAAAAAAAACATGCATTATTGGCAGAAAAATGAACTACTTATTGTATTGTTGGTATTGTTTATTTGCATTGATAAGAGAACCGTTAAAAGACCGGATCGGTATTGATAAGAGTACTAGTATGAATAAATCCTTAACGGTACCCATTCCTATTGGCGAATGGTGGACTCTGTGTCGGTAAGATGTTAGCATTTTTGGATCTGTTGTTGATTTCAGAAAAAATACATCAAAGGCATTGCATCTCATGTGCAAAAGCCTGTGTAAAACTCACATGTTATGAGGTAAATTCAAGTTTACAGACATCCTGAGGTAAACAATAGCATGTGTAAATCAAGTTTGTGACTTTAATCATTGCAGCTGAAACCTACGCTCTTAAAAGAGCCACACAGATTATAATCCACGTCCACTTAAAACAATAAAGTCTGTTAGTTTGAAAAATAAAACCTTCTAAAGTGGTAACTAATGGCTTTCAGCAGCTTACATCGCAATTACATCATTCTCCACAGACACTAGTTAAGTATTCATGAGTTCTCTTTTCTCCACACAAAGTAAAGTAGCCATATTCTGCAGCGATGCGTTCGACAGATGTTTATGCAGTTTACAAGACTGTGGCAAATAAACATTCACACAAACTTGCATTCAAACGAGTTAAGTTGTGTTCACATGACAACACAACGTACTAGATGGTTAATATCTCAGTCATAAATGGGTCTATCCACATAAAACAAACCCTGGCACCGGAGTACAGATTTGTCATTAAAAATCAACCAAAAGGGAAATGATTTGTTGACAAAAGCCTCAGAAAGTGGCGCCATTATTCACCTCCAAAAGGCGTGATTATCATAAGTTAAAAGGAGTTTAAACCGTGAAATTAAAATTGCAGGTTTTTGGAGCCGATCCCAAAACAAATGATTTGGTTTGTGGATTTGTATTTTGAATATTGCTTTCCAAAACCAATGCATTCCTCAACATTTCAGATTCTAAAATGGTCTAATTAGAGGATGTGAAGGCAGTTTAAGGCTGAGTTAAAGATCTACAATGTAAAATACCATAGTTTTGTGTTGATCTTTTTGTTGTTTTACTTTTTTGTTTCCCATTAATAACATTCTGCTTTTTAAAAGGTGATTTCACACATTTCTAATTCGGTGATTTCTATGGTGTGTTATATTCCAATGTGCTGCCTTATTCCCAAACAAATTCTGTAAAAAAAATAGTAAATGCTGACATTTCTGATTGCGAAAATCTCAAATAATGTCAAAACCATATGATGATGGATGATGACGATGATGAGTGATAATGACGATACAGATGAAAGAGAAGGTGAAGCAGAAGAATAGGCAGACGAAAATCTTGTAGAAGAGGGACAAGAGAAGCAGAAGAAGCAAAAGCAGAAGAAGAAAAAGCTACAGGACACGTGGAAGACGCACAAGCAAAAAGAAGCATATAAGAAGAAGAAGAAGCAGAAAAAGAGAAGACGAAGCAAGCAGAAGATGAAAAAGACAAAGAAGACAAACAAGAAGCAGAAGATGAAGAAGCAGAAGAGAAGAAGCATCAGCTGAAGAAGACATTGAAGGAAGAAGCAGCGGAAACAGAAGCGCAGAAAACAGAAGAGGCAGAAGAAGAACAGCAGAAGAAGCAGAAGCATACAGAGAAAGAGAAGCAGAGAAAGAAGCAGAAGCAAGAAGAAGCAGAAGAAACAAAAAAGCAGAAGAAGAAGCAGCAGCAGAAACAGAAGAAGCAGAAGTAGCAGTAGATGCAGAAGAAACAGAAGAAGAAGCAGCTGAAGCAGAAGACGCAGAAAAAGAAGAAGCAGCAGAAGAAGAAAAAGAAGAGGAAGAAACAGAAGAAGCAGCAGAAGAAGCACAAGAAAAAAGCAAAAAAAAAAAGCAGAACAAGCAGCAGAAAAAACTAGGAAGAAGCAGAAGATGAAGATAATGAAGCAGAAGAAGAAGAAGAGAAGAAGAAGAAAAAGAAGTAGAAGAAGCAACAGAAGCAGCAGAAGAAGAAAAAAAAAACAGTAAAAGAAATAGCATTAATCAGAATTGTCTTATAGCTGCACGTGGAGCCACAGCAGCGTGTGTTAGTGAGCAGATAACAACATCCTCACAGGGTCACGGTGGTGTGTAGGACAGTCCGTGGGAGGAGGTCAGAGGTCACAGCAGACCTAACACACAGACAATCAAACTCAGGCTATGAGATGGACAGGTGAATGACTCCATATATAGAGCACAGTGTGGATAATGACTATTTCAGACACAGAAGAGTAAGGACAGCGTTTTGTGTTGGGAATTTCAAGAGGTGAATAGAGCTGCTAACAAAGACACAATTGTTGTTTATGTCCTCACACAACACTGGAAGAAATAGCAAAAATATACTCTAATGTCATGATGGTGTGGGTAGATAAATACGTAGAATGATACTTTCTATCAGGTCTGTGCTTTTCTATTCGAATGCTTTCACAAACAACTGCAAGAACATTGGCCGAGGATACAACTGACCCAAAAGAATACAATAAGATGTTTTTTATTTGTACCACAACAGAAAAAGTCAGTGTTGCAACACGTAGTTCAAAGTCAGAAAAAAGTAAGAAAGAAAAAGTTCATATCGTTACCAACAGACACACAAACATTAACAATCACATGACATCAGTTGGACTCGTTAAGGGCCTTTCTTGACACCCAAAGTGCTTTACAGAGCATTGTCCATTCACTCTCTTCTCAGTGTTGAGTGGTGCTGCTATTGTAACCACAGGTGCCTCAGGGAAAACGACAGAAACGAGAAAGAGGTAAACCACAAACACTCTCATACACTAGATTCATACCAGGTTTTAAACCATGGTCACAGTATTGACTATTATTTAGTCAAGAAGAGGGCCTTCTGTTTGTTTGCAGAAAGGTTTCTTCAGCTACCTTTTTTCACAATATGGCGTAACACACATTAGCTATGTTTCAAAGTATGGGTTTAGCTTTCTCTTTCTACTGAATTGTGTAGTTGACGTTTCACTTCCAGAAAGTTTCACATTGCACCTTTAGTTGAGAACTTTCTGTCACTGACAGATTTTGTTCAGCAGTGATGAAAACATTTGGAAGCAGTTCATCATTTTGATAGGTTGAAAAGATGCTATTGCCTTTAGTTGTATATAGGTCATCAACACAGCCTCCACAAACTTCAAATAAAGTACACCGCAGCCTGAGCCCATGGAGCTTTTGTCTTTTCTCTCTCAGAATTCAGTCCTCTGTGCTGCAATTAGGGATGTATCGGAGCGGTTTACTTGAACGGTTCTATTTTAGCATCACTGAATCGTTAGTCTCCTCTCTTATCGTTTTCTTATCGATGCGCTTTGGCGTGTGCCTTTAATATGCGTAACTTCATCATGCTGGCTATTACATTCGTTTATTAAACAAGTTTTAGCTTTGGCAGCCTAATTCTCACTATTCAGTGATAGAGGCTTTAGCAAGCGCACGGAATAAGAGAAATGATTACATGTGGCGACATGGCTCACACACCAGCGCGTGACAGTAAGCTTCCTCATTAATATGATGTTTGAGGATAGGGCGTGCATCTACGTCAGCTGGGGGATATAAACCTTTCTTTCCGCTTATGTACCTTTGTGTGCGTTTTCTTCAGCCTGGCCTCTCTCTCCTTTCTCTCCTCCGTCTCTTAGATCCCAACTGTCAGCAGTGTCAGCCGAAGTAATTGTGTCCGCGCCTCGGAGCCAGATGTCTCTACGAGCTGTGCCATGGACAGTTGTCTTGGTCCTGATCGTCGTGCACCAAGGCACTGTTCCCTCATGAATGTCTAAGGTCACCTGGCATTCTGTCAGTACATAACATTTTAACAGAAAGCGAATATTTTAGACCATGAAAAAACATGGAACACATGGTACACTGTGGCCAAACATGCACGTTTTAAGGAGGTCTAAGGTAATCATGTACTTACCCTGCTGTGACTACTGGCCATTAGACTGACATTGAACTGTACACTTTGGTTACTGTGTTACTGATACTGTGGTAAATTGTTGATTGTAGATATAGTTTGTTTACATGAACAAATCAGTTTGGGAATACAAGTTTGTAACTGTACAGAGCAATGGGGAAAAGAATGCAGCACACTGCAGTTTGCTAAACACCACCCAAAGATAAGATCCCCAGGGGTCTGAGAGCAGGAGTATATGTGCCATCAAGAACAGGAGGCTGAAACAGCTCCGCTACTGGAGAGTCGCCTCTATCCACATCGCCTCAAATCATCTTCTAATGGCCTCTGTATATGCACATGGAAGACACTTCTCTAAGGACAGGGACACTGTCCTGTTGGATCAGGAGCCCGGCTGGTTTGGAAGTATAAGATCATCCTCATCATTCTCTCGTTCTCTAAGACATAAGAGAAATATTTATATACTCTGTGACTATTTTGTATATTTCTTCATGGCAGATCAGATATTCCTCTGGTATACTTGACAAAGAAAGTGTACAGTTTGTAATCGATCTAATGTGTTCAGTATACAAACTTCACACTCTTTCTCTCTCCCACATAAGACCAATATAAATCATCATGACTTTAACCTTCACTAACGTTAGTACAGTGGAGAAAAGCTTTGGCACAGACACAACTGTTGAACTGTTTTTATTGACAATGACCATCGCCAACCACTGAACTTGGTCCTCTTGTATATGTACGCCAAGTCACAAGTTTTTCAATATGAGCCCAGTCTCAGTTTCTGCATATAAAACTATTGTACAAAGTTGCTGCTAATACAATATGTTTTTGTTTTTGATACAGATACTAGGAGTTCAAGTCCAAGTCTCTAATGCCACAAGTCCCTAAGTCTCTAAAACATCTCTGATACTTCGTTCATGCAGTAACTTCTGTTGGGCTTTTTTTTTTTGTTTTTTTTTTTGTTTTGTTTTGTGCAATTAAACGTGTGACGATTGTTTCAATTTACAATATGTTACGTCATTTAGTAAAACTTTGCAAACTAAAGTTGTCCTGCCTAGAGCCATATTGGAAGTGACCTGAGTGTGGTCATTACAGGAATAAAAGAGGAAGCGTCTGGGTCCAGGTCAATCATTCGAGTCCGTTAACAGTCTCCAAACAACAGAGCAGATTCATCACAGACTCTAACCACATCGGACAAGTCCACACTTCGCCTCCAAACAATATCCGCTAACAACATTAGCCAGGGCCCACTAATCTAATGTCATTTCCTGCTGCCACACGCTCAGCTGATCGATGGTGTGGACCGGAGAGGAATATCAGACAAAAGTTACACCGATGCACTTCTTTCTAATGTATTAAGTCAATACAGTTACATTATGTTTAAGGCGAGACACTACAGGTGAAAAGGAGAAAAAAAGTAGTAGTTTACACACATAAATGTTGGACAAAAATGAATTACATGTTAGTAATCTTGTCATGTTTTCATGTAGATTTTTTGTATGTGTAAAATTACCAAAATGTAACGTATTTGTGACAGCCAAGTCTGAAAAATGGACTGAGTCAGATTTAATTGTACTACACATTTTTACTGACAAAAAAATGGTTTTCAATCTTTCAAATCAAACCCACCACCAATAAATTGACGATTCGATCTCGATTTCTTAATTTTTCAATTAATGACCCAGCCCTATAGTTGAAACTGGTCTGTAAACTGAAAATGCTTCCAAGAGTTTTTGTTGTGCATTTGGTTGGGATCAACAGCGTCAGTAACAGTAAATGGATCTGCCTCAAACTCTGATTTGAGTTCTTCCACATTATCCTTCTGACCTTCCCCGATGAAAAACATTTGGGGAAAAGGTGGGACGTTTACACTTCGAGCCTACCTTAACTTGTGCTTAACCAATCACAGCAATGATGAGCAGTGGAATAGAACTCTTCTTTCTATTCCACTGGTCACTCTTCTTTCCAAAACGAAACACTGTACAGAAACACATACATCCAGTGGAGCTGCCATCTTGGTTTTGCTTGATTCGGGCACAACTTGCTGTCGTCTTTGCTAACAACATTCCTCAACCCACTGTGCTGAAACGTGATTTGGCCAGTGGTTCAGACTAGCAGACAGGTTTACTATCAGTTGATTCGGATTGATCCTGGAAATAGTGGGGCATGCTAAACATTGAACTATGACAATAAGCTTTAAAATCATTCATGGAGGAAGCATTTCTTCTGTTTAGGTTTGTTTTAGTGAATGCAGCTTAAGTGTTGCGTTTCACCACGTTGTTGCAATCAAAATCTATCCACACAACGTATTTGTTTATGAGGATATCATTATGAAACATATGCCGTATAGTCAAATATATGCAAGACAAATAATGTTAAATAAAAAACAGAACAAAGGCATTGTATGTGTACAAACTCAAGATTTCACAAAATCGTGGAGGTCAAAACTGAAGAATATAGGTTTTTACAGAGCTTGATTAGTTTTGGAGTAATCGGACTGAACATGAGCAAAGAAATCAAAGCTTTAGGCATTTTTTTGTACTTTGCATTTGGAGAAATCAATCTTACAAGTTACACTGTCCCACAGATCTATGGATGGTGGATTCAATTAACTAAAAAAAAGATCTTTAGGAACAGATTGATCATTTCAGTATTTTTCTTCATAAAAGTCTATGGTATATGTATAGAACAAACTGTCCAAACCGGCTTTAAACAGAGCAAAGCTATGTACATGCACAGCTGCAGTGATATAGCTTCTGCGGGTTTGTTTTCGTTCCAAAGTAGAGATGATTCAAATCCACTGTTGAATGAAAAACTCTTTTGAGGTCAGCAGATTCAATTAACCTTTAAGAGGAAAGCATCAGAGAGAAAGTGAAAAGCATGCAGCTGCACAATAAGGTACACTTTCTCTGCTGTGAGCGTGTCTGATTTCAACTCCACTGGGATAACATATGTGTTTTTAACTTTTACACAATTATTATGTCATTTTTAACAGTGGGCACATTACTTACAAATCAGATTGTTTCTTTTTTAATTACACTTTTACATCCGGAGTGGTTACATTGGGAATTTTCTTCATCAATTAACACATCTCATTATAACAGTGGTACAGCGTAGCAGAGTGGTTAAAAGAGAGCACTTAACTCCAACAGTTATTATACATTGTGTTCATTGTTACTTGTGAAGAGTGGTTTAGTAATAGAGGTGGAACCAGAGACTAG
The DNA here is from genome assembly GCA_038363315.1 of Mugilogobius chulae. Lineage (NCBI taxonomy): Eukaryota > Metazoa > Chordata > Actinopteri > Gobiiformes > Gobiidae > Mugilogobius > Mugilogobius chulae. The sequence continues at coordinate 42,884,670 of CM076402.1, read as the reverse complement.
ATAAGTCCTGCCTCTTATGTATAACTTTTAGTTATACAATAGAAGTTCATAGTAAACAATTCACTGTTTGCTGTTAAAGTGTGAGTACAATCAAGTAAATATAAAAACTTAAAAATTTAGCCAGGAGAATATTCCTCTCCAGTCACTTATTTCTTTTATTCAAACTACTTTGACATGAGATGGATGTGTCTTTGTCTTTAGTGATGACACATAACTTATCAGTTGTTACTTTAGCTCTTCTACCACCACCACCACCAGACCCAGAGGTGGTTGTAGAAGAGTGTCTCATGCCAACGTTGGGTGTAACCTTTTACTGTATTTTATTTATTATAATTAGATTATAATTTCGATAAACTAGTGTAACTTAGTTACTGTGAAAAAACTGTAAAATCTACTAACATCATTTATATTGTGAGAAAAAAACAGCTCAGAGACACTGATCAGCAGGTGGAACAGAGCCCAGAATCATGATTTTACTTAATTTAAGCAACTCATTAGTAGCTTACCTCTGTTATGGCATTAATAAAACATAGAGTCCTATAGTTATTCTATTTTTGCAATTTTACACAGTAATCCACAGTAATGTACCTAAGTTACTTTTCTGGGGCAGTAACTAAGTAGTGTAACTCATTACATTTTAAAAAGTAATGAGTAATAAGAGGTGGAACATTTCCTTATGATCCCTGATGGTTTCTGTGTGTCAGTTTAACCAAATGAAGACAAGACACACTTCACAAACGTGCTATCTCTCTGTATTCGTTTATAACACTGGCACACACTTGAGTCTGGAACTGTCAAAGCTGCTGAAGCTTGTTAGAAACAGTGAAACCTGGAATGACTTAATGCACAATAGGTCCTTTTTCACATGAAGTGACAATGGAAGTAGAAGTCAACTGCAAAACAAAACGATTTTCAGAATGTATTACATGAAGATTCTGTGTAAGTCTCCTTGAGGGTTACATATGTATTTTTTGGGTATACAGTATGTAAGTGTGTGTCAGTTCTCTCTGTTGCTTTCTAGTGGAAATTTTACCCTTGCAGTTCCTAAATCCTGACTCAACACCAGATCTTCCTTCCTCTTTGATTTTTATTTCATGGCCATGTAAAATGTCTTTAGATGTGCTTTTGTTGCCTTATTTCAATACTAAAATAAACACACATGCTTTTACTTTACACAAGAGAACTGTGCGGGGAACATTACCACTAATGTTGCTTGGTTTTACTTTAAGACTGAAAAGTTACAGTGTTCCCTAAGAAAACTTGAAGCTCAATTGATAAAATAGCTTAGTTTTAGTAAATTTGTGTGAATGCAACTTAATCCATTCAATTACTCCTAAAAGGACATTTTCTAGAATCTATGTGCTTTAAAGCCTTTGACAGCTCCTGGTATATCTCCACCAACCTTCACCAAAAAAACCATCCCCAGACTCTTCCCTCATCCACATTCCCCACCATCACCTGCTCCGTCCTGCTGCTGCCATCTCCGCTCTCCTGAACATCTCCCAGTGTCACTCAGCCAAGGATGGGTGACCAAGCAGACCACACGGACCTGGAATAATGGCCGCTCTATCTGCAACCATAAGAAAGCAGCGGTCCGTTTAGAGCCAATCTTACCGCGGCTATGAACGCCAAAATCCTCAGAGACGCCGGTAATAAAAGTGTGAAAACAAACCGCGCAGGAGGAATGGGGAGACAGAAGACGGCCCGGTGAGAGATCTGACCGAGGAGACAAAAGAACATGTGTTTTAACTCTAGCAGCCTTTTCCAAACTGTTATTATCCGGGGTTTCTTTGCAATTACCACATCATGAAGCACCTGGGCATCGCAACAGAAGCAAAAGCAGCGCAAAGAAAACAACCCAATCAAATCATTCTGTGTAGGGGAAGTTTCAAAGGGAATTCGACTAACTGAAAGAGGTAATCTGATCAAAGAAAGGTCTACAGAAGTTTATCTTTTATTTTCTTATTTATTGGTGAGGTGAGCAGAAAAGAGATGTATTTTATATGGGTCAGTGAAGGACTGTTACGACTATTCAGTGTCAAATTGTAACATTTGAAAATTTCTTCATGCAGTTATTTTCACGCATACTTTAAAATAGTTGTATAATACTGCATGACCTGCTGCAGCCTTCGTACTCGTTCTCTCAGGTCTTCTGATAAGCTTTTTACTGGTTGTTTTTAAAACAAAAAGAAAAAAAAGGGGTGATCGATCTTTCTTTGTTGCGGGTCCAAAGCTCTGAAATGAGCTCCGACAAACAGAGTCACTGCCTGATTTTAAGTCTTCTTTAAAAAAGTACTTTCTTACTTTGACTTTTAACACTGTTTGAATGTTGACTTTGGTTGTTTTTATTTTTGCTCTGTTTTATTATTTGTTAGTTTGTTTTTTACATGGCTTAGGGATCATGCGATATTGTGATCCTCCAACAAATATTTTGCCAAATGTCCTTATGCTTGTGGTCAGCAATTGTAAAATCTCATACTATTTTAAGTTTATCTACTGTACAATCCTTTTCATTCTGCCTTATGTTGAAATGACTACTGTGTGTAAAGATGAGATTGTTGCAGCAGAGCTTTACTGATTACCGATCAGGTATTGATTGGCTTTATTGCACTGCCTGCTCAGCAAACTGTAGCACTTCTTTCTTGCTGACATCACATGTACAGACTCCAAACACCAGAGTATTTGCCTTGTTTATCTCATAATGAACATGAGATAAGCAGGGATGGAAAGAAGCTTACAGTACACTGTATAAGCATAAGCATTATAAGCTTACATTTCAGGTTATGAGGCAGGTGCTGTTGTAACCTACACATGGCAGGTAAGTCACATATGAGTTGAATTAACTTCAAACTTTATCGCAGAATTTAAACTGCCCGTTTACTTGTACAATGTACCTTTGCTGCATCAGCCACTGCTAAACTATTTTTCTCTAAGTGTGGCAATTTTAAAGACATTTTTAATTGCACTTCCTGGTTAGACATGAACATCATATGACATACTGTATGTGTAGGTACTTCAACAACTGTACCTGTCAACCGTATTGTTGATCAAAATATGTAAAATTTACGTGACATAGCTACATTTTACAAACCAATACAAATGAATACACATTTTTGACAGCAAAAACTAAGTTTGCGTTTTTGTTTTTGTTCTAATACATAAAGTGAATGGGTCTTATCACTAACAAAAACTCACCAGATTAAAAAGGTTTTTTTTAGAGATTTCATAACAAAGAAAAAATATCAGTAATAGGAAAAAAAACGTATCTTGTCCAACAGCGGGACTTATGGCATTCTTCTCACATTCTAGTGAATGCAACCTATTGCACAATAGTTCAGATTTACTAAAATGACCTTAGTTTGCAATAATATTGCATAAACGGTTAAATGTGTTGTGTTTTTCTGCATTTCTGATGTAATGTCACTTTTTGATGACATAAGCAGAAGTGTGTTGGCTCCATCTTGTATTATTCACACCAATCTCAAATTTGTTTTTGTTTTATTTTTTTTATCTGAGGTCAGGGTTGCACTTCCTGACAGCTCAAGACAAGAAGAAAAGTCATGTCAAAGCTGCCTCACTGTGTGTTTATATGTTTATTGGCAAGGTTTATGAGCAACGTTGCCAAATTGTGTGTAACCTATTTACATTGCTTATTTGCAGTGTTGAGTGACTAAAACTTAATTTATATCAGTTCATGGCATTGTTATTCCTCGTTGTAATACAATGCCTTTCTATTTCGCTTACAGTTTTCACCACACAAACATAACACATGCATTTATTCTTCAATAGAATAAACCTCCTCAAAATGAACAGCAGTGTGTTTTGTTGTTTATCTGCCTGCCTAGATTACCCAGAAGCTTTCTTGTCTATTTTAACTTTTGTTCTTCCATTTTTCTACAAGCTTCCTGCAGTAAAACTCATTTTAGATTTTTACCACAGAAACTATCACAGCAAACTAAGCCATAATTAGAAAAAAAACATGAGAAGCTGTCACATGTGTTTTAACTTCTATGGAGCTGTGGAACTGTACCAGATTTAATTGACAGACACAGACTTCACACCTCACTTGTCAATGGTGCAATTAATTAAGAACGAAAAAAGTCGAAAGCTTTATTAATTTGTGTACAATGTGTAGGTGTAGCCATTTATAATTAAGTGTATTATTTTTTCTATTCCATCTAACGTTCGTGAATTGCTGGAGACACATTACACAAGTCATTTTTTTTTTCTTCCAAGGATGTCCCATTGATTTTAATACTGGTGAGCGGCAAACGTCCAGCTTGTTAATTAAAAATTGATAGTGAATGTAGAGGCAGAGGTCGGTGCTTGAACAGAATCTTATATTAGAACGTGAACATGCCCCGGTGACAGTCACAGAGGGGACGAAAGCTTCAGCGGCGCGGCTCTCTGGAGAATTCACTAATGGAAACATTGTTATTATGCAAAACCAACACCTGCATCTGGAGAAAATGCGAGAAAAATGACAAGTAAGCATGTTTTAACTACACTTTTGACAATTTACAAGATTCAAATTGTACTGTACTGTAGAGTCAGGTGGATACACTACACAATTGTTGAAGCATCAATAATGAACTGATTATTATCTTTTCTATGTATTAAAAAATAGAGCTTTGTTCCTTGAAATCTAAGAAGTGTACTTGTTGTTGTTAGCGTAGCTCTCTCCTGTTAGCTTGCGGTGTAAACCTGCAACAGCTTCTAGAAGCTTCTAGTGATGATGACAAATTAAGAGGATCTGAAAGCATTTGGGAAAGTATTACAAAAAGTTTAAGATTGAACAGTTTATAGCCTGTTGTCCATTGTGCAGTTGTGTCAGTATGCAATCAAAGAATTCTGAGCATTACACTACTAAGTCATGGCTACAATTCAAGATTATCTGAGAAAATCTTAGGATCTAGGTAAACTATAAAACTGCAACAAGTTCATAAATTAATCACAACTATTTGATTAGGGGAAAAAATGCTTACTTTCTAAAATAATAGATTGTTCAAAAGAATTCTTGCTCAATCAATCTATTACCAACATATTCTTTAGCTGCAGGTCTAAATACATTCACTTAGACTTTTGTCTGCTGAAGCTATCACAACATGCTAGTGGTGTTTTGCACTTGTGAAAGTTGCTAATTGAACGGAGATAAGATCATAGTGGAGCTCTTGTTACTTTCAGCAGTGCTGATGCTTACATATCTTGACAATGTTTGATTGTAACGCAGTGACAGTTAAGATTTTAAACAAACGATTCTGCCTGACCACACTGCTTGTCACTGTCAGACCTCAGGAGCTAGGACATGCAGGTTAGGGAAAGTGTGGTGGTGGTCGGAGGTTGAGGCGCAAGGAGTTTAAATGACTTAGTTCTGCTGAGCTCCCCCACAGCTGCTTGACATCATTTAGCAGTGGCGGAGAGTGGGAGTGGTCTGTGTAAATGTGCTATATAAAACAAAAAAAACATCACCAAGAAGGTTGGTTGGACTGTTGCTACAATAGGACGAATACCTATATCGATGTGTCCATAGGACACTTATCCCACCTGATCTCATTGTTTTTGTACAGCACAGTGGTTTCTTAATGTGAAGTGCTTTGAGTGCCATGAAAAGTGGAAAAGTGCTATATAAAAAGAGACCATTTATCATAGACCAGAGGTTCTCAAATGGGGTGTCGCGGCGATCACACAGGACAGTCTCGTCACATGAATGCTGGTTTACAGGGGCGGACCTAGATTGGGGCCCCATGACAGCTTCTGATTTAAAATGATTTGAAAACACGCTTTATACGTTTTCAATATTAATAAAATTACATCATGCATTAGGAAAAAAATAATTTAAAATATTTCAGAATACAGAATATCACACTGAATTTATTAACATCAAGTTTTTATTGCAAATTTCGCTGAAATCTAATGCACGTTTTAAAAAAATAAAAAACACCCTATTTAAAGTAAAATACTATGCGAAATTGTAAGGGGTGCCTCGGCTTAGGGCAAGAACGCTTAGGGGTGCCCCAGTGCTGAAAAGTTTGAGAACCTCTGCCATAGACTATCAAGAAAGTTTGATCGCAGCCTATAAGCCACAACGGCCAAAATCGTGCAGTGGACACCCGTCTTTGGACATAAAAACATAGCACTATACCCTGAAAGTTTCTTCTATTCCTTATTTACAAATGTCAATAGTAGAAAAAGGTAGATATTTCTGCATAGTCAAGCAAACCTCCAAATAGAATGAAAAACCACAGCCAGGAGTGGTCTGTGTAAAATGTGCGCTACTTCACTCAATTTGCCAGAACAGACGTGTAAAAAGTGTAGCGGCGAAGCAATAAAATGGATGTCACAGAGCACGGCCGTAGCCTGGAGCAGCCACAGTGAGCCCAACACCAAACCAAATCCTCTCGTGGACTGTGCGCGCTCTGAAGTCCAGTCTGCTTCTGCGGCTGCTGCTATAAAAAGCCCCGTGTGAGGGAAATTCACTCGGACAGCTACACGCTTTTCTTTTTTCCTCCTTGGGCAGTATCATACGCTCAGATCATTTATAAATGAGTTGGCGGGATGTCTGCATCGCAAGAAGTGCCCGGCCACGGCTGGAGGAGGACCATCGCACACACTCACAGTCCGGTGTCAGTTTCTCCATCGCTCCGGATTTTACCGGCACCGTTAAGTGGATTTATACAGAGGAAATATGTGTTAGATTGAGGACATGAACTTGTGCCGCGACATTGAGTTCTAAAACCACATGAATGGTTTGGATTTGGTCAGGACCGTGCACAGGATTTTTAAAATACAAAGGTTTAAAATGTTTGAGCACTAAAGTACAATACTTTTCTCCTGGCCTTCATTATAGAGCTCCTGCAGTTGTTGCCCATGCCACTGATTTTAATGGTTGTAACAGTAGGCTATGTATGCAACTTTTTAGAGAAGTTTTTAGAGAAATTTGTATAGCGCTTTTCACAGAGGGAGTCACAAAGTGCTTCACAGTGACCATCCCCTCCAAGACAGTAAGACAGCTCAGCAGAAGCGATTCGCCTAAACACCTGGCGCTTCAACCTCCGACCAACACTATGTCTTCCCTAATGTGCATGTTTTTGGTTGCTGGGGAAACCGGAGTGCCCAGAGGAAACCACCCAGACATGGGGAGGAACCTGATAAGATAAGAAGATAAGAAAACCAGAGCATTTCGGAGGATTGCCAAAATATGACGAAAGAAGTGAAGCTAAACGAAATGAAACGAGTCCAGACTTATATTAATGAAATGGACTTTGTTTTCATTTGTTGCAATAAAATAACTTAAAGTCAATGTTCCTCCGGCACAGATATCTTGTTAATGTATCTGTTCAGGTGGAAATGAGTCTGCCATGTCCTGACTACATCTAATAATGTCCCGTTTGTTCACCAAACTCTACTAAGTTTGTCTGTTGTTGTTGTTCTCATTGTTACTACTGTTAGCATACCGTCATGTTTGTGAAAAAAGCTTAAAACACATCATTGTGAACAATTCGGAGACTCAGAATCCATTAGGCAAGTGAGAAAAACATGTCGACTGAAATAAGTTTAACATTAATTATTTATGTCTGTTGGAATTTTTTTAGAGAATGACTTAACCATCACCTCAAAACAATTCAATTTTTTTTTTCCTGATTGTGTAACTCCATGTAGTCTCCTTTGGATTCCAGTAGAGGTCTAACTCAATTTCTGGCATGGAAAACACAAGTCCTTTTTGTGTGCTTTATTGCATGTTTATGTTCTAATAAGAATCCAATGTAAAAATTCTCAAAAGCAAAAGAAACACACACACAAAAAAATCTTCACATTAGTTCTCTCATTGATCTACCAACGACATCACAAAACAGTAAACCCAAACAGAATCACGGCTGTGTTCTTTTCTGAACAAAGACTACAATGTTTAGATTATTCTGTTTTTGCTCCATTAGTTAAAGAATACGGACATATGTTGTACCTGCAGAAAACCCAAATGAGGAGAACATGCAAAGTCACCTGGATCCACAGAAATGAGGCAAAACTATTCCTAAACTTCTGTTCAGGTCACAACACACACAGAATGTTTGAGTTATTTCACAGCTTTTGATTTATGATGTCTTTTCTCTCTTTTTTTTTTTTTTTGTAAAAGATGTCTATCACTTGAAAGAAAAAGTGCTTTTGCTGGAAGGCAGTGTTGCAGAATGTAAACAGTCTGTGTATGTGCGAGCCGACACAGAAGTCACACACAATAAGTGACCGGCGCTGTGGCTGGAGGTCAGGGCTGTGCGGAGGTGGACACATCGCGCAGCTCCGGGCTTTGAGGTAAGAAATGATGTGTCACACTGCGCTCAAGGTCTTCCATGTAAACGGATTTAGTTCTCACCCCCACAAAGACCGCAGGCCGACACCTCGACAGCTGTCCGTATCCACGCGATTGGAGACTTCATAACTTCACCAAAGTCATGCACCCAGGACCGGCCCGTGGCATAAGCAGTGTAAGCAAATGTTTAGAGACACACCGCTGGGTTGTGTCCGCATAAGAGAGGTCAGAAATGTTGTTAATGTTTATCCATGGAGCTCCTGTAGTTGTCGTCATGCTATCCCAGCATGCACCACTTAAATCTGCCACAACAGTGAAGTTGAATTTTCAAATTACACTAATGTTGTTGAGAAGGTTTAGATCAGAGGTGGGCAATCTTTTTTCACAAGGGCTGTATTTCATTTAAGTGACAGAGGGCTAGACCGCAATCTCTAGTGCAGTGGTGCCCAAAGTCCAATTTGGCCCGCTAAAGAGTGTTCAAGTCTGTTAGGACTGACTGTTTGATTCAGTTTTGTGTAGAAAAGACTGATGTCAAATGACATCAAATCAAGTGCAATCTCCTAAAACTTGTTATTTTAATCTTTATCTCCTGTCAAAAAAATGTCTTAAATGTAAAAAAATAAATAAGTTTGGTCCTTGGTGCGCTTCAACGTAATACATTTTAACTTGTGGAGAAAAGATTTCCTAATTTCGACCGACCAGGGAAAAACTTTGGCCACCCCTACTCAAGTGTAACAAATTGTCATTGCTATCAATAAATTTCTTTAAAAAATAAATGAATAAATGTACTAAAATGTTAATGAAACATAGACTAATGTAATATTTAGTGTATTCGTTGTGAAATTTAAGACCACAACAGCTAAATCAATCCAGTAAAAAAGCTATATATAAAGCTATACAACTGATTTCGATTATCTTTGCACACTGGGAATAACAAATGATCAATTACAAAAGAAAGCCGGATCATTTTGCGGAGTTGTCAATGTCTCCTGAAGCTGGCCCTGGATGTACCTCTGCACACTGTGGGAAAGAGTCCTTCAAGGTCTCAAGACAACTCAGGGAATATGTTTAGTTGGCTGTAAAAACCTGCCTGTCAGCGCTTTGCCTAACATGGCAGAGGTCAGAGAGAGTGGACATGTTTGTGGTGCGGAGGACACAGAGGAGCAGAGCGGGGCCAGTGGAGTCATGACCTCCAGCCTGTCACACGACTGGACCTCGCCACACAAAGTGATTAAGCACTCAGTGAAGCCCAGGGGGAGATAGGCTGAAGCATCAATCTACACAGAACATACACAGTGTAGAACAGTCAGGGGAAAGTTGATTTAGCAAGGATGCAACAAAAGATTTCACCAGGTACAGCGGCCACAACAATGGACTCACATACAAGTAAACTGGTCAGACTGTGTTAAGTGTCAACGCATAAATGTCATAAAATACAGATCTTGACAGGCCATAGTTCCAAAAAAGCGCAGCTGTAAAGGAATTACGGGAGATGCGCGCACACCGGTTATGGAGAAAGAGCCGCTGTTCATAGACACAAACAGTGGAAACAAGTTGAAAAAGCTCTGTTGTCAGTAACTACAAGAGTTTATCTCTGTGAGAAAACAAAAGTTATGCTGCTAAATTAACATTTGTGAATGAAATTCAACCCTACGGCCCTTAAAGGTTACATTTAGGTGAGTGAAAAACAGCAAAAAAACATTGTCTCAAGCTTCAGAAGACAAAAGAAGGGCTGGGCGATCTGGGAAAAAATATAATCCCGATTTATTTATTTTTTCCATATAGGTCTACCTTGATTTTCAATTTTATTTCTTTTAACCTTTTCAAAAACAAACGAAAAATGCATTCATGAACATGAGCAAAACAAAAACTTTTAATATATCCCATTTATTAGATTTTTTTGAATCAGTATTCTGCCTCAAAGCTTGACTCTAGCTCCAAAGCACATATTTTTCTATCTCGATCTCAATCTCTTGATTTTTCGATTAATGGCCCAGACAGAAGTCTGTCAGACTCTCGTCCCATTTTGTTGTTCGATTCAAATAAGTTTCGCCAGCTAACCAGGCGGAGAGCGGCTCTTTCTGCATAAAGGATGTGCAGTAGGGCAGACAGTGACGTTGACTGAAAATTCCTCTAGAAGTTTCTGAAAAACTTTGTGATCATATACAGTATGTAAATTGCACCACTACGTGCACTGTATCACAGTTTCCTGATCAACTTTTGTCATACAATGTCTATGTCAGGATGCTGAACTATATTTGACCAAAAGGCCACATTGACATCGGAATGTTCGTCAAAGAACCAGTTGTTACTTTAGTACTCTGTGACACACTACACGATTTAGTCTCTGTATTTGACATGTATGTTTCTTTAAGTGATAAAAACTGCATATATACATAATTATAAGTGTGAACAATGAATTACTTCTTCAGTTTCAGACAATTCATTGCATTTTGTTTGGTGCAAGTGCAAAACTTAAAAGACCTTGCGGGACACATAAAATGATAGGGAAGACCACATCTGGTCCCCGGACCTTGTGTTTGACACATCTGCAGACAGAATGAACCAATGCAGTAACCAATGTAAAGCAGCTTTTATTCATATATATGAATCCCATAGCTGAACGTCTTCCGTCAATTAAGAGTAAAAATGACCTTTCAAACATGGTATAATTGAATCAAAATTACATTTCATTTACAGCATAAAGTCTCACATAACATCAACAATCAAAGCCCAACAGAATCAAACAATTGAGTTCAACTGAAGGACATCATCATAACAACTGCATGTGTCAAACTCAGATGGGAGCGAGAAGAAGTAAAACTTATTCACTTCTTCCAACGTAATTCTCTTCTGACAAACTTACTACAACGTATTACACAGATAATTAAGTTAATGCATGCTATAAATGTACAGTTATATATTTATCATACTTATACATAACACTGTGCATAAATACATACATGATATTAAAGCCTGAGTGCTATATGGATCTACCTATGTGGTGCTATATGTACATTTCCTTGGCTAGTGCTTAGTTAATTAGACACTTTATAGTAGGCTACTGTAATATAAATATTTACAAAATGTGTTAAATTATTGATTACTTTTTCTGACACTACAATAAGAACGAATAGTTTTGGTACATCACACAGTTCCTTATTACAAACACCTTTACAGTTAGACGCTTCTCGACCAATCACACTGCTCCGTATGACACCAGACTCCGCCCTCACTGTCTCCTTTAGTCCTCCAGCACTACCCACTTTTACAACTACTCAAAATGTAATTGTAGATTTAGTTTTTCTTTCTAATCACTGTCCCTCCTCCACCACAGTGTCTCTGCAGTGTTTGTGAGTGCAGATGTGTATGTTTAGGACAGTTGTGGGTGGACAGAGCCGCGTGGCCCTGACAGGCCCGTGGCTGCCCCGTGGCCACTCCACATTATCCCCAGAGTTGGCTCTACTGCACCACCTCCATTATTTATAAAGTGAGAGGAGTGGAACAGTGTTGCTGTGGAAACTTGTCAGGCTCGTTCCCACATTATATTCACGGCTCTTACGGTCACGTCAGGGGTTAAGTACAGGCTCTTTAAGATGTTTGGTGTTATATACTGCTCTGATAGATTAAGCACTCAAGCAGTTATAGAGACTGTAATGTAGATTTAATAATTCATCCCAATCCAGTGTGCAGAAGTTATTTGACCTGCATTGTCAGTATTGGAATGTAACTGTACAAAAATAGAATTGCAATGCTCTGTTAGATTATTTTGATGTACAGCCAAATTCTCTGAAGTAACTTTGGACACTGAGGTGCACAGAGTGGTTGGGGCACTGGGTTTGACTCCAGGGCTGAGCCAAGACGACATCTCACGATCTCTCAGGGTGGAGTTTGCATGTTCTGCTTGTGTCATCGTGTTTTTTTTTGTTTTGTTTTTTCAGGTATTTCAGTTTCCTCCCAACTCTAAACCACCTACTCATTCCTTCTCTCACAATTTACAGTGATGTCCAATCAACCCAAGATGGTGTCATTTGTGAATGAATGAAAGAGTGAATGATTACAAGGCCTCCTTTAAGCAACAAAGGTTAAATAGTTTTGGTCCAATATTGGCTTTTATCATAGTATAATGTATTTAATGGTAACTTTAAAATCACGTCCAGCATATTTTTTTCAAAGTGTTTTTCTCAACACTGGACACAATATAGTTTGACCTGTAATTAGAAGCATTGTATTATGTATTATTATTGTGCTATGACTCATTTACTCTTTAGTATGACTAATACACATAATAACAAGCATTATCTAAGCCAAAAGTCTAGCCAAAGAAAGGGATATTTATGGAAGTGGTATTTTTATCAAAGCTTCCACTGCTATTATTAAAAGTCCTAGAGAAAAAGCAGCGTGGCTCATGTGTGCTTTCCCAAATATCAAACCGCACAAAGCTGCTTTTAAAACAGCAGGAAGCACACTTAAGTCCTTTCATCCCAAACTTTCCCATCAGAATCTCCATCTAACGCTTGTGTTTTCGCTAATCCTTCTCCTCATCGCAGGCAATTCCTCCTTTCGACTTTCTAATCAGGCCCTATGATGTATTGCCTTGTCTTGTCACCTTAATCCTGTACGGCGGTGTAGCGGTGTGCATGGCTGCCTTTTCCACAGCCAACGCACTTGTCGGTGATGCCATGTGTTAAACCACGTATAAAAGTAATCACATCCCACTGTAAAAACTTGAGGATGCAATTATGTTCCCATTGAATAACTCATCCTTCCTGGCACGGGCTAATTGCATTAAAATGGATTGTGTATCGCCCGCTAGCATGAGGCATTAAGATTAACGCCACGAGAGTTAATAGTGTGTCATCTCCCCCTCACGCTCCCTCCCTCCCTCTTCTGTATCTCTAATATGAGATTAGAAGATGCAGGGATATGGCCGTTTATGTTTGCTTATTGTAAAACTCGGTGATGTGGTGACAAAAATCAAATTGCGATCTAATTCTTGTGACAATCTGCTGCTTTAAGACCGCTGCACATGTCTCACAATTACAAGTAGACAGAGGAGCCTGGCATGAGCTGGCCAAATCAAAGTTCCTAATAACATATGTTGGAATTTTATAATCAGACAAGCTGTAACATGGCGCTCCATTTTTAGTTTAATGTTACACTTACCATCAGTGTTGGGAGTAACATCATTTAAGTATAACAGCATTATTTTTATGAGTACTGTGTAATCTAATTAATTACTTTTTAGTCAGTGATAATGTTGGTATAGTTATTGTTATTGAACCGTGGGTCATTACTTTACTGTAACCAGAGTCGATGTTGTCTCATTCAGAAAAGTCATGAGAGGATCTGACAAGTTGGTTTTGCGAAGTAAAAGAAGCTAGAAAAGAGAGAAAAGGTAACTTGGCTGACGCCAGATGAATATGTGTTGAACTGGTTCTTCCACAGAATCCATCTGGAACTTCACTTGCCGAAACCGGATTTTTAGTGAAATACATTGAGCTGATTGGGTGAGCGGCTTACCTATTTGCAGCCTACCAAACACAGCAACAATCGTAATGTCCAATGTCCGCTTCGGATAAAACAAGTGTAACAGGACCACTCTGCTATTCTTTCAAAAAGAAAATACTCTGGATTTCTGCTAAAACAGAATCAAACGCAGCAGAAACACGTACATCCATGGGAGCTGCCATCTTTGTTGTGTTTGATTCAAGTGGTACTTCCTGTCGTTGTTGCAACAACTCCTCTAAACCCGCCCTGCTGCGATGTGATTGGGCCGATGTGTGAACTCCAAACCTATCAGGCTGGATATCAAAAAAAAAAAAAAAAATAGCAAAATAATCCATCTAGCTGGCCAGGTTAAAGAAAAGGGCCTGATTGGCTAAAATGGCAATAGTAACCAATCAAAAGCAGCGAAGGATGGGTGTACTGATGGTTGAGCACGATGCAATTCTCCACTCGCTTTACAAAACATGACGAGGAAATATGCCCAAACAAGTGAATTTTAAAAATATTTTGTGTTATTTTGTTCTATTCTTACATGGAAATTAAAACAGATAATAGCGCAGTGAATTTACAGATAGACTCGTGTGTTTGCAGTTTTCAGATCCCATTGCTAAGTCACAGTGGATACAGGGTACTCTCTGCGGTTCTGTTTTGTCATGCCTCACTGTGCTTTAATACCTCATTGACTGTCAGTAGAATCTTTTGTACAACTTTAGCTCTGTAAATGGCTAAATTGTACACTACCGCTATTGTTTTAGCCTCGTTTAAACTTTTGCCACTCGAGTCACTTGAAAATGATGAAAACGTTGTCACAACTAAACAAAGATTAAATATGTAACAATTTAAGACAGTCTAGAGTACTTTTTTTTACTGAGATAGCAATGTTCTAGCAAGACTAAAATCTCAAAAAAGTAAAAAGTTTGTGTATGGGACCTTTAAATAACTTTTAACTTTGGGCCACAGCTTGAGGACAGTGGACCTGAGCAGATGCCAAATCAAAAAGTGTTTCAATTTGAGCAAAGACATTGCTAAAAACAAAAACAAAAAGAACTTACAGGAAGGCAGCAATTGCAGAAACTTGCAGAGCTAAAAGAGAGAAAAAAAGACATATTTTGTTTCTCGTGCGGGCATCTGCTCTCCCAGCTGGGACAAGACCCACGCTATTCATCAGAGTCCACACGGCTGTCTGCGCCCATCCAACTCACTCAAAGGTCACCGCGTTAAAACACCAATCTCAAATCCCGCCGCGTGTTTTAGAGCCCCGTCCCCTCCGAATGCAGCCAACCTTTAGGCCAAACATATTTACATACAAGCCAGTGTGCAGCAGGCCGTCTTTCTGCATCATTTATCAAGCTCTCGTTTGCCTCTAAGTTTAGCTGCCCCTGGGCCAAGTTGACAATATGTCTTCTCCCATTTATTAAAATTTCACTTTGTAATGAAAGTTAAATTGGTCCCTGAGTTAGGCCTGGCATGCAGAAGATGACTTTGAAAAGATGCAAACAAAGTGGGATAAAGGCGCTTAAAAACAAGAATGTGTTGATGCTTGTTGGACTGGCACAAAATGGTGGCTGTAGATCCTGGCATAGTCTCGATATTTTAAGGGCACATATGGTTAGCTTCTTTCAAGGACCATAAGAGAGGACGATTGTCCTGTTTTGGTTCAAACATACCGTAAAAAGACCGTAAAAATATGGAGCTGTTCAATTAAAATAGCTATTTCAGTTGAAACAAACAAACAAATAAACAAAAAAGAAGAAAATCTTTTTTGATAGTTCCAAATACAGTTTTGTGTTTTGCTATGTTTAGTTAAAAAGCACCAGGAAAAAGTTTGCATAATGGGAAAAACTAAAAAATTATCACATTGCTGTAAACTGGATGAAAATATAAATGCACCATGCGTCTATCATCAATCAATCAATCAATCAATCAATCAATCAATCAACAAATGTATTTATTGAGCACTTTGAAAACAACAAGTACTTTACACAGATGATTGCTAAATGTAAAAAACAACTATCAGGTAATGAGCGCTCAGCTTATTACATATGTCTTATTACAAGGAAAAAGAAAGCTAATAATTTAAACAATTTGTAATAAAAAATTAATTAAATCTATAATTAATGCCAAAGAACAAATGGTTTGGCTTTAGACGGTTTGAGCTGAAAGAAGCTGACTTGACTTATTAATTGCCTATTTAACCAGGGAATCCATGAATAGAATCCTTTTGAGGGAGCTGGGGAAGATCAGGAGCATTAATGACATTTTTGAGTTGTAGGAAATGGAGTACCGGAAACTACGCAGACACGGGAATCATTGCTAAAGCTGAACATTTGAAAGTGTCCTTTTAGTGTGGCTAAATACACACCTCTGCATCATGACTTTAATGCCTGATGAAGACCTGTGAGGGTGAAACATGTTGGCTAGGCCAAGTTGATAAACGCCTATCATTTTATTTCTCTGTGTGGCTCATTATTGTTTTGGAGTGCCTGGATATTTGACGTTTTCACAAAATGTGACCACCAAAGGTTGAGTTTCTCCTTTTTGCCTTATTGTTGTAACTGTATTATTGACAGTTGTTTGTTTGTCTGTCTGTCTGTCTTGTCTGTCTGTCTGTCTGTCTGTCTGTTTGTTTGTTTGTTGGTTGATTGTTGGTTGTTGGTTGGTTGGTTGGTTGGTTGGTTGTGGTTTGTTTGTTGGTTTGTTTGTTGGATTGTTGTTTGTTTTTGGTTGGTTGGTTTGTTTGTTGGTTGGTTTGTTTTGTTTGTTTAGATTGTTTGTTTGTTGATTGGTTTGTTTGTTTCTTTGTTTGTTTGTTGGTTGGTTTGTTGGTTTGTTTGTTGGTTTATTTGTTGGATTGTTGTTTGTTTTTTGGTTGGTTGATTGGTTTGTTTGTTTGTTCATTTGTTTGTTGGTTGGTTTGTCGGTTGGTTTGTCGGTTGGTTGGTTGGTTGGTTGTGTGATTTAACTTTCAGGGCATCTAATGCCATCTGATACAATGACTCTCAATGAAAACTAGCCTTTTGGCTAAATCAGGTACATTTACATTTGTGTAATTAATGTACATTGTCCCACTGAAATATCTGTAAATAAATCCCACATGTGAGTCAGTGGGATAGATTCTCTCAACAAAGAAGTGCTCACTAACACACATTTAGACACGTGAATGGGTGAGTTGTTCCTTGAAAGTAGTAGTAAAAAAGTATTTAAATGTTACAATTTAATACAATTTAATATGTATTTCTTATTGTTATTATTATTATTTTTTTATATATTTGTGGCACCCTAAAACAGCTTTTAAATGACGAGCTCACAGACAATGGAAGCAAGATAACGAGGTCAAACCAATAAAAACAAAGTGTAACTGCGACCATCAAAGTGTCAGCCCACATTCACATCTTCATCTGTTTATCTCTGTGATAATCCAAGTGTAGCCAGTTTATAACGGACAATCCCACGGCATGTCCTCGATGCTAATGCAGCTGTTGGCCAATACCCCTGAGACCTCGCCTACTAGTGTCTTCTCCATGTGAGCTCGCTGGACTTCTGCTGGTCCAGAAATAACCCAGCCCTGCTCCCATACGGCTGGTGCACAGTGAGCTTTAGTCCCCTGTCAGGCCCATGAGCGCTCCAGCAGCCAGCTAATGCCTAGAAGAAATGGGCTCTTGAGCTCAACATTAATCCCCACAGTGTCGCTGTCCGTGTCTCCCTCTGCTTCCTCCCTGTCACAGCAAATGTAACGTGACATATATTCACAAGAACACAAGGCCGGTAATTGTTCGACTCTGGTGGAAAAGCCAGTGGAGATAGCGAGGTTAGCCGCTAGTAATGTGCACATGTCTAAGCCAATAGCATGCTGAAGTGAGTTCTACTCAATGTATGCTAATATGGAACTGAAAACATGTGAAATTTTTGTGTAGGAACAGATATTGAACCAACATAATTTAATTTAATAATCTCTCTTAAAAGAAATGCATCAAATGCAAATGTTTCTGTCACTGAACTTGCTTTCAGAAGATAAAATTCATAAAACTACTCACAACTTGAGGAAAAGTGATGTGGAACTAAAACAAATAGAAACAGATCCAATGACTTCTGTTCAAACTGCAGAACTGGATATTGACAAGCCTCATTCAAGTTACCGGTAAATTAAATTAGCCAAGTCATTTTATTGCCGTAGAGTGGCTACATAACCATTTTGAACCCTACATGTTTCACTCAGAATCTGAATTTTTGAAGTAATCATGGGTAAATATAGGGCTAGGTGTTGGATGAAAACCTTTCTGAGCATTAAAATTGCTCAAACACGTATGAATTATCCCAAATACTTTGAGTAAACTAATGAGGAGAGACACTGCCCAAATTAGCGGAAAAAAAAACTGAATATGTTCTTGAAATGATGTTTAAAACAGATAAGGCTTGTGGGCTTTCCAATTAGAGTTTCTTCAAAGTCCTGCTCACGTTTGGCTCACATCCTCAAAGCATTTCTTTGTATGAATAGTGCATAGTGTGTAATAAAATATACATTGTGACCGTCTATTAGATTAGCTTTCAGTGGGAGAGTGCTTGCAGCTCAATTTTTATTAACACGGCAAACAGCCCGGCTTAATAATTTATGGAACAAAACCAGCCAGGATTTCAGATGTAAAGTAAGTAGATTAGAGTGATATTGTTGAAGTATTTATTTAGACAAAAGGAGCTTGGGATTTGGTTGTACTTTGTTGTGTTTAAAGGCAGTTATAAGTAAATAATTGCAGCTCTGATCTACATGGTGAAGCATTGTGGATGTGGAATGTAAAATATGCATAAACCCACAATACAATTTTTTTTTTTTCCATATGAAGCTCATGAAATGATATTTATAACAATATGCAATGCTAAAATTGAGGTTATGCTAATAATTAGGGCTGTGAATTGCATTTGATTTCCATTTCTCTATTAATCTATCTGTTCAAATACAGACTTTTTTTTCCCAACCTATTTCTCCAGCCTCAGAGTTGCAATTTTTCTTTATAGCAATATGGGCTGCTTTTTGTTTGTTTGTTTTTGTTTGTTTGTTTGTTTGTTTGTTTGTTTGTTTGTTCCTTGTGAATTTTGAAGGTTGTGTTTTGTTGGGCTGCACTTTCAAGTTATATAAGAGGTGGATTGTAGCTATTGTTCAAGACTGATTTTAAAAATATAATGGACTTTTAGCATATTTTACTGTATGTCTAAAAGTTGTTATTAAAGTTAAAAATTGCTAGTTTGCTTGTTTGTGCAGATACACAACATTCTAATTAAATATATTATTTTTTATTGAAAAGTTGAGTTCACTTGTTTTGGGATTGGTCGCTTGTTTTTCTCTACAATTCTGGCAACACTGATCAGCCTGTGACGGCTGGATCTAGACAATGACCCTGAAGAAGGAAGTTTCTAAAAAAGCAGATGATTGTATTTACCTCAAAAGCAATTTGAAAATAGACAGTTTACAAGAATCGTGATCAAATTGAAATTGTGATCTGGCTCCAAGAAAATTATGATATTCATTTTTGCCATATCACCCAGCCCTACTAACAAAATAAACCCCTATAGTCATATTATTCTTATTTGCCATTCAGTGATTTTTGCTTCTTTGTTTGCTTATCAAATATTTAGAATTTTATGATTTTTATTTATTTTTTGCATAAAATTTATGTTATTGTTCAGAACTCAGCACTTTTTTTATGCAATGTCACACAGCTGACAATGGTCAGGTGACAATGGCGATATTGTGGTAATTGTGGTATTGCGATCACAAGATCGTCAATATTGTTAGATGTACCTTCAAGATTACACTAAAACACGGTTTGCGTATTTGCACAATTTCACAATTAACATCTTTTGATTTCTTTAAGCTTTTTAAATTCAACACCACATCACTTACAAAAATAAATGTTACATTTCTGGTCAAAAAAAAGAGAACACTCAGTTTTAGAACGGGTTTTTAAGTATAACTGAGTCACTACTGGCGTTCATTTAATCAGTAGTGTGTAATGGATTTAATAACTTTTTGTCAGTTCATTATTTTACTGTGAGCCGCAGTCGCTGTCGTCTCACTCAGAGGATCTGACAAGCTTCAAGTGTAGAAAGTCTTTAAAATAAACTGTTTTTCACACGTTTAGAAGAGTGCAAATCAGGTACAACACCTTTAAATCGACTGCATTCTCCAGCAGTTCTCAACAGCCACATAACTTCGCAGCAGCTCTCGTAAGTCCATTCGAGGTCACACAACTTCATCCAGCCTATACTCGCTCAAGCTGCTATTTACTCCACTTACTTGTCAAAACGGCAGAATATGTTAAAGTCTCGGCTCCACGCAAGATATTACCGCTTCAGCAATTCAGACGAGCAGCTCAAGCTAAAGAAGGGAAAGGAACGGTGTTGATTTGAATGACCTGACAGCACTTAGGCGCTCGCGAGGGGGACAACAGCTGTGGATTTTGGGAGGCACATCCAGAGCGAGGAGGAGATGTTTGCAGCCCACGGCGAGTTACTTCTTCTGCAACGTGCCCGAGCTAAAAGGTGCATGTGAGGGAAGGGAGCGTGCAAGGGATTATGGGCCTTACGTTTGTGTTCTGCTCAAATGAAATTACGACACACGCAAATGTAGGATAATGTGAATCGAACATTAAGGACTTTCACCTTGTCACAGGTGATTTGACTTAGGTAAACATGGATTTCTATGATAAATATCAATCAAATACTTTACAAACTAGTAATCTTCTTAAGTCTTGTAAAAGCTGGACCAGGTTTGACTTGATAGGCTTGATGATCTCCTAGACAAATTAAAGAAGGCGAGACCGGATTAATGATTATCTTTAGAGGTTTTTTTTGTCATGTCATTGGTCATGTCTGTGGGGTCTGAAAGACTCGGTTATGGCTTTTTGACAGATCATAAGCTCATGTCTTTGACAAATTGCTTTTTTGGTGAAATATATGAATATATGATGTGAATAAACGTAAATTAAAAAAAAAAAAAGTCTGATTGCTTTGTTTTTTTAAAGTTTACAATTTTCTGAGGTTAAAAATACATTTTTACTTGGGCTGACCAACAACGGGCTCACACTGCTTTCAGTTCAGATTCAGATCATGATTCGAATCTGTATGGGTGTGGAGGCTACCTATGCTGAGACCAGAGTATGCATGCGTATGTACGGACTCTGCCGGCTCATGGGTTAACTTGAGTTTACGCGATCATTACTGAAGACATGTATAGGAAATGATTAACAAAGAACACTTTATTTTGGGCTTATTTTTACGTCAGTTAATTTTTTATTTGATTTTTCACCACACAGTGGATTAACGTTGGATGTTAAATAGTTATCTAAAATTGATTTTGCGACCTACTTTCAAAAAAATTGCAATATAGTGCCTTATAGTTCCAAGGACCTTCACAACAACCAAACAGCAACTGCCTTTACTACTTGCAAACTTTGTGCAAACATTTTTTCTTTGCATCACATCACAAGTGAGTGTAACCAGCTTCTTACCTCAAATGACTATATGTTCTTCAGAGACCTTGCTAATCAAGTTTAATCCTTGCAAGTGACGATGGATCTATTTTACCGGCATTGATCAGGTGAAATTTGCACGCTATAGAAAATCGCCATTGAACTCGTCATGTCTTTGGCGTTTCTGTCCTTGTGACATGTAAACTGTGAAGTCTTTACAGTAATTCATGTGCTTTTGAGTAATCTTTATTCTCCTTAGGACAAGGCACCATGACAGCAGAGTTTCATTGACTTCCATTTCTACAAGTGTATTTTCTTAGTGTATTTTCATTGGTATGAATACGATTCACCATTGTTGCACATTCGCTCGTAGTTCTCCGAAAACGTCTGCAATGTCAATAAATTATCTAGACCAGCGGTCCCCAACCTTTTTTCATGTAAGGACCGGTACAGTCACAAATTTCGTTTCCAGGGACCGGTCGAGGTTGGGTAGCACCGATAACCATGTAAAATGCCAAAAAACAACTATTGTGTATATTTTTAGCTCACTTATTTCTTGAATTTGCTGTTTATTGGATTAAGTGGAACTATATTGACATAGTAAAGCACAAGGAAAAAGTGATAGACCATAAAATAGCAATAAAATAAATATTAAAAATTCCTTTGAGGACCAGTAGCAGATGGACCGCGGACCAGTTTTGGGCCCCGGACCGGTGGTTGGGGACCCCTGATCTAGACTTTTCAAGCAAGATCAGTTTGATCATTTTGCCTTAGCAAATTGAACTGTAACTTAAATCTTGATGGAGAACCACTTGATTTAGACCAAAGCTAAGGTTCTAATTTTAAAACACCAATGGAAAAACGCAGCCATACTTAAAAATACAAAATATTAGTCATAGATTTGAACTACCTGTCAGAAACACAACTTGACTGTAAAGAAACCAAAAGAATAGAACCTTAGATAATAATATTTTCTTCCACTGATGTTTCAAGGATATTCTGTGTCATGTGCAGTGAATATAGCTTATATGGTTAGGTTATGTATTTATTTATATGTCCTACACGATAAGCATGAATATAAAACAGGACACAATGCCCTAGATCAGACATGTAGCGGGTCTGTTTGTCTGGTACAAATAGGTTGAATAAAACCTGTTTGGCAGCACAAGGCAAAGTCCAAGGCCTGTGCAGTTCTTTTCCCCTGAACATCCCACAGCGTTGCTTATTGGCCCATGACTTTGCTCGTGTGTGGACACCTTACCTGCTGAGAGCTGACTGCCAGCTGACAGCACAGGTTCCTGAACTCGTGGTTGGATGTCCGGCCCACCCTACAGCAGCGGCTGGAGGGCAGGCAGACAGTGTGTCCAGGCCGCAATGCCATGACACCCGCTCATACGGACGTGTGTGGTTGTGTTGTATCGACGGAGAACAGCGTGACAGAAGCTGCAACGAGGCTAGCTCCAGGAAGTGTGGATTAATCGAAGAAGCTAGCAGACACATGCCTTTGACACAGCAGCAGTCAGACAGATGTTCAGTCGATGCTTCTGCTCTGTACGTATGTGAGAGCATCCAAACACCTCACATGCTGGAGGGAGGAGTCGCTGAAGCGTAACAATGGTATCAAGAAAGGTTGACAACTTGCAAGTAATCAAGTTTAGTGGTTTGTATTGTAGAAGTAGTCATTTAAATCTGTCTAAGTGAAACTGGAGTGGACCCTCCAAGCACAGACCATTGTTTTTGGAGTCAAAATTGAAATATCCACTGATACCGGGCCTTTTATTTTTTTCACTCATTTGTATGCAAAAACTGTGACTGTGCTCCTAAGATGATTGAGCGCTGATAGTGCTTTTTCAGTACAAGCCGATGTCAGATTGAGCTGACACTGCTGCAGTCAAAAGGTGTGCTGCACAGCCTAAGCAGCTGTAAACCTCACCTCACGTCAGCACCGCTCTCAAAACACTGCTAAGTGATGGGAGTTATCTTTTTACACCTACTGGCCATCCCTTAAAAGGCCTACAGGTATCTCCCACTTTGCAAGCATGTTTGGAGTGACGTTGTGAGTGAAGTCACCAGCGAGTGTTTAGCCTCACATTAAATTAAAAAAAAAAAAAATAAAATGTTAGACAAAGGCTGATTTTGTCGCAAATACATTTTTAGTCGCCTTAAGACAGCTAATGCTGCTCTACTTCATTAGCAGTTACAAAAGAATGGTACTCGACAGTTTCTAACTATTTTTAGACACAAAAGTAAAGTTGTCTTACTATCCTCTGCACTTCCATCAGCTCTCATCCCAAAGATTCTAAGAAGGCAAAGTATCACAGTTAAAACTACATTATTTTTATTTATTTTTTTTTTTTAATTGTGCACAGCGCCCACCAGAAATTGACTGGATATTTTTCTAGATTACTATAAAAATATTTGATGTAACCATTCTAATAGTAAGTACAAGGACAGTGCATTCTAACTTTTTGCCTATCTTCACCAAACAAAGCCTATTAGCCTTTGTTTGCTGCTCACTGTAAAAACACCCCTCCTGCCCCCCGGTCTGCCTTTTAGAGAAACCCATTAGTCGTGGGACAAATGGCTGGTGGGACAGGAAGAACTCAATAATTCAGCAGCCATTGTTTCTGGTGATGTGCTGCGCTCCCGTTTGACCTCTTCTGTTGTGTTGTTTTTACCCTGCGCCCACATGATGGATCTGCTCACTTCACTATCAACTGACTTAAGAAGCACTCCGAAGGCCTTCAGCGCGGAGAGGGAAGTGTGACATAAATAAACCTATACTATATGTGTCAGCCGCAATCAAACACAGATCAGCACAGAAAGTGAACTCTGATCTATGGCTTCAGAATAAATGTTGGTTGATTTAAAGGTGCTACGTCAGATTATTACGGTCTTAAAAATGTGAACCGACAGAACTATTTACAGTATGTTCATTTTTTTTTTTACATCAGTCACGTGTTTTTCTTTTTCACTCATAATTCTTGCTCACAAAGAGCTTAGAGCAGTTCTATTCAACTAATTCTTCCCGAGTTCCAATTTTTCATTGGGTCATAGTCACTGGGCCGGGGACTTCCACAGCATGTGACCAATGTTGCAAACATTTCAATCCATCTCTGAACCAGAATTGAACATGGATTAGACCAGGACTAGCCAAGTCTGAACCAAGAGTAACTGGCATTATGCTGCTAGCATCAGGTCTAAAGCAGAATTACATTAGAACTGAAAAGGGACCAACTCAGATATAAGGTACACCACCAGAATTAAGCTGCAAACAAGAAAAATGAATATCTGCAAGCTTTGGAAGATGGGTTAGGGGCAGGATCAGATCTTTGGAGGCCCAATTTGGCTTAGAGACACTTATAGCGACGTTTGGAAACCAAGGTGACCTCGTTTAGTCATGTCGGCTGGATTTTACAATATCGCTAGATAACAATGGTATATTGCAAAGTTATAATAAGCTTGTACAGGGGTAAAACTGTTATTTTATTTTTAATAGTAAACTATACTATATTATAAACTTTAAAGAAAACGTGGCTCACAACAGATGGAAAGTTGAACTCTGATTTGAGCTCTGCCTTAGTATCTATCTGAACTTCCTCTGCTGAAACTGTTTGGGGAAAATGTGGAGCGTTCATTGAAATACATTGAGCTGAAAGGGTGTGCGGCTTACCTTAGTTTAATAACTTTGTTCTAATTAAACTTTGAGTTTTTTGCACTTGTATGTACACATGACCATACTTAAAGTTAGGGTGACAACTTTTTAAGTTAGTGACAAAACAAAACACTGTGTACTGTCTGAACTGAATAATAAAGAATTTTAGTTCTAATCAGGAGCTAAATGCAGCTCTCTGATTGGCTGTGCTTGGGTGGTCTTCTCCAGTTTCCCTTTGTTGTTTGTAAAAAGACGTTCATTGACCATAATTGTAACCAAAGTGAATACATGTCAATATTGATCATGTGTCCAAGGAATTAGGAAAGAAAGTTGTCACATTTAAAACCTAAATTGTGTTTGTTTCAATCTTTGTAATTGTGCTTAAAAGTTTCATGTGGACAAAACAATGCATCTGGTTTTTCCAATGCAATTATGTCTAGAAAAAATAATCAATCAATAAATGAATGATTTTTTTTTTTTTTAGTAAGATTTGGCAACATGGTGATAAAATAGATATGCGAGCTAATTGCTGTCGCAATCTGATTTTCTGATGAGATTGTCACATTGTAGTTCACTATTTCACTTTGCAAACCTTTTTTTTCTTCAATGGTTTTGACACACTTGTCACTTCTAAATGACAATTTGCCAAACAGCGAACACAGAATTCTAAACAGCTTTAGCAACATCTGAAGTTTTACACTCAAATCTCTCAAACATTGCTCTCACAATTTTCTGTAAACAGGTCTGTAGCGTTAAATCCCGCTGCTTGTTACAATTTATTTCTTTAGAATGAACACACAGGGCTTATCATTTCTGCAGTTTTAGTGCAATGGTGTATTTTACAATGACAAAATGTAACTACTGATCTACAGAATGATATAGTTTGATACAAAAAAAAAAACACAATATGTCTCCTTTAACACTCTTTTGTTGGACTGACCTCACTTAATACATTCAAAGACTGCAAGAATACAAAATAAAATATTACGATGTAGATTAGCTCTAGTTGGAGTCCAATGGGAACTGATCAGGTGGCATATTCCATCAGAAACATTCCGTAGTCTAGCTTTGATACAATGTGTAAGCTAAGCTGCTGAATCTTCACAGTCAGATATTTGGAATACACAGCATCACTGCACAACAAAAGCTAGCGCGCTAACCCCAGAAGTGAAGCAATCATCGTTCCATTTTCCCTCCCATTACAGAGATTAATAAACTGCTGAATGTGTTGCTCTTCACAGGCGGCCCTCTGTAAACAGCCTGAATGCAAATACATGCATCTTTATTCATCTGTTAGTGCACTGCCATTGGGAGAGTCTATACAGTGGGAATGGACAAGCTTAAATTATAAATAGCATGCATTATTGGAAGTGTTCTTGTCTTTTGTTTTGTGAATCTTTACATCTCATGTGTTTTAGAAAATGTAATATAATGTGTGGTCATGTGGGGAATAATCAGACCCATCAGATCTAACTGTTTGTTTATATACAGACTATTTTTCCAGCTGTTTCTCTGATTGGTCAGTCTTTACAATGCTTTTGACCTTGGATTTAACCAATCACAGCTGTATATGGATTTTCTGTAGAGGAAAATCATATTGGGCAATTCTGACAATAAATGTCTCTGTATTTTGGTGTATGTCACACTGCAAAAAAAGCTTTGAAAAAAAAAAAAAAAGAAAAAGAAAGTTGTGCTTATTTTGAGGAAAACATTTCTTATTTCAAGTGAAATAATCTGTCAGTGCAGTAAGAAATGTGACTAACCTTGTTTTGAGAAGAAGACGCTAGTTTTGAGTTCTCTTGACAAGATTTTTAAGCAAATCTATTCTTGATTCAAGCAATTGTGGCTTAAAACAGAAACACGTTTGCTTAAAATAGGTTTGTATATCTAGATAAGGTAAATCAGGATAAAGTATCTTAAAACCAGTCAAATAATCTTAGTAAGACTGGGTCTGATTAAGTGAAAAAAATCTTAAAATAAAAATACTTTTGATTCATAGGCTTAATTCAAGACAATTTATCGAAGTTAGATTTTGCTTTTTTGCAATGCGATAACATAATTCAGATGATATACACACAATACAATCTGATACAATTTGATATATTGCCCATCCTAACCTCAAAGACAAGAAAATACAGTCTAAATCTAGACTATTCAAACGGCTGCTTGGGGTCCAAATGCGGCCAATAAGCAGTATGTTTTGGCCTGCCATAAAAAATAATAATAATAAATTGACCGGACATTTGAAGCAGACTTTATTATGCATTTTAAATGGTTGAGATATTACAGTCCTTGTTAAGTCCGGTGCAGATTCTGTGGTGTTGTCTTGTTCAGGATGTGATTTAAAAAAAAGTTTAGTCTTGGTTCGCAAACTTGGTCTACACTCACAGCTGCTCTGCTTCAAGACTTGTTTATATAATTGGGTTTGTTTTGGTCTTGTATTGTTTTGTTTTTGTATTAATTTCAGTTGAATTTTAGTAAATCGTAGTATTGCGAATTGTTTGTGTATAGTGGATGTAAAACACATTTCTTGTTCAATTTTGTAGTCTGGCCCTCAGACAACATTTCTCCGACAAATGTGGTCCACTGGTAAATATAACTGAATCAAAATTGTGAACTTGCTCCGAGAAAATCATGATTTTTGCCATATCGCCCAGCCATATGTCATACTGCCCAGCTCAATGTGTAACACCTTTGAAATGATATGAACAAACAAACAAAGCAAACATGTTCTTGTCTTTTCTGTCATTGTCTCGGGACAGTGAAATCTTCTCCTCACTCAGTCCTGTGTGATCAGCAGGGGCTTGGTGTAATTATTGCTTTGACTAATTATTTTTTTCCTCCAGTAGGAAAAGGCTAATCCATCATATTGATAGCGCACAGATCCCTATGGGCAGTGCACGGCCGCTGCATATTTACACATCACCGAGGAGCAGAGTGGGACCGTGTGGATCACAATGTCATACAGAGAAAGGCTGTTTACTTACATCAGACTTATCCAAATATTTGTACCGGTAACAGTAGTTTTTTTGTAAGTTAAAGCGGCAATGTCTCAGTCCAATTAGCATGTGTGAAAATTATTTATAGCTAACATAATTTCCATATTGTTCACATTATGAGCATACCTGAATATAAGCTGCAGCAACTGGATTTAAAAAAAGAAAAAAAAATGTACATATATATAGTAGAGGCCTCACTTGTTTATAGAGAATCAATAATTTAACTGCATCAGTATGGATTTCAGAGTTGTTTGTGAATCCAGAAGTGCCTTGTAGTTGGAAGGATACAGTCATTGTATTAAAAAAATACATGACAGTTATAATCATATGAGCCAAAAGTATATTATACTATAGTTGTTTATGTAGAAACAGGGAGTTGGGACTTGAACAGGACTCTTATTTATACTTGACGAGACCAAAATACTGGACTTGGACTTGCATTTAAAAACGTGTGGGTAATATTACATTTAGGGCTGGGACATTGATCAAATTTTACACAATATTGTGCATGTCATAAAAAAAATAATAATAATAATATCGAGTACATTGTTGGTACGGACTTTAGTGATTAGTTTTTTACAAATATTTTACAATTGTCTCTGTCTAAAATTATTCCTGTTAAAGCAACAACCTGATTTTTTTATTGTATTATTGTTTTTTTTTTAACAATAGAACAAAAAAAAGTTGTTGTTTTTTTTTTTCAGGTTGAAATTAGTCCGCATTGCCCTGTCCTTTCGTTCGTCTGTAGTTGTTGTAGACTTTGAACTGGTATTTGAGAGAACTGTAGGGCGAGCTTTACTGCTGAAGATCCTTAGTTCTGTTTAAATCCACAGCACAACTCACAAGATCACAAACCTACAAACAAATATTTATCTTAATTATTTGTTTAAAAATCACTTTTGTTCTTTAGTTTGTTCAAAATGGCAAATTTGATGATTTAAGGACAATTGAGACTGGTATACGTGCACAGAGACAGAGAACCTTCTCTAAAAATATCAGTGACAAATATCGACTGTGAATGGTTAAATATCGGCTGATATCGATATTGATACCGATGCAGTATATCGACCATCTCTAGTGGTGAACAATTTGGTGACTCAGAGTGCATTAGGTAAGTATTCAAAATATTAAAATGTATTATTTCTGTATGCTTACATTTTACGGATTTTTTTAAGTAAAAGGTGAATGGGTTTTTCCACAAATAGAAATCACCAGATCAAAAATGAACAAAATGACCTTTTTCATGGCAAAGTACAATATTATTATAAGTAAAACTGGCTCTAGATCTATGACATCAGATTCTCCAACGTAAACACAACCAATAAAACCTAAACAAACACATCAAACTTTATTGACATAGTATCAAGAAAATCTCAAGATAATACTTTTTGTCAGTATTGCCCAGCCTTAAGTACATTTGCAAGAAACCCAAACCTCCAATGTAGTTTCAATAGCAGCACTTTCAGCCAAAAAAAATCTCACAGTTAAATCAGTCTCTTCTACTATTCCCTGCGGCCAGTTTGATTATTTGAACCAGTGATAAAACTATAAATAAAAGCTCTTTTTCTGTTCCTGCATACTGATTACGCTGAAGGAGCAGAGACAGATGGAAAGAGAAGCATTTGGAGGTGCTGTTTCTTTGGCTGAGGTACAGTAAATGCAGCTGATGATGCATGATGGATGGGGACGTCACTTGGCGCTTGGCTCTGATCACTGCTGTAGCGGCTCACGTTGGCGTCTTAGGTTCCCTGCACCACGCTGTATTGGCTAACGATTCGCGCTCACATCCTCGGGGAGCTATCGGCTGCAACACTTGAAGGTCATGTAGCGTGTCTAACTAGCTACGAGCACCAGAGGAGAGGACTTGACGACAACTTTTGAGATGGAAGTTTGGAAGAGCGATTGAGCGATATTGGCAGAATTGCTCTCATATAGATTTTAAAGAAATGTTGACAGTGGTTAAAATGTATGTAAATGTATTCCTTGAAGATCAGATTGGGGCTGTAAAAAATCATATATGTCAAATCTAATATGAAAGTTTCTAGGGCTTTAGGTCTTTAGTCGTTTAGTCGATTATTTGGTCCATACCATCTTAGTCGACCAGAATTTGTATTAGTTGACTAATTCTTTAGATAGATTATGAAGTTTTATATTGAACAGGGACAAAAATTGTGATTTAGTTGTGGATTAAGTACTGAATCATAGGTTTAATCTGCCTTTTTATACATACATACTATATTTTCTATAATTGTGTGTATCATGAACTCCATTGGATTTTTAGTCTTTTCATTTGGGTCAGATAAATAGAACTAAACATACATTTTAGCTTTATAGTATTAGACACGCTTCCTTTTTAGTTCATTAATTGGTCAATGGGACATGTCTTTAGTCGACCAAGAATATCTTTGGTCGACTACAGCCCTAAAAATGTCATCCTCAATGAACGATAACTACCATTTTTGATTACGATACCAATTTCGATACCATGGTTTCAAGCATTTGCTGATACTCGATATTGACCATCACCAGTGTAGAGACTGAAAACTACTTTTTTTTTTCTCCAAAGTATCCTAACTCCCAAGAAAATTGGTCATATAGGTCATTTGTTATGAAAACAACCATTTGACAACTTATGAATGGAATTTCAAACATTATGAAACATTCTGGTCCTCATCAACCAGTAAATAGTCACATTACTGTCCCTTTTTTGTCCAGAGATAGGCTGGATCGATATTATAGATCGGCCCCGATATTTGAGTATCCACTATTGGATCATTGCATTACTAAATAAAAACAAAAAAAATGAATTAATAGTGTCTATCAAGATACACATCAATATTCTGCATAAAACAACACATTTTTTTATGGAAAAGGACATATTTGTCAATCTTTCGATTCAAAACCACCAATCAAATAATTGATGACTTGACATGACTGAGTCTCAAACTCTTGATTTGTTTATTAATTGCACAGACCTAGTACAATTTCACACTAAGAATGTGAAACTGATGGCTCATCATAACATCATAGGCATGTTTTCCTATTTAAAAAAAAAATATTTGCAAAAAAAAAAAAAGTTGATTAAAGGACCTTAGACATTACTTCAACATGCTTTGAGGGAAAAGTTAAAAAACGCCCATGTCATCCACTTCAATTTCAAATTTCCTGTAGAAATGCACACAAGTCTCTTAATCAGACAGCAGATTTGTTATTGTCATTGGAAAAGCACGTCAGTCTCTCTGAAAACATGGTCTTGTGAGAAGGAGATCTTCAGACGAGATGATTGTCATTATGTGCAATGTGAAGTCACAACACAATATGGTGAAACGTGAGCAAAACATGTGGTTGATGTACAAAAAAAATAAAATAAAATCTATATTGCCCACCTAGAAGCTAGTTTATAATTTAGTCAATTCAACTGTCATATTCGCTGAATTTAAGTCAACTGAATAGTTTAAAATTCATTCCTGCCTTTTATGAATAAATCTTTTTCTGAACCAGCATTAACTTCAAGTGTTTCACAAGTTACAAAGAAATCAATGTGACCCAGCCGCTCTTTTGTGGGACTTCAATAATGTAGCTGCTGCTGAAAAATCTGGATTTTGAATTTATTTTTTATTTTTTTCATTGCAATTATAAAAAAGGAAAAAAAATGATTGTTGTAATTACCCACATTTTCTGCACCTCTTTAGTTGAGGAGAAAAAAGAGGTTTTACATAACTTTACAACAACTTGTTCAAACGGTGGCTTGTCAAATCCAATTGTCAGAAACCATTCATTTAGGCATCGTTTTAAGAGTGTGTGTCTGCTTTTGACAGAGAGAACACAGATGTCGTAGGGAGGACACACTATTCAAGCTAGAATTTATTTTTCTATGAGGTTGGTACAACAGCAGTTTTTTTGGATGGATGAAGCACAAAGTATACCTTCAGATGTTAAGCTCCAACAGTCATGCAGTCTGTAGGCTTTCCAGAGTCGCTACTAGCTTTTCGGGTGCCCCATGCAAACTTTCAAAATGGTTAGGAATAGGGCTATTCATTTTTATGGGCATTCACAAGGGTTTTTACAAGATGCACATAGAGCATTCTTTCAAATCTCAGAACACAAAAGAAGTAAAGCGATACAGATATGCTTGTCCAAGTTTGTGAAACCTGGAGTGTTCTTGGGGCGACACGGTGGCGCAAGCGGTTAGCGCTCTGGCCTCATAGCAAGAAGGTCCTGGGTTCGACTCCCGGTGGAGTTTGCATGTTCTCCCCGTGTCTGCGTAGGTTTCCTCCGGGTACTCCGGTTTCCTCCTACAACTAAAAACATGTCCATTAATGCCTCCCCTGACCCTTCCCTCAGGGCTCCCCTGCAAAAGAGATTCTGAATCTCAGTGGGACTTCCCTGGTTAAATAAAGGTCAATCTTGAACAATGTTACAATTTTGAGGAGGGGACACAACGACTTCAGCTGTGGGGTGAGCAGCTGAAGCTACAATGTAAAAATACTTTAATGTTAGCGAAAAGGAACTTGCAATAATCGTATGACTATGATAAATTCATTCACATTTATTCTGTGTTGTTTTTTTTTTACTGGATGCTAATGTAGGAGTCAAGACCGCAGTAATTGAGACCAAAACCTTTCTGAGGCCAAAGAAACCCAAGTCCAAGACTGAGAGAAGACCGAGACTTTTATAGGTCAAGACTGAGACAAGATCGAGATCTCTGTCTATTGAGACCTAATCACGACCATCTTTGTCATTTTTATACAGTTATCAATGTCTATGATCTTATTGTGCAGTCTTTATTGCAAACTGTGTCTGGGACACTTACTTTTAATTTTTTTCTTCGTCTAGTTTAAAAGACAGAATTTTGCTTATACACAGGTCATGTTTAGGGTTGCAACAGGACTCACAAAAAATAAATACACGTATATATCTGAGGTATAAAATATTGTTTTGTTTTGTGTTTTTTGTTTTAGTCATACGATAATATTGTGACGTAAAAAAACCCAATTACAGCCCAACCCCAATTATAGATGAACCTAATAATCTTGACATGCCTAGTCAGCAGAAATCCAGATCTATCAAATGCACATAAAAGACTAAAGCACATATTTCCATCCAGGCTTATTTTAAACCTTCTAATGATCCATATGAGAGTCTTTTCAGAAGAATAAAATGCATAGATTCATTAGCTTTGTGGAGCCGCCGTGTCAGTGGTCTCTGCTGATTAATTAAAGCATCTCCACCTTCAGAACAACACCTTACTTTGTTCTTTGAATGTGTCAGCGTTTTAATTAGCCGGCGAGTTCTCTGTTCTGAGCTATTTTTACAGTCTTGTGTTGTTAGCCTCACATTAGAGCCCAAACACAGCTCTCAGATCTAAATGGCATAACTACGTGCTAAAGATGTACCAACAGTGATGATTTCTTAGTGTCGACAGTGCCTTAATAAAGAATATCACATCAGTTATTTTAATTAGCAGTTTAAACACAGAATGTAACCCTGAAGGAAGCTGACGACTACAATATTATTGAAACAATTGTCAATAAATTTAGTCATGGGATATTTCATTAACTTGTAGATGCACATTCCAAAGCATCTGAGTTTTCTGAGTGTTGCACAGTGTTGTAGTAGTTTGACTTAAATCATCATTTGAGGGCCACACTGCATATTCTGTTTTTTGATTGCTAATTGCTATGACATAGTTCTGACTTGTAACTTGGAATGTTGCCATCATCAACCTTTAGAACATTCTAGGAAAAGAAAGGGTTATTTAGCATTGAAATGCTAAATAGGAGTGAATGTTCTCAAATGTTACATAAAACAAGAAATCAGGTCACAAAATCTAACATGAAACAGTGACAGTTTACTGTAGGTTATCAATGAAACTAAAGGAAACACATTTGTGTGTGTGATGTGTCTGTTCAACAAATGTATGTTTTATGCAATTGTCTGTTCTATAGTACTTTTCTATCTATCAAGACACTGAAAGCATGATTTGTTCTCATGGACATTCACAACAGCTTCTGGAGCTCTGACAACATCTGTGACCAGCAGCTATGGGCATGTACAAGTGGCCATACCTGCTTGTCAAAGCCTGATCCCGTCAGATCTCAGAAGCTAAGCAAGAAAGGGCCTGGTTAGTACTTGGATGGGAGACCGTTAGAACACCAGGTGCCACAGTGGGACGACAGGAGTAGATTGTCGTTGTGTCCTTGGGCAAGACACTTAACCCACACTGCCTCAGTGTCTGCGTACACTGGGTGAGTGGATGCTAGATTGTAAAGCGCTTTGAGTGCCTGGAAAGGTAGAAAAGCGCTATATAAATAGACCATTTTTACAAGTCAGGTAGGTTATGTATGACATTATCATACATACAGTAGGTATTTGTGTCCAAACACTGTGTTCCATACACAGGCTGCAAGACCAAGCTGTTTTTGAATAAATAATATAAGAAAGAAAGCTGATTTTATTTATTTTATTTTATTTTTATTTATTTTATTTTTATTTTTTTTCTCAAATAAAACAGTTTGGTCTTTGGAAATAAATCAGTCAAAGACCCTCATAGCCTCTGAAACTCCTCTGCTGTGTTAAACCAGAGTGTAGAGCTTTCTAAAACCAGCCGCCTTTCAAGTGATTGAGCTTGAAATTCTGTGGGAGAAGTAGGCAAAGTCATACTCTATGTAAGAATGTCCTTACTCCCTGACACCTAAAGCACTATAGTGCTGCCCTGTTCAGTGGATTACTCAGTGCACTCCTTCATATGGTGATTCAGACTAGGGCTGCAACAACTAATCGATTTAATCGATTAAAATCGATTATTAAAATAGTTGTCAACGAATTTGGTCATCGATTAGTTGGCTAAAAACTTTTATTATCAGTCCGATGAGATCCAGCGGCTTTGAGTGGCACCTTCAGCGGCTTTACTGAGCTCTCCTTCGCGACTCTCACAAAGAACAGACGAACAGAAACCTTGCGCCTGTTTAGCGGACCTTTTAATCACAATAACAGCCGCGAGTCACCTTTCGGAGGTGGTGTATAGCTTAATCTCATAAAGTTACGAGTTCGTTAGGCTATTTCTTCGCGGGTGAGTCGGCCGCTTTCAGCGCTTTAGACTCGCGGTAACTTTCTAGAAAAGTCCCGCGGTAAATCTAGCGTCTTTTTGATTTGTCTTTGCTGTTCCACGAGCTGCTACGTCTGCTTTGTAAGGTTTTCTCTGATAGAGTTAAAGCAGTCTGTAGCGTCTCTCTCCCATGCTCTCTCCAAGGCAGCAGCCAGCAGGCCCCGCCCCTTTCCCCTCCGTGTGTGAGTAACCATGGCGACCAGTTTGAGTGACAGGAGTGAGAGGTGAACACTCGCAAATTTAAGACTTTTAGATATGAAACAAAAAAATCATAATGATGATCATAACAGGGCCTAGATACAAATGCTAATAACAGTAGGCCAGGCCTATGCATTTGATGCAGCAGCAAACACTTATTAGTTTTAATCTGACATAAAACAAGTTCATCTCATTTCTTCATTCTTTATAGAAGCTTTAAAATATTATGAGCTCACAATAAAAAGCAGCAGTCATCAATGACGTTGAATAAAATCGATTAAAATCGAAATTGTCCAAAGAGGTCCAAAAAATGGAGATTTTATTTTTTGGCCATATCGCCCAGCCCTATAATAACCACATTAAAAGAAGTAGCTACATAGCAAAATCTGGTTATTCTACTTTATTTTTGTATATTCTTTTTTCAAGAAAAGCCCAGTGTGTTCATTAAGGGCACACAAGTTGTCTTTTGCATAAATACATTTAATAAAATGCAAAACACCTTATATTTATTATTTGTCATTTTTATCCGATTAATCGATTAATCGATCCAATAATCGACAGATTAATCGATTATCAAAATAATCGTTTGTTGCAGCCCTAATTCAGACACATAGTGCTAAATTACTTTTAGCTTCGTCTGACATGCACATATTTGTGGACTATGACCAATAAACAAGTTTTATTTTACCACACGTTCAACATTGAATAGTTAACATAATTCAATTTTTACAGCTCAAACTAGCTAAGCCACTAACGTTAGCATTTTAGCCACTACTAGCGCCTTTAGGCTAATACATTTTAGTTATGAGAGTTTTGTTTATTATCCCAGTTCAACAGTGCATTTAAGCTGCTCTTTTATCATATTTCATTCAGTTGTGTGGTTTCGCGTTGCTTTTTCAGATTCCCGCAATGAATTATGATCTAGAATGACTAGTCATCAATGCTCACTTTTCCAGATGCATTGTAAGAAAATGGTGTGACATGTTTAGACACAGCTATACCGACAACATCATCACTTAGAAGATAATGTAGCCAGTGTTCATTGAGGTGAAGCTATAACACCTGCACTCATATACATGTGTAAAGAAAACATGTCCTTTTGCAGCTGTTTACTGACTTGTCTTAAGCAGCCTTTTTAATTTTGTTTTCTGTTGAGGCGTGTGGAGTGACAGTAGGGCGGAGACTCTCACCTCCTACACGCTCCTGAGTGGAAACCGATGTTCTGGTCTGATTTCCATGTTACCTTCAGCGGGACAGTCACGTGTGAGCGAGAGGTGCTTGACAATTCATCATTCTGTTCGCCTCTTGTCTGCTTTACTGTTGGACAAAGAAGCCTGTCTGTGTGTAATGTTCACTCACACACTGTCCTGCTGTGATCCTGACTCCTCATGCACACAGACAGCCAACAGAAGATCTCCATATGATGTAATGTGAGAACAGTGTGACTTGGCAGAGCTGCAGTCTGTCGCTGTGTGTGCTGGTGGGATGTGACACATAAGGTCTGTTCACACGTGGGGCAGATACGGTGGGCAAACCCGTACTTGACCTAAAGCTGAGGAGATTGTGCTTCATATGACCAGTGTGACGCACCGCCAACAAAAAGGAGACAAAATCTGCAAGTTTGTTGATCAAAGCTGCTCAAAACCTGATTAAAATGCCCTAAACATCCTTGTCCAATCAGAAAAGCTGCCAGTACATGGCCCCACCTCATTTGGTGCGATAGCAGGCAGGCTTAAAAATGTACCCATTGCTTCTATGGAATCTGATTTAAAGAGCTGTTTGTAAAGGTTCAGCTCTATAATGCAAACGAAAGGGACTTAGGGATGCTTAGTCATCATGTACATGTGAGATATCTGAAAAACTGAATGATAAGCGACTAACCAAAAACATTCCACACAACATGGCTGTAATTTTTGAAATTATGTCAATAAAACAGTTAATTCAATTACAAAGATATCTTGATATATAGTTTGTATTCCATCAACTTTTTATAAGAATAAACATGTTTTGCTATTTATCCAAATTTTCATGTAGGGCAGTGGTGCCCAACCCGTCAACCGCAATCCACCGGTCGATTTTTGAGGCAGTGGAAGTCGATCCCAAAGCCTCGTCTGTTTATGCAAACTTTAACCGCGAGCTACAAGCACAAAACTACACGTGCAAACTACACGGTCAATATACAATCGCGATATCTGCGACTTAACAAGCACAAATTACGCGGCTGCCGAAAAAAGTCGGGCACCCCCCATTTTCTTCATTGGAATCAGTTTGATAGAACATGCAGAACCTCTACCTTACCTGACCTCTGTATCTTTTTTCAACAAATGTTTCAGCAAAAAGTCTTGTCAGACATTTTGTGAACATAATTTGTCTTATTCCCTAACCTTTTCTAAAACTCGACCTGAAGTACAACCGCACAGAACAGTTTGAGGCACTTGAGGTAACAGAGATGCTATCGTACATTAATCAAACTTTTGTCACATCGGAGCGGAAAGAATTAGTCCTTAGAGTTTTCAAAATTCACTTGTATTAGTTTGATAGTAGGCCTGGTGGAGCAGAGAGAGAGAGGAAACATTATTCGCTCACTATGCAACTTAATAACTTTCCTAAGGGCATCTTTTTGGCATTCAGCTCTCAGATACACACCTGCAGAAATGCTTTGTCTCCTTGGTGCTCACATTTTACACACAGAGTAAATTTAACAAGCAGGCATGACCAAGTAAAGACGCTTATTTCTTTCAATTTGGAACAACTTTGATGAGAAACTAGAAAAATGTAGCTATGGGTTTGATCCACCACATGATAAACAGGAAGTTGGCCATACTAGATTGAAAATTCATAGTGAAGAGACAGGGCTTATCACTATAACAAGGCGGGGCTTATCACATGCAGTTTTAAACTACCTGTTTATATTTAAATCAATTAAACTTTGTGTTTTACAATGAACAAAACGTAATTTTGCTCAAAATTACATGGAATGTCTCTATTAACACCTCAAACATGTCTTATGATTTATTTATTTTTGATATTTTTGGGTACAAGAAGGTTTCAACGACAACTTACTGTAAGTCAGGAGGAGCTTTAAATGTGCACTGTGTAGTAGAGTTAGGCGATATTTGAAAAAAACATATAATTACGATTTTTGTCTCCCACATTTTGATTTTCCTTAGCCTTTTATAAAATCAAAATCAAAATTGTGTTTAGTAATCATTTGATGAACATAAATGAAAGAGACATTTAACTGAAAAAATAATATATTAGATATCAATATTCTGCCTCAAAGTTTAGCTCCAAACCAAAATCTTCTGATCCTAAACCCTCAAAGAACAGATGATTTGACATGACTAAATCATGATCTCTCAATTTTTCAATAATTGCCCAATCCTAATTTATAAGAATATTGCTTTGGAAATAGCAAGATTTTTCCCTAGTGCACAATACTACATAGAATTTATTCCACTAAAGGTTTTACATTTAACTTGGCTTTTTAACTTTGCTCGTCTCCATGGAGATAGAAAATATACAAGAAAAAATCTATCTTTGTCTTTGCATAGAGTCATAACAATACCACATTTTAGCCAGTCTGCCTATTCTTTAAAGTTGCACTGTGGAACTTTCCAGAGGTGAAAAGTCAACTATATGATTCAGTAGAAATAGAAAGAAAAAACTAGGGCTGGGAGATCAAGATAGAACCAAACCAAATCGTCAATTATTTGGTGGTGGGTTTTGAATCGAAAGATTGAAAATCAATCTTTTGTCAGTAAAAATGTGTAGTTTGGAGCAAAAGTCAAACTTTGATACTGGATATTGATTTATAGTTTAAAAAAAATCTAATAAAGGGGACATAGAAAACAAAATCGAATCGAAGCACGAGATAGATCAACATAAAAAAAAAAATGTTTTTGATTATATTTTGTCCCAGATCGTCCAACCTTGATAAAACCATATTTTGGGGCATTCCTAATGGGATATGGCCGTGCAAATCTGCTCAAAGTAAAAACACATATTTTTTATTATTTATTTAGTGCAACAAAGAAATCTAAATGACAAAAACTTTTATTCAAGTCTATAATTGGTCCGAAAGTTACACAGTGTACCTCTAAGTATATTGTGCAACTTTTTCTTCCGCTTACTCTGTGCTAAAACCAACGCCCCTCATTTTATTCATATTTTGTGAAAAGAATCTGCTAAAACAAACCCGTTATGCATCCGACGCTTGGTGTGACATTGAACAAAGAAGCAAAACAAGAAAATGGGCTGCTTTTTAGCGAAAATGATCCTCTTTCACGTTTGATTGACAGTTTATAAGGAGCACAACAAAGCCGGCTGCGATGTTAGAGTCGAGTACTGCCAAATAATTAATCTTGTGTGTAATTAAAACGTCTTCTAGCAGAATCTGCGCTAGTCCAGGTTGACATCGAGGTCATTTCGGATCGGCGAAGACAAGCTAAGTGCTGGTTTCCATTGTGTAACCTCACCTAACATGAAAAGCGAAGAGATCACAGCGGCGGCACTCGTGTCTGGGCAGAGAAAAAGGCATTTGGGTTTGAACAAAGCCGTATTTGGATACAAGACTGACGACTTCTCAAGGTGTGAATAAAAATGACAAAACTGTAAAAGCTAAACACGGAAAGTGGAGCTAGTTTAGGCACGATTAAGTGAAATAGCACACTCGGGGGTTGTAAAAGAGATGAAAAGAAGGAATATTTCTCAAATAGTTGTGACTAAAACCCATTATGTTATTGTTCTGATTGAAAACTTGGCTCAGAACAATGTTTGAAGATGAACAAAGCCGACGTCGTGTTTAGCCGTGAGCTTCTTTTTGGCTAATCTTAAGTGTTTAAAGCTGAATGAGGGTGACGTGATGCTGTCAGTGAAGGCAAAACTATCCAGTGTAGCTCATGTTTTATACCAGACTTTTTTCTCTTTACTGAAATAACAGTGCGACAAAAGCTGGTAGATAATAATGTTTTCATTTTTTTCCTGCTTTGTTCAAAGTCAGGTCACAGAGACAGCAGTCTGAGCAGGGAGGCCACACCTTTTCCACACAAACTTCCTCCCACACTACGGTAGAATCCTGAGGTGTTCCAAGGCCTGTCTAGAGACATAGTTTCTCCATATTTTGGCTGATATTTCAACTGCCGGATGAAATATCAGCCAAAATAAGGTGAATAGTGGATGTGGCCGATATGCAAAAAAAAAAAAAAATCCAAATATCAGCCACAAAATATTGGCCAGCCAATATATCGGTCTATCTATATTTTCTATCTCTATTAACCCAACTCCGAGCCCCAGACCTAAACTTACCCATTTTTGTCAACCAAAACACCTATCTATAAGACAAGAAATATCTATTCTACGTTTTCCAACACATATATGAGGTATACTGCCACATTGTTTTAAAATCAAATCCTATTAGACAATTTGCTAAACTCGATGTTGACGATGTCATAAGTCCATATGTTCGCCAAGCCAAGAAATACAGTGGATTTCACAATTGTTGCTATTTTCAGCCATTTACGGTTCAATACATTTTACCATCTGAAATCCTTCTTATTTAAGTCTGAGAATCCAGCAGCAGCATCAGATCCATCCAGCCTTCTTCATCTCTTCCTCTGCTCCTATTGTTTTCACTCTTCACACACCATTGCATCATTACAGTCATACATATGCAGCAGAGAGCCTGCCCTTTGGCTACCATCTGTATACTTTACACCTTTCCAAAACAACGCGCGCTACACCCAAACTGCAATAATCACTGCTATAGTCTCGTTTCGCTGAGTTAAGTTGTAGAGTCGGTGCCAGCGTACACGAGCCCGCGTCGTCTGTGCCAGCTTTCATGATGAGAAAATTATATGCTTGCGATTGGCCTTGGTGTTGATGAAAAGAAATGTGGACAAATTGCCTCTATATTTAGCTCCAGCACCAGCGTTGCTTTTGTTATGGGCTGGTTTACGCTTTCTGTCTTATCCTGAAGTGACTTGGGATCACACAGAGAAGAAGGCAGCAGATGTACTATGTGCTGACTATATTTGCATGTAAATAGTCGGACGGTAGAGGACATGAAACGTCACAGTTTATGCTCTTTTGAGGAGATGATGCTTTCCACACTTTGTAGGTTAGACAAATGTATTTACTGTGGTGAAAGAGTACTTTGGATTTAGGCTTGTATAAGTGTAAATGCAGTTATGGGGCAATGATGCAGTGGCAATACATTTTATAGATTAAGTTCCAGCATAATTCTTTCATAGCTCTTTTTGTGGCTTTTTTTTTTTACTATAAACTTACTTGATCTTCATTTTTTGCTATATATTGAAACAACATTCACATTTATATTTCATATATATCCATTGGTCCCTAGCACTACAATCACTCATGTATTATTATTGGGAAGAATATGAAAATATATCTGTGTACAGCCTGGAAACACATGTAATGAATGTATTGTATTGTGCTACTTGCTCAAATCTGAGCATTGTATTTTAATACTTAGAATACTTTCACATTGTACTTCTAATGGAAAAACACAACAAAAAAGTAGGCCATGGCATTCTTTATAAGAAAAGAAAATTGAACATTAACAGACAAGGCAATATTTTCTATTACACTTACTGTAACCTGGCCAGCCAACTGTATCTCTCAACATATTTGTGAATTCAAAACTCAAAGAAATCCATCTGATCTTCGACCAACCTGATTGATCTGGAGTACGACCAATAATTAACGACCCAATCACATTGCAGCAGGGGGTGGGCTTTTAGCAAAGACACTGAAATAGCACTTCAAGTCAACCAACTAAAAAACATGCACGTTAGGATAATATCCTCCAGCTCAGTATGCTGACCAAGCCTAGCAAGAACATCTGGAGATGGGTCCAGAGCTGCACTTGTGCTCACTCCTGAGGAGATGCCCAGAGCATTGAGGGATGGGTCAAATGCAGAGGACACATTTACCTACAGAACAATAAAGTGTATCAAGTACTTATATCATACTTTCACAGCCAAAATGAGTAAACGGGAGGAAAACAAGGTAAATAAAACATAAAACATCTCTACATTTTATTGAAAGCACCATCACTATTTTCAAGAAGCATTGTGGTAAATGTTGAGTGCACTACTTTTTCGCCTGCTGAACATCCGAGCATCATTAAAAGTGACACGAGTCTTAAAAAGAAGTGTGTCGTATTGTAGACATTTGGATGCAGCTGTAATATTCACAATACCAGATGATGAATGTGCAGTCAACTTCAGACTCTGGAGTTTCCAATCACATTTTATCAACTGAGTTTCCTCCCTGAAGGGCTGAGAGATAAATCATTGTGTGCCAAGAGACATGGAAACACAATAGGTGAAGCAATTAATTCTAGTTTCTTAATAACTGAGTGAGGTTATAGTAATCTGACTTTTCTTGGTCCAGACTGAATCCAAACATCCAACGTGTCAGTGCAAATAAATAAGTACATGTACATTAAGCT
This sequence comes from Mugilogobius chulae, assembly GCA_038363315.1. Taxonomy (NCBI): domain Eukaryota; kingdom Metazoa; phylum Chordata; class Actinopteri; order Gobiiformes; family Gobiidae; genus Mugilogobius; species Mugilogobius chulae. The sequence goes on along the minus strand of CM076402.1, from coordinate 42,841,963 downwards.
TGTGATGAAAAATCTTTCAGAAATTACCACCAACAAACCAACAAAATAGATCTTTAAAAAGTTCCCTTAGAAAAACACCAAGTACTCTTGAATCATGCAACATACACCAATTTGCTTTTTAGCAAACCAGGCCACAGCAAGGCTTGTTACTTTCGGTTTTACTGCAAGCAACAGTTGTAGCTCCGACAGCACAGGCTGTGACATGGTGTGGTTATAAGCACTTTTACACATGGGGCAAAGAGCCAATGCAGAATGTTAGTACAAATGTGCTCCTCACATTTTGATTGATACTCAAGGAAATTTTATTTTATGGTTATTTTGATTGTGTGCAGGCTTAATAACATGGCATATTTAGGTTTAATCCATTACTGTTGTAGATTGCTCCTCTGTTTCTGTCACTCACCCTGTCTTTCTCGGTCACAGCATGTGTTTTTGAGGAGATGCTGTTCCTTAGTTTTCAAAGCCTGCAGGCGATTTATTCCAACCATTTGTGTAAGATAACGGTCCACATTCACAAAATGCGATGTCTGTCTTCTCATGATGTTTAAAATACATTAGTCTATCAAAACTAGTTTGCACTATATGTCAAAGCTATGCCAGTTAAAAGTATCACTTCCTGTGTCTCTGCACAATAAAAGCCTCAACATATTCACTGAAGCAAAATTCATATGAAAGAGTCAGACAACGACAGAGCACAGAGATTCTGGTCTTCAATTTCAGACTGTTAAAATTAATTGGTTTGCTAAGATATGACAACAACACATGACTAGAAAAACATGCTCAAAAATAGTGTCTCTGATCTATTTGATAATAGACACACAAAAACAAGGTATAGTCTAAACGCATTTCAGTGAGACAATGTTGGTTGTGCTGCAAAAAACTTTTTATGTCCAAGAAAATATCACAAAAACATTTACCAAAACCAAACATGACAAATCTGTAACTTTCTTTCACTCTCTGTCTGCTTTATTGTATTCTTTGGTGATCTTCAAGGTTTGAAAGGTCATATTTACAGTAAGTCACTCCTGGATATATTTTTTTGACAGAACATGTAATGACTGAACCCAACACCAGATTGGACATGGAATACCAGTATCAAGCCATTCAATACCATGTTGAGCAAACCATGCCTGCTGTAACCTTAAATGAAACTCATTGTGCTTAGATAGCCTGTTAAGCTATTGTTTATATTGCAATGTAGACCATATTAAGGAAATAGCCTTGCCTACATAATAAAATATAACAAACTTCTCTATCAAAGTAAGCCTGTCCATCACACTTAACGATGTTTATTTAACGCTGGAAAAACACATTGTCTGCGCTATTATCGAGGAACGTGAAAACAAAGTGACTCAGATATGATGATAAATATTTGCTGCTAGCCTGGCTGTGTAAAAAAAAAACCCCAAAAAAACAGCACAGCACGACTTGGCATTTTCCATTACAGACTGACAGCTTCTCTCTGAACTTCTAAAATGTTGCCTCCAATATTTATTTATTTATTTATTTTGGTGTGTCAGTTTTATCCCTCAGATTCCAGAGCAACAAGCCGAGTGAGACCAGCTCAGAGTGAATATTGGACATTTGGCATCATGCTAAACATTTCTAAATGCACCAATATTAATGCTCATTGTAGATAGGTATTTGGAAGTCTGACACTGGGGCTTAGGGCTGCACACTTTGGAGGAAATATCTAAAAGTTGTATAGGGCAGTGTTTCCCAACCAGAGGTACACGACCATTTGCCCCCTGGCACTTGGGATGATTGCAGAATAAAAATAATGGTAGAATTGGAAATTAATAATAACAGCCCATAATAAACATTAAAGTTTATGGTATTTTTGGAAAACATTATACTGTATTTACTTTAGCTACATTACATTGTTGAACAATAGTGAATTATTCAGGGGCAAATTTGTTGCTCTTATATCATAACAACTGATTGTAAACCCCCAAATGTCCAAATGTAGTTTGTTCATTTTGTTTGTTTATGGGCTCCCCATTGGCTCAGAAAAACAAAAAATATTCTTCCTGGATTCCATTAAAGATAAATTATACAAAAAAAAAAAAAACTATAACACTCTGAAGATGCATAAATTATGAATGGGTTGACATAGATTTTTGAGCCGATATCTGATATTTAGCCTATTTTAACACTACAATCAATAAAACAATCAAATGCAATGGTTATAAATGAATATATGATAAGATAAAATACCCCTTAAAAAACACATACTTTACTTTGTGCTTGAGATCATGATTAGGGGGTACTCAGGACGAAAAAGGTTGAGAATCATGGGTGCAAGATATGCTCTGCAAAAAAAAATCATTTGAATAATTGTGATTTTAATTATGACTTCAATAATTGTGATTAATTATTTTCATCAGAATCAAGCAGCCCTATCAGACAGCTGGGACTAAATTGTTCTGACACGGATTGGCCAGACTGCTGGTATGAGTTTGTTGTGGACATTTGCCCTGGGAAAAAAATCACATTCTAAAGTGTAATGGAAACACAACCAGGTAGAACCAGATAGAGTGGAGCCAAGAAACGCACCAGAAGGATGGGTTCTGGATCCTAGACAAATAGCAACAACAACAAAAAAAAAACACTTTATTATGTTCTTAGTTGTTCTCTGAGTTCAACAAAGTAAAAAAATGTCCGATGTTTGACCAAAGGGTGGGTGGCTTTCCAGCTCTATGTGTTTTGCGGCAGTATATTGAACATTTCACACAGCAGATAGTGACAGTTTTCTTCCTTCTCTCATCATGTGGTGTTTTCCAGCCCGTCCCTAACCTCTCCTTGGCCCCGGAGCCTCTTCCCATTTCCTCAGCATCAGCACACTTTTGTCTTGGAGCGTCTGTAAGCGAGAGAGAGAGAGAGAGCGTTGACTGCTGCTCACGCTCCGAGTCCCGGGATCGATCAGCCTTCCGCGCCTCTTACTGTAATCACTGACCCGTTCCCCAGTCGCCGTTTGGCCCCTGACCCGCCTCTCCTCTGCACCCAGAGTCAGGCTTATTTCTGGTTCAAAAGGTTGTAATGATTTGGGATCACATGGTTCCCGGATCCGAGTTCAGCCGAGAACCAGGAGCGGTGATGCATGTTAGTCTTATTATAGGCAGGCTGCTGCATGTAAGAGCCTCCACATGTCAAAGTGGACTGTTGGATATATTGTGAGGATAGGCTGTAGTTTTTTAATCATTAGATTTGTCAGAAATTATAAGGATTTTTATGGAACAGCAACAAAAAAGATCAAACTAGATGAAGATTTAGGACCAAATCATTGGCGCAATCTGCTTTCTATTCACTTTCTGTTATAAATTGTTGTTTTTGTATGAACTCCATTGCATTTTTAGTCTTTACAAGCACATACTGGGTCAGATCAATAAGACAGTTTTTAGTTTCAGAGCTTAACCCACGACCGTTTTGTCTAATTGGTTGATGGGACATGTGTTTAGTCGGCCAAGATGTTCTTTGACTGACTGAGGCTCTAGCGAGAAGAGATGTTTTTGACCATGATTCAGAAAAACTGATACAATGACCAAACAATAATAAATGAATGTCTTCTGAATGCAGCTGTGTGAAATCTAACATAGTACTCATCCACTACCAGAGCTGTGATTCCAGCTCAAATCAAAATAATTTATTGTGTTATGCAAGACACGTCACCCACCTTGCTAATATGAATCTGGCTTTACAGAAGTACGCTAAAAACTGATGTAAACGCTTTTGGACATCGATTACAAAGGTTTAGCTTTGGGTAACAGCTCTGGTGGACATTACATACAATATATGTTTTGTTTTAGTTTTTCTCATCATTACACGATATTCTCTCAGAGCACGGTCATGTTTCCAAGAGCAAAGTTTGCCTAGAAACCGACAAAACAGGACTGGAGGAATTTGCCACAGCACTTGCCCAAAATACCACACTATGACAGTACATATTTTCAAATGAGTAACAAAAACAAGGAACTTCTCACCCATAAAACATATTTATGTAGCTCCTGTTTAAAAAAAACAACAACTATTCACTGTGGAGAAATTCAGAAAAACCTACAGTAGCGTATAGTATTTACCTTGGGACCTCATGTAAATTGTAATAGCTACGGACATCATCTGAGTTTCTAGTCCTGTGTGAATCGAGCCACATTTACACTGTCACAGCTCAGGTCGTTCATGCTAAAAAACAAACCGAAAACACAAGAAATGTTCACGTCAAAAGGTTGTTGTCATAACTCTAGGCGTACTGTCGCTATTTCGGAATTAAGACTGTAAAAACAAGCAGATTACATACAGGCTTTGATTATCCCTGTGTGAATGCTTGTAAAAACTTTGTTGTGTGGTAGTTTAAAGTTTACAGACGTCCCTACATAAATATTTTCCTGAGCTACAGTCAAATAGTCCTCAACTATCGTCAGAAGTTCATCGCCCCATCTCTACCGGATAAAAACAGAAGTATCCAAAACTATCATCGCAGTAGAGACATCTTAACACAATTTGAATTTCTTTTCTGACACTTCTGATCAGTAGATGACTATAATCTGTGCTTCCATTGCATTATATTAAAACCTGAAATAATATAAACTAAAATGGAGGAATGCTAGAAAAGAGTTGTGCATTGTCTTATGTTTGGGTGACAACTGCAAACAGCTTCTCACAATTCATAGGAGGCTTATGTGGGCTATACCTGAGACTGTTTTGATAAATCACAACTTGGCAGGTCCAGATCCCAATCGCCATGGCAACCCTCAACCCATTGTGCATTGGATCAGCGTTGCCGCATAGCAACACATACATCCTGGCATATAAGAGTAACGATTATGCAAGAATTATCTGATTATCTTCATTATTCTAAGTTTCTCAGTCTTGTTCATGGGTCAAGTAAATGAAAATAGATTGGATTTTGTTGTTTCTCTCAAAGCACTGTGCTTTAATATATTTCAGGACCTTATTTTAAGCTCGTGCGCGGCAATTCTTCAAGTAGAGACCCTTGGGTATTAGTGCGGAGAACTCACAGACCCAAGGATGTTCTCATTCTGATATCGAAGCGGTTCGTGTCAGTGTAAAGACAAAAGAGTCCGGCTAATTAAGTGCTGGGTAATAAGACTGCTGTCAGGTGAGTTTCCTACGAGCAGAACATTCTGGATCAGGGCTAAAGCTGGACATAAGAAACATAAATTACTTCTTGCGAAATTGTCAGATTGTAATTTACTATTTCTGTCTTTTTTGCAGCTGTTTTAATACTTTTCATTAATAGAGAAAACTATGATGTCTCCACACAACACTACTGCTTTTAAATATTTGCTTTCAATACGTCATAGAACATGATATCTAGTACATGACATCAACTACTTCACTTCTGAGATTACTTATATAACATATACGTAGCTTTCATGGTGAAACATGACCAAGATTATGTCATTGCAAACCAAGGACGGACACAAATTGATAACCAACTTGTCTGATACTGTAGAGTTTCTGTCACAAAGGGGGAACCTCCTATGCTTGTAACTTTCTTAAGTTTCCTTCACATATTATGGTGTGACATTCAAAAATTCTAGGCTGCAACAACTAATCGATTTAATCGATTAAAATCGATTACTAAAATAGTTGTCAACGAATTTGGTCATCGATTAGTTGGCTAAAAACTTTTACTATCAGTCCGCTATGATCCAGCGGCTTTGAGTGGACATCAGCGGCTTTGTAGAGCTCTCCTTCGACTCTCACAAAGAACAGACGAACAGAAACCTTGTGCCTGTTTAGCGGACCTTTTAATCACATAATAACAGCCGAGAGTAACCTTCCGGAGGTGGTGTATAGCTTAATCTCATAAAGTTACGAGTTCGTTGTTTCTCCGCGGGTGAGTCGGCCGCTTTCAGCGCTTAGACTCGCGGTAACTTTCTAGAAACATCCCGCGCAAAATCTAGCGTCTTTTTGATTTGTCTTTGCTGTTACACGAGCTGCTACGTGTGCTTTGTGAGGTTTTCTCTGATAAAGGTAAAAGCCGTCTACAGCGTCTCTCTCCTCCTCTCCTCTCACCAAAAAAAAGCAGCAGCCAGCAGGCCCCGCCCCTTTCCCCTCCGTGTGTGAGTAACCATGACAACACACTTTGAGTGACAGGAGTGAGAGATGAACACTTGCAAACTTAAAACTTTTAGATATGAAACAAAACAATCATAACGATGATTTTAACAGGGCCTAATAGATGCAAATGCTAATAACAGTAGGCCAGGCCTATGCATTAGATGCAGCAGCAAACACCTATTAGTTTTAATCTGACATAAAACAAGTTAGTCTCATTGGCTCATTCTTTATAGATGCTTTAAAATATTATGAGCTCATAATAAAAAGCAGCAGTCCAAAGGTCCAAAAAATTGAGGTTTTATTTTTTGGCCACATTGCCCAGACCTATAATAACCACATTAAAAGAAGAAGCTACATAGCAAAATCTGGTTATTCTACTTTATTTTTGTATTTTCTTTTTGTTCAAGAAAAGCCCAGTGTGTTCATTAAGTGCACACAAGTTGTCTTTTGCATAAATACTTTTAATAAAATGCAAAACACCTTATATTTATTATTTTGTCATTTTTATCCGATTAATCGATTAATCGATCCAATAATCGACAGATTAATCGATTATCAAAATAATCGTTTGTTGCAGCCCTAAAAAATTCTTTGACATCCAAAAGCATACAGTGGTTTAAAAAGACTCCCACGGTTATTAAAGACAAAACTCAACAATGTGTATGAGATGTAATCATTCAAATGAAAAAGACAGAATTTGTGCCAACATGGTCTCCAAAACAATGCAATATATACACTGTCTGTTTAAACCCACACCTCCTATTGGTTAGTCTTTGGTTCTGAGTGAATTTGACCAGTCACAGAGAAGAGTGCACAAACTACAAATGTCATTGACTTGAAAGTTACAAATGTTCCTATTTTACACTAAAATCAGCAAATGAAATTACTTGGAACTATAGACAGATCTACTCAAACAAAAGTTCCACCTAAACTTTGATCTGATTCTGAAATCGTCCACTTCTAAACTCCTTGTCTGAAGAGCTGTTTTTTTTTTTGCATTAGCTGTGTAGATAAGACCATTATTTACACTGTAGCACTCTTCCCAAGAGGCTGAAAACTGCATATATCATGTGTGAATCATCAGCTGGGAGATTTACTTTAGTGCACCTCTCCTTCAGTGGCAGTCGATAGTAATCATGTCAAATCCTGCCGGCTTTGCAACCCTGAATTTACGACACCGTGTTGATACTCTGAATAGCACTCATGCCGTTTCCATATGCACTTCATCGTGAGAGTGTGAAATGAAAGACTTTTGCAGACATACGAGTGCGTCCCACGTGTTTTCTCATGTAGACTGATAACACCCACTCCCATCATGCATCTGGGTATGACTTCATTCAGCTCCATCTTCAAACAGACTCTCGTATCAGTGCTCAGAGGCAGACCTCGCATGACTCTTCACATTCTGCAAAGTCAAGAGTCTTAGCTCGCTCACCATCATCGCATTAAATATACATGCTCTGCATCATCACATCGTTTGAGTGATCAATAGAAATCTCTCAGAGCCGCTCGAGGTAATGTTATTCTAAAACTGTTTAATACGAATGTCAGCGTACACAGGCAGGGTTTGGAGGTGAAGAATGGATATTTCTATTCTATGCAAGAGCCGGATTTTGGAGCAGAGTCTATAGAATATATAATTCAGGTTCTAGGGGTTTAGAGGTTATGTGCTGACATAATTTTCATTCAAAAAACATCACCAGCCCTCAAACTGAGTGGCACTGAGGGGCAGCACTACTGGCAGAACAACTCACAAAATGTGTTTCTGCATTGCATTCATGTCTCTGGAAAATTAACTGAACAAAACCTACAGACGTTCTTCAGCATTCTCTGAAACAAGTTTGAAGCTATCTTATGGTAGAGAACAGGGCTGGTAATCTGGGGCAATGGAAGTTTTCCCAGTAGACTGATGCACTTTTGGGCAGGTCAGAATGAAAGTGCATGTGCAAACAACAGACCAGCACAGGCCCTATTCACAGCAGTGATGCATTTAGGTATCTGACTGAGTGGCCCAGTTGTTATTACAAAAAATAGTACAGCAGTTCACGTTCAAGTCACAAAAGAGGTAAATATTAGCATTTTTCAAGTCAAGTTTGATTTACAAAAATATGTAAGTTCAATGAATCGATTATTTTTTGTGAACTTTTTATTTAAGGGCTGGGGTAGCTTGTTTTGGGATTCAAAGGCTTGGTCACTTGTTTCACTCGAAAAATCTGGCAACAAAACAGCCTTTGACAGCTGGATTAAGCCATTGACAAGTAACTTTCTGAAAGATACTTCTTTGTACCTCAAAGGCAAAAAATAAAATAAAATAGACATGAATCGTGATAAAATCAAAATCGTGATCTGGCTCCAAGAGAATCGTGATAGATTTTTTTTTTACCATATCGCCCAGCTCTAAATCCTGTTCAGTTTGTGTTTGTAAAAAGGTTTGTAAGCCGAAATTGCAACCATAAATGAAGACATATTGATATTAATCTTTTGTTGAAGGATCTAAGGAAGTTGTCAGAAAATGTTCAAAGTCTACCCGATTTTTTTTTCTACACACTGGTTTTTGTAGATACCTAATGCCAAAGTATCTGAATCAGTATGAGTACTAAGGATGGGACGTTTCACTTAAGTCTCAATTCGACACAAAATAAACCATAATAAATTATATATAAAACATGAGTCAGAACGTGTATTTTTATCAACATTCAAACAGTAAAACAGTCATATTTAGTGTCGATATTTAGAGACGTCATTAGTTGTTAACACAGCATAATAATGCACATTCAGTCAGGTCTTGCACAAGTTCACACTTTGTTTCTTCAAACATCGTGGCTTTTATTGTATTATTCTTTCCATGTTACATCTACAGAGTATGTGTGTAGGTCAGTGGCTGCACGAGCAAAACAGATTGATTCTGGCTTTCCGATTCGATCGCTGCAAACTTTGATCTATTTTCCGATCGATTTTCCCTAATCGGTACTAAAAAAGATAAATCGATGCACCCGTATTTCCTCTGTTAACAGTCCGCTGTGTGTATATGTCACCAACATGCCACACACAAAAGAAAAGAGCATTTTCTGCAGGTTTTGTCTCACAGGTCAGAGGTGTTTTTAACGCTTTCGGTCTCACATTCTTATTAACGGCCTGTTCTGTGTCAGATACAACATGAAGACATACAAGCAGAAACCACTGTCATATTGTGGAGGTGTGAGAGTGAAAGAGAGAGAGAGTGAGACGGAACCTGACATTGCAAACCATAATTTTCACCTAAATAGAAACTTCTTTACAGTTTGAAGTTATTTTCTTTTAAATAAAACAGGTATAGGGCTTTTAACACTCACACGTTGGTCACTTATTGTTAAAAGTATTCGATTATGTCATCTGTACAAAATTTGTCTAATATTAGCTTCACTATTTCTGTTATATTCTGAACACAAGCTCATGTACCGTCACTCTTTCTATCCATCTACAGACCTTTCACTTATATACAGTATATCCTTCCTCACACGGTGTCATAACATTCAAACCCAGCACAGGAGGTGTTGTCGGACATTAGCCCACTTCCTTCTGCCTGCTCTTGCGCACAGGGCGATTTTCAGGCCAGTTTTTCGCCACCGCCAGCGTAAAATACAGCACCGGTTCTACTCTCGACTTGGCCTCTCAACGCATCCTTTCACACGTTCATGAATAAGTCATGTTTGTGCGAGCAGGAGACAATGCTATTTGGTTGAGTGCATATACAGTGTCCTCCAGTTTAAGGGTTTAGGAGAGCAACACGGAGCCGACACAGTAGGAGAAACAGCGGCAGATATAAGGCCTGTAATAGTTCAGTCTCACTGGAGATGGGCTTAAGATGCACTGGGCAGCTAAAAAAATGTTTATCCTTCTGCAGTGGGAGGCTAATAAATAATAAATGTGTCTTTTCTTTCTTTGGAGGCTTGGCTTTGAAAACAATGGCATTGTAAGAGTTTCAGTGAACACAGAATTCTGAACTGAAGCAGTGAGCAGAGAGAAGCAAAACAAGAGTTACTTTTACAAGAGCTCGAAACATAACTTGAATGTAAATACAGAATAAACAACTAAAACTATGCTAAAAATTGAGTTTGCATGTAAACTGTGGTAGAATATCGGATAAACAACAGTGGCCTCTCTTACAATTCTCAATGACACCGACTTGAACTCATTGCCTTTATATAATTACATGTTTTTTGTATTTATTTTTTGTTTGATGAGGATTATTTGTTGTGTGAAAATTGAAATTTTTTGGTGGCAGAGTGGATAGCACTTTCGCCTCACAGCAAGAAGGTTATGGATATGACTCCCACATGTCACGAGTCTTTCTGTGAGAAGTTTGCATGATTCTTCCCGTGTCTGGGTGGGTTTCCTCCGGGCACTCCAGTATCCTTTATCAACCAAAACTAACACAGTCTCAGTTAGAAAATGTATACAACGAAACGTCAAAAATGAACAATAAACACATTTTCAGGCCTTTTTGATTGGTCAATATGGTACAAAAAGCTAAAATGTAAAATAACCAGACACTTTTGTAAAAGCCATGTGACCACATTTTCTAAGGGTAACTTTAGGCTTTTCGTTACTAAAATGGGTACGTTTAGGGCTGAGGCTTTGGGTAGATTAGCATTTATCGCTAAACCCAAAGAAAATGTCGCCAAAAATGTCATCAAAAATGAAACATGGTTATCATACATTCTTGACATTTCGTTGTCTATCTACGTGTTCTTCGAAGACTGGGCCAAAACATGCACATATAGTACTATCCTCCAACTGTGCATTCACTGCTTCTGAGGAGATGCTCCAGAGCAGGATTGGGCAATTAATAAAAAATCAAGAAACGAGATTCAGTCATATCGAACTGTAATTATTTGGGCGGGAATTTGGAACTAAAAGATCGACAACACAGCCTTTCTCAGCAAAAATATGTGATTTGTTTATAAAAGCATTTTTTATTTAAATGAAAATCAAGCTCAATCAATATGAGGAAAAAATCTCCCTGGTAGACATTGAAGTATGGGTCAAATGCAGAAGACAAATTTCCTTATGGGGACAATAAAGTGTACCTTAACCTTAAATGCCAAAGATGAACCAAATCAAAAAAGCAAGGAAACGCATTTATCAGTCCTGGTCCCCAGAATATTGCGGCTGTTGTTTATCTTATATTTTACACTTTCATAAAAGCTAGCATTAGCTTTAAGACACAGTGCGCAAGATAGTGTGATGTTGTGCACCGAGCCCATTCAAGCCATATATTTCCACTTAATTACATTTCCAAGACGCGACTGTCTAATAAATTGAAATGTCACAAAAGCCGCATGCTGCCCTCATGGGTGTATTTGTCCTTTAAAAACTCTACTAGGAATTAATAACACTTTTGTTTACCAATATATACAAAGAAATATGATTGTCTGAAAGCCCGTAACAAAGTGAGGCCAAACAGAAACCTCTTAACAACTGTTGGCGCTGGCATTTACATAGATTATTTACTTTTCATTCTAGTCTATAAACTAAAGCATGTCTTATGTATTACAGTGTTGTGTCCAGTTTACCTGAGATCTATAGGCGTACATCCAGAGCTGCTGCTGCTGCTGTTGCATTGTCAGCACACATTTGATCGATATCCATATCAGTTCTTCTGCAGTATTTATAGATCTCATAGTCTGCACACTGTTCGACCAGAAATCTGTGGAGGAATGTGTGAAATATAGGTTGTGTTCACGTGACAATACAACGTTATAGAAGTTCTACTAAAGTTTAGACTTGAGCTGAAGCAGGTCAGATTGTAGATTTGTTGACCACCTTGGTTCATGACCACAGATAGATCTATATATCAGCTGGCCAAAATACCAAGCTGATATTTAATCTTTTAATGGCCTTGGCTATACTGGCGTTATTTGGCCGATCTACTTCTTAAAGAAAGAACACTTCCACTGAGTCAAAACTGTAGAAAACATGACAACATTTCTGTCTTGAATGTTTGGATTAAGTGTAATATAGACAAAAAATAATAATAATTAATTTACTAATCTAAATATGTTGGGCCAGAAATATTGAGTTTCTCAGTATTAATAGCAATGGAAATTGACATCAGTCATGGAAAAAAAATTGCAAATTGGTTGATATTTTGCCGTAACTTTGTAATTGTTGGGTCTATAATCTAATGAAACAAAAAAAAGCAAAGTTCGAGGTCTCCTTATCCAGTGGAAATGAACAAAAGTTCAATGTCTGTTCACACTCAGAGAGGTTCTTAAAGAAGTCATACTGAATGTTAGACTGCAAAATAGCACTGCTTAAAATCAAATCTTTTTTTTTCTCTGAAATAAAAACAATATAAAAATGTACATTTTTAGTAATGTATGAGGAGGCTTGCATCTCTTTGAGTCCCAAAGGAGAGCCTCCTTCTGCGTGTTTCCTTAGAAATCATTTTCATGTAAATTCATTCTAACTAACATTCTACAGTATGGTAAAAAAAATTATGTTGTATATGAATTAAGAATACTCCGACGCTTTAATATTCAGTTTAAATATAATTATAATTATTATATGTGATTCTTCACTTTGAAAAGATATACAGTGCCATTGTTTAGTGGTAGTTTCTTACAGCAAAACATGCAAACATGCAAATGCATTAACACAAATCAAGAGAGAGATGTAGAGTTATACAGTAGTTAAAAAGTTGTTCAATATGGAGGACATCCTCAAAGTCAGACACACACGTGGTCAGAAAATATACAGTATATCAGCCTCAGGTTTGGAACAACCATGGCTTCAACTTTTATGACTGGACTTGACAGGCTTGATCTTTCTGTCAGCCCTTAGGTTAAATAAGCCTTTTCTAGAGAGTGAACCCAACTTATTGACACTAATTATGTCTGAGGAGGTGTAAGACATGAATTGCCTGACACTTAGTCTAATGACACTGGTGAACATTGCAGACATCTGTGTTTGTACGTGTGGGAGGATTGTCAACTAACTGACTAACAAACGGTGACATTCATTCCAAAACACTAGTATTTCCATGAGGCTGTCCTTAAAAGGTCTTTGAATAAATCACCAAAAAATGATCCCTGCAGGCGAGATACACTGTGTGGGGCGGCATTCGACTGCGCGTAGCTCAGATTCGATGTGATAACGAGGGGCGAACAATCACTTGCCATCACTGTAACGCCACAATCACTGCATAATTACATCCAGAGGAGTCATGCGTTTTGATAACACTCTTAATAAGCTGGAGGCACAGACAGAAAGACAGACACGGTGAGCACAAAATGGCTGCGAGAGTTGTGGGGGATTTGCAAATAGGCCGTCGGAACGGTTTGCTCAAAAGTATGCAAACATCTCCAGAGTAAACAATCGAAATCACAAGAGAGAGAGCAGCAAGGCCAAGTAAATGTAGCCGCAAAAAATCCCCGTAAGCGTGCGTCTATGTCCTTCTGCTGGAAAAGTTAAGTTAAACACTCTCTCCGAAGTTGTAACGAGACAAAAAAAGGTGCCGCATATACAAGATATTGGCAGAAGGAAATTATATGTTGCTGCTTGGATGTGTGTACGCCTAACAAGCACCCTCAGCTCTCCCCTGACAATGCACAATTCTCTCGTCAGTGTCATCCTGTTATAAGCTCCGTGGGTGTTTAATGCCGCTACGTTTAAGACTAGCATAAAGACGACAACCACCACACCATCTGCTTCTTTACGATTGTCTCAGAAGCACAGGGCTGTCCTTGTATGCTAGCAGTGTTTACTATAGTTTGATTGTCTTAAAGTGACCACCTCAGACATGACTTTGATTTGTGTGTGTGCCACAGTGTGATTATTTCACAATATCAGCTGGTGGACAAGAGATTCATTTGTTTGTCATGGCTTGATTGGCTTGGATCAAAATATTCATTTCTGCAGTGACTTTTTTAACCTATGATTGGACTGACTTGGAGTGACAATGCTATGGAACATTCTTCATGCATATATATCAGTTTTATACTATACTGTGGAATTTTATAGGTAAAGTAACAACGTTTCTGTGAAAACAAGTAAGAGACTGAATTTTGAGACATATGAAAGCCTACCACTAAAATAACCACTGATTTGTAAGATCCTTTTAGTCCAACAAAAACAAAACTTACAAACAAACGTACAAGATAGGCCTTTGAACCAGGGGTCCCAACCACCAGTTCGGGGCCAAAACCGGGCGGCGTGCATCTGCTACTAAGCCCCATTTTATTTTATAGTCTATCACTACTTCCTTATGGGTTAAGTGGCTAGATGAAATATAGCCACTTAACCTAATAACCGTAAATTCAAAGTAATGAGCTAAAATATATGCATGCATTTTATCTGTTTTACCGGACCTTACAAGGAATGGAATGGAATGTTTAAATATAGGAATGAAATAAAAGAAAAAAGATTGTGGACTGCCGCTTTTAGGAAACCTTATGGTGTCAATATTTTCACAAGAGCAACCACGGTTATGAGAATACCAGAAGCTCTGTGTCTCTGCTGTCTTTCAAACTTTTGACTCATCAAAACAAATTTTGTGTTTTCATTTTGCAAAGTAGCAAAGAAAAAAAGTTTTCTCGACTCAACATGAAAAATATTGATTTGAGTCATGTTATCTATCTAGCCCTAGTTTGGACCTCATTTTTTTCAGAATCCTCAGGACCATTCTAAAAATCTTTGGGGTAGGGCATCAATAATCACAACTTATGCAATCCAATCTATATTTATAAAGTGCTTTAAAAAGCTACAGAGTTGACCAATTATCCAAATAGGGTTATAATTGTCAACTAATTTAGTCTGCAGCTCAGAGTTTCCTTAAATGATGCTACCTCAGCTCAAGCTTTGCAAAAATCTTGTATCTAAGTGCTTTCTATTTAAAGCATAACTGATTAATCAAAAGAATGATAATAGAAACATACAGCCCTTGAGAATCCAAATTTGGTTGATATAGCTAACAAATTGATAATGTTCTCACTTCTAACGGCCTCCATAACATAGCTTCACTTCATTCTCTCCAGACTTCACAGTGCCTCTCGCACCACTGACATTTTCTTGCTTAATCTATCATTTAGCAGCATTAGTTCGACA
The DNA here is from genome assembly GCA_038363315.1 of Mugilogobius chulae. Taxonomy (NCBI): domain Eukaryota; kingdom Metazoa; phylum Chordata; class Actinopteri; order Gobiiformes; family Gobiidae; genus Mugilogobius; species Mugilogobius chulae. Next base: position 42,826,792 of record CM076402.1, on the reverse strand, counting down.
GCAACCTATAGCGAGAACAGCGCCCTGCCTGAGCTCCCACTTAGCCAACACAGTTTCACTGACAGATAAAGTCGTCTTTAATCTGGCAACCTTTTTTTCCGGGGGTGCGGGGTTAAGCGGGTTAGCAACGATCCAGGGCAGAAACGAGATACATTGAAAGCCTTTATGAGCAAGCTACATATGACGATTAGATTCCTACAGACACGGAAAGAAGGAGTGAAAGTGCAGACGATGTTACTCTTTTTGATAATGGTTGATAAGATCTGGTAGCTTCTAATGTGTGTGCGAGGCTGGGCTTGTAGGTCCACAGTTTGCACCGCGGCGTGTCTGAGAGCATGTAGCTAATGTATTTGTTTTGGTCTCCGAGGGGCCCGGTCGGATTAAATGTCTCGGGCCATGACGGACAGGAGCAGAGCGCTTTTCCCCGAGGCGTTTCTCTGCCGCCATCACATCAACGTGAAATGTTGATAGCGCGACGATCGGGAAGTGGAAGAGTTCCTTATAAGGCAGCCGCGTTCATCGATTTGTGCCTGGGGTTTTAAGGGTTTGGGTTTCTAACGATTTACCTGCGGTTCTTTCACTCTTTGACCAGAAAGAGCGGCCTCTCGGGATGTCACTGTACGCCAGGTCGGTCTGAATATCTTTGATCTGTCTCCGAGTTCAGGGGTTATGGGTGTTTTAAAGAGAGACTCAGAAAAACACCTTTCCTGACTTTGCAACCATGTTTTGACATTGTTCCAGTTCAACATGTTTCATGCAAGGACCACTATTGTTCTACGCTATAGTTTCAGTATTGCACATTAATGAGTTCAAACCATTGTCATACAAAAATGTGATAAAATGAATTCATGTGGATTATTTCTATGGGTGTAGTCCTTTCCATCAAAAACTGGATGCTTGGGATTTTGTATTGTTGAAAAAATGTACACTTCAAATAATAATAAATGTTTTATTAAAGAATTCACCCATGATTGAATAATCTTATAATGTCTTGCAGCTCAGAAAAGTCTTGTTATCACCTGGCACCTATCTCCACCCACGTGTCTGTATTTATTTGAGATTACTTCAAAGATTCTGAGTAAAACAAGTTCTGCTGCTGGCTTGTTGCAATGACATTTTTGCCACGACAAGACGAGGTTGATCTCTGTTAAGAAGAGGCAGAGCTTATTTAGACTTCTAAGACATTTAAGGGCAATTATGTGTTTTACAGTGAGAAAAACAAATATATTTACATTTTGTTTCCATAGAATTTTAATCTGACACAGTGAAAACCCAATAGAAACAAGACAAACAAAATATCTCAGAACAGAAGAGAATTTAAAACTAAAAAGCCAAAAAAAGGTTTTACTTTGCTCCAAAAAAAGACTTTCCACCACCAAAGTTACACACTGCTACATACTAACTCAAATCCAAATATGTTTTCCTGCTCCAACAGCAAGAAGCTTAAAAGCAAAATCCACATTGGACCATCTAAAACATTAACCCAATGGCAACAGTTTTCAAACTAAATCCATTTGAACATGTTGTGGATTCTAGTTCTTCTGTTCTGTTGACCCATTATCTCTCTATTTGCGCAATGAACGATATAAGTTGAGTGCTTCAAAGCTCCATCCTCGTCCTCATTTCACTCGAGCCATCATTACGTATATGTACTATTAAAGACGAAGGCTGCAGAGAGAAACGATCACATATTTCACTTGAAACGCTGATTGCCTAAGCGCCAATTCCAGTTGACTTTCTTCGGCAAGTACAAAGAAGTCTGGCTTTGGAGTAGGACCACAATAGCCCAGCGCATAAAAGCCTTCGTTAGTGCAAGACGTGCAATTGCGATCGCTGTTGATGTGTCAGATCCCGGCACAATGCATGGCTATTAGAGACCAATCATCCTTGTAATGCTTCTATCAGCGACGGCCGAATTATCGACTTCTCTGTAATCATTGCACAATAGTTTTTATCACGGGGAGCGCATGATGTGACGGTCAAAGCAGCATGTTGCGATGACACGACCTCCATCTACAGACTATTAGGCGAGCAAAAGGGCCTTTCATAAAAGTCTGTCTGCTTTTGTAATGGGTCGGCGCCACGGTGACAAGGGTTTGTTCATTGGAAATCTTAAACAAAGCACACAGCTTTCCGGCCCCGTCTCATTCGGGTAGTATTGTGAAGGTGGAGCTTGGAAGCACAGCGCTCTCACACCCGCAGCACTCTCATGCACTGGTTTTCTTTTTTAACAGCAGCATCACATTGAAAGAGCTGTAGTCAACCAAAGACATTAATGGGTGACTAAAAACATGACATGTCTATTGCTTATTTGACTAAAAAGATGGCATAGAAATGGTTCAAAATGTTTCTGTGATGAAATGGTTTATCTGATCAAAAATGTACACAAACAACTGCCCACAGGTTTAAGCAAAAATAGTCTACACTAATTTCCATATTTTGTTTTTTAGTATAGTGTGGGACAGAAAATTTTAGTTCTCAAAACTTAGTTAACTCATTGGAAAATGGGTCATGCAATGTTATGTAACTGTATTTATGGTGCAAATAACAGTTTACTAGTAACGGCTTCATGCTACAACATTTTAAACATGATGACATGCTCTGAATCAGTATCATCCAGTCAATATTGTTTGACTGGATGATATAATTAAAGGTACAGGTACTTTAGTCTAAACCAGTTCTACTGAACTGTCCATCCTCCATGTGCATCACTGCATGACAAGCTCCTGCAGTTACTCACACTCTCTGATGGCAGGCAAAAAGACTGCGTTTGGGCCCACCCATCATTACTGCATATTTCCCATGTTTGTCATCTCATACGGGCCTCTGTACAGTGGGACGTATTAAAAGTGCTCGCTGCATTTGCCCAGCAAATCATGACAGGCTAAGTAAGCCAAAGATCTTTAAAAACAATTCAACAAAATAAAGAGTGGGAAGTAGTTGATTTCATTCTGTGATGTCGGGTGAGATGTTAATAGTGCAGATATAGTGTTTCAGGATTAATTTGTATGTGTGAATGGAAGTAAATGGTGGACCTCAGAAAATAAGTACTAAATACTATAAATACTTTTACCGATAGTATGTATGAAAGGGTGGCTTATAATGCTATTGCCCATTAATCAAGAAAGAAACTTAAGAGCTACAGTCATACCTTTTACAACAACAAAAAAATTCATTTAAATAAACATCTGTATAAATATTAGTGGCATTTACAAAACTGAGAACAGGTTATGGGGAAGACTAAGCAAACCAGTTTTACTATGAAATTAAGATAACGTTGCACCAAAAATGACTTTACTTTACTCTGACTGGTATGCACTCTTCTACATAATTGGCTCATAATTGGCATCAGCTGGCTTGCTTATTTTTGAAAATGCTAACATCTTGCCGGCATGTTCATTTCCTGGTTTTCACAGCTTCAGTCTAAAATTCACAAATGCTATAAGATCCGGCAGTAAACAGTGAGTTGTGATTGTTTTTTCTCTGACATGTTAAAGACTTTAAAAATCAAAAGAAAACTTTACCATAGAACCAAAATGTATTTATAAAAGGACGTGTTGTGTGTTAATGCTAATGCTAAAGCTTTACAATTAGAAAATAAACAGCTTACATGCACACAGTCGATCTAGGTGCCGTTTTGAGTGGTTTGTGAAACCGCCGCGTGTGACTGGGGTCTCCAGATCTGCAGTGTCACCCCGTCTCAATTGGAAGGTGAAGAGAAAAGAGGGATTGGCTATTATCTCATGGGTGCCACCGGCAGAGTCGTGAGCAGACCACAGGTGCACTGCTGCAGACGGTTGAAATTGAGCAAACAGGAGATAACTGAGACGGAGGGCTGCCCGCGTCTGTGTAAGCCCACACCACAGCCTATCTCTCACCATTAGGCTATCGTGCTCCAGCTATTTTAAAACCAAGATGAAAAACACCATTCGCTCTAAATGCTTCTATGAAGGGCATCTCGCCGGTACTTTTCAATCTGCTTCTATACATAGCATAAAAGACATCAGCCTAATCAAAAGCGTGTACTTGTGGCGCCGCGTTTGGGAAAATGTGACATATTGACATGGATGGAGGCGGGAGGCAGTGACAGGAACAGCGGGAGAGACGTGTGGAAGTGTGCGCATAGGCCTGTGCAGGAACACCCCGAGGCGAGTGAATAAACAGACCAACTCAGACAACACTCAGTCAAGATGGCAGCCGCAGCGGAGGGAGGAGGAGGAGGCCTGGATGCTGCTCTAGCTGAGATCCAAGTGCCATCACGTGTGTAAGACGTGTGCAAAGACTTGTCACTGTGGAGATATGTAGGATAGAGTCAAGAAGCGTGCAAAAATAGAGACGTTTATCTTGTTTTCAATTCACATTATGCAAGATTGACCTTTTCGTCCTCCCTCAGAAAGTTTGTGTAAAAATCACACCTGTACACATTGTCTTCAGTGACTAAGTGGTTTTGTTGCACAATGTGGTGGTCATAAGTAGTAAATATAAGGGCATTTAGAATTTTTGTGATTCATATTAATGGGACCGAGTGCGTAGTAGCAAAGTGACTTCCCAAAAGAAGATCGTGGATTCGACTCCCAGCGGGACGAGTCAAGTCAACATCCCATGATCTTTGTGGGTGAAGTTTGCATGTTCTTCCCATGTTCCTGTGGGTATTACGGTTTCCTCCAAAAACAAGCATGTTTAGGTCAATTGGCAACACTGCAAATTTCCTCTTGTGAATGAATGAGAATGAATGGTTGCCTGTCTCTAACCCCTTTCCCAAGGCCTAAAGTCACTAGGATAGACCCAGTGGGATAGACCCCCCACCCCCACCCCAACAAGCAGTTTCAACATTAGTTCAACAAAAACACAACTTTGGCGGGGTTCTGGTTGCATTCACACATCTTTAACTTTTCTTCTTTACTAGCGTGTTTCACTCTGAGCCTCAGAAAACACCCAGTTGAAAATGTTTTCTGACATTCTACGCTACTTGAAACACAGCTCCTCTGCAGTGTTTTTAGAGCATAAATCAGGGGTCTCAAACTGGCGGCCATCCAGATAATTTCATGTGGCCCCAAGATGATTTTTGAATATTATAGTGACCCACCAATCAAATACTGTATATCGTTGAGATATAGAACTTCTAAAATGCACAAGAATGCAGCAAATTACTTACAATTTGTCCAATATTGTTTAGGGCAGAACAGTTGGACATTGGTTACCCATTTTTAGTTACTTTATTACTTGTGTGTATACAATGTAAAATGTAAAACAACTGGTGTGCACATTTTAGCATATATGCTACATTAAGCTTTGCTATGCTTATTTATTTAGAATATAAAAGTCAGCATTTAAAAATGTGGCCTTTGACCAACTCTGACTTACTTGCCCAGCTGCATTGAGTTTGGACCCTCACAATCATCAAACATCAAGCTCCCCATCTAGCATTGGAAGCATTTTGATTTCTTGTTTACTTCAACCTGTCGCCACTAGATAAAGTACCACACATGGCAAATTTAACCATTTTAAAGAAACTCATTACAATTACTTCTTGTCAAATAAGTTGAGCGTTTAAACAACTGCAAACACAAAATTGCCATTTTACATTAGTTGCTCTCAGTAAATGATTCATTCAACATTTTCTCAGACAAATCAAGGACAACATCTTATTACTGAACTTTAAATTAGCTACAGTAAAAATAACACAAACTAAAAGATGAAGTGAAGCAATAATACTCAAGATGTGGTTTTGGTTGCACTCTGAATTAGCCAAAAAGCCCTATTATGTGAATGGATCTTGTAAATATTTATTAATGTGAGTACACACATAAATTAACAATGCACTTCATAATTTCCGTTTCTATTGCTATCTTTTTGTCGTAGTTTTGTAGAACATTCTGGGAAGTAGTGGTGGCTGTAATGTGCAGGATCGATGTTCATTAGCCACTGTTGGACGCGGTCTTTCTGTCGCCGGGCAGACATCTCCAGCAGCTCGTTCCAGTAGGTCCTCTGAGGAGCTGACCTTTGCAGCAGTTTGTGAAGCTCCGTCTGATTGAGGAGCCGGCTACACTCACTTTATCGACTATTTCCAACTAAACCTTTGGCCCAATCTATGTTGTTGTTTTTAGTTCCGTCTGAAAGTCTCCAATAGCAAGAGAAAAGGCACTACATGTGTGAGTCTCTGCTAAACTATAGCTTTTGTTTTGGCTGACTGTAATGAGAAGGACTTGATTTTGTGTTGTTGTTTTAAAGTAAATTAAAGTGAAAATTCAGCTAGGTTTGATCATCATCATGACACATAGCTTCCAAAATAGTTATGCATTTAAAAGCTAATGCAGAATCGTTAACATATGTTTGATATTGAGTGTTGGACAAGTCCTCCAACACTCATTTTAATGATGATACATTGCAATTGAAACTTAATAGTAATTTAAATATGCAATTTGCAAATCACAAAAATACAATTTGTGTAACTAAGACATTTTATCAAGAAAATCTCCTGTGTCAGTTTGACCTGTAAAGCTAAGTTTGAGATCAGAAAAATCCAACTCGACCCGACCCGAAACCGCGCAGTGTCCGAACTCGACCGGAACCCAAGTAATTTTCTGTTTTTCTGAGCCCAAAGAATCTAAACTCTGTAAGCATCTCATATACCCATAAAGCAAGCGTAGAATGGGCCGGGCTGCCTGTCACAAGCTGGGGTATGTTGTCAGCTAACTAAGAGTGTGTCACTATGCGAAAACAAAAGTTATGCTGCTAAACCAACAATTATGAATGAAATGTGTCTTCATAGCTCATAGACTTACATTCAGGAGTGTGAAATCGATGAGAAAAGACAGTCCGAAGCTTCAGTTGCCGATGTTCATTCATAAGGTTCATACTTGATCAAAACAGGTAGCATCCCGTCCCATTTTGTTGTTTTATTAAACCGGTTTGCTCAGCTAAATAGACATACGTTGTATCTTTCTGCAGACGGCATGCGCAGTAGAACGCAAAATGATGTCGACCAATAAACCAGCGACACAGGTGCGACACATCATAAACAGCATGCATACTACACATGGGGTATCTGAGACTGGCCACAATAAAAGGAAACTTTCAAATGTTCAGTTTTAGAACACAAGGCTTGTCACACTATAGGGCAACTTAGGGCACTTTATCCATTATGTTTTTTGTTTTTTTTATCTTCAAAAAATAACTTCACATCAGTTGAAACCCTGCACAGTGGTATTGTTAAGTATATATTCAAGTGAAAGGTAGTTCACAGTGTCTTGTTTGTGTCAAATAATATATTGTTAGTCCATTAAGGTAGTATGTTTGTTGTGTTTATGGCTAATTGCTAATAGCATATCAACACGCCTTGTCCTGTTTTTTAGATGTTGCAAAATACTTCAAAACTTTTTGTGGTGAATAATTCAGGGGCTCAGAATGCACATGGTAACTAAGTAAGTAAACAGAACTCATGTAAAATGGTTAGAATGAAATGCAACTGCTTACATTTTTAAGACGACAATATAAAGATTAGCACATAAAGATTTTTGCTGGCATTCATTCCAACAGCTTAAAAATAATAATAAATACATCTGCTCATCCAAATGAGTGTCAATAACTGTCTATTTCATTTCGATGTTAAATTCACAACTTCTGGAGAAGGACCATCTTCTTGCAGTAATTGCTTCATGTTCCTCCCCAATCATCTCTAAATAATAGATACGATCATGACAAGCTTAGTGTCTCTCTAGAGCGATCACTGAAAGAGTAAACAAGGACACTGACCCTTCTCTCTCTCCCTCCCTCTCTCTCTCTCTCTTTCTCTCTCCTCTTTCACTGTCTCTCCTCTGTCCTCTCTCCTCTTTCGCTGTCTCTCTCTCTCTCACACACTTTCTTTCTATCTCTGATATAAATGGAGCTGTCATATAAAACGTTGTTGAGTAGAAAGGCCACATTGACTGTTAGAATCCAGACCCATAAACACACAAGAGTGAACATTGCATTATCTTTGCTTTGGTTTTAAGGCATCTCTCTCTCTTCTCTCTTCTCTTCTCTTTCTCTCTCTCTCTCTCTGTATTTTCTCTGTCTGTCTCTCTTTGTTCTCATTTTCTGTCTCTCTACCTCTTCTCTCTGTTCTCACTGTGTGCGTCTCTCATTGCTCTCTTTCTTTACTCTTTTTCATATCTACCTCTAACTTTCTTGCTCTCCTCTCTCTTTCCTCTTTGGCTCTCTCTTTCCTCTTTCTCTGTCTCTCTCTCTCTCTACCCCTAACTCACAACCCTCATTCTCATTTACTTCTCTCCCTCCCTCTTTCTCTCTCTCTGTCTCTATCTACCCCATTCCTCTCGCATCTTCTCTCACTCTCTTTCTCCTCTCTTTCCCTTCATCTCGCTCTTTCTGCTCCCTTTTCTCTACTCTCACTTTTTTCTGACTCTATCTACCTCTGCCTTTCTCTCTCTCTCTGTATGCCTCTCTTCTCTTTCTCTCTCTCCATCTCTTTGTATGCCTCTCTTCTCTCTCCATCTTCTCTCTTTGTGTATGCCTCTCTTCTCTCTCTCTCTGTATGCCTCTCTTTTCTCTATCTATCTCTCTTCTCTCTCTCTCTCTCTCTCTCTCTCTCATTATGCCTCTCTTCTCTTTCTCTCTCTCCATCTCTTTGTATGCCTCTCTTCTCTCTCCATCTTCTCTCTTTGTGTATGCCTCTCTTCTCTCTCTCTCTGTATGCCTCTCTTTTCTCTTTCTATCTCTCTTTCTCTCTCTCATTATGCCTCTCTTCTCTCTTTCTCTCCCTCTCTCTGTATGCCTCTCTATTCTCTCTCTCCCTCTCTGTATGCCTCTCTATTCTCTCTCTCTCTCTCCCTCTCTCTCTCTGTATTCCTCTCTATTCTCTCTCTCTCTCCCTCTCTGTATGCCTCTCTATTCTCTCTCTCTCATTATGCGTCTCTTCTCTCCCTCTCTCGGTATGCCTCTCTTCTCTCTCTGCATATGCCTCTCTCTCTCTTTCTCTCCCTCTCTCTGTATGCCTCTCTATACCTCTCTCTCTCTCTCTCTGCCTCTCTTCTCTCTCTGTGTATGCCTCTCTTCTCTCTCTCTCTTTCTCTCCCTCTCTATTCTCTCTCTCTTTCTCTCCCTCTCTCTGTATGCCTCTCTTCTCCCTCTCTCTTTTCTCCGCTCTCTGTATGCCTCTCTCTCTCTCTCTTCTCTCTCTCTTCATTCCTCTCTTCTCTCTCCTCTGTCTGCCTTTCTTCTCTCTCTCTCTGTGTATGCCTCTCTCCTCTCTCTCTCTCTCTGCATATGCCTCTCTCCTCTCTCTCTTCTCTCTTTGTATACCTCTCTTCTCTCTCTCTCTTTTCTCTCTGTGTATACCTCTCTTTTCTCTGTGTATGCCTTCCTCTCTCTCTCTGCCCCTTTTCTCTTTGTCTTTCTAACTCTACCTCCTTCTCCCTTTGTCTTCCTCTCTCTGTATCTCTCTCTGTGTGTGTTTCTTTCAGATCAGCACACATTACAGTCTGCTCTCGCCGCATCTTTATTTGAGAAAAAAGGGGGTCAAAAGCTGATAACGTGGGAGTTTGTTACAGTAAATAAAGCTGTTATGTTTGCCATCTCAAGCTGATATTTTCGGAGGTGTCACTCTCACTGGCAGCGCGCAGACGATTCCCGGCCAAGCGCGCACAAGTCCCATCGAGAGCATTTGTTCATGAATACGCTTGTTTACTGACATTATGATCCTACAGCTCTGGCGCGTAGAAATGTGAGAATGGGTTTAAAAAAGCAACGAGATGCTTTTATTTCAGGCGCCCTCTTCGCACGTTTTCGCTTCAATTATTGGTAGTAGAAAGAGTTGAGGAGATTCACTCTGGCAACTATTGGAATACAATTTATGAATCATTAAGGGATAGTGTTATTAAAGTTTCATAGGGTAGAAAACACCAGCAAGTGCAAGTAAACAGGCAGAGCTAATAAGCACTACTATGTTTTTACAACATAAACTTATGAAAAATTGAGTTTGGGGAAACGACAGAAAAGATCATTTCTGTGGCGATAGGGTTGAGCAATACCATGACAGAATAGATAGTGAGCTCATGCTTGTGAATATTTTTATTTTTAATTAATAATAGTATCCCATCTAGTTGGGTTTGCTCTGAGTAAGCAACTGCTGGATCCATCCATTCGCAATGAAATGTACGATGATGTAGGCGTTAAAGTAGCTAAACACACATTACATGAATTGACTGTGTGCATGTAAGGGGTTATTTTCATTCTATGACAATCTGCTTTTTTTTTCCTTTTTAATCCGTGGAAAGCATCTGACGTCTCAGCGTTGGAGCTTGTTTGTTCTATGGTAGGTGGGCCCTTTGTCGCATTAACCAATCACTACCGTTTGTTGTTACTAGATGTTACTTATGTACTGACACATCAGTTGTAGTCAGTCAGCATCATCAGTCGTGATGCAATTTTACAGATTAAAGGTACATTATCAAATTATAAATTCAGACTTGACACAAAGTCATTGAGGAGAACGCTTTTAGTCTGCTATGGCAAATTTGAGAACAACAATTACACGCTTGAATTTGATGTCACTGCTTAATTTCTGTTTGCTGATTGGTCGATCGTTTTCAAGCTTGATTCAAGCAGCAACAAACACTCAAACTCTAGTTGCTGGAGTGAAATGAAATGAAGCAGTGGCACTAGGTGGCTCTAACCTTTTGGTGACATTGTCATATGGTTGAATGAATGAATGAATTTATTTGAGCAGCATGCCATTATCAAAACAAAAGTTTCAGTTTCAACAGTTCAGTTTCAGTAGAGGTTCTTAACCTGTACAAGATCATAGCCTTAAAATGCTCAAAATAGAGTGAGGGGAGTACAACTTACTTTTCATCCCACCCCAGTGTCAAAAACATTCTTATAAACAGCAAATAATAAACAGCTTCTGTATCAGTATATGCAATAATAGAAACTACACATACATTAGCATATATGCATATTTAACACATTACCATAGGTAACAAGCATATTTTAGATACCAACAATGGTAATCTGTAAACACCACAAGGGTAATATAACGTGAAACTACTACACGACATCAACTTAAACCTTTAATGACAGTTGCCTTAACACTCTCTGTAATGGGATGACACTTTTTGTTTATAGAGAGATTTTAAAAAGTAGCTGCTTTGACATTGCTTGAGTTCCAGCCCTAAACTATTCCACAACTTGACCCCACAAAGCTCCTTTTTGTGGTTTTTACTACTTTGAAATGACCGAAATTTCTGCTCACACTAAATGTTCAGTCCACCCACTTTTTACATTGTCAGGATCTAACGTTCTGAGGGATTGATAGCTGGATTCAGCCAATCACAGGGAAGACAACTTTCAGAAAAAAGCAGATTTCTTCTTGAACGCTTTTTAAACACTTCAATCTTCTGATATAACCTTGTGTAAAACCAGCCATATTTTAGACCTTAACCTTTCGTTTCATATATTAACACATGTTGCATCACATTATTATTTCCAAAGACAGCATAAAACGTGATAAGAAGCGTTTGATTGCACTGGTAGAAGCTGGCTATCTTCACCGCAAATATGAAAAGGCTATCGGTTTCAGTACAAATCCCAGGCTGGCCACATTCCCAGAAGATTCCGAGTGTAAAAAACACACACATATCCTTAAGAACACATGTACAGTAACCCACTTATTCCTCTGGAGAGAGTCTTAATTGCTGTGTGTGGGCTCGACGCAGTGGGGAATCGGCTATTCTGGCCCCATGTGGCAACGTTATGTTAGCCTTGGAGTCTATATAGCTCTATTCTCTGGCCAACCCTCACGCACAATTAGCCTCTATCCACACTCCAAGTATTGGTTTCCTCTAACTAAAGAGCCATTTCCTCCTATCACTCCGGAGCAGCTCGGGGTTTCCTGCGTTAATCACCGCTAAAGGCCTCCGCGCATTTCAAAGGCAGGTACGCTGGAGTCTGAGGTGGTGTAATTGTTAATGGAGGCACCGCGCTAGCTCATTTAGCCTGTGTATGTGTACGATCGCGCGCGTACACACTGTAGTTTGTGCGCTACATCAAAGCGCTAACCCCCGAGGCCCTGACACGCTGGAGCTGAAGCGCAGCCGAGGTGAGCCGCGCTAATTCTGCTGATACAGGAACTCTGTGCTTAAAAAGAAGAAAGTTGGGAGGGAAATTAGCTGTTCTTTTTTTTTTTTTTCCTTTTCTTTATTTGAATCTATTTGGGTCACTTGAATAGTTGAAGAGAGCTGGGCCATGTCATGTCACACTGCTGCTGATTTTGCAAGAAAAGGTTGAAAGATTGTGGCTAATTGGTAAAGTTTAGAGCTGCTGATATATTGTGGAAGCTCTGCACATACATATATATTGCCTTTACTGGAAACATAGTAGGTTCAAACACAGCTCAAGTTCTGTCTGTGAGATATTTTTTCTTCAGTAGTTCAGAGTTGTTAAGAGCATTTCTGCAGCTTTAGCATGTAAGGTAATTATCAGTTGGATTCTTTTCCTGTGTAATTCCATCTATAGCCAGACTATTGAACTATTACTAAATTCCTTTTTTGAAAAACTCTTAACTGTCAAGAGTGCTTTAAATGATAAAATTTGGGGACTTCCAGGCAAATTAAATCAGTATTCTTCATCTAATAATCCCTAATAATTTTCTTTAATATTATTCATATAACTAGGTTCAAATTGTTCATTAAAACCCCAGTGTAAAATGAACTATTAATGTATTTACTGAAATGGAGCAAAAACACTTTAGAGTGACAATGTGTAAATGTGTAGTAGTCAAGACGGCTAATCGAGACCAATACCTTTCCGAGACCAGAGTCCCAAGACCAAGACGAGACCAAGACCACTGAGTGTTGAGACTTTTAAAAGTTGAGATCGAACGAACTGAGACCAAAGTGTGGTCCATTGAGACCATCTTTGTAACATCTTATTGTGGAGTGCTTATTGCGAACTGTGCCTAGAACAGGTCACTGCACTTCTGGTGTAAACTTAGCAGAGCGTGGTGGTGATGAAATGTAGTCTCAGTGTTCAAGACAAGACAAGTCCAAGACTGAATCCAAAATCGAGTTCAAGACAAGACCAAGATCTTAAAAAAGTGATCTCAAGACCAAGTGCTTTGAAACTTTTTGGATGCTAAAGGTCACCTGCTTGATTCCATTCAATGAAAAGACTAATCTTTGGAGCAGAATTATAGATGCTTCATATAAGCATCTATAAATAATAACAAATCTAAAAACATTTTGAAACGGGCAAAAATGTGATTCATGTCAGCATTTTTAAGTACTGATACTTGTTCAACTGAGTATCCAATTTTAATATTCATTTGTAGCTGATTTTCCATACTTTTGACAAGCCTAAGTAAAGTTTTCATGAGACATGTTTAAAATCTGATGTTGTTTTTGTTTGTTTATTGCCAAGACTTTGCACAGCAGAGAAGCATATAAACAAGCTCTAAAAGTGTGTGCATATTTGCTCAGAGAGGAAGGCAATCACAGAACACAGTGTACAACAGAGGCCCAGATGTGTTGGGATTTGACTGTGAACGTGCAAATGCATTTCCTCTTCGACAGCTCCGGTACCAGGCTGTGGAGCTGCTAGTGGTCTGTGGAGATTACAGGTGTGCACAGAGATCACAGCCTGTTCCCACAGAGCTCACAGAGTGCTCTCAGAGAACACCGCACTGGCCGAGGAAGACTAACGTGAGGAAGAAATACATGGGCACGTTTTTGTTTGTTTGTTTGTTTGTTCATTTTTACTTTTGCGTTGTTGTCTTAGCAATTAACAGTCTGTTAGGTTTAGCAAATTTTTTATAATTTCTCTGTATTTTTTTTTTTTTAATATATATATATTTTAATCTTTCTATTTATTTATTTTTTTATTTATTTATTTATTTATTTTTTATTTTTTATTTTTTTTATTTATTTATTTATTTATTATTTATTTATTTATTTATTTATTTATTTAATTATTTATTTATTTATTTATTTCAATGATCACTCCTCTGCCAGCTCTCTGAGCTCCACCTCCAGCTCCATCCGGTGTGGTTGGGCCTTAAGTTATAAGTCGGCCTTATTTTTGTTTGGCCTAGTGGGACCAGTGGTCAGGTTTTCGCATTTCTTTTGATGTAGATTTAGGTGTTTTGTTTTATAGTTTAGAGGTATTGGCATCGGCTTCTCCAGCTCGACTCGGTGCCGCACCCTTTTTGTTTGAACAGCCCATCAGGACCGTTTCTTTGTTACTTTGTAGTATGTTTGGGCACAAAGTTATTATGAGTTTGTTTGTTTTTTGTTTGTTTGTTTGTTTGTTTGTTTGTTTTATTACTGTATGCTTTCAAATCGTTCTTCTATCGCAATAAAACACACTTTTGGGTTGACTAAGACACCACTGAGAATTGACTAAATGACTAAAGACAAAATATGAAAATAAAAATGAAGTTGCCTTTCTTTAATTATTTGAACATTTACAGTTCATTTTCATTTGTATACATAAACAGCTTTTTTGAAGCATTTTGATACTCAATGTTCAATTTTCTTCAACACAACATTTACAATAATATCTAAAATGTGAAATCTTGCCTTGCTCTATTACGATTCATTTTTACCATCTACAATATAAAAAGATAAATATAATCAATCACAATTATGCTTCTCAGTTGTCTTAGGAGACTTTGTAAAACTCCTAATCAACAGAAAGCCAGAGCAGAAAGCTGTTATAAGCAGAGAAAAATAGTGAATAACAATATGATAATTTCACCAAAATAGCACACCATAATAACGATTGTCCACCCCTACCTTTGGTGGTTTCAGTCAGTGTAACACTACTGGGAGCAAATGTACCACTGTTCATAGTAAACAATGGCAAATCTATAGAGTGAACGCAAATATTCAATTAGATAATCCAAGAGAAAAGAGCAACAAAGGAACAGCCATGTTTAAAGCATTTGAAGCAGATTCTATTTTATCAAAGGTCTCTACAGTATGGCTTTGCAGAACTGAACTGATAAGTTTGTCGTCCCTGGGGTAAAAGAAAATAAAGGAAAACCATGTGTATAGCCTCGGTTTTTCAAAAATCAATCTTCCAATGGCCGTCCTTTTCATTCTTAACAGTGGCTGGCCTTAGCATGGCGGACTGATGAATAATGGAGAAGAAAGTGACCTTTGCAGTGGAAGGTTCAGGCTCTGATCTGAGCAGATGTGTTTTTGATCTGTGCTACAGTGCCGAGCGGGACCTGAAGTCAAGAGCTTCTGATGGACTACTGTACACCGTTTACCACTGTGATCCCTGAGAAGACGCCAACTGCAGCCAACAATCAGACAGAGATGGTTAGAACAGAGAAAAAGGGAATTTGGTATTTAAACATTTGAAGCTTCTCACTCGATCTTGAAAAGCTTCTGGCACAGATTCACAGTTTTTTGTCACCAGTAAAGCTTCCAAACAGGTTTTTCAGATACAGAAGTAAAGCAGGCTTATACCTATGAACAGCCAACCATTCCAAGCAGTGACTTACATGGTTTTGCAAGTTTGAAGAGTACTGAAAGATAAAAAAGGTTTATCACTTGCAAACAGCAGGCAGGTTTGACTTTAACTCTATGCAGACATGTAAATTTTTACCTACAGTAATTCAGGAAATGCAAACATCCTTGGGAAATTCTAGTCATGCGCATCAGCGAGTAAACTTGTCCCATCATGTCCCAATGAAAAAGCCAGCCACAACCCAAGATGATATGGGCTAAAAAAAACCTCCTAATTATCATGATGCCCCTACCCACATGCTACCAATACCGATCCAGCCGATATCCCATCCCAATATCGGATTGGTGCAACCCTAGTTCTGACTTAAATTATTTAACACTACTATCAAAAGAACGCATTTTATTTTAAATCAAGACGCTATATGTGAGTAGGTAAACAATTCCTAAAAGGTCCTGCAAATAAAATACTCCAAAGAAAATATTTATACAGAAAAAAAAAAAAAAAAAAAAAAAAAGATTGGCAAGTACAAACCAATCAGGTAAAAGTTGGACAAAGCCTTACAATGTTTGATGGAGGTGCTTTAACAGCACTTATAGATTAAAAGAGAAAAACTTTGACCGATTTTTAAGAAATATGATCAAGTTTTACGCTCGTATAATGAGTAACAAAACGACATAAACAGTCATGAATGAATTAAAATGTTATGATCATATTTCAATGTGTAACAATCTGACATTTCCAGAATACATAAAAACAGGTCATTACTGGCATTGAAAGTGCTACTTACACAAGTCAGTTTATAATGCTTATTCAAATGAATTGCTGGGTTGTAATACAAATTTCCGTCCATTTTCTATCAATTCTCTCAAACCAGTTTTGATTGCGACATATGCAAATTACCAGAGCCTAAATGTTCTTTAACCCTGCACTACAAAATGCCATTAAATTATTGCTATGATTACGATATCATACAACAAACTATGTGACAAAATATTGCAAAACAATATATTGTCCCAGCCCAAGTTTTGAGAGCAATTTGTGGCAATTACCAAAGCTAGAACAAAGTTAGAACAAAGCATAATTGTCCAAAATCGCCTACATCTACCACCAACAACTAGCAATATCCCAGCAAAGAAAGCATTATCAAGACAAAAGCAAAACCATTCGAGTCGACGCAGCAATGTCTCAATCCCCAAACAGCAGCTTTAGCCGCAGTGTAAAAAAAGAGAGTTATTGTTCTTACCTTGAAGAAGAATGAAGTTGCAACAGGTTTGATGTGTCCAAAGGCAGGCACAATGGGAAAGAGAGAGAGAGAGAAGACAAAGAATAATTAGTAACAATAAAAATCAGATTTTTCAAATTTGACTTCTTTTTTAGTGTTTCCAGGACCTCCAAATATTGTGGTAAAAAAGTATGTTCTGTTGAGTCAGGATAATAATTTCGAATATTTTTTAAAGGATATTTATTGGTATGCTATGAGAAAAGGTCTACCTAAAATAATGAAACAGCAAAGAGATGTTTTTCAATCACTATTAATGAATTTATATGAAAAACTCAATTGCTTGACTTTAACTGTAAAGGAAGTCCACAATTAGCTTAACTGAGTTCTGTTACGCAACGTTGGCTGTAATAGAAATTGATTAGACACAGGAATAGAATAGGTAAGTGTGGCCTTCATTCACCATTTAACCAATAACCTGCAATCATCCATCTAATAATAGCCCACAGTACCGGAATAGGAGCTAGCATCACCTACGAGACAAAAAATTAGCTAATTGCGTGTTATAAATGAATAGAACCACATCACAAAGCTCATATTCTCCACAGTTCACTCCGTGTCACGTTCCAGACCTAGCCTTCACTCTCCTTCACTTAAAGACCTCCGAATCCACCTCCGAATCCTCCTTTGTCAGCACACACCTTTTATTTTAGTCTGTGCTTGAGGTCTGCTGTCACGCTGAAGTCTAAATAACACTCAGCCACCTCAGGGACAAGACAAGTAGAGAGCCAAAGAAGGTGAGGGACAGAGGTAATGGTAAAAAAATCACTCCCTGATTCAAAACGGGGGAAGGCGTAGATCAAGTTCACCCGGTTTCCCCTTTTGAAGTTGGGCCGTTTGAGGAGATGATTACTCGTGGATCGCGTGTGTTATGTCAGCGCAGGCGTGAGGGGAGATGGAGGTGCAGAGGATGGGCAGCGAGCGTGAAGGAAGGTCACCGGGAGAGCAGAGAGCGTGGACGTCTGAACTCGCAGCAGTCTCTTATCGGAAATGCAGTGATGTCAGGGCAGTCGTGGCACGCGCCGAGTATCAGACTATCTATGCAATTTAGAAGAGCAACTTAAATGTGCTTATGTACATCGTCTATTTTCCTGCAAGGTATTTAAAATGATGTGGTTCTTCCAAAAGTTCGGTTCAGTACAATACATTTAGCATTTGTACAACCCAAAATCACAACAGTCACTGCATTAAATTGTTTTAATCAATCATAAAAAAAGTACACATTAACAGGAAATTTGCAGACTTTATTGGCCAAATCTAGCAGTCACCCACTCAGAGCATGACAAAGGCCATGGAAGGAGAGTATGGTTGGGTAATAAAGATGTATCAGATATAGAAAAAAAAGTAGTAAATCATGATAGGATTCGGGGTGGTACGTGGCAGAGGATAGCGATCTTGCCTCACAGGACCTGGTGCTTTCTGTGTGGAGCCAACTAAAACATGCATACACCAACAAAAACATGCATGTTAGGGAATATCCTCCAGATACTGTGGTACTGACTGAGTCTAGCAAGAAGAACTGGAGATGGGTCCTCAAAGCTGCACTGTGTGGTCACTGCTCCAGAGGAATTGCCCAGAGACATTGAGGGATGGCTCAAATGCAGAAGACCAGTTTTCTCAAGGGGACAGTTAAGTTAACACAGTTAAGTGTTGCTTTACTCTTAACCTATATGATCATTTCACAGAAAAAAAAAGATTGTCAATGAGTTCTTGATTTGATTTGTATCGCCATACTGCCAAACTCCAACTTACATTCTAACAAAATGTCGTTACAGAGTCTCAGTGACTCTTTGAGAAGTAATGTGACAACTAAATACTTACGAGATGATGAGAGGCAAAAAAGGTCTTTTAATTGTCCAAAAATCCTCTAGTGTGCAGGCCGCAACAAAACGACAGCCTGTAATGGTATGTTTTATCACACAGCACAAAATACTGATGTCGCCACAGCTGAGGAAGCATGCAATTGGTAATTTTGTGAAAACAGTCTATCTTCAGTGCAAATCGCAGATACACCACTTCTATAATGTATTTCTTTGTAAATGTCACACACAAGGCATCTGCTCTGCTTTAGTCGTGTTATTACTCAACATCACCAGCCATATGTTCCCAGTCTTTCTGCTTACACCGTCCACTCTCTTTGTTAAGACTGTAGAAAGACAATTTGTGCAGTCCATTAGGCTCTGATGAATTGGATTTAGACCAACCAACTCTGGTGGATGGAGGGTCTTAGCGGTGAAGCCGACAGCCTTTGCAAGCATTTTTACAACTATGTGAAGAGTAATGGTGGAAAACAAAGCTGCTTCGGTGGAGTGCCTGCAGCTGTGCAAAAGATCCAGACACTAGATGGCAAAGTGTTGGGGGAAGTTGTGTTGTAAAGAAACGAAAATGAGCTATATTCTCAAAGAGGCATTCTGTTTTCAAAGTGTACCCAACATGGTGACGCTCCACATAACACTGCTCTGTGTTGATTTATTCAAGCCCCGCAAATTTCAGTTCAGACTACTGCAAACGGCACTGTTGTTTTATTAATGCGACTGATGAGATTCCATTGCGATTGGATAGGGTAATGAATTAGACATAATCAGTGGATGTTGAACAAACTCCCTTCAGGCTCGCCAAACTGCCATCCATTCTGTTTCACACACAGGCCATGTTTACTTCTCAAAGAATATATTGGAGTTCTGAGGACTTAATGAATAATACAAGCAATTTGTAGTGATGCGAAAGGGTTTGTTCTAGCCTAGAGACACTGGGTTTCATTACCCAAATGTATGCAATTGTTAACACAAACGAAGCACAAACTTTGTCTTGGAACTCTCTTAGGATTTCAAAAGTAGGACCAGCACAAAGAAGGAATGTAATGAAGTGACAAGCCTTTATGACTTCAGACGACTTTAACGCACAAAAAATGTGTAGGGTATCTAGTTTGATGGTTTATTTAGCTTGTCTGTGTTTAAAAATATGATGCTTCAGGCTGGCAACAGATGCACTATACAATACAGAGACTGGATTCAGCACCATCAGTAGTGTAGTAGTCAAGACCACACTAATCAAGACCAAGACCTGTACGAGGCCACATGTCTCGAGACTGAGACAAGACTGAGACTTTTAAAGGTCAAGACATCGAGACCAAATCAAGGCCATCTATGTAATTGTTCTACATGTATCAGTGTCTATATGATCTTATTGTATTGAAAGGTCACTGTGTTGTTGGCAGTACGTGAATTGATACAGGACTCCTAATAAATTTTACACTTCTGACTCTGGACGCCAGCTTAAAGCTGACACTACTGAGCTGAAAAATGACTTATTCATAGGATACTTGCATCTAACATTAAAGTAACTAACTTTTGTGTTTTCTACTAAAAAGTATATAAGGGCAGCACATTGTGAAAAAAATAGACCACTGGGGTACTTTCTGAACTGAATAACAAAGAAATTCAGTTCTATGAGGAGCCGAATGCTGTGCTCTAATTGGCTGCAACCAAAATGAATACATATTGATATTAACACGTGTCGAAGGATTTAAGATTTAAAATGCAATTCTTCTGCATTTTGTTATCCTACAGAAGCAAAGTTACATTCTTAACTTTGATTTAAGGATGCCTCTGCTCAAAAACATGCTGAAAACATTTTTACAAGTAGAATGCAATACTTTTCTTTTTTTTTTTCACAATCATTCACTTTAGTCAGTAAAATATATGTATCATATTGAGAGAATTGTATTGGCATAAACATGTATCGCAATACAAATCATATCATGATTCCTGTATCGAGACAGGTACCTTATTGGAACTTTATTGGAAGTTCTATGATAGTGGCTCTGCTGATATCCCGGTAGGACTATATAGTTGGATATAGGACAATAACTCCTGATGCTGATCAATGTCTCAATAGTATTTGAAATTATATTCATATTTTATTCACATTTATTGATCAGTGGGTACTTGCAATATAAATGCAGTTACACAACAAATATGTGATCAATTCTCAAAAAGTTAAGTGTCTTTCAAAGTGGAAAAATGATTGGTTGATATTGACTGTCAGGAGATACTTTAAGCCCAAATATAGATATTGATACCATAAATGAATGCCTAGAAAGATCACGATCCACAGCAGCACCGCTCAACTTGGAAAAGTTCTGAGCTTATGTTCTTATCTCTTCTATTTGCATTTTAAAAAGTTTCAACTTAAATCTACAAAATCTGAATGAAAGTCTCGTCTCTGTGTGTGTCCCAATTGCCTCCGTTCACTTCTCTTTCCTCCACAGCTTCTTTTCCTCTTGCTTTTTCTTAGTTTTGAAAGTAAACAACAACCAAAATGTTGCCATATCTTTTAGCTGGATCACCATTTTCGATCGTATCATGATTCATTTACACGAGGCAATTATTCTTCTCCATGGGCCATATTAGAGACAAGACAAGTGATGTTGGGCCTGATCGCAATCTTCGCTGTAACAAATTGTAATTACTGTAAGCAGATTTGAGTAAAATACAGACAGTTTAGTCTATTTTTGTGATATTACACGCAGAAACATGCTCCAAAACTGAATCAATCAAAAAAATAAAAACACTTATATTCAAAGATGTGCCGGGAGCCAGATTATTAAAACAAGCCGCAGGTCACATCTTGCCGTTGGTCCTTGAGTTTGCTCAAGTTTGATTTACACTCTATTTTTGTGAGCTGAATAAAGTTATTTGTTTCTTCGGAAAGTTCACTCTTCACTGATTGATCCAGAGCAAGACAAATAAGTGGAATGTGTTGGGTAAATCTGTATTTGAACAGGCAGAAGCAATAAATACAGAAATATTGAATCACAAAATGAATTCACCAAAGCAGATCGTCACAGGGATGAGCTCATGGTTTGTCCAACTCTAACCGGGCAATTTTTCAAAGAATTCCTCCCATCTCAGTACATGTCAGTAGCAAAACATGATCCTGGAAATGAGTAAAAACTCTGAGTGTAGACAGGCTTTGTGGAAGCGCGGTCTCCCAGGAAGTGTCTGTAGCACTCTAACAGCACCATCAAATATTCATTTCTCCACTTAAGACGCACTGATCCACACAAAGTGAATGCTATCAGGTACTTAATGGGATACTTATCACACTCGCATTCGAAAAAGCCCCAGTGCTTACTTTTCGATTGAGCTACAGCTGTGTCCTATGCTTCATATGCTTCATATACACTGTGGAAGCATAGCAAGGGTGTGCAGAAGTAGTTTCATCTCAATATTTACTGAGTATCCCAATAATAATATTCAGGTGATAATAAAAACGAAACAGAAATATGCTAGACCAGTCGTTCCCAGCCTTTTTTTTTTTCTTGTAAGGACCAGTACAGTCACAATATTCTTTTGCAGGGACCAAGCAAGGTTGGGTAGCGCTAATACCAACAACGTAAAATGCATACAAAATGCAACTGATTTTTGTGAACATTTTTAGCTCTTACTGCTTGAATTTGCAGTTCATTTGGTTAAGTAGCACTAAGAAAGTAGTGATCAACTACTAAATAAAAAATAAATAAAATACATTTTAAAAGATCCTCTGGGGCCCAGTAGCAGTACCAGCTAACTAGTATTTGCTCTTAAACATGCTCATAAGAACTTTTTCCTTGATATTTTATATATTAGATCTTAGGAAAAGTGTGTAATGAAACACACCATGGTCATGTGATTCCCACAGCAGAAATTTGGCTAGAGCTCCCTCTACTGGCTCCAAAGAAAATTGCAAAAGGGAAACAGTCAAGCAGATCTAGCCTAATATACCAATGCTGCAAAAATGCTTTGAGTCTTGATGATTAATGGTTTTAGAAACTGTGCAGAAGATCTTAGAAATCTATCTAGGCCAGGGGTGTCCAAACTTTTTTTCAGTGAGGGCCGCTTTGTGAAAAATATATCGAGCGGAGAGCAACATAACAGATGGAAATGAACTTAATTAATAAAATAAATTTAAAAAGGCATTTGAATTAGTTTTGATGAGCCACAACACTAATAAAGTTTGTATTATATCAAATGGTTGTTATGTAAATGATGATGACAGCATTTTTGTAATCTGGGCAAATTTAGCAGAGTGTAAGGCCCAACAAAATATTGTCCCTGGGCTGCAGTTCACACACACAACCACTAGTGAAACATTTCAAACAATTTCCTGAACTTTTGAGGAACTCAATAATTTTTCATTCTAGTAAAGTAACAATGGTATATTACAGAGATATCTCCAGCTATGTTTGTGATGAGAAAGCAATGTTCGAACAAGACTAAAAACACAAAAACGTACAAATTGTAATTGTACAAAACATGTCTTTTTAAGTTTCTTAGCTGGGGTTTAATTGTCAGACTAATGCAAAAATGAATTGCAAAGTAGCAAAAAAAAAGTATTGTTTATGCCCATAATTGAATTGTTTACAAGATAATCTTTTTAATTTTATACAGCTTGTTGAAATATATTAATGTACTCAATAATATATTTTTGCACAAGTCAAAACAACATACAATATTCTCTACAATTCAATATATTGTCCATATAGAACTGTTTCATATCTGTGGATTACAGGCCTACTGTATTTAATATATGTGAACCCTGAAAGAAAAGCAGATACCTAAAAATGTTACCACTAATTAATAATGGCTTCATGTGAGTCTAAAGCAAGTCACTCCCAACTATAATAAGGCAGGACAGTGGATTGTTCTGTGTGTGTGCGCCTCAGTTTGAAATGTGTAATCTTCAATCTGCTGAAGGAGGAGGAAGGAGGAGAATCCCGCCCTTTATGTCTAACCTTTAAGAAATGAATTTGCAGCTGTGACCAGATAAGGCTCCGAATCGCCGCTCTGAAAATGTCTTTCAGCGTGAACTGTTTCATTCATTGTACAACAGACACGCTTTGGGATCCAAGCCTAAAACAAAAACAAACAAAAAATGCAATGGAGAAATCACATAAAAGTTGTCAAAAGAATTACAATCCAGTATCTCTGCAGATATTGGGCAAATATTAGTGCATCATTTGATAAATTTACCCTATTTATGCTATTTAAATTGATAGCAAACTCATCCACAAGCTAAATGTTTTTTATGTAAGCAGCAGGTCAATCAAAACGTAACAACTGCTTGTCCTGTAGAATTAAGGCCAATAGTTGATATGGTAAAAAAGTACTAATTTTAGCACATCTTTTCCCTGATTTATCCGCCAGGTAAGGCTGAGCAATATAACATGCAGACATATACCTGTGTTAAAGCAGAAAATTACAATATCCTGATAAATTTGCATGTGGACAGTTGATTTTTCTCAGTTGTGACGAAGGCAGACACAATTTAAAAAATGTCTGTCTATTAGCGCTAAAATCTTTGACAAGAGCAACTAACAACTGCAACTATTAAGGGCCTTAGGTATATCATCGGTGATATTGCTATTGCCTGTTCTCTTTCATATTTTTAGCCACATCGACCCTAAAATCAAGATTTTTATTAAACCATTACATAATTAAAATTGATGATTTCTTTGGACATCAGAAGATAGGACGAGGTAAGAAGAGTATGGTTGTTACTTTTTGTTGTGCCTTGTTTAAAATAAGTGTTGTTGTTTTTTTTTTAATGGTACATGTCAATATTGCATTTTTTATGACCTGCCTTTTGGATTGAGGGCTTAACGCTGTATCACATTTCAGTCAGATGACGCATAGTACTTACTGTATCTTTTGTCTGTTAAAAACATTTATTACAGAGGGTTGACAGCTAATTAGACCATTGTTTAAAAGCAGTTTTTAATGATCCAATGGGTTTAATCACCAAATTTAAAAACAATGTGTGACATGACCTATATCAATAAAAAAACTGACTCTTCACTATAAGCACCAACTGTCTTATTCTGTTTAACTCTCTGCATCTTTGCAATATCTTCCCAAGCTTGCACACTGTTGCATGTCAACTATTTAGTTGTTGAACACTAGAGCTGGGCGATAGAGACAAAAATGAATATCTCAACAATATTCAGATGATAATAAGTCAGTCCATGTGTTTAAGAATGCTATACATTTAACTTAAGTGATATTTCTTTTGGTAATGTTTATTAAGGACAATGTACAATTTGATTAAGCTCAATGGCAGAGATGCTTGTACCAGATTCTAGCTTTTACAGCTAATTTCATCAGTAGTCCTGGGAGGCGAGGCACATTGAACATGTTTTTAGTTGTAGGTGGAAAGCACCCAGAGGAAACCTACACAGACACGGGGAGAACATGCAAACTCCACATAGAATGGGCCAGGAGTCAAACCCAGGACCTTTTTGCTATGACGCTCCAAGCTTCTTAAATATGAATCACTAATGGAAGCATAAAAAATGAATAAAGGCCACTTCACTTACTTACTTGTTTCTCTAGTTCAAAAAAAAAAAAAAAAAAAAAAAAAATAGCTTCTTTGTTCTAGTGTAATTTTAGATAAACATAAATATTTTAACAACAAACAATATATTCAACATATTTGAGTTTGTTCAAAACCTTCAAAACAACATTGCCCAGCTCTATTTATTTATTTATTTTTTGGAAGTGGGGTTGCATGAAAGCATATTGTTGCTTTAACTCACATTCTGAGGTACTTTGCCGCTGCTAAAATGTCACCTTCTACCCAAATTGCTGTGTTCAAATCATGTAACGGCCGCGACAACCTGTTTTATGGGGCTGTTGTAAAGGTCAGTCATTGTCCAAAATGTCCATTCCCCGAAAAGCCCAGACCAGTTTGTTTTTTAACACTGCTGGCCCCTGCTCTCGCTACAGCCCATCTCTCCATCACACGCGCGCCATCTGTCCTGCGCCTCCGCTGACTATACGCCGCTTGGCCGCCTCTCGCTGACACCTCCATCCCCATTGTTTGCACACACACATATTCTCTCCGCAGCACAACGATGTCGACAAACAGATAAACCCGTCCAACCATGCAAATGTCCGTGAGAAAACATTGGAACCGGAGCAGAGAAGAGCGTTCCTGGAAATAAGATGTAATGTGTAAACGATGATGGATGATAGCCTGGGCTGGACAGTGGCTCTGACAGTGACGTGCCAAGGCTTTGTACTGTTCAAACACATAACTGGGTTTCTCCAACTGGCGTGACGGCCCGAAAAAACCACCACGGTAAATAAACCATCAGATTGTGTTGAAGGCAGACACACGCTGAGCACTACGCAGGGATAACAATAGGAGATTAACCAGATTAGCTTGTCATTACACTGAGGTGATTAAATCTTTTACACTAGCATAGTTAATCCTGCTACATATGCCCGCAGCAACTTTTATTGTAGAGTTTGAAGACTTGTATTGACACAGTGAACTTAAAAGTCAGTGAGGACATGACATTTACAAGTGCCCTTACGCAAATCATGTTTGAGAGGAGAAGAAGAGATGATTGAAGCGGACACTACAAGATTTGCATTGAGGCGGGTTAACTTCAGCATTTGTTGGACTACTGTGCAACTCTTTGCTGCCAGAAATACAAGAACTATTTGTAGTTAAAGTAGATTGATCCTAAAATTGAAAGAATATCAATACTTCAGTTATTTACAAAATAATTGTGGGTTGCATCCTTGCTCTGCCTCTTCATCCTTCTCGGACTGCTGCAGCTGTGTGTTTTGTTGCATACTGCCACATTCTCAAAAGTTAATAATAATGATGAAATGGTCTATTTATATAGCACTTTTCTACCTTTCCAGGCACTCAAAGCGCTTTACAATCTAGCATCCACTCACTCAGTGTATGCAGACACTGATGCAGTGTGGGTTAAGTGTCTTGGTCACAACGACAATCTACTCCTGTTGTCCCACTGTTGCACCTGGTGTTTTAGCAATCTCCCATCCAAGTACTAACCAGGCCCTTTCTTGCTTAGCTTCTGAGATCTGACGGGATCAGGCTTTGACAAGCAGGTATGGCCACAATACCTGCCATGATATAGCCTTGACTTTCCTCCTTTTCTTAAGCAGTACTTATTATTTTACATTATTTTTGGGCACAGCGTGCTATGAACGCAAACACAAAGCAGCACAACAGTGACAGGCCTTTGAACTGCACAACACGACTGAACAAAAGTCTCTTTTATGACCGTTCTAGTGTGTATTCAATAAAACCACTCATAAATAAGAAGTCACGCTTTAAAGTTTACCTTACCAGCTTGGACAAGTAAAACATCAATAGTTTCCCAGTCAAATCCAGTCTTTTTCTTCACATAAAATCCAATTGAATAAAAGCTGCATGACTGATATTAGTCCATAAACACTGCTGTGTCACACATGTTTGCTCAGTCCTTGTGAGATTAACATTATTTTTAGAGTTTTAGCGATTTGTTCTTTTTTCCACTCAGGCGAAAGAGCTGTGCAGTTACTTTTGTCTTAAGACAAAAATCTTACACAAGATTAATTAGTGTCTACCCTAGTAAGGACACAATGACAATCTACTCTTATCGTCCCACTGTGACACCTGGTGTTCTAGCGGTCTCCCATCCAAGGACTAACCAGACCCTAACTTGCTTCTGAAATCTGACAGGATCAGGTTTTGACGACCAGGTATGGCCACCATCTCGTATCTGGATAAAATGAATGATTTAAATTTTGTAGTCATGTTTTTATTACTAGTTAATCAATTCAAAAAGTATTCATTTTGAATAATAATACATATTAAACTCACTATCAACCAGAAAAAGCTGAAATACTGGGATTGCGTTATTATTAAAAATCAAAAATTGTTATTCTAAAGATGCACTGATCCATCATGCCACCATTGCCTCATCTCAGCCAGCAAACAGTATCGACCTCGGTGCAATCCTGGTTCATTCAATTTTGACACTTTTTCTTTTTTCAACATATGCTGCAAAAAAAATCACTCACTTGTCCTGAATCATAATTGTAAAGTGCTTTTTACCTTTCTTAAATTCATTTGAGCTCTGTCAGGATACAAGATTCAAGCAACCTTCCATTCGGTTTAAAATGTCTGTCATGTGTCAAAAAAAGAAATGATGAAAAACCTATCTGCATTTTCCAGCGGCGCAGCTCTGTCAGCATTAGCTCAGGTCTATTTGTCTTGTGAGCCCCGCTGTGCTTTTGCCCATATTGTATTGTTTTATCCCAGATGGCTCTTCCTCTTCATAATCACAGGGAGATTTCAATTTCACTGTGTTGCGGCTCCACTATTGTGCACTTAAAGGTGTCAGTCTCTTGCACTGTTAGCGGCCAGATTGGTGACAGACTGTTGAAAATATAGCAGCACAATTAGTATGTGTCGAGTGTGTCATGTATCTTCATTTGTGGTGTAGGCAGAGCTGGTGTCAGGCTGATGCACATGGTGGTGGAGTGTCCCGGGAGCCTGCTGTGTGTGCCAGTGAGGAAGGATGAAGAATGAAGGGGCACGTGGACATCCCTGTGTCACGCCTAACAGCCCTCACTGTCTACAGGTTTACTCTGCTCTCACCTCAGGCAGAGGTACATTTACTAGAGTAACTTTTTAAAGAATATGTGCAAGTAATAGCTTATTTTTACTCACTACTTTGGAATATTTTGTTAGAAGGAACGGTACTTTTATTTGAATAAACGTTTTTGTTACTCTACTACTCACTTTGAGAAAATTTTAATGAATAACATGGTGACAAATTCTTGCAATGCTGTTTCTAGAATTATTTTGATTTTCACATTTTGGAGTAGAGTTGTCGAAAAAAAACACCCCGATACTAATTTTTTCGGAAAACTGGCAACGATACTCGACACTCGTTTGAACAAGCATTGATACTTTTTAACTTTAGCGGCGCAGCTTTGTCACTGAAAAAGTCCCCTTTTAGACAGTGCAGCAGAGAGAGGATTTGGCCAAGAGACCTGAGCTTTTACACACGTGTGCGGTCTCTACACTCATTGAATTATGAATTATGTTAGCAAGAACGTCAGATTATGTGCGTAAAATCATTCATGTTTAGTTTTAAGTAGGCTGTGCGATATGACGATACATATCGTGGGGACGATAGAAAAGCGTCTATCGTGCCATTTCTCTTCTATCGTTTCTATCGTCTGTAACCTAATTTTATCAATCATTTCAGCAAATAAGTCGTATGTGTGGTATTAAACGTGCTTTGTCTCACGTGTTATACGTAACTTCAACAAAACCATAGTTAAAGTACTTTTTGTACATCGTCAGAGTCGCCCTTTTTTCTCTCTCCCAGCGCACCAGCGCGTCTTTGAGCCGTCAGAAAGAGAGAGATGGTAAAGACCGCTGTCCGGAGGAAGGAGGAGTGGCCCGGGCTGCAGTCAGCGCCGCAGTCGTGACAGAGACAGCCGGTGTGGCTCGCTTTTTCCTTCGTCACTCGTTGTCACTCTCGCCAGAGTTCCACCGCGCCCTGCCTGCCGTGCGCACGTCCCGCTATATCTGTGTTCACTCTGCCTGTCGGTCCGCGCGCTCTCCGTGCAGGTCTGCAGCCAGAGCCTCGTGGAGCGCTCCGCCTGTCTCCATGTACGCATTGCCGTGGCCAATGACCCAATAGCGCTCCGTTAAACACCAGCGAAGCAGCGCTGATGAACGGGACAAAGCACTCCTAATCACTTTGCTCTGTAGTTTACTTTGACGTGTGCCTGTTGTTGGCGAGGGGAAACTAAAGCGCTAACTACAGCCCCAACCTGTAGGTGTTAAAGGGCCAG
This sequence comes from Mugilogobius chulae, assembly GCA_038363315.1. Classification (NCBI taxonomy): domain Eukaryota; kingdom Metazoa; phylum Chordata; class Actinopteri; order Gobiiformes; family Gobiidae; genus Mugilogobius; species Mugilogobius chulae. Next base: position 42,797,389 of record CM076402.1, on the reverse strand, counting down.
TGCCAAATACAGCACAAATAAGCTCTTAAATTCAATAAAAACTGTATATATTTTTTTGTTTTGTTTAATCTAACTTTACTTGATGAGTAAATTAGCAAATTGTTTTATAAATGGATTTATTTTTATTTTACAGCATTTACACAATTGGAAAATATTGTTTTAATACATAAACATGTTTTAATACAATTATAAACATTTTCCTCTTCACTATAATGAGTCTCATTTGTGACAGTTCAGTTAAATTCACTTCAAAATTAAAGTAAGCAATGAAATAGTGTCAAACTTTACAGTAAATAATTGAAAACGTACTTAATTATGGTATATCGTGATATATATTGTTATCGTGATATAAAAAATCTATATCGGGATATACGTTTTTTTCCATATCGCCCAGCACTAGTTTTAAGTTACTCGTGACTGTGACGCAAATCTCACGGTGAACACCCGCGGGAAAATAATCTGGCAACAAATGTCATGTCTTTACTTCCAAACATTTTATTTAGTTTATCACCAGTTTGAGGCTGACTCTTCAAGAGGAAAAAAGAAAGGCAGCTGTGCCTCTGTTCTTTTGCTGCACAAGCTAAGCCCCGCCCCTTCTCCTTTCGACTACAGCCCCGCCCCCTCCCCTTGCTGAATAGGAAATGATGAAATATCCAATACTTCTTAATCATAACACAATACTTCTGAAAATACTTTTATTTTAATAATAACATTAAAAAGACGAACATAAATAAAAAATGCACAAAAATGTATAATTCTACAGTAATAATATTTTTTTTTTAAAAAGGTGGTACTGTGATATTGAAATCAATATCCACTTACCCAGTGTATGTCTAGGTTTTGGTGTTTGAAATTTTAGAATTGTGAAAACGCATTTTTAATTGGACAATCTGGAAAAAATATATTACGAGTTGTTTGGGTTTTTTTTCCTCGTATTGATCAAACATTTGCTTAGCCTTTTCAAATACAAAATGAACCAAACAAAAACAAATGGAGGACTCTTTCTTGGGAGACAAAATTCAGTGCATTTAGTTCATTTGTTTATAGATTTGTTTCAAATTTAAAAGTCTGATATTTGGTCTAAAAGGTGTTTCCTGTATAAAACTGCAGAACTGCCTCTCCACAGTGATAAGCTCCATATTATGGGCAGATTTGAAATTACCTTTTTTTTATTGTTAGAAAGTAGCCACATTACAAATCTGAGCCCTTGCAATATGAATTTTTTTCATTGATCGAACTGAACTAAATGGACAAATCTGCTTTTTCAGCATTGGTTGTAGGTTATTCAAACATACATGACTCCAATCAAATCCAACTTTGAGTAAACTAATGATGATGGAACACTTTTCTATTTACAAACCAAGAAAAGTGAATTTTGCATAATACAGTATGTCTCCTTTAAACTACTTTGCAGCAAGCCTAACTTAAATAGACTTTATTAGTCTTGAACACTGGAGAAGCTACAAATACTTTGAGATAAGTTTCCTTTTCCTTATCACAGAATTTGTATCTTCTCCAGAAAAAGTTGTCAGGAGGATATATGAGTGTGAATCTGCCTGCCTGCGTGCCGTGCGGTGCAGCGCAGGATTTTCTCTCCCTCGCCTCTCATCCCAGAGGTTTAAAGTGAAGTAAGACACAGAGCTTTTCCAACAAAACGACCTTTTGACCCGGCTTCTGTAAGTTTTGTGAGCAGTAAGTAGAAAGTCAGGATAAACGCCTCGATGGAACTTGTTCAGTCTGTTCCCCGAAGGCACGGCTGAAAACATGGCCCGGCTCAGCACAAAACACAAGTCCTCCTAGATGTTTTTGTGTTCAGGCTGAAAGGAAATGTCTTCTGCCTTATTCTATATAGGTGTGTTTGAAATGACTGCCACAGGGGTCACTTTTGTAGCTTATAATTCTCTACTTACATCTTCTCTTTCTTGGATAACCTTTGAGAGCGTGGGGTTTTCTATAGTTCACATGCAGTAGATTTCTCAATGATAGAAAAGGTTTTACTTCTGATCAATTGGGTTACAAGTAAATCTCTGCAATATATTGAATTTTAAATAAAATTGTGAATGTTGTTTTCAAGATATCCAAAAACTGAAAAGCGAGTATATCGTGCATAGAAAAAAACGCTACAAAAAGGCCAATAAAAACACAAATTTGAAGTCACAAAAGTCACATTTTGCAGTTTTGTAATTGATTTCACATTTTCTCTGGCAAGAAGTTGCGTTCATATGACATCACATTATACTGTATACTGTAGGCCAATAATATTTATAGAGATTAGGATTAAGCACTAAAAGTCATTACTGTATCAATCAATTCAAAGTTCATTAGTTTATAATGGGAGACGTTACATGTTTTGAGTAGATTTGGATTGGTTTGAACTTGATTGTCATTGTCATTGTTGGGATAATAACTAATATTACTTTGTTCTACTTTCTCTCTTGCTCTCTCTCTCTTCTCCCTCTCTATATATTTCTCTTTTTTCTTTCTGTCTCTCCTCCTCTCACTTTCTTCTCTTTCTGACTATCTTCTCTCTTTCTTTCTCTGTCTCCTTGCTCTCTCTCTCTCTTTCTCTTCTCTCTCTCTGTCTTTCTCTTTTTTTCTCTGTCTCTCTCCCTCCTCTCACATTCTTCTCTTTCTGACTCTCTCCTCTCTCTCTCTTGGTCAGTCTCTTCTCTCTTTCTTCTCGCTTTAATCTCACTCTCTCGCTGTCCTCCCTCTCTTCATCTTTTCTCTTTCTTCTATCTCTCACTGTCATAGATGTTCCTTATAACTTAAAAATCTAAATAGAAAATCATTGACTCACTATGACAAAGATTTAAGTTAATGTAACTTATTGGCCTTGTGACTTACCGAATACCGTGCAGTATAGACCCTTTTAGTATACTTTTAAAACACTTCTTAGTTCTATATGCATTGACATTAAAGCAAATGGAAACGTTCAAAGTTAAAAACTCATCTATCCAGAAAAAAGGCAGAGCACTTTATCTACCAAATGACACTGAAGCTTTCTGGCTTTGCTTTTGTCAACATGTGTCCCTTTTGTTGAGACGCTCTACATTCAGCTCACACTCTCGCACAGATGCCAGGGCTGTTTTGCCGCGCTGAAAACTTCTATTAGTTCCTTGATGCTTTCAAAGTTGAGTGTTACATGTTCCTCTATAAGTGTAAAGGACCGCAGACGTCTGGGATCAAGGGCTTTAGTTTAGGATGCACAGAGAGACGCGGAGCTGCTGTGATGTTCAAGCTCCACACCTCCGGCTGCCTTACTGTCCATAGGTGTATCTCGGCCTGTTTGTGTTGAGTGCAGAAGTCACACAAAGGTACAGTCACGTTGGCTTTTTAGACTCGCAAATCAAAGAGGGGAAGTATGAAGGTAAAAGAAAACACACTGAATAATAGCATTATCTAAGTTTTTGCTATGCTGTTTTGGATTTTTTGTTTTGTGTTGAAAGTGCTGTTATTGGTTCTTACATCTTAATATATAAACAGCAGAACTCATCTATATTTAAGCCTCAAACACAGTCAGATTTAAACTGTCTACAATCAAGCTAAATCTGAGCATGAAGCTGAGACTTTGAAGTCTTTGCCTGTGAGGTCTATTTTAGTCTAGTTTAGTCAAGTTTAGTCAAGCTCTGCTCAGAAAAAAATCTAAATTGATTTATGTCTGGAGAAGTAAAGTCAGGGCCTAATGGACACTAATTTGAGAATATTTTAGGTTTTCCCAATTTCTTGTAAAAAGAGCTTCGGAGTCTATAAAATTCAACCTTTTTTTTTTAGTAATACATTTTAATTTAGTAATAAACTATAACATCAGTATCAACTATTTTGTTCATTGTAAAACACAACATTTATCTAAAACAACAAATATATAACAGTCCATAAAACTGATACTATAGAACTGATAAGCCCTGTCTCTTTAAGAGTTGCCTATCTATAATAAAATATAAAGATGACAAGGAGCAGATTTTAAATTAAAATAATGATCAAGAAGAAAAAAAGCTATTTTAAGTCCCGATACTGGTAGCGCTCGATATCGTGTATCAACAGGTCCTTAAAAGCCACAGTATCGAAATCAGTATCGGCACTAGAAAAAGCTGGATTGGTGCATCACAAATGCCATCCGCTCAAACTCTACCCACAGACACATTTCAAACTCTGCTGGCTGCTATAACTGCACAGGATGGAGTCAAAGTATGAGCGTGGAGAGGAGCAGCAGGTGTTTGTGATCAGCACACAGTTATTTGTGAGCAATTCATGCTCATGTCACAACCATGCTAGAAATGACATTGGTCATTCCATTGAGACCCAGCTTGTGGCTATTTTGATCCAGGACTTTTGAAAACAGGACTTTATTGAACTCTCAACCATCTGCAGCAGAACAATACATTCTTGACATGCATGAACAGTGTTATTACATTAGCAAAAACTCAGAAAAGCTCATTTTACATAATCTCCTGTTTAACTTCAAAGCTATTTCCTCTTTTCAATGTAACTAAACGTGGCTTTGTGCTGCTTAACCCCACTATTCTTTCTCTTGTGTTTACTCACCAGAGAAATTCCCCTCGGATTAAACCAGAGCACAGTTTTCCCTCAACACCTCTCGCCGCCACTCACTCAAACAACAGGCACCTGGAATTAACGCAAGCACCACTTCACCTTTCCAATCGATGCGGCGAGATTTTCCGGATCCGGAGGAGACGGGGAGTGCTCCGGTCGGATTACAGATGTTATCGGGGAGTGTTGTGCCTCTCCCGCCGCAGGCAATGCTAGTCACGCAGGTGCTATCGGTGGCAGGCCCTCGTACCGTCTTAAAGGTGCTTGTGAACACACTGTCGAAACCTCGGTTGAGATGGAAGCAATCTTACGAAGTCCCCTCTCAAATGTGGCTCTCAGCAGCTAGTAATGGATGTAATACACAGAAGACAGAGGGAGTAAAGCACACATGTTGACACAGAGAGAGGATTGTAATCAGATCAATGGGATGCATGAGAGTAGGCAATAAAAGGGGGAATTTAGTAATAATTAGGGTTGGGCACTAAGGGCTGATAAAATTGTTAATTTTTTTGTTTGTATAAGGGATGGGACAATATACGATATTCTTGCTTTTTTTACGTTTTACTTTACTTTATTTATTTAAAGGACAATGTGCAGTTACATTAAAAAGATGGCTGCACCAGAGTTAGCACAGATCTCGCTAATTGCGATAATTAAGGGCTGTAATTAAATAATCTTAGCATTATTTTATAATCGTGATAATCGTATGTGACAATAATCGCAATTATAGCAGCAGGCGTGCACCTGTGGCTTCATAAGAGCATCTAAAATCTGACTGTTGTGAACCCAGTAAGAATCTGTATTATGGTTAAACAAAGAAAAGGTTCATGTGTTAAAGTTAATAATGACTCTGAGACAAAGTTAGTAGATTTTTGCTCAACATTGTAAACATTTGTTTTAATCTCTGAAACATCATTTCATGTTTCTAGCTGCGCTTTTCTGTCTGATTTTGGAATGAGTCTGTGTTTTTTTTTTTTTTTTTGTCCATTCATTGAGCCTAAAGGTCTGCTAAAGGGTCCAGGGTAAAAGCAGGACCAAAACAGCATAGGACCGTACCATACCGCCCTGACCCGAGCCAATGGAAACAGGGCTATTTACACACACTAATAAATATGTATAACTATTGTGTGTTTATTTAAAACTTTATATGTATTTACATCCAGTTAATTAAAAATGGGAGCAAAATGTTTCTAAGGTCCTAGACTTGCTGCGAAATATAGACTTGAATTAGTTTTGCTCTATTTACTCTAGACAAGATATGCTTTTCAAATGAAGTGGCATGCAGCATCTCCTTTATAATAGAATGCATGCCAATGTTTCTTTGCACACAAATGCAATGTATATGCCTACTAATGTAACTATAAAAAACCCTCCTCCTACTTCTACGCATCAAAACATGAGGCATGAAAAGACATTACTACCAAGATTAAGTCCAGCCAACTGCAGAAAGCACATTTTGACTAATCCGTTCTCCTCGGGCCCACTCGTACATGTTGCTGGCGTTTCGAAGCCAACATGACATTATAATTACCTCGCGCAGCACCTACATGACAAACAGCCTGCTTTGTTTTACGTGGGAGCCAAATGAAAAGGTTGGCCAAGTAAATTAGTGCTATATGCTTAAGACAGAGTGGTTCGTCTGCCGGCGGGGGGAAACGAGTCGCCGGGCCAGTCCTCCGCAAACAAAACACTCCCTGAGAAAGGTACATCCCCCGCGGAGGTTTTAAATGATGCCGCGCGGTAAGCTGTGGCGCATCACAATTACCGGGCTGTGTTTGAGAGAGACACAGCAAGACGTGTGAACGCAGGCAGGACTGAGCTGGCCTTGGAGAGATACTGTGTGATGATAATAACTCATTCCTAGTTAAGTTCAGAATGAATAAAGTGCATTATGGCTAGAAAGGAAAATCTTAGATAATAGAAAACATGTGTGATCTATCTGGCGACTACGAGAATAATTGAAATCAAAACAAACTTGAGCAGACACATCTAAACTAGCTAAACATCATGTTTTATTCTGCATAAAAACAGGTCACTTTGAACTTAGATTAGCTGCATAGAGTTTCAACTTTTTGGCAGCAAGTCCCAAGTAAAAAAAAAAAAAAATCAAAGTAAAATTCAGTGCCTTGAAAGTTTAAGTCGAGTCCAAGTCCTCTACTTTTAGTTTCAAGTTATTTCAAATCTTTAACAATTTAAAGAATACAGCTTCTATTTTTCCAATGGTCAATGATGTTTTTTTTATTATTATTATTATTCAATATAAAATAGAGTTCCAGTCTCAATAAAGACATGAGGAGAGACATGTTTCAAGTTCAAGTAAAATTTGACATTTTTGTTTTAGTAGCGAAGCATCAAGTCATCTCAAGTCACTGAGATTCAAGTCCAAGTTTGTCTTGAGTCATGTCTCGAGTCTCCTACCTTCAAGTCTAAAAGTCACAAGTCCATTATCAAGTCCAATTCATTATACAAGTCATCAAACAAACAAATCATTCTGTGAATTGCTCCATTATTAAATCAATGCACCAATACAGTTTCTGCCTGATTGCTCTGTGGAAAAAACAGTTTGTCAGATTTTTTACTTATTACAACAAATATGTTTGAAAGACATTAACCTGAGGTTTTTCCATAACTATTGGCTGGAGACAAAATAAAAACTGATGAAGAGCTTAAAAAGTGTACAAGAGCAGGGGAAAAAACTCTGCTGCATTGTCTGAAAGACGATTATATCTGTGGCAGAGTGACAGAGCCAGGCAAATAGAATTTAGAGGCCAGTATCAATTATCATTCAAACAGATAACTAGTATCATATCAGTTTTAGTATTGATTACTGTTAAGATACTGATTTATGACATCTCACAAAATATTCAAATGACACAGGGATTTAAAAGGATTTACTTTTATGTTTTTGTTGGTTTAAAACATGCAAAATATGTTGTGTTTCTGCTTTAAGCGGGCTGGCATTACTATAAAATGAGGAAAGCCCCCTCAAGTCTATTTTCATATACTCCCTTTAGCTAGTTAACACAATATGGATCAGTGCAAATTTAGTTGTATAAAAATATTTCAAAGCATTTTTAAAGCTGTCTAATTCGTAGAATTATGCAGATTTTTTTTCTTCTCCAAAAAGTTACACAGTGTCAGTTTAAAAACTCCACTGAACACCTCGTCATGCATCAGAACTAAGAGTCGTCTGGTAAAAGCAAAGCAGCCCAGATTAACCACACAACAGTGTGCTGTGTGCTGTGGCTCACCTCTAAGTGAATATCTGATTAAGTGTGGAGGCCAGTGTAAAGAAACAGGAGACGAGTGCCAATTCTCGCTCAATCCCTCTCTTTCCTCTGGCCGGCCATAAAGCGCAGTGTAATGGGATTCCTAAGCTTTTCCACTGACTGCTTCCACTATCGCACAGACATTTAAGTGCACTAATCCATGACAAATTGTCTCATCTGATCCATGACAAATGGTCTGAGGGCTGATAGAGACAAGAGCAGACGGGGAGAGGTGGTGAGGAGGTGAGGAGAAGAAACGCAGGGCCAATGACCACACGGTTAGAGCTACAGAGACAATGTCAAAGCAGATGACCGCACGCATAAGCCGCCAACTAGAGGAGTTTAAAGTCTTTACAAGTGTCAAATAAAGAGCAGGCCGCAGACATAAAGACCATTTACAGCAATTATTTGTCTCACAGCAGCATCATGTTGAATGAAGGACAAAGCCACTACATACAGTACATGTCATGTTTAATCGCAATTTCAAACGAAGAAGAAGACATGTTGAATGCTTACTATGAGACAATTTGTCAAAAAGTCTAAACACTGTCACAATAACTCCAAAGACATGAGGTATATAAATATGACTAAAGAAAATAGTTACTCTGGCCTTCATTTCAAACTTGTAGAATGGCCTATTAGGTTTAATATGTTTTAACTCTAAGTTATGAATAGTCATGAGCCATAACTGTGCTGCAACAAAAGCATGCATTTAAGATACTTGTGGTGGTTGAGGGGCTCTCAATTGAGGCTCCATCTCAGTCAATTAAGGATCTCATACCCTCCAGTTGATGGTGATGAAGACAAAATCAAAAAGGACACATAGACTTTCTCCTAAACAAGTGAGTGGTGTTATCTTTTGGCCTTGTCTTGGAGATCCACCAAAGTTTTGATTGCGATCTAAAATCCGTCTGTATTAGGCCCAGTTTTACTCATGTATAAGTGCATTGCATGTCTTTCAAGAGATCGACCAAGTTTTATCACAATGCGTTGGGACCATAATAGTGCTGTTGTCCTTTGGTTGTTTAGTCGATTAATCGGTCGATGGAGTCTTAATCGACCAAGATTGTATCAGTCAACTAAAACTTTTATTTACTTTTTAAGGTTTTGTATTGAAAAGCAACAAAAAGAACTGAATTTGCAAAATATTAAATACTGGTCTTACTTGCTTTTTACATAAATACAGCTGTTGTTTTTTCTCGTCTTTGCATATCTGAGCAGTTGGTCAAAATACATGTTTTTATAAGTTTACTTTTTAACCTCTTTTAGTCGATTAATCGGTCGATGGGACATGTCAACCAAGACTTTCTTTGGTCATCACAGGCCTAGACCCTAAACTGACCAATTGCTGAGACCAAGTGCCACTGTCAATTAGCATTTAAGGGAATTATCATGTAGGCAACACAAAATCTTTCATTCTCTCATTTTGTTTGTTTGTTTGTTTTTTTGGAAATTCTTGTAAAAACTTGCCATTTAAAGTCTATACATTAACTTTACTTTGACTATAGTTACTCCAAGAGACTGAATAATGGCATTATCTTTGAGGCAATAGTGGTAAAAAGTAGTCACTTTGATTCAGTTGAGCTGATGTAGAACTTGAGTGAGTTTTTGATTGATTAAATGGCACGGCCTTAACATATCGTAGCATACGAGAAAATCCTAATTATGTCATACCATAAAGCTAAATTACCATTAAGTTGGCTTCCGCCATTTCAATTTAAGCTAATTTATCAATCTCTTTCTGAGTGAACGCGTAGCTGCCTTTGTAATGCGATCTCAACCAACTCAACTCTCTCTTTAACCACTTTGGAAAATTTCATCACGAGGCAACACTCATTCAAGTGACTGTAATTTAATTGCGTTTGCTTTTGCCATCAATCCTCAGGCTAATTAGTCCTCACAGTTTAATGGGAATGTAAACAAGCCACAAACAAAACTACAGGAGGAGAGATGTTAGCCAAGTTCAAATGGATGGATGATTTCACACCTAACTAATGAAAAGACTGGGCTTGTACAGGCAGCATGTTTTTCTTCCTTCCTTTTATAATCAAAAGTCTATGAAAAATAAGTTCTGGAAGGTATTTAAATCTTATATAATCAGTCTTACAAAACTGCTCTAAAAGGTTAAGGTGAGGCATGCTTTATTGTTTGTATTTACCTATTCGTCATTACTGCAGGACGACCAATCAGAGACCAGAGGCATCCGCAGTGCATTACTTATTCTGTGTGAGCAATGACAGAAGTACCAGAAATGAGTTCAACAGCGGATATCAAATGTAAATTTCAATTTCAAAAATAAATACATACAGTATATAAGTTTGAAAACATCTGCCCTAAAAAGCTCTGTGGTAGGACAATTTCATTTCAAATAAGATGAATTATTTGTGTCATTCCTGCCAAGTCAGATATTGAGTTAGAGCCCCAGAAACTGGCTGCAAAGAACATTACACAGAATTAATCAAAGTGATCTTGTCTGATATATGCTATTGCGACAAAAGTGCTACAAGCAAGTCGTGATGATTTATGGACTTAAAAACAGTTGAGAAGATCTACCTATGCCATCTCACATTCAGATCAAACTCACACTGATCTTGCAAGAGAAAAACAGTTCCAGCTTTAATTGAGCCACATGCATTATGAACATCTGGGCTGTATTTCTACCCAAAGCACATCAGCAGCACATGTGAGAAACCCAGTCTTAGACAATCAAGGAAAGTTTTCAGCCCAGGACAGCAATCTAATGTGAACAGTGTTTGAATGGAAAGTGAAACTAGAACACACAAATGTGCTATAAAAGCCACTTTGACCGCACGATCTATCAAACATTAGTTTGTTGTCATTTAGGACACTGTATTTCTTTGCACAGCAACACCCACACGTTCTGTTTGTGCATTGTCATCAAACCGGATTGTACATGTGCATAGTGCCACAGACTGCACACGCGCACGTCACATCTCCGTGGATGCCTGTGCGCACAGCGCTATGGACTGTTCACGCACGGGTTAATACACACACAGATATCAGCAGGCTATTTATTAAACACATCATCAGACAGGAGCTGTAAGTGTGGTGCTACTGTGCTACAGCCTGTCTGTTTGCATGCCTGTCATAAACCTAAAACATAAACTTAATTTAATACATATCTTAGTAACATAAATCTTATAATAATGATGCAAGTATGTATAAAATGTACATATTGTGTATTATTTGTATTCAATATTCAAATGAAGTAAGTTTTTTTGGGCAGTATATTATGGAATTAACATTTTCTTAATCCCGTTAAGGGTCGCGGGGATAGATTATTCAATAAGTACATAATGGTTAGCTTGCAGTCCTATACCTGATCCAGCCAAATTTTATGGATCAGTGCCGATATTCGATCCCAGTATTAAATCGATGCAGCTCTAATTTGAAAAGGTTTTCACAGCTCTAATCTTCAGAATTTAATGTTTCTCGTCAGAATAAGAAAGGATTTTTTTGTTATTTGAAAACAAAAGTGAACTTCATCATGAATAGCAGCCTTTGTGATTTGCTAATTGCATCTATTATTGTGTCAGTTTTGATTTGATTGTTTTTAATTGCGCTTATCGATTGTCAAAAAGTGAAATTCAGGTTGAAGCCAGACGCAGATATAGATTTTATGTACTGATTCACCGTAAAAACAGAGGACAGCTACACATACTTTCAGGTTAGTTCATATAAGGTTAATCTACGGTTAGAAATCAACTGAGTGAAACGCCACATAGAAAACAGAACTGTGTCTGCTTTGGCCCAACTCTCAATGACTCAGTGACTCATGATGTTTAATCTCAAATGATGGGATGGTTTTTAATAAACTTGTTCAATGTGCCATGATGTTTCTATGGCCCGGAAAAGTCTTTGAGGTGGAAGAAAAACATGTAATTATTGTGATTATATGAGACAGTCAAACAAGAGCATAATGAGTGCTAATAGAGAGGGGAAATTATTGGCCTTTATGCGCACAGCCTTATACGTTGCGGTTGTGATGAATAATGGAGGAGCCTGCTTGTGTATTGATGAGAACTTTTAAGGACGCAGTCACGCAAAGAAAAGGACAAGTTTACAATATCGATCGGACATACCAGTGTGATCAATGACAGGTGAAGTGGTTAACAGTTTATAGATTTCTTTTAGTTTGGATTAATATAATATGAAATATGACTTTAATATGAATGAGCATTAAGTGCAGGACAGTCAGGGTCAATCAGGATGTTTGCATGAACATGGAAATCAGATTGCTCTTTCCTGTCAAACCGCTCATAGCAGTTTTCCTCGTTTACATGAAAGAGAATAAACCGAATTATCTAGAGGGACATCCAGAGCGCTCATGTCGGATCTTGTTACTGTGTCAGGGCGGCTCCCTTTTTGTAAGTAATGTTAATATTGTTTAGTACCACTTTGTGCAGAACACGTTTTTGTTCTAAACTGTTATGTACTTGAAAGTAAGGCCTTTCATGTACAGTTACATTTGTCCAGCTACAGACAGTCTGTTTACATGACGTCTGAACAGGCACTACAATCTGTCGGGACCGTATCTGTCAACTGTATTTCCAAAAATCACTTCACAGCACCTAAAACAGGGTACCCGGTTTTACATGTACTTTGGAAAAGTGAGTTAAATTAAAACAGGGAACTTATCCATTTCTTGGCTCTGATTGTGCTGTGCTAAAATTGAACATAAACCTGTGCTTTTATTGTGGCTGGCCTAAGGCACACTGCTTGCTATGTTCATGCAGTTTAATCAGCATCTTGATATGTCAGACCAGTGAGACTGTGGGATGGATAAAGCTTGGTTTATGTCTCCTGCACGTTACGTCTGCACAGAAATAAGACGCAAGGACTGAAGAAGAGAAAAAGCTGACAATATTTTAAGTTTCTGAGTGTTTCCAGCGGTTGCTTGTGAGCGCAGTAGAGAGCTGCCATTGAAATCTTGGCGATTTCCGCATATTCACAGATTTTTTCCTGACGCAGACGTGGAAAATCTGGTACACACGAACAATGCTGGAGGGGGCATGTTTGCAAAAATAACATAACTCCACAGCGCAGGTCCTTGTGGTCCTCACTGACACATCAAGTACAGTATAAACTGAGTTTATCTCGGCAAAGTAGAAGTGCTCACTAACAAACATTCAGACACATTTATCAACAAAATTTACACCAACTTTTGTGTTTAAGAAAATGTTGTACTGTAAATTGTATAGGTTCTGTGTCTAGTTTCCAAATAACATTAGCCCTAATTAAACTCTGTTTTGTAATCAGACGACAACTGTACTGCTGGTATGCACGCTTAACTATTTCTTGCAATAAAACTAGAGAAGTCATATGCATAAAAAATAGCTAACTAGTTTGAGTTGTTTTTTTCTGAAATCTCTCAGAATTGTTTAAAATGAGAATAGAATCAGGTTCTAAAACATAAATTGCAAATCCAATTGCAAACATAAACTGCAAATCAAATTGCAATCACAACACAATCAGACATTTTCCTCAAATTGGGCCGCTCTCAATGACAGTGTGGAGCAGTGATGGGTAAGTGGACGGTTATCTGTGTGACTGTGCATGTTTGTTCAGGCTGCAGTGAGCAGCTTGTAGTGAGTCTAGAGCAGTCTGCTGTCACAGACGCCCTGGTTTACGTCTTTCCTCCGCCCGGACGCTGTGTCGACTTCACCGGCAGGTAGGGAGTCTTGTCACTTTCGCCTCATCTGTCAGAAGACTGGATTATTCCTTGAGAGACTAGAATTGGCGGCTCCGAAATTTAGGCCGTCATCAATCATCCCGCCACAGAGGCGGGGACACAAGGAGGGCATGGATGCTGTATGGGAAGAAGAAGCAGAGGCTCATGGGAAAAAGGAAAAAGAGAAAAGCTTCCATCTGACAAAGCAAGTTGGAGGGACTTGATCTCCATTTTTGACAGGACAGTAACACAACTAACAATAGCTAATATAGGAGAAAAAGTGTCCAAAAATGTTATAAAATACAGATAATTGCTTGTAACAACTATAGAGACAGTGTGGCATCTGTTGTCATGGCAGTTGTGATGGCAATCCTTTAAGTGGAGACCAACAAAATTCACTTTAAACCCATGTAAAAACAAGGCCAATAATTCATAAATTAAAGGGAGGAGCTTAGCTTTGTGGTGTATAATGGAGAAAAGAGAAATGTGAATAAAAAAGCAGATTGTCACAAAAATATCCAGCTCTAATTGTCATTTCTGGAATAAAACCAGTTCCCCCTCAACAGAAAGTATTTAGTACCGTTGAAAATGTGTTCAACTTCATGAGACCTTTTCTATAATAACTGACAAATGTCTGGAAGATAAGCCAAACCAGCCGTGAGCGAATCTATTTCTGTATACATTTTCTAACAAATCCCAGTCGGCATTTAACTTAAAAACACTACATTTGCCTCACAGCGTGGCACTAGTCCACATTACAGTTGTTGAAGCCTCCCCGACATCTTCATGAACCAATTTAGGGAGCAATCAATTCCAGTGTCAGGACGAATAAATGAAAGCTCCATTTCAAAGTCATTTTTCTATTTTAAAAAAAACAACGCTTCATCACACATCTCACAATTTAATTTACTGTAAGCCAGATGCTCCCTCCCGTCTTTTTATTATCCATTTGAAACAGACGCACACTTGATTATAGGAACAACAAAGCATGGAAAACCAATAGATTTCTGATGTCCTACATAGCTCTGTCTATTTATATCTGAGGGTTCTGGCCTGGGCGAAACCAGAGAGCTGCTCAAATTATAAAATCAATTCTAATTCAAATATTCATCACTGCATTTCAAATCCAAGAAAGCTGTTCTGGTCAGATCGGTTGACGCCACGCCAAGCTTGAGTAAGATTGATGTTGGCTTAATCCTCTTAAAAAACAACATGATATACAGTAAATTGTGCAATCAAAGGCCTGTGTTACGAGCTGTGTGCACTTAATCTGTGAAGTATTGACACACTGAAGGGCCCAGATTACATAGAATTGACTACTTTTTGTTGTCAATAACGTACCCCCTGTGTTTTTCTTCATCTGCAATTCTGCATTACTAGCCTGTCATCTGCAAAGCTCAAGAAAAAAAAATAAAATACACCAAGTACCACCAAAGATTAGGTTTGCCAAGTATTGTTGAGCGACATGGTAAAATACATCTATTTCTTGCATGTCATGTTTTTGATTGATTTTTGTGAATAGTTAATAAAATCATCTGCTTTGACTTAAAGTTCCTACTTCACTGTCAGTGGCTAAATCCAACTGTCAAAGACTGATCAGTGTTGCCAGATTTTCAGTGAGAAACAAGCGATCAAGTCTTAAAAATACATCCCAAATCAAGCAATGCAGCCTTCAAGAAAAAGTTAATAACATAATTGATTATATAGAACATTATAGTTGCAAAACAAGTGGCAATGTTGTTGGAAAATTATAGTTTTTCTAACATAATAACGACTTTAAGACATAAAAATATGCTAAAAGTCACTAATGTATATTTTTTGTGAATCAAACTTGAAAAAAACAGTAAAATTCACCTCTTTTTTGACTTGAAAGCACAACTTATGACTTTCAAAATTCATAAGAACCCCAAAGTCGTTATCAAAAATGGACTTGGCAACTCTGAGGCTAAGTAGGCTGAAAAAAAAAATAGTCTGTTTTTGAAAACAAATACAGAAATAGGAAATCATGATATGACAATTTCATCGAAACGGAGACTGTCACACTGATGGACTCACGATTAGACTTTTTTTTAGACTTTTTTTTACGATATTATCCAGCCCATTCCCAAGTGCCTCCTAAATCTAAACAGGATCTATAAGCGGACTATTCCAGGTCTAGCATAGAGCTAAACAAGATCTAGAGTAAGAATGCACCTTTGCAATAAAAGCTTTAACTACAAACTGACTCAAGTAAGATAAAAAAAGTGAGTAAAATGTACTCTAAATTGCCAAGAACCACCAGTGGTACATGTATCATAGTTTGAGAAACACTGCACCAAAATAACCTAAAGTTGTAACCTTTTTTGTTATGTTTTGTTTTTAGATATTTTCTTATCGAGACAACAATCATTTCTGTTGCACTGCCAAAAGCAGTTTAAACAGGCTAAAGCAATAACTTGCTTCAAAGTGGCTAAAATTGTTCAATGATTCTATTGGGTTAAACAATGCAGTAAAAACAATGCAGTACTTTCTGTATTACACTTAATGACATAAAAGAAGGAAAGAAAAACACAACAAAAGCTTGTAACTCTATAGGCAAGTTTCTGATTAGGAATTGATGTTATAGCAGTACAAAAACTACTTAATGCCATGTCGCCTTTAAAAATAGATCTTAATATTTACCATAAATACATGAAAAATGCTAAATTCTAGCTTTGTTTTGATGAGAAAGCAATGTTAGAAGTAGAACATGGTGGAAAAAACTCAAAAAGGTTACTTTTATACTTTTGTCAAAAGACGCAAGTCAGAGTTTAACTTCAAAATAAAGTATTTTCTAACTGGATGATAATCTCAGGAGACCAAAGATGACTCAAATATGCCTGAGTCATTATAAAAATTACTTTGATAATGTGAGAACAGAAACAACTATAACCTTGGTCAAATGAACATATTGTAGTCTGTAAAGTGTTTAAGTCAGTGAAAAGTATTCTGCACTTTTCATTACCCCATGTGTTCTGATTCTATCTTAAAGAATCCAGATAAAGTGAAATAGAATCCCATCTCCAGTGTATGTTTGCTGCTTCCTCTCAGACCTGATGTGTCCTGAACGCAGCTCCAGTTTCCCCCAGGGCCTCATGAAAACGCCACACCATAATGGCCTTAGTGAAGAAGAGCTGCTCTGATGTGCATGTGCTGAACGGGGTAAACACGCCGGGTTGATTCTTATGACAGCACAACCTAAAATACCCCTCGTAACCACGGCAAACCGCGGCTGACACTCTCTCAGACGTCCCCAAGTCATGGTTAGCGCTTTTAAGAAGAGAGTATAAAGCTGCAGATCGGAGGCAGCAGTCTTACTTCTGCTGTAGTTTTACATTGTTTTTTCTTCAAATTTAGGTTGATATGGTCATAATAATGTGTTTTTGGGAGAAAGTGTAAAAACAAAAGATATCAGATAAAAATTTTAATAAAAAAATCGAGAAATCTTAATAATCAAGTTTTCAGCCATCATGTGACAATAAAAGCGCGTTTTTCTGCTGAGAACAGTACTCAGCTTGAATGTTCTTTTTCATAGTTTTGTTTTTTTGCTAAATAAATCTGTAGTAACTGAACTTTCTTACTTGAAGCGAAGAGAAGAGTCTAGTTTATATAATTGGAAAATCAGATGGATTGATCAAAAACAAAAGAAGAAAAAAAAAAAAAAAAAACTTTTTTCCGATCACCCAGCCCAACATATTTTGAACTTGTTCTTAATTTATGTGAAGCTCTAATTTATATTACAACACGTTGCTTGATTTAGAAAAAAATATATAATCTTAATTAGGGTTGTAGTCCAGCAAAGATATTATTGGTTGACAATAAGGCAAAATTACTAAAGTAGGCTATGTCTTTGACACTCTGACCCAAACTGTAAAAAAGCGTAACAAAATGACCAATGCATTGGAGCATAAGCAAAACAAAAAGTGTAGAAAGGTAATAAAAACATATTGCAGGGTCACATCCAAAGCTTCAGATAACTCAAACTCAATTAGTTGTTATTATATAAATGAACTTGCAAAATTGGAACTGAATAGATATTTGACTAACTAAATTTACTCTATCGACTGATCAAGTAACTAAGCGACCATAACCAATAACATAATCAATGATGACTGAAATCATATCACAATTATGATTATTTACTTCAAGAATACCATAGCATTAGCGCCTCTAAAATGCGAAGAATTAACAAATAAACTGAAAGAAGGAGACAAAAATAGTGACAGTACTTGACAAGTGGCACTACTTTATTCACTCAAATCCATCAAGCAATAATCTCAATTGAAGCTGAAAAACAATTAATTGCACAACTCTATTCACCTTCCTCCATCTCGCACAGTAGTATTCTACTTCCTGTTCAGCTTTGTTTTTGTCTTGCAGGGTGATCTTAAACAGATTTAAATGCCAGTTAAAATAAACCCTTTGACTAGGTTTTACAGAACCCAAGCTTTCAAACAAGTTAGCGGGGCAAAATAAGTTCAGTTACAATTAGAAAATCCTTCCATAGAAGAAATGTTAGGCTTAGGAACAGGTTATAAAAATTGCAAAATGGCTTTGTAAAATAACCTTATGTTGCAGAGTCATGTTTTTAAACCAAAAAACTCATAAATTGACATGAACTTTGCATATAGGCCTCAGTCGTGCAAAAATGAACTTTTAACTGTACTATTTTCATCCACCATTTTGACACTGTTTCGGATGATTCACAACACCCCAGCATGAAACTGCAGCATCCGACTAAGACCTCCGGGTTTACAGGCTCACTCTTCTCGGTGGGGGCTGTTTTCCCCTCTCTGTTCTTCCCATTGGAATCTGCTGCATTATTCAAAAGACACTTACTGAGCCTTGCACTTCCTTGTACATCTTTGGCACCAAGCTCGACTTGCCAACCAGTCACAAAACAGCCAAACTAGAAGCCGTGCCTTTAAAAAATTCATCCTCTCCTCTCTTGTCGCTCATGCCTCACCCTCTCGTTCCAATTAACGGCACTGGAACACTTTGAGAACTTTTTATCGTAGCGAACAATTTCTTGCGCGTCAGCTTTTCCAGAGTAAATCCAATTCTCTGACATGTCATAATCCCAGCCTGGAAAATCAGATGCTGCGTCTTCTTTAGCTTGACTCCTGTTTCTTTCCATCATCATGCAACACAGAAAAGACTGAGAAGAGATAGCATCAATGTTTAACAAGTGCTTAGCTCCGAGTCAAAGCCCCACTGGTTCCCGAAGATGCGCACATGCTCATTGTTGGAAGCTTAAGAAAGTCTTTGCCTTCCCCTTTCGACATAAACCCACATACACCAAAAGCAACGCTGGTAAGCTTTATTCATAATCGCAGAATTAGATCCGCCTCAGCATCTATAGGCTCCCCGTTTGCCCCGACAGTGCACAAGGCTTCAAGCTTAATTGCCAAACATTTCCAGAGCAAAAGGGGTGAATGGTAATTGTCATTTCCGCCTAAGCCACAATGATCAAAGCTCCCCTGGCTACCACAGTGAGTAATAAGGATTTATGCCTACAGCTCGTACTTAACAGTCTGCCTGCCAGATCCAGGGTTAGGATGCTTTCTCCACACTCAGACAGAGGACACTGGGGAAAGTTGAGCCATAGGTCTAGAAGATGTGGCGATTCACATCTGTTTCCTGATTGAAATTTTGTTTAATGCAGCTCTTTGCATTAGAGCTGTGCCAGGAATCAAAAGATGGTTAGATTGTGATTCTAACTTTGGTCCATATCAGTATTGAATGATGCACTTTAATCGACAAGTCTAACAGCCAATCATGTGTGAGCAATAGTGTGGGATTCAGAATGTTCTCAAGAGCGTGTTTACAAGAATGAGAATGTAAATTATGCATAATAATATATAGTATATGCATTTTTTGCATTGTTCCTGTGCTTCAAAAATGCACCTTGGCACTCCCTCTTTGTAATTCTATTCACCGAAAATAATACAGGCAAGCACACATGACAGTTTTCCCACATTAGAAATTGAGATAAAGCTCTATCCTTGGGCTGAAGAATAGAATACCTTCTATTCTAAGGTAAGGGCCTAAAAATGAGTCTAAATGATTTTTGGGCTCAAAAACAGGAGGAGATAGATCTGTGACATCACAGATCATAACTTCAGCTGTGTTTTAGAAGAGGAAGCAAAGTTTGGTTAACTAATGTCAGCATAATATTCATCTCAGGACTTCATGTAAATTGTATTTTTGTAGACGTCGTCTGAGTTTCTACACCCGTGAAAATGTAAAATTTCCCCCAAACTTAACCTCCTGTATTCGCCAAACTCAGACGTTCCCATGTATTCTAATGCCGTGCGAGTGTGTATGTCTGTTTTCAATCGGTGAACAGTTTATACATGGACTAATAATGACTCTGTGGCTTTTTTTACTTTAAGATTTGAACAAAATTGTTATTACTATTCTTTACGAATCATTTTCCAATGAAATTGTCGTTTTTATCTACAATTATAAAGCTAAACTATGATTAAAAAATCTATGACTCGGAAATAAAACAACCCTGTTGTCGTAGCAACGAAAGGTCGAGAAGATGGATGTTTGCGGAAAAGTTGACGAACGCTACAAAGTCTGGATGGACGGGCTTTATCATTGTAAATAGATTAAAAGAAGAGAGTCTACAGCTGTTTCATAAGAAATCTGATGTGTGGATGTGATTCTGAACGACGGACTCAACAATGTGACGAGGAGCTACTATGCTGCCACAGCTCAGGTAGGGTAATTAACATTAAAACAAACCGAAAACACAAGAAATGCTCATTTCATGAATGAAGCAAAAGGTTGTTGTCATCTGTCGTCAATTCTCGAAAGTCTAAGAAAATTACATTGAATATTTCTGTTAGACGTCATGGGGTCATTTTAAGTTTGCTGACGTCTCTAGGTAAACATTATACCATGCGAAAGGGACACAAATCATTCAAATTGGGGAATGGTGGAGCCAACGCTGTTTTTTTAACACCAGTTCCTCAAAAATGATGGGCCTTGCAACATTCTTATGGATTTAAGCAGCTAGTTAGTGTATGCGTACTATATATATATATATATATATATATATATATATTTTTTTTTTTTTTTTTTTTTTTTTTTTTTTCTGTTTTACTCTGTTTTAACCAAAAATCCACCAAAGAGACTCAGTGTACCCCAGTCTCCTCTGTTCATTGTCACACATTCATGGCATAATCTTGGTTCTCTTAATGCCTCAGAAGAAACTCAAAATGAACTGGCATTTCACTTATTCATACTTGATCCTTTGTAAACCCCAATTACAAGCCTCAGAAGTAGCAGAATCTTGTATAACTGGGAGCAGCATGAATCACCATGTTACTACTGGACCACTATGCTAAATCATTCTGACTGCAGCAGCAAAGCGAGAACTCGAGGTGTGCGAGTCCAAACAAGCGGAGCACAGACTTACCCAGCGTGAGGATCTCGGTGTGACCGGGCCGGGCCACGTGGTGCTGCTGGATGGTCTGGTAGAGAGTGGCCTGGCACAGGAGCACCCAGCCCAGCCAAAACCATGCGGCCAACACCCACGACATGGTACGAGACGACTGCAGAGGACAGAGAGGAGATGGTTACAGGAGAACAGAACATAAGACTGTACTGGATCTTTCTCAACACGCATGATGTTGTTCCTGTGTTCTCCCAGTTTGTCCATCATATGATAAAAATGATATGCTTCTACAGACAGTTGTAACATTTTTATTTACAGCCATTCTGGGTCAGCTTCTATTCTAAGGTAAGAGCCTAATTTACCAATTCCGATGCAAAACGTATATTTTTGTGTTTTGCACTCAATTTACTATTGGAAGATGCACATATAACATCTACAACTAATACACATCACTTCAAAATGTGGAGAATTAGCCTCTGTGTGGGACCCAAATGTCAGTTGTGTCAGTAGTTTGCTCCCCGTAACGTTGACCAATAGATGACGAGGTACCTCGTTATCTATTGGTCAACGTTTTACTTGTCTCATCATGTCCACAGTTTATATATTTTTATCATTCTTTTTTGTTTAGCATAAGTACAAGGCTGTTACAAATCTATGCAACTGTTTTTGACCAAGACTGACAACAAACAATTTTTGAAAATCCTCCATACAACCTTTAAGTGCTTAAGCATAGTTAAAATATTGCTAAAATACCTTACCTAATAATGAAAAAATGCCAAGAACCAAAATATGGCAAAACTAGAGTCACCAACTGATAATTACCAAAGAAAATAAAAACAGTCAGACATATTGTTGTTGTTTTTTTTCTTCTGTGCAGAGCCTGTTCTCACTTATAATTTGAATCAATCAGAAACACGAACAAAACTACAAACCCACAACTTCACAAGTACAAATGTTTATGCTGCAAAGGCTCAGAAAAAAACAGCAACTTGAAGTGTAAACTGTTTTAGTCAAACATTACTTTCACCTTTCTTTCATAATCAGAGGAAGTAAACAGTGTTATAAAATGGCAGAAATAGATTTATTAGCAACAGTGTAAATTCTCTCAGTGAATGAACGAGAGTGAATGATTGTCTGTGTGCTCCAGTCACCCACCACCCTAAACGGAAACCAGCGAAAAGATAATGAATTCATGAATAAATGATTTGATTTGAAATAAATCAAATACCATTTAATCTCATTTACAAAATCTTACACCAAATCTGGTGCCATGAACTTGTTTCCTCATAATTGGTCATTTTCTCCTCAGAAAGTGTTGCAAAAGCGGAACATTGTGGAAAAGTCAGGCCTCTACACGGTGTCTTCATCTAATTATAAAACATTGTGTCTTTTCAAAAAGCCCAGCAAGTCACTATATAACTCTTTGGGACGAGCTGATTGGCTGTTTACTTTTGCTACACTGGGCATGTAGAACTGCATGATTTTTTGAGGGAAATATCCAATTAGGATTTTATTTCATTTATGCATTTATTTATTTTTATTGACTGTAGTTTGTAATGCACCAATTACTGTAAAAATGCATTTATGTGTTAGTGTCTCCTGGTGTGGGTGATTTACGAATCAGGAAAAAGGTAATTACTTCAAAACGCCTCTGGACATGTGTTTAAAATTCTTTTAATGAGAACAGGTTGTTTTAATGCAAAGATTTTATTGAGGCAACATAAAAACTTATCAATTGAATTAAGATTACCTTGAGCTTAGCAGAAAAGGAAATTATCAGCCAGAAAATGTATATTATCTGCATCAAGATTTTCAATCAAAGTTTATTCAAAAACAAACTGAATCAACATTTAGCTCTATTCTTATTTACTGATTTCGCTGTGCCTGGTAACTTGTAACTGTAATTGTTTTCTAACATTATTGTGAGCAGCAGAAGAGAGCTTTAAATGTAAGATTTTCTCCTATTCAGTGTCTGACTTTAATTAGCTATGTTACATCGCTTCCTAACACTTATATAAATAGTTGTTTTTTGAGTGAACTCCAGCTGTAGTGTTTTGAGTGTGATCAGGTCTGATGCATGTTCAGATCCCAAAAAAATGTGAGCTTTTGCATTGCTCCCGTTCAGTCAACTAATTCTTTTTACCTGACTAAGAATTTCTCTGACTAACTGCAGCTCTATTGTCATGTTTTGAGATCAAATCAAGTAAAGTTCAGAGCAGAATGGGGATAAAAATCAAACTCAACACTGTGATAATCTGTAATTGTGAAATTGTCAATCATGTTTTCTATTTAATGTAGCATACAGAGCTTTTGTTTGTTTGTGTCTTAGTCAGTTAATCAGTTGATTAAGTCGACCAAAAGTATATGAAGATTTATATTTAACAGCAACAAAAGAGGTGAAGGACTGAAGCTTTAGTCTAATTAACCTGCCTTTTTAAAGTGTTTCCTCTTCAGTTTTTGTACAGATTTACTTTTTGCATGAGCTACATTACATAATTAGCCTTTTCAAGAACAGTTTGGGTGAGATAAGATCAAAAAGACACCTTTTAACTTCAGAATATTTGCCATGCCTCCTATTTAGTCACTAATCGGTCAATAGTACATGTCCCGATTAAGAATTTCATTAGTTGGCTGCAGCTTTAATACAGTTGTTTGTTCAAGTATAAACTAGTTCACTATCTTGCTTTGAATGAGTGACAACCGGACTTAAGGAATCACAGTAAAGTGTGCTTAGTTCCTGTAATTGCTGCATTGATTTTTCTGACTTTTTTATCAGTTAATTCAACAATCCTTTAAAGTTCTTTAAGACTGATTTCTGCTTAGAAGCTAATTGTATTGTTTGTTTGTTTGTTTGTTTGTTTGTTTGTTTTTAGACTAGGTTACATAAATCCTGAAAAGGAAAATGTATATTTGGAGATTACTGTATGGCCATATTGTCCATGATAAATTGTGATTTACTTTTGAGGCAATATGATATTTGGGATATTGTATTGTTCTTCTATGTTTGCTGCAGCTGATTTTCTAGTTGAATATAATATAACTGTGAATGTTAATGCCTAAAGATGCACTGAATATGACTGTGAGGAGTTCCTTTGACTGTGCTTAAACTGCAGACACTAGGGTTAAGGGCTGGAAGCAGAAAACTATATCACTAAACTAACTTTTATGTCAGCACATGTCATCCTGCCTCAAGAATCAGGTTATAACGTAGTTTAGAGTCGAATCCAGCCTCAAAACGTGTTCTTCCTCTAAAACTGACTTCTTGTCTGTCAGTCCATCATCACTGTGCATAGGATGGATGCAGGCTGCGACCATGAATCTGAAATTAAACACTAACCAAGAATTAAGCATATAATTACCGGTAATGGTGCATTGTAAATCCACACGCCTGCTTATTATCCACTATAAGAAATCTTGATTCGTTTACGGGGCGTTGATTGCCTCGTTTTTTTCATAATATATGCAGTTTAGTTTCTAGGCTTGTGCGTAAAAACCGAACGCAGCATTTTTCCCATTTTTTTGTCTTCACACTCAAAACTCGTGCAGCAAGTTTAAAAAACGTGGAGAAAACACGATGTCATCTGCGGAAAGAGATGTTCAAATGCAAACTCTTCGCGTGTGCAAAGTCAAACAGCACTTAGGTGGAAGAAATTAGATTAAAATATATGTTATAGTTGAGAAAGTCGTCAGTACCTGCTGAGAAATCACGTCTCGTTTAGCGTTCTCTTCAGTTACGCCGCGTAATAACAAAAAAGTGCCACAATTTAGCTACGTAGCTAGCGAAGCAAATTTAGTGAAATCTAAATCTTCGTCTGCATTTTTTCAACTTATGTAACGAAGACAAAGACCACGCTGTGATGTTCTCGTGTCCTGCTCTAAAGTCTTGTCATTTTTTAATCTTTAAAACACGAACCCCACCTTATCTTTTCCTCTTTAGATGCTTCTCAAAAGTATAACTAACCACTTACTTACCTGATGCTTTGGAGGGAAATGAGTTGTCACAGTCACCACCTGCCTCTGTCTCCAGCAGTATCAGTCTTCTCCGCTAAATCCATCCATTTTCATCCAGTCAAAATATCCAATGTTAAAAAAGGGAAATCAAGCTGCAACACTGTATTTCTTTTAATCCTTGTGCCACGCGATTTTGGAGACTAGGCTATAGGAACGGGACGCACTGCTCAAGTCGTTCAAAAAAAAACAAAAAAATAATCTGTGTTAAATCTTCCTCAGCGCAGTCAGTTTCTTTAGTTTCCTCCGCAAGAAGCAAAAAAATAAATAAAAATAAAAAATAGAAACCAGGTGATGAAACGATCTTTTTTTATACGCTCTCTTCACTCAAGTCGCTCCGTGTCCGCTCTTTGGCTGCGTCTTCCCCATTGAGAAAGCGCTGGAGTGCCGAAGCTGACAGCGCAGAGCTCCAACTCTGTGAATGTGGGGGAAAAAAGGCAGAGCCAGTGGCAGCGAGCGTGTATTACAATGTAGCCCGGGCTGTAAAGAGAGAGGGAGCAGCTGATCACATGGCGTATTGGTGGTGGAAAAGCAGGACAGCCCACTTCTTCTTCTCCTACCTCTGCATCAACTCTCCTTCAGTGTGATTTAATAAGCCAGGCTGTCACACATACACATCCTTTGCCTATAACCACAGCAGAGCGCGCGCACGTACGTAGCCTTCAGCTGTCCGCCAGTGAGTGAGTGAGAGAACATGAGTAAATTGCTCTTTGACTCATCGTCGCCCTCGAAATTCTTTGACGAAGAAGAGGCAGTTGTTGGAAAGTTCAGCAACAGACGATTATGACTTCAGTTTGGTCTGAGAGAGCATGATAGTGTGACTTGCGGGCTATTAAAGGAGACGTGTTGTGTTTTCCTCGTGGCTTTAGTTGGTTAAACTGGTAATTTATTTCTTGTTCATTGCAAAGCACAATTTTGACGCTTCAAAAAATCCACAAACTTCCTGTTCAAAACTGACAAGCCACGCCTCTTCCATGTAAAATTTAAAGGTGTACTCTGTAACTTTGTAAAAGAACATGAGTAAAATGATTTTTGACTCATCGCCCTTGAAATTATTTTGACTAAGAAACAGTTGTTTGAAAGATCACAACAGACAGACAACAAAAATATTTTCAACAATTCTGTTTGAACATTATAGTGTGACTTATAAGACTGTAATGCATGGAGAAAAAGAGACAGGAATTGGTTTGCTTACTTTCTGTTCCAAACTTCAGAACGGATAAGTCCCAAGTTTTATTGTAAAGGTGCATTATATAACATTACGATGATGAAAAGTCAACACAGTTTTTGGTCCGATGTCACTTTCCGCGCTACTGCGCATGCTCCATGCAGAAAGAGCTTATCTCCGTCTGCTTAGCGGCGGAAACTTCTTTGAATAAAATAACGAAACGGGACGAAAGCAGTTTTTTCGATCAGGAACAGGTTGACAGAGGTCTGTCGCCTGAAGCTTCAGACTGTGTTTTCTTTTTTTCACTCACCTGAGTGTAACTTTTAAAGGTTGTAGGGTCAAATTGTATTCACAAATATTGATTTAGCAGCATAACTTTTGTTTTCACACAGTGATAAACTCTTGTAGTTAGCTGATAACGGAGCTTTATTGAACTCGTCAGGTGCAGGTTGGGTGCAGGTCAGGTGTGCGCATATCACCCATGTTGATAAACAAAAAAATCTTTATAGAAATAAAATTTAAAGCCATACTAACAATGTTAATAGTGATACATGTGCATTATCATAATGTGTGGAAAAAACACAAAACATTTCTAACTAAAGGAACTGTTGTGTTTTGTTTTTTATTGAAATAAACAGGAAGAGGCTCTAGTCCGAAACAATGGCTCATTTTGTGGCCATGCAAGCCCTTTCAAAGTAACAACAGAGATTTGTATTTTTCATTTCGTGAATCAAAGACATCTAAAGTCTATTTTGGTTAAAATGTCGCACAGTGTACCTTTAACTGTAACAAGTAGCAGTTTTAAACTTATTTAAGTGACAATCTAACCATTTTGAACACTAAAACACAAAATTTCAGTTAGGCTTTTTTTAAAAATCCTATTTTTCTGTGACGCTTTGTATGTGGTAAATATACGCTCAATATTGGATTCAACAAGAATTAAATGGGCTTTTGCTACATATGAAACTGGATTAAAATGTATTACTAATCAGAGACTCTTTTCTCAATAATAATAGTTTCACGCATAATCACATTATAGCTGAAAAAGAATTACTTAATTACAAACTTTTTTTTTTCTTTTAGTTCATTGTTTATTCATAAGACAAGAAAACTTTTCTCAGAAATTATAGAAAGAAGGTTTGCATTAGACCTTTGTATTTACTTTTCTCATTAATTTCCTTACATTTGAAGCTGAAATTATAAATGTAAGTTCCAAAGATTAATTGTGACTATTCAAAATAAGTCTATCTTTTCTGGGTATGTATTCTTTCCAACATAGCATACATTACAATCATTCATTTATTACTTTCTTTTTTCTTGTGCTATAGAGTCAGGTGGAAGGAAGGCATCTATTTTCCCTATATATGACATAATCCAACCCATTTTAAGAATAGAGGTAAACTGGTGGGTAGATTGCCTGACCAGCCAGTCCCTACACGCTTTGACAGACACTGTACAAAGACGTAAGGGTCTGGGATCAGAGCGCCGGGGTTCAATTTCGAGGACGGGCTTTCCGACCGCGGAGTGAACCAATCACAGAAAACCCGGAAATTCCCCCGATGCAGCGACGCGCTAAACCGGTTGGTATAGTAAATATGTAGCGCAAGGATTTTTCAATGGAGCAGTGACCTATGTGAAGGCTCCGAACACGTTCCTAATTGTTCAAAACCAAAGCTAGAGCCGAAAACAATGATCTATCAGCTACGTCCGCCATCTTGAATATTTTGAGACGGTTAGAAAAAAAGTTTTGAAATTGCGGAGCGGAGGGGAGGAGGGAAAGGGGGGGGGGGCGTTTGCGATTGGATCGTCCTAACTTTGGACGACGAAATCATTGGCTATCTCTTCAGTTTCAGACCCTTCTGCATTCAAACAGAATGCAGGAGGGGCTGACTGGTCAGGCAAGTGGGTAGATGGCATAAATTTCACCAAAGACATTAAGATGTGTATAGAAGGCTTCTCACATATCATGAGCGCGTGCAGGTCTATTTTGTCCATTGTTTGCTCAGAAGGCTGTATAAGAGAATAGGCTGCACTGACATTTGCTTAGTGGTTCCTCCACACCAATCCAGCATTTTCATATTCATAATGGAAGGGTTATGATCAAAGTGCATTGATATCTGTAGCCAGTGTCCTATTCATTTTTTTTTCTCCAAAGCCATTTCAGTATTACCTAGATGGTGGAAGATTGAATGAATTTGGGTCATGTATCATCACAATAGAGCTCTTGCACCACATGGCTACATTCATTGAAGAAACAGCAGGAAACTATGGCAACAGGCCTGAAAATTAGATTAGATTCAGGTTAGATTGTGTCATCTAATAAACTGTAAATGAAAAAATATGTCTTCAAACTAATTATAATAAACATTTACCTGTCATAAATATGTGTTTATGGTTTTAATTAGATTTGTTTTAAAGCTAATGTAATAAACATATGAAAAGCACGGGTTTAACATTATCATTCAGATTAATGTAAAAAAAAAAATGAATAAAGCTCGTATTATTATTAATTTTAAAAACACAGCAATGTGTTGGAATAAAAATCGATACTCATGTTAAATTACAGTTTATATTAGGCCTACTATTGTTGGACATGTTGCAATTTCAATAACTTTCCCATTCATGTTGCAAAATCATTTTGTTGAATTGCAAGTGTAAAATATTGCCTAAAAGAACAACTAGCCTTAAGCTTTTTACGTTTTACTTTAAAACTAAGGTAGAGATTCACCAATATAATATAATATCATATGGATGCTTTGCGTCCTCTCAAACCTACAGGTTGTATGTTGTGAAAGTGCAATCAATAACAGATTTACTTTAGAGATAATTGCTACTAAACAATTGCCATTGGGAGTAGTTAAATCATTCCACTAATAAATAAGTAGAAGTGAAGAGTTGATTTCCTTCTCTTCATTAGCTGCAAATCCACTTTTCTCGTCAATTTGGATTTTGTTAATTTGGTAAATCATCTACTTGTTGTCTCTCTTTAATATGTCAAATCTACGTTTCTGAGTTTTTAACCATGTTACAGCAGTGTTCTCTTAACCTTAGTTTATCCGCAGTTGTATTTGCATTAATTGATTCAAGTTTGAGTATCTTGTATTGTCCTGAAGCTGATGCTCCAGTGGTCAGAAAATCCCTGTCTTCACCTATCACCTATCCCCACCCACTTGTCTGTAATTAATTGTGATTACTCTTAAACAGATT
Organism: Mugilogobius chulae; assembly: GCA_038363315.1. Classification (NCBI taxonomy): domain Eukaryota; kingdom Metazoa; phylum Chordata; class Actinopteri; order Gobiiformes; family Gobiidae; genus Mugilogobius; species Mugilogobius chulae. Next base: position 42,768,068 of record CM076402.1, on the reverse strand, counting down.
CCAAGTAAAACATGTATGGTTTAAAATTGTCATGTAACCATTTTCCAACAACAAAAAATACAAAATTAAAAATGTATAGCTTAATAAAGTAAAAATTTACAATGAAGTGGTCAGATTTCAGTTCTGCAGTTTTAAACAAGAAGTCAATAGACCTGTTGTTGTTTTTTTTTGTTGTTGTTTGTTTTAAAGCTGTTTTAAATCATTTTTGTTTTACAACAAACAAAGTGTGAATTATTGATCTATGCCATAGTTTCTTCCTAAATATACAAAAAAATCACAATAGGTCTTATTTAATAGTAAATAAATAATTTACTGAGCAAAAATAATCTATGATCTCCAATAAAGTTGGGTAATGTCAGCTGAAGTTATTGGTTTAAATGCAAATGCACTGCCTCTGGAGAAAGCATGACAGAATGACCACAGTTCCAGCATCTCTTTTAACTATTTTCCTACCTTTTGTGGTATACATTTATGCATATCAAACAGAGAGGGCCAGAAGTTGCCGCCTTTGTGTAATTTGGCAAGTTTTTATCCGTGACATTCTTCTTGCTACAGCTAATTTGATTCAGACGTGTGTCTGGTACACAGTTAAGTGGTCACCAAGGAGGCTTTCTGTCTGCATTTCCTCCGATATTACCAATAAAAGGCTTAAAAGTATTTATGAGTAATTACCAATTCTTCTCTTTTGTGAGCACGCAAATTATTGTTCACGGTCTAAATTCATTTTGTGGAGAGCGTTGACAATCCTTCCCATTGGACGCAGCGGAATCCGTGAAATGAGACAGACCCATAAACAACACCCTCAGAGGAGACGATTGAAGGCATCCAATTTCAATCAGCGTTTGTAAATTGTCCAGTTGTGCTTTCATTTTCACCAAGTTAATGTTTCTGTGATTCCATGCTTTTGTGCAAATGGGCTTGTGCAGACCAAATTCTCTCTCTCTCTCTCTCTCTCTCTCTCTCTCTTTCTTTCTTTCTCTCTCTCTCTCCCTGACTTGGGGGCTTCCATCATTTCCAAACAGCTGTCGTTGCGACCCGTGCCAAGCCCCAACACCGACACCAGCCAATCATGAGCCAACTCGGAGCGTGGATTGGGGCAAGCCAAGCTGCTCTATTTGCCAAAACAACTCTATCTCCTCCCCTCTCTTTATGCCATTCTACTGAATCTCTTCCTTTCAATGTAGCCAACAAGTGAGTAGAGTTCCTGCCTCAGTAACTCCACAGAGTCACAGAACCTGGTGTGAAGTAGGCATTGAAGCTAACGCAATTAAGCTCCATCAACGTTTGAAGACTGTGCTGTTTTTATGCATCTGGACAGACGGATGATCAAAGACAAATGAAAGTCAGACCTTTTGACAAGACTGAAAAAGTTCATCAAATGGGGGTTTGTATGGTGCAATTGGCAAGAATTGACACACTTCAAAAGTAAATGTGTACAACCAAGCAAACAATAGCTATAATGCTACTTCATCCATTGGAGGGTATGAATTTGTGTAGCACATATTCATACTCTGAAAACCACCGAGATTATGCGATGCGTCATTAGCTGATTGGGCAAAGGGTTACAGTACGTCAAGACATTTTTTTCTATTGATTGACTGAAAAGCATAGAAATGTTTTCGCTCCAAAAATACAAAAAGCACCTCTGTGGGCAGTTTGTTTGAGAAGCAAAACAGTTTGTAACTTTTTTGAAATAGACAGAAATATGTTCATCATATTTGTTGTAATCCTCACATTTAATATCCACGATGTGCCCGTCTTTACTTTCCCCAACTCAGTTAAGACCCAGTTAGAATACCTTTCCCAAATTCAACCATATTAATTTAACCAAAGCCTAACCCTAATCCTAATCGTAACCTTATCAAAATTTCTGAAGTAAATGTTATAAAGTATAATAAACCTTTGCCAGCATAGCCATAAATCCAAAGTGATGGCAGTGTGACATAACTAGGTTGGGAGAAAAAATCAGGCCACCTAAACCACAGTCATGGTCTACAATGTATACTATGATTGGTTCAAACTACTATTGATTCAAGGTCTCAAAATGCAAACCTAGAGGAAGTAACTCATGAGTTAGTAAAATCAGAAAGATGGCAAGAATCCATTTAGCTGGCCAGGTTATTTTGTTGTATTCAGTGATCTTAATCCCAACAGCTCTTATTATGGAGGTCACATCCTGAAAAGGTTGAGGACCTCTGGACTAGAGAAATTGATTTCTACAAACAATTTGATTCAAGCCACACACTAAGCTACAAAAACACAAAGATCTTCAAACTCTCTAAAGTAACCATTGACCTATAACCATCAAAGCTTTTAGAGACAATTTTGTAACCCTTTCCAGTTTTTTGCAAGTCCAACATTCTTAGGTCTTCTGAAAGATTTTTTTGTGCAGGGCAGCGTTCACATCAACTAATGCTTCTTTAGAATGGTAATCTCAAAACTTTGAGGTGTTTTTTTATTGGTCAAGGCAACTTCAAGAAACTCCCTCCAATGGATTCATATGCTCAAAAAACATGGAAAAAAGTCATTGTTTTTGGAACATTAGCGTAAGCGATGTGTGTTTGTCAGATCAGATCACAGCAAATCATGCAGAAATCCTGGTATTTCTATGGATCCAAATACTTTTTCTCTCCACTTTACAATTGCAAGCTAGCAACATTTTTAGCTGGGTCTTTTCCGAGATTTTTTTTATTCTAACGAGTCAACTTTATGCTGAATATTAAACTTATATTTCAAAGGTTTTCGCTCTAGCAAAGCACTTCTTCATCGGATGAGAGAGGTTGACGCATTAGTAAACAGAAAAGCATTGTGTCAGGCAGAAAGGTTGAAAAAACAGATCTAGGGAGGAGAAGAAATAGCAAACAAGAAGCCGAGATTAAGGGCAGTGAGAGAGAAAATTCATTTGGAAGAAAATGCCTTGGCAACTCTAGCTCAGCGGCGGACGGTGATGGGAAGAGGATGATTAATGAAATGGAGGGAGGCTGAACTCTAGTCATCATTCACGTCAAATTTATTAGAGCATGCGTTTCGTTTTGGTTACAGGTGTTCCATGTCCACAGAAATAGATGGATAATGCTGCGTTGTAAGAAAATAGTAGAAGAGAAGGTCTATTTATTTTTTTGTCCAATTTCAAGAGAGAATTAGGTTTTTAATGGGTATTACATTGATCACATAATAACAATGGCTTGGAACTATATTAGCATAATTTAATCAACACAATCATTTGTCTTAAGTTGTAGCTGTTAGAAAGATTTGATGATGACGTTTTCGCACATGGACACGTTATGACGCTGTACACATATTTCACATATTTTGTTTTCATGCCTAAAGCATTTTAAATCTTATAATTCTTCACCACAACTATTAAAAGTTCACATAATTTGATTTGTATTGAGGTGTTACTTATCTTTTGGTCCTAGCACTTGTTTGTTTCTTGGTCTTGGTACCAGTACTTTTACACTTCTTGTTTTTATTGGTACTAGTACTTTCACAGTGCTTGTTCTGTGATACTAGTACTTTAACAGTGCTTGTTCTTTGGTGCTAGTACTTTTACTGTGCTTGTAAGTTAGAACCAGTACTTTAACAGTGCTTGTTCTTTAGGACTTTTACAGTGCTTGTTCTGTGATACTAGTACTTTACAGTGCTTGTTAGTTGGTACCAGTACTTTTACAGTACTTGTTCTGTGACACTAGTACTTTTACAGTGCTTGTTCTTTGGTGCTAGTACTCTTACAGTACTTGTTCTTTGGCGCTACTACTTTTACCGTGCTTGTTAGTTGGTACCAGTACTTTTGCAGTGTTTGTTCTGTGACACTAGTACTTTTACAGTGCTTGTTCTTTGGTGCTAGTATTTTTAGAGTGCTTGTTCTTTGGTGCTAGTATTTTTAGAGTGTTTGTTCTTTGGTTTTTAGAGTGCTTGTTCTTTAGTACCAGCACTTTTGCAGTGCTTTTTTCTTTGGTACCAGTACTTTTACAATGCTTGTTATTTGGTGCCAGTACTTTTAGCGTGCCTGTTGTGTGGTAAGCGTACTTTTACACTGCTTGCTTTTTTGGTACTAGTACTTAAACAGTACTTGTTCTTTGGTACCCATACTTGAACAATTTCTGGTTTCATATCAGTACATGAGTGTTGTATTGATTTTTGTACCAGTTCTTGAACAATTAGTGGTTTTCGATAATAGCACTTATAGGACACAAGTACTTGAGCAACATAGTTTCCCTTTTTCCCCATACCAATTTTTTGTGATATCTATATATATTTTGTGATATCTATATCTTGTTGTTTTTTTGGTTTTATGTTCACTGCAAAGGACCTATTCAGATTTTTAGCCTAGATTTGAGCCCTTTAACTGGATAAGAATAAATTGTTTACATGATGTGGACTATTTAATTGGTGAATTTTATTGGTTGAATGTAAGACTTAAATTTAAAGAAGAATTTAAAGAAATCCCAGAATTAAGCTATTTTAAAATAAATAGTTTTTGCACTTTGCCAATGCTTGTTATTTCATTATTACTTGGTTTTACGCTACTTGGGCTGTAACATGCATTTTCCCTCGCTACTGATTGCCTATAAACTTACAAAACAAAACTATAATGTCCGCCAGTGTTTTTTTGAAGAGTGCTGTTTTTTTTTCCTGTTCATTTGAGGTTACTAGGTTGTTCATGTATTTATAGAAAATACTTGTTTCTGTTTACCTTTCTTTTGTGGTATTAATAGCACTTTTCAGTTCTATATTGGTGCTTTTATACAAGACCCAGCCAACAAGTCCCAGGAGATACTTGTGAGATAATTATCGAGAAAAACAAATTGTAGTTCATTGCCACATATGCCTGTTTTTACAATAGCCTATATTCTCTGGGGTAAAATGACTGCATTGTGCTACATAGGCAAATAGCCTTGAAGTATGATGTAAAAACAATATGCGTTGCTGTAATTACATAATTGAGAGCAAATATATGTGTGATGGCTCATGTTAAGCTGAAAACGTATTATTTTAGTTAGTACAATACGTTTTGCAGACCTACATTTTGCTCCACAGAAGCTCAAGTTGTAATTTAACAGTCCCAAGATATAAATAATTTTGATGTCACATTTTGTAATTGCTTTCTCAGTTCCATTAAGAAGCTAATTGAAACCCGTTAATCTTTGGCGCACTTCTCCGTAATTGGCCTGTGTTTTATTATTGGGTGTTTTTATGAGCGCTAACGATGCCTTAAAGAGGTTAGCTTAAATGCGATCCTTCCTTTTGGTGTGACTCTGGCTTTGTAAACTGCCCATTATCATCCCATTAGTCTATACAAGCCGCTAACATTCCATAGCGCCACACTGGAGCTGCCTTGGCGTTTGCTCCTGCCGCGTCCAAAGCTTTTACCCAGTCAAAAGAAGGTTGTTGTTGTTTTTTTTTTTTTTGTGAGTTTAAATGATGGGTTATAACAATGACTGGAGGGATTGTTGCCATGGTGACCTATAATAATAAAAGTCAAGTTAAAGGAGCCGTGTTGTGTTTCCAAAATTCTGCTAGGATAGAAGTCAAACTAATAGGCTCGGTTACACAGCAGCAGTACCTTGCTCACTGTGGCGTCAGTGCAGGAGATTGACTGATATAGGATAATCTTTGCTCGTTTTAGCATAGCAGCAATGGAAATAGGACTGTACAAATGACTAACACTCCCGTCAAGGCAAACTGGACTGTGGTTCGATGTCAAATTAGAATGTACATTGTAGAAAATTATCAAAATTGGCCTGACACATCATAATCTTCACAATTAGACAGTGTGTGTGAAATGATTTCTGGGGGTCCCCTAATTATGTGAAAACTGAACATTGATGATTTCCTATTTCAAATGCAGTGATTGATACAGATTCGTATTTGTTGGGCTACAGATATTATTTAGACCAATGTCTTCTATATAAAGTCAAATATAATAAGACTTAAGACTGCATTATCACTTTACATTTTGTGTTTGTGGGTAGTGAATACCTAGGTTTTGTGAGTCATGACTGAAGAGGGTTTAGAGCCACTGTTTTATAGTAAGCAACAATTTACATTTTAATAAAAGCTAGCATTAGTTTTGAGACAGATAAAGAGCTAGCCAGTTCATAGACGGAACTTGCAGATGTAGACTTATAATCTATATTTGCAATTAAATCCGCTTTAGACTTAGTTACATCTATAGCCTTTCTGTCCATAGGAGTGGATCTCTTTTTCACTGTGGTTTTCATCGAGGTTTCTGTTTTTCCCCATCAGTTTTTTCCCTTGCCAAAAAGGAAAGTCTAAGACAGGGGTTCCCAAACTTCTCAGATTGGGACCCTCCAAAATAGCCATGTAACCAACTTGTAACCCCCACAGTAAAATTTAATATATATTTGCAATGATTTCAAGTTAGGCTTAAAATGTATTTATGTTAGTATATTATTGCTTTATATGATGAAAATGCTGTAAAATATGATGCTTCCAGTTAAAAAAACTGCTTCAAGACCAAGTCAAAAATGTAAAGTTCTATCATGAAACCCTTTCGCGACCCCCAGATTTTGCTTCGCGACCCCTCGAGTGGTCCCGACCCCCACTTTGGGAACCACTGGTCTAAGATAGGGTTGGGGTTGACAATTATTTGTCTCTGAGGGTCATGTTTGAATTCAGACAAGTATAGGATGGGCAATTGACGATCACTGATAAAATAAATTCTCATTATTGCAAGTGTATTTTTGTAAAATATAAGCCATTCAAACTATTGTGTTGATAATTTCTTGTGCATTTAGTAAGAACACAAACAGACATAGTCCATAGCTAACTCAATCAAATATAAGAAATACTCTGGATATTTATTCATTTGCTTGTTTGCAGCATTCATAATCTGCTTTGACATGCTTGATCAATCAATGTTTCTGAATGTTTATTAAATGTTTATAGTTAGGACATATGCCCTAGGATTTCCCTGTTGTGGGACAAATCACTGTCATTGCATTGTCATGGTAACAGGTGAAATTATTTGCATCACTACAGGTTAAAATTTTCTCTTAACAACAGAAATCTCAAGTCATTATTATTCAGTAGCTCAATGTTTTTAAACCTGTGAACAACTGATGTGCAGGTATTATAATGTGTGTGACAGAATTAATAGGACTAATTGCAAAGTTAAATCAGTCTCATGCATGACCAGACCCCTTTTAATTCTTCATTCAAAATCCAACTTATTCAATTTTTCTCTATTAAATGCGCCTAAAATCTCCTCAGAGGCGTGCTGCTCTGCATAATGCATGAGGATTTAGCCGTCTGTGCCGAACACCTGCACGGATCAATACTAGAACATCATTATTAAATGCTTTTAGTGCGGACATAGCGTAAAAATCAAGCTGCATTTTATACCATTCAGAGGTAAATGGTTTCCCCAACTCGGCTTTGGCACCAAAACATCTGGTTTATGGGCATGTGGTGCACGTATTTAAAACATAAAAAGAAATATGAAAAAGACTAATTCCTCGAACACACACTGTACTTGTCAGAATATGCAAAACGTGTTATCGTAATCCAAAATATATGTCTATGCATGTTCTAATCCTCCATCCTCCATGAGCATCCACAGGCGTTTTATGAGATTTCAAATGAGAGCCTTGTGTGAATGCTGATGCACCCACGATATCGCTCGCTACTGCACAATATATCTGCCACATCCACAAAAATGTCATGCTTCTTTTATTCACTTTTTTTTTTTCTATTTCATGAGATGTGCAGATGAACAATCCTGGAAAGCAAGACAATTTTAGCATTTTGAAATAAAAAGTAGTACTAAAATGTATTTTCAGTATAATGTTAAAAACTCATATGTAATAATAACTTATGATATCTTGTAATAAGAAAAAAAGAGGCCTGAATGGTCAAATGAAATGACTCACATCAAACTGTATCATGCTGAAGGAAATTCTATCAACATTATTAATCTGGACAGATTGAAAAACTCAACTACGGTGAAAAACAGAAAAAAATAAAAAATCTAAATGTGTGTTCAGTCAAGCTCTGGTGATGCTGGGTGATGTATGTCAGTGGCTTTTGCTCATTGGCGTTTGCTGCCATGTTGGCCACTGCTTTAGCCTTTTGTTAAACGCTCAGGCTATCGGACATGCACAAGTGAGTTTTCCCATGATTCTTTGCGCGACGAGCGCTAACCGAGTGAAGCCAAACGGAGCCGAAAGCGTGGACCTGACTGTTCTGACCAATCAGAGCTATATTATAGACTGGCGCGAGCAGTGGTTTTGGCCAAAATTATATTTCTGTTCGCCAAAGTTGGCCAACATTCATTGTTGTCAATGCCTATGTTTAGGACTGTGAAGCCAAGCAGTGCCTTGTTGAGTGACAATGATTACTAGAGGTTGTGCTTTAGGCAAAACGTAACTCCATTGTCTATGGACCTGTTGTGTGCATGTATGGATGTGGTCAGATCTACCAATGACGCAGATGTAACCCATATGAAATATTGGTACACTTCGCCTGTATGTGTAATTTAAGTTGTAATATAGTGTCCAGTAGAGTGTACAGTGATGCTCCTGCCATGTGTTGCATTCATAGTCACTTCCAACCATGCTCCTCGTGGTGTTGCAGAGAAGAGCACGTATGTAGGAAAAACGTCAAATAATGTCAAATATTTTTTTTAATAGCTTTGTTGTAAACAGGCGTCACATCCCGATAAATTACTTTCTGGTGAGTGTACTGAATGTTAAGTGTTAGCTCATTGTTTGCCCTAAGTACTAACTTGAAACTACACTATTACAAAGTGAATATCGTTCCTTAAAACCAATTGAGATGTTTTATGATTTTGTGCTATCCTTGCATTTTGGTACCTTTGCAAAGAGTTTTCATGACTAGAAAATGACTTAAGGATCGGGCTAATGCTATATTAGTGCCGCAATGCTAATTGTTGCTAACGTTGTCTGGTCCACATTCTTTTGAGTAAACTCTGCTCTCAGCATACCATAGATCTCTGAGATGGGCTGCACTGGTTTAAGTTTAGAAGTCATTCAAATTTATTGTGAACATTTCTGCAGCTTTAGCATATCCGGCATGATTGGTCTGATTATTACTTGTATGCAATTTCTTTGCAGCCTTTGGACCTCAAACAGAGTTACCAAGTCCGCTTCTTTATAGCAACTTTGGGCGTCTTATTTTGGAAAGTTGCTTGTGGTTGTGTTTTTTTTGCTCACCATAAAAGAGGGATTTTAGGCGTTTTTCACCATTGACTTGAAAGTGACGGAAATATGGTCTTTTAGCAACACAGATAAAAAAGTGATTTAAAGTAATTAACCATCATTCTGCGGTGAACCATGAGGTTTAATTGATTATTTTAACAGTTTGTTATTAAAAGGCTGCCGTCGTTGGTTGTTGGTCTCTGAAGATCTGGCAGGACTGAGCTCAAACTAAATTTATCAGGCGGAATCACATGACTGTCATATGTTTTTGCACTTTATTTCTAAATTGTACTTGCCCAAATTAAAAGTTTAAATGACTAGAAACAACAAGAAAAGCTGTGCCACACAACTTTTAATGCCTTCCATATGTTTCACTCCAACTTGTGGCGATCTGATAAACTTGCCTTGTTTCTTCCATATCATAGTTCATACAATAATTGCAAAAACATGCCTTAGTGGAACATAAAATTGAAAACGCGGCGTTGACCCCGCTGGGAAATGATATGTTAGCAGTACATACAGTTTATCACCAGTGGGTAATAAGTTGTGTGAAGTGGGTCAGATATTCTTTAGTTCTTGGGCCACTCTCACCGGGGGACACGTCTTTCCCCTGTCAGCTCAGAATGAAGGAGTAATTGAGCACGAGATGACTCCGGTAGCAGCCATGGAAATGTCCCCTCACGGCCCAATAAAACTGTCCTCTGCCTGCAGCTGTAATTGGAGCGGGGACAGTGGGCCGTGGAGAGCACCTGTTGAAATGCTTTGCTCAATACTCCACCATTAACCTGATGAGACAGGGGACTCGCCACGTTCTGATGGGAAACGGCTGGATGTGAAATTAGAGCGCCCAGGACATGACGCTGATTTCAGTCTTGAAATGCGTTTTATTTGATTTGTGCCGTTCTGAAATCAAAAACAATAAGCAGTAATGTTTATGTTTTTGACAAAGTTACATTTGTATACAACATGCCTTCTCAGTACAATTGCTTTAGTAGATAGCATTCAGGTTCTAAAATGTGATGATGTAATGAGTGGTACGTACTAATATTACCACATAGATAGATAATCCTTTGAAAAGGAAATTGATACTCTGCATTTGACCCATTCTTCCAGTCCACTGGGCTCTGCCAGAGCAGTGTGCTACCGCAGAATGGCGCTTAACCATCCCCATGATGTTGTGCTTGGCTTGGTCAAGGCCTTAGCTGGAGACACAAACGTTGCTAGAAACGCTCTGGCCTCCTAGCAAGAAAGTCCTGGGTTCAACTCTAGGAAGCCCAGGGCCTTTGTGGAGTTGGTGGAATGCGTAGGTTTCCTTCAGGTATTCCAGTTTCCCCCGACCACTAAAAACATGTCCAGTGTGCTTCCCTCCCCTGGACTACAGATGGAAATTAGCTGTAAGTTAGATTCTTGCGTACAAGGAACTGTTGTGCTTAATGGTAGCATCTACACTTAATAAACATTAACATTCACATTTTGGGTTAGCTGCAAAAAAGGAGGATCAGGACTGAAAGATATAGACCCAGGTGAACTCCTGGGAGACACTTGACAGTTTCAAGGCGAAGTACAGGTAACCTTCTGTTAATTTCAGTTGCTGGAGATAGGGTAAATCACACTCAAAATATTCGTTCTGGAAAAACATAGTATCAATACCAAAGTAAAAAAAAAAAAAAAAAAAGAAGAGAAAAACACATTCATGAAAAAATTTACTTTGACACATCAAAATGTAAAAAAAAAAACCAAACACGTCAATTTCACAATCGACTATTGTCTTAGAGACCTATTCACTTTTGATTACGTCAAAAACGTGCACGCTAAACAAATCTTCATTTTAAGCTGCCAACCAATCTCTTTTGAATAACATCATTATCTGAGAAACAGTTCTGATCGCATTACCGTGAACGCACACCTATTGTTCTTTTGATGATGTCGAATAGCAGATCAGAAGATGATACTGCGTCTATGTCTGTGCTTTGAAGTAAATACGCAAAATTAGATTAGGCCTACTCATGAATGTAAAATCTCATGATGAGATATTTTATCATGTAGGAAAGAAAAAAAATGTGTTGAGAACACAATTATAAACAGAATAGCTGAAGAAACTAGAAAAAGAACATCTAAATTTTGCCCTCAAAAACCGTCCATTGGTGCTTTGGATAATAAAAACATGCTTGTAGGAAAGTTGTGTGAATGAGTGATGGCATAATATTTTAAATGCAATTAAAAGCTACGCGGCTTTTGTAAACACTTCTCATCTTCAATTGGCACTTATCTGTGTTCTTTTAATTGCGTATTGCTTTGGAAGGCTTCTCACTTACAGACTAATGCGTCCATTAACCAACGTCGGTGAAAAATAAACTGGCTATAGAACTGCCTCTGCTGACCGTTCATGTGACCTTCTGTTCCACCATGCCAAAGGTTACCGACGCGTTTTTCACCAACATCCAGCGTGTGTCGGCTGGCTGTGTCTTTAAAACACAGCTCACCACACGGACAAATTCAATTCCTGCTCCGCCTAAATGGAGAGGAATGGACGCCGATTAACAGAGTGCAGTAAAGAGGAGACAAGGAGAGGGGGATAGAATGAGAGACCGAGCAGGTTGGGCCCGGGGCACAGAACCGCGAGCAGAGAGCCGCCCACACCGACGCAAGAGGGAGAAAGGAGATATGCCGAACAGAAAAAGGACCGAGACGCAGTCAAGAGAGACACATGGAGAGGCGCCCACGAGAGAAGGAGACCAGCCCGCCGAAGACCCGGGGGCACAATGAAGAGATCGAGCGCCAAGAGGAAGAGCCGAGAAAAACATCCCGCCCTATCGGCCGAGAGACCACACAGCGATAGCGGTGCCACAGTAAGACAGAAAGATACGCGCGGCAGACGCAAGACCGACGGTCCGCGAGGGCGACAACGAGAAAGATAAAGAGGCAGATCGGGAAGCAGAGAGACAACGACAAGGGGCGGCACGACAACACACCCGGGAGAGTGACAGTGACATAGACCAAGGAGCAGGCGGTCCGTGAAGCAGAGAGTCAGTGCAAGAGCCGGGAATACCGACGCAGGCCGGGACAAGAACAAGAGAGAGCTGCCAGGTTACCACAGCCGCCAGAGGAGGCGGCCGAGACAGAAAAGAGGGAGAGCAATCGCAGGCCGCGCAAGAGAAGAACAGCAGCGAGGGCGGAGAGAACAAGGGAAGTCGCCAAGTGAGATTAGACCACAGGCACAGGGAGACGACCGAACGAGACGGAGGGACACATGAAGAGAGGATGGAGCCACCAGGGGAGAGAGAGAGGGCTGCGGAGAGAGAGAGCGGGGACACATGAGCAGAGCCCGACGCCAAGAGGCGAGAGAGAGAGGGCCGAGAGAAAAGAAGAGTGCAAGTGACACTAGACAAGGCAGCACGGCGGGGCGTCGCAGAAGACGGAGCTCGCCACCAGAGGGGACCCAGACCGAGACGAAAGACCGACCGAAGGCAAAGCAAACACGGACGAGTGCACATGTTACAAGAAGAGGCGCCCCGAGAGCACAGAGAGAGGGGGAAGCCGACCACACAGCAAGAGGGAGAGCACACCGAGCGCGGGACGCCGAGAGACAAGAGCACCCGGGACCACGCACAAAGGAACTAGCAGCTCCACAGTCCACGAGAAGAAAACACCACCAGGGGAGGAAGAGAAAACAGCTGTGCGGAGAGGGGAAGACCAGAGCAAGAGCCAGCCCACCGAACGCAACCCGAGCAGGAAACGAACGAGAAGGGAGAACTAATGCAACGAGTGCAGTGAGCATAACACAAGCGACCGGGGGGCAGCAGAGACCCGAGAACTCAGCCGGGGAAGACCGAAGACACAGCAACTGGCAGCATTCACGACAGAGAGACGCGGGGCAAGACCAACACAGCACCGAGAGGAGGAAACCGAGGATACCAGTCCACAAATGAACAGACAATAAACGAGAACACAGGGATTTAGAAGCAGGCTAGACGAAGCACTAAATAGAGCCCATCATAGAGAGCAAATCAAAAGATAGAAATAGTGGGGAAGAAAGAAAAACCAGACATGCACCTATAAGAAAAACCAGAAGATCAGGCATAGCGAAAGGCAAAAATGACACCGCGAGAAGACAGAAACACATCCATTGGACCGAGCAATGACAGAAAAGAGGTAAACATGAAAGAAGGGCGAGAGAGACGAGAGCACGGGAGAAGAGAGAGAGAATCCACTCAGTGAACGTTAAAAAAAAGAAAAAAGCAAGAGAGAAAAAGGCAGGAGCAAGCAGAAAAAACCCGCGACAGCAGAGAAAGGAGCACATAAAACTAAAGCAAATACGTAATGCGAGGCACAAGAGTGGACCAAGAAAAACGAGCACAGGGTAACATGTACCTTTATTACAAAAAAAAGAAAAAGAGACTGAAAAGACGAGGTAGCAAGTTGAGTGCAAAACAAAAAAAAAACAAAAAAAAAAACTTGTGAGAGAACAGAGACCTGACGAGGAGAGGGCAGGCAGAAAACCTTTCGACCATTCGGCGGTCCAATTTCAAACCGCTAAGCAATTCCGACCTCCGAAACAGTGTCAACTTGGTCATTCCTGACAGGAGAAGAGACGGTGCTTAGCCGGGAAGTACAATCTTCAGCAAGACACGTAACTCTGAACTCTTCTCGCCAGTCTCGGAGGAGGTCGACCTCCATAAGATTATGTCTCTTTTGACCCTCCTGACCTGTCAGCGGGCCTTTTCAGAGCTCCAACAAGATAGATTCTGTCCATCACCCGCAGGATAAGAAGAGGAGATGAATGGTTTAACCTGTGAGGGGAAAAACCCCAGGCCGTTTTCATTTTATTTCATTGGCACCTGTGTGGGTGGGTGAGCTCTTGTAAAGGTCTCAAGATTATTCTGCACAGAAACAACGAAACACATGAGTAAATACACAAAATAGAGTAAAAGCATCAGGTTTTAAAAAATATTGATCTGAAGTCATAACGAACAGACTTTGGAATAAACCATTATCCCCCAATACTTTAAAAACGGGTTTTTCACTCTTCACAACATTAACACACGCATTAAAAGGAATGCATTTACTTGCTCTGCAGCCAATGTTTGAGAACTCAGAACAATATTCGTTTCACCTACCTAATCCTTGTACCGGACGAATTACTCGAAGTTTACAAACATGTCATTTACCTACCTTCCCTCCAACAATAAACAACTGTACTATCTTGAAACTAGTACTTCGAGAGACCAGACGATCTTGTTTTCTTTTTAAAGCGAACCGGATCTATAATCAACATGGTTTACCTAAAAACCAACTAATAATATCACACTTATAATACAGGACACAATACCTTGAAACTATTCTGCTAGTTTTATAAGAATATTTTATAAAGAAATGACATGAGCTGCCATTTTGCTTGCATTATGGGACATAAAATAGCTGTTGTCATGGTAACAGGCCAGTTAGCCAGGTCTAAAACTACAGCAACATGAAATTCCATGGTTAATCCTTGTCAGCTTGAAGCCGGCAGCAAATGCCAAATACAGAACGATTATGTGGAATCTAGTCAAAACTGGCAAGATAATCCAAGAGGCCACAGAGGAGAACTGGACACCCTGTCAGCTGGTTTTTTGTGGCAAACTGTTCACACGATAAATCGTGGCAAAGTAACGTGCGAAACACCTATTTTTATGTCATTCAACCCAAAAAATGGCATCCCATGCTTGAAAAACAACCCATAAACAATACAATTTATAAATAGAAGCCAGTTAAATACCTTGTCTTGTAATTTATCTGTTAATAAGCATTTCGACCAGTACTAGAGTTTCTAAGCCATTATTTGTCTTCATATCCAGGGTTCCTTAGCTTCCTCACTCCTTGACTCGAGTGCATATGCCGATTCTAATCTTGTCTTGGTCTTTCAGTCCTGACATCAACACCACATTTTGTATACAGTCGCTAATCTCCAGCCAGTTCATAAGGACTGCACAACAAGATCATACACAAGATCATAAATGTAGACTATTACAAAGTATTTTTACTCAAGTATTGTACTTTAAAAGTTTTCTAGAGAATCTGCACTTTACTTGAATACGACAAAATCTGGTGATTTTTTTTTACTTTTACTTCTTACTTTTCTTCAAGAAGTAACTGGGTTTCTACTCCACAAAAACAAGTTAGTTACTTTTTAAGTCCAGAAAGACCTTTTAACACCAGGTCAGACCAGGACAGTTTAACTGAGACTAGATAAAAACTTTTAGCAGTAAGATTGTCATTTTTACTTTCTGGACTTAAGTACATTTACATATGTTGACTTTTATACTTTTAATCAAATAAAAAGTTCCAGCAGGACCTTGACTTTTACCAGAGTCGTTATAACTAACTGTACTTTTACTTGAGTAGATGGAAATGATCTGTAAAGCTAGAATCTGGTACAATCATCTCTGCCATTGTACTTATTGTAATTGTAGCCTACATTGTCCTTAATAAACATGACCTTAGTGAACTTCTACTTTGACCATCTCTGATAATGAAGCTGAGGAGATAAATGTGTCAATTTGGCACGTGTTGCCAGCGGAAACGGTCAGCAGTGCTTTTTAAATCATGCTACTAACGTTAGCCTCGTATGTTGATTTGACAAGAAAGCAGCTGGCCTTTTACAAAGATTTGAGATTATTTAAAGTGTGATTTTGACAACTAATAAAGCTAGGTTTGGGGGAAAATGGGAAAATCGTGGCATGTTACATTAATAGCAAAAATTGTGTTTGGAGTCAATTTAAAGAGTGACAATTTTATTTTCATTTTAGGCTGATAAAAGGTTTATTGTAACGCCATTATGGAGAATAATTAATAGACCTTTAAGACATTTTCAAACTAATACTTGACATCTACGTGCTTTCTGAGTCACAGTGTTACCACATTGTTTTTTGAACATCTTTGAACCGAACATCCTAATAACATATTAAATGGTCAAAATAGCACTTTTATGTTTATGTTTTAATACACTGCAATAATCATAAAAAGTCACATTCTCTCTCTCTCTTTTTTTTTCAAAGCAAACGTGCTTTATTTGTAATGCTCTTTGTAAAAGGGTTAAGTGCTGTGGAAGAGCTCTCTCACAGCACTGAAGAGACGAGATAATCCTCTCGTTTTGGGCCCAAACAGGAAGTTGCTGAGGCGGTGTTCAGGTGTTTCAACATGGCTTCCTGGAAGACCTCATCTTCGGCTTTTAGGGGCATTTTTTGTAATTTGATCTCCTTCATGAGGTCCTTTGCTGCTGCTTTGGCCACAGCCCTCATGTTATGTACTGAGATTGGGATGTCCTGATTAAGAATCCTCTCTTTGGTCTGTTCCAGCAGCAAGTTGACAATCTTACCCTGATCTTCTGAGTTGATGTATGATTTCTGGGTGAGTTTTCGGACCAGAGCTTGGATGAGAAAGTGGGACACAGGAGGTCCATCCAGGATTTGAGGAGGGCTGTTGTGTTCCTCTTGTTCTGTTGACTTTTTGATGACATGAGTTTCACTGGATGGTTTTGACACTCCTGATCAGACTTTAGAGGCAGTATGTCAGCCTCTTTGAAGACTTGAGTTGGACCATCAGGGGCCGAGCCTCTTCAGGACCGTCTCCAAAGACTACCTCAGCTGATGGACTGCTGGATAGGTCGAGGGTCTTACACAGACTCTGCTCCTCTGAGCCATCTGGATGTTACAGAAGACCTGAGACAGACTGATCAAGTCTGTGACCTGAGCTTCTTCACACTGGGTCTCACTCTGCTCTTCTGAGCCAGTGTCGACCTGGTGGAAGACCTCAGGCTGTTCAGGGCTGCACTCTTGGTCACATTCTGGTGTTGTCATGTCCTGGCTCTGGTTAAACACCTCAGCATCATATAGACTGAGTGTTTGGTCTTGGGTCTCACACTCACACTCTTCAAGGTCAGTCTGGAGGGGAACCTCAGACAAACTCACGAAGACCAGAGTAGGATCTTCTTCTTGCTGGAACAAGACTTGAATCACTTCTGAGGATAGAATCTCTTCTGTTGGTTGTATCTCTTCTGCGTATTCAGTCTCCTCTTCTGAGGATTGAATCTCCTCTGTTTGTTCAAGATCCTCTTCTGAGAGTTCAATTTCTGCAGTTTGTTCTTGCTCTTCTGAGGCTTGAAACTCCCCTGTTTGTTCAGTCTGTTCTTCTGAGAGTTGAATCTCTTCTGTGTATTCAATCTCTTCTTCTGAGGCTTGAATCTCATCATCTGTTTGCTCAAGATCCTCTTCTGGGGATTGAATCTCTGCTCTGAGTGTTGAATCTCTATTTCTGATGGTTGAATCTTCTCCTCTATATATTGAATCTCCTCTTCTGAGGGTTCAATCTCCTCTCTGTGTTGAATCTCTTCTGAGAATTGAATCTCTTCCTCTGTGTGTTGACTCTCCTCTTGAGGTGGTTGAATCTCCTCACTGTGTTGAATCTCTTCAGTTTGTTCAAGCTCCTCTTCTGGGGATTGAATCTCTGCCTCTAAGTGTTGACTCTCCTCTTCTAAGGTTTGAATCTCCTCAGTTTGTTCTTGCTCATCTGAGGCTTGAATCTCCTCCTCTTTGTGTTGACACTCCTCTTCTGAGACTGGAATCTCCTCAGATTGTCGATGCTCCTTTTCTGAGACTGGAATCTCCTCTTTTGTTTGTGGGTTCATCTCAGCCTCATCCATCACTTCTAAGTCAGTGGATGGTCGGCACTCTTCTGTAACTGACTCAGGTTTGTTGCCTTGGTTTGTTTCAGTTTTAGTAGGTTCAGGTACTTCTACTTTGTTGTCACTACAGACTTCTGAAGATGTACTGCTGTCCTGAGAGGGCCGATTAGAGTCCTGTTTTTCTAAAAGTGGGTTGTACTTGGGGCATTGAAACCCCAGTATTTGCAAAAGCTGTGCTGCAGCGTTGTTTTTAGCAGCTTTTTTGGTTGGTCCAGTTCCAACAGCACTTGCCCCAGGCAGTGAAACTTTCATAGTAAAAAGCCAGCCCCAGGGTAGACGCTTGGACTCCAGTAGTGTGTACTCTGGGTACTTCATCCCTCTAGCCTGGACCACTTCAGATAGGCAGCCACAAGGCTGAAGGCCTTCACTGAAGGTCTGTTTTCTGTTCATGGGGATTGGCACATCCTGTGGGTTTCTGCTGCAGAGGAGAGTATTTTTGCTAATCTCTCTCACTGGGGCCTGATTATTGTTCTGGAGTGAGAGGCACATTTGTTTCAGAGGCTGCAGGATGTTTGAAGCTGCTCTGGCTCTGGCCTCTTTCTTGGTGTTTCCCTGACCAACAGCAGTGAGAGTTCCCACTTGCAGTGTAATAAAAAGGTTTTCTTGTGGACGGGGCCGTAATCCTGACAATTCACAAAAGTGAGGGACAGGTGGTGTTTCGTCGCTAGATCGTTCACCTGAGTAAGGTGGTTCTTGTTGCTAGCAGTAGACATGATGTTCTTTTGTGGTGTAGCTATGTCAGGTAAAAGTGCAGTATTTGGCTGTAAAACTGCTCTGTGTGTGCAGATGTCGAACAGTTTTGGTTTGTAGAAGTTCTCCTTAAATTGCTCTGAGCTCAAAAATGCGTGTGTCTTGAAGGACGGCTGGATCAGAACTGAACAGAGAAACAGAAGAATGCAACACAAGACAAAGGTCACATTCTAGAACAACCTCAGCATTCTGAAGTCGTCATGGTAATATGCAAATTAAGTTTACATAGAATTGTACAAGACTGTTTCAAATCAAAACAAGAGAACAATAACATTAAAAAGGCCTATCATTCCCCAGTCAGAGTCAGTGCTGAATTTGAGTCAAAAGTTTATATGCGCAAGACCAGAAGCTTCTGTGCAAGCGCCTAAACATTGGTGTTTGACTACGGCAGCACCTACAGGACAAACAGCATAACATTATATTGATCTTGGTCTCGGGACACTGTGGTCTTGGAAAGGTCTTTGTCTTGATTAGTCGTCTTGACTACTACAACACTACTTAATACAATTGCATTTTACCAGAGGCTTATCATTAAAGACCCAGAGTTTATCATTTTTGCAAGAAGGAAATCAATCTATATAGATTATGTTTTAGAAAAAGTGCAATGAACAAAATCTAAAGAAATGATGACATATGTGACAGTTCATTAGTAAATAAAAGAAAAAAAACAACATTTTGATTAAACATTTTACACAAGCTCCATCTGTATTAATATTGGCCAATAAAAGTTTGTCACTTGACTGCATTGTATAAGTAAAAGTTACTCTATCAAATGTATGCAGAAGTTAAATCAGTGATACATAAGTTAAAACACTACTAACATATCATTTCAGTTTGTGAATGTTGTGAATGGTAACTTTATGGCTTCAATAAAGATCTAATCCAGTAGGTAATTTATGACCCCATGAAGAAATATGGCTAGAAATTTGCAAGCGTAAACAGAGGTTGCTGAAGCCAAAAATTGGAAAGCTGTTTTTAGAAAAAGTGGGTGGTTTTGAATAGGGAAAAGGTGCTCTGAAAGTAGGTTAAATTAGCCTCTAAATCTGACCTTTTGGAAATCTGTAGGTCTGTGAATCGAGCATCAACAGTCTAGGGATAAAAGGCTTTCAGTACTGTGAGAGACTTTTTATTGTTCACCAAAAGGAGGGCAAAGAATGCATAAATGAAGTAAAATAGTTATTTGTTATAAGTGCTATGTCTTTAAAGTAACTGCTCTGGAATAGGAATGTTAAATCAAGCAGGAAAAACTCGGCTTGCTGTGGTTCGTTGAATGACTCATGATGTGACCGTGATATATACGTCTAGTTTGCCCCCCCCGTGGGCATTTTATAAGACAGAACATTATGTACCACAACCACCCACAAAGGATTATTTGTTTCCTGATGCGATGGAGCCCTGAGCTGCACCTCTGTATGTGGAGAGTGGGATGAGTCAGCTGGACACAGAGCAGGAGTACAGGGACCACATCTGCTGGAGTGATTCAATGAGTGTCACTGATAATGCTCTCAACTTAATCACAACCTGTGCACCGCTGTTATGGACAGAAAGTAGCATCAAAAAATTATATATTTGTGAGGTTGAAGGTGGAGCTTTGAGATCTTCTGCACTGTCAATAAATTGTTACCAAACTGCTTATGAGAATTTTTGTTTTTTTGTTTGTACAAAAACAAAAATATTGAAAGAGAAACTAAATTCATAATCAACTTTTTTTCACTGTTAGTATACGTATGTGGTCAAAATTGAATTATCTACTGTTTCCAGACCCTTTTTGGACATTTTTGTGCAAACTCGCTCATTTTGCAGTTATGTGTGCAAAAACCGCGGATGTACTGCCACCATGGGCCACAGATGAGCCGCCCAGGAGGGATATCTAAACTCATGTTGACACCTATGCTGTGGAGAGTTCGAAAACGATCACCCGCAGCACATTGTTACCATCAGTCGTTTGGCTCAGCTTGTTGAGCGAGTGGTGCGAGGTGCAACGATGAGCTGGTTCGAAACCCGTGTCAGTGGAGTGCTTTTCATTTTCGTTTTGTTTTCAATTTTCATTTTTAGAAAATACTCACATCATAAGCTCATGTGCTTATGTAGACTAAAACAAAGGTTTCATATGTTTTGCAAAGTAAATATTAAAAAAAATCTTGACGTGCAAGTAAGCAAAGACTTGGTGCTGTACAGCTCCTTCCGCTGCAAATCTTGTGTCAGGACCCGGACTGCTCCAACACAAAACTCACATTTACCAAGCTCGCTATTCATTTTGGTGCTGTCAATCAATGCCTGTTCACACCTGGGCGTCTCCTAAAAGGCATTTCCCACTTGCGAGCCTGTTTGAGGTGCAGTTGTGGGCGAAGTTAGTCTCTGAAGGCGTGGTTAGCCTCACTTTCAAGGCACCAGCTCTTACCAGCTCTGTGCTAACTGATATCCATAGAGCTGATCTTACATAAAGTCGTAGCATCAAGAAAGTTTTCAAAGGAAGGAAGTTTTCAAACATATTTATTTTGTTTGTTTTTCCAAGTCTCGGCAAAAAGTACTCGCAAACACAAGGCGTGGGTGGCTACTGTTTGGCCTTGCAACAAAAATACTGAAAATGTCAATGCCTTTTGAAAAAAATGACTTTTCTCTGCTCTGATGGACATTACACACATCAAACCTGACAAAACCTGTCATGTCTGAGTGTCCTTTTATTGTGGCTAGCCTAAAGCAAAGTGGATTATCTCAGAAAGGAGAAGTGCTCACTAAGACGTATTTAGACACAGAGTAATATTTGTTCTGGAATTATTAAAATGTTGTTGAATTTTTTTAATAATTAGATGATCTCAATGTTAAAAACTTCACAAAGTTTCTTTTTTTTTCTTGTCTCTTCTTGATACAAATCATCTTCATAACATTACAGTTGGAGATATTTGCTCAAGAAGGAAATGAATGCTATTTTAAAATGCATTCAGCTTTTGAAAGCACCGATATACAAAGAGTACATTGTAAGCCTTCAACATTTTTCCTCAAAAAAGCCCTCTTCATAAGTTCAGATGACTCCTTCTCTTTTGACAGCGAGACATCTGTGCCCTCCAGAAAGTTACAGAGGTGCATTTATTGTCCATCGCTTTGAACTCTTCGGGGCCGACCGTGACCGACAGTTGATGTTTTGGACGATGGTGAGACGAGGAGCAGCAACAACTCACTCCAGCAAAACAAAATCCCTTCTTCCGAGTCTCAAAGGGGAAGCTAGGCGAGGGAGGCATCCAATTCCACCTCCCTTTCAGCGATTGTCTGCCAGGCATGCGGCAAAGAAAGAGGCAGGATTGAGAAGGCGCCAAGCGAAAAGAGATTGAGATGTGCGGGAGAAAGATGGGATACAGCGAGGTGCACTGGAGAAAAAAATGAATGCATCGAGTTGTGTAAAAGAGACGAGACAAAAGGCTTATTCGCACGGGATTAGTTTGACCTGTGGACTTTAGGTGTGTTGTAATAATTACGAACGTGGTCTGAGTTTTGTCTCGTGCGAATTGTCCACATTTGTAAAAATGTGTGTATAATGAATTTTATATACTGTATATCAGGAAACACTTAGAAATTTTTCCTATTCTTTGTCATTATATTGAATGTGAATAATTCAGTTTATTTAATGTTAAGGTTTGAGCTAAATTATTACTATTTGCCATAGATCGATTGGAAGTTTGGATGAATACATTTATTACTGTAAATTGTGTAGAATTGATCATTTGTGGTTCTTATTTACAATCAGTACAATATAAAGAGTCAGTTTCACAAAAGCTTCTATAAATCTATGAAATCCATAAAAGGTCACTTTCACACTAGACAGGTTCAAGTCAAATTGATTAAGATAATCTGTCAGGACCAGCCAGCTAGCAGAATGGCGTTTGGGGAACACCTATGTTGTGCTTGGCTTGGTGAGGGCCTTAGCTGGAGAATTTGATGCAGTTGGAGGTGGAAACCTGAGCGATAGACAGATGACAGCCATAAACAGGTGGAGCTGGTGAGTTCTGGAGAGACATCAGGTCCAGGTGGAATACTACACGTCAGAGGTCTGGAACCTTTTTACCCGAGACAGCAAAATGTTTCTAAATGTTTTTCAGTGAGAGTCATATACATTTTTTTTACTTTTAAATAAAATCAAATGGCTGTGTTTTTAAACAAGGCCACAATTTTAGAGTCTAAAATTCTCTAATTGAATGCTTGTTTTAATAAAATTGCTGTTGTCATATGAGGCAAGTTATTCAATACATACTGTAAATTACTTCTTACCATTAATGCGACTTCTGGTGCTGCATAGTTTGCCGATTGCTTTGTAGTCTGATTGAGGCTTTCATCTGATAAACGTGATCGTGGATTGCTCTTGATGTGTTTTAGATGCAAGAACGACTGCTACCACACATACGTATGTATGTGATGTTTTATTATTAATGCAGTGTAAAAATAACAACACAGATTTATCTGAGAGCCAGATGCAATCATCGAAAGAGCCAGATCTGGCTCACGAGCCATAGGTTCCTGACCCCTGCTATACCTCATGCTTAGTAAAAGAATTTTTGCATTGCATATTGGCTGTTTGCAATAAAAGTTCTCACAAAAGTTATGGCCAGTAAAAATTTTACATAGACAATGGTCTTAAATTTGCTTTTTCTAATATAAGACTTTTGGGTCATTTTTGTGCAATTTAAGACATACTAAGACTTTGAATTTATTTTAAAATATCAATATTAGAAGACAGTTTAAGACCTTCCGGGAACCCTAACAAACCTAAAATAGAGAACATGCTACCATCATGAATGAAAGACAAGATTTTAAATGTGTAGCTGAAATTTCCAGCATAAAGTCTTCAAAAACAGTTCTAGACATTGTTGAAAAAGCAGACTTTGAAGCATAATTTCAGTAGAATTGATCTTGTGTAGAACTAAATATCAGTATACAGACATTCTTACATTTACCCTTTGACCATTTGTTTATTTCATCGAGCCTCTTCTCTCCCTGTGGACCTCTTCTCTCCCTGTGGATCCTGGAGAAACGGGCTCTTAAACAGGTCTCCATACATCACGCGCCTGACATTGATGCGTCTAGTTTTGGAGAGCCCACGTCTGATGTTGCTTTTTAGAATCAATTATTTAGAGAAGATCTAAAGAGCCGTGCGATTCATCATGGCTAATTGCAGCGCATTCATCCATCAGGCCCTGTCTTCTTGTTGTATTTGGGCTAACGATGGTGCGGAGATGGAGAAAATCACCTGCTCATACGCTCCATCAGTAGATTCATGTATCTAAGGAACTATTGTAAATGTGTTTTTGATTGAGACAAAACTAGTGAAATGAATAGATATACACTCTGCCAGTGTTTGCAAACAAAACACTGTGTTCGATTAGCTGGTACTATACTTGTTGGCGCTAATGTACTTTCACTGAGAGCATTAGCGTTAAGGTTCATTTATACTCCAGAGGCTTGTGTCCTCTGCATTGTTCTGTTCATCATTTGGTTCAGTTGTAGTCCGTATGTTTACAGCTTACAGATGCGTAGAAACTGAGTTGTACATGAGCTAAACATCAAATAAATCTCTTATCTCCTTTTCTTGTCTCTTTATCAAACAAATGAGAAGTAAAAACTCCCATGGGTGCATCCAGGTGGTTTTCTTGTGGCTCTTGTTCTTTAGTTTTGATTAGTTCTCTGACTTTTAACACCCTTTGATGGTTGTTTACCAGAGCAAAGTTACTAAAAAAGTCAACCTTTTGAGGTTTCTGTTAAGGTTTTCACCATGTCATCATGTGTTTCCTTGTATTTGTAATTCATGTATGTTTGTGCAATCTGCAGTCTTCTTTTGACCAGTAGAGTCACTGATTTATCCAGGGGCTTTGGCAACATGCTAACATAACCAGTAAGTGTCTGCTGCAAATAGATACAGTCGGCATCAAAAGCCACGCCCATTAATGGACCTCCGATTGGGAAACTGAACACTGAGAGTGAATCAGAACAACAGCTTTATAACTCACTGCTCAACAACTACAACAACAAATGTGGACTTGAGGAAATATGAAATAGTGTGTTCACTATTGACACAAAAACATGGGGTTAAATAAACTGATCCAACGGTCCAACAATATAAATATATCCAACAATGCTAACAGCTGCAAGCTAAAAGCTAACGTGATGCTAGCGCTGCCTGGCGTGTTTTAGCATCTTTTTTTTTTTTTACTTTTCTGGCTTAACACCGCATCAGCAACTTCCATTTAAAAGTGGTTGTGATGCCACTTAAATTAGCTGGACTAAAAATACACTTACTTCGCCAGGAAACATCTTAAAAAGGGGAAATAGTTTAGCTTCTCATGTTTTTACATGGTAAGGCATGAGACACTTTTCCCCTCAGCAGGTCACGTCCCCAAATATGACGCGTTGCTGACTGTATCTATTGCACTTTTGCACCAACAAAATGCAACATGTTGATCTCTATGTGCTGTGTGTGGATAGCACTCTTGCCTCACAGCAAGAGGGTTGCAGGTTCAACTCCTACGTAGCCTGGACCCATTTGTTTGTGTTTCTTCCAGCAACAAAAAAAGTGTCATTGAAAGATGGATCAAATACAGCGGAAAAATGTCTCTATTAATAAAGTGTACCTTAAATCTTACTTAACAAAAAAAAAAAAAAAAAAAAAAAGCCCAGTTAACCTGCTTTTTAAAAATGACTTATCAGGGACTCAGCTTATACTCAGTCCAGCTCCTGTGTTGGAGCCATCCTCTCACAGAAGATAGCTCACTTTCAGACAGGTGCTCTTGCTGTCATAATCTTTGATCACAACACTCACAAGACCACAAGCGCTCACAATAATTGTTCATTTGAAAAACCAGTAGTGCCGCACTACTACACCTCTTGCACATTTAATGATACAGAAATTCTACAGTCACTGTATCAAGGTTGGACCACGTGCTGCTGTGCTATGAAGCAAACAATATGTTTCTAGAACATAAAAATGTGATTTTATTCATGACCACATTTTTACTGCTTCACATCGCAACTTGAAGGTGGATGATTCAAACCCTGCACCAACACTGTCACTTCAGCTGTGTTGTGAATATAAATGTGTGAGGGAAAGAGTGATGGTGGTGGTCCGAGGGGCTGTTGGCTGTCTGTCCACCCAAATGCAGCTGTGCTTCCTGAAATAGCTTACCACCGAGCATGAAGTGAATGAATAATGACGAGAGTGTGGTGCTTTGAGCTGTATATCAAGCCTGTGAAGTGCACCACAATCATTATTATAGAAGCTGTGTGTGTTTTAATACAGCAGCAAATGCAAACAGTTTATGGAACGCTGGGATGAGTTTTAGGTGAATGATGTTCCAAGCCATAAGTTAGTAGAAGAAGTAACTTATGACTTTTTTTTTCTATGTCAGACAATTATAGAAAAGAGATGGTTTATGAAGCTGACATGTTTTGAGGCTACACTGAAAAAAGTCTTACTTTGGATCAACCTAAAAAAATTTCTTCAATTATTCACACCTAAAATAATTAGTTTTACTCAAAGCGTTTTTTAAATTTGGTTCAAAGCAAAAATGCAACTTCTTAAAATTAAAATTTTTAATTTCTCTCAATGCATAATTTTAAATTACTGGAATGTATATTTTTCATTTGGCTGAATGAATTATTTCACCATATTCTGCTTCATTCAAATGTAAAAATGTTACTCACTTAAATGTACTTTTTTCATCTGGCTGAATGTGCTATACCACCTTAGCTAAATGAATTATTTTGAATTACTGCAACATACAATTATGCTTTAGATGAATGTATGTGACCTTGAAATAAAATTAGATTTAAGTTATATGCATCAAGTGTCTTTATTAAGAACAGACATTCAACTGCAGAAAAATCACAATATTAGACTGAAAAAAGTCAGACCTGTGTGCAATATTTCCTAAGTCTTTTTGTATTTTTTTTTTTTACTTTGATTGTTTAACATTGTGGGAGTTATATTTAATAATTGACTAAAGATTTTAACTAATATTGCTCCAAATTTCTGTTATTAATTTAATTTCAGCTCTCCTAATATCAGCTAATAACTGATTTTCCTCCTAGCACCAGTGAATATGAAAATGCAGACTGTGGTGCTACTTTTGCACAAAGATCTGGCCTTCTAAAACATTATGAACTTGATTACAACGGGTCATAACCTTACACCATTCTGATCATTCAACCTTAAGCACGAGATTAAGAGTGGGCAATATGACAAGAAAATATAGCAATCTCTGAGGCTATTGATATAAAATGTTTTAGAGTTTAATCTCAATCTAAAATTCACTTGTAATTACAAAATATGATCTGCTCGATTTAGTGTTTTCGTTGCCAGCCTTAAATCTTTTTTGAACAACATAAGATGTTGTTTATTTTATTCATTGCACTCTTTACATTTCTTATCCATTTATGGTTGTATTTCAATACTTTAATACTTTTACTACTTTTATTTTTTTGCTAAAAAATTATAGTAGTTTGCTAAAAACATTGATAATTAGTTTGCCATATTACACACTCTTATGACAGATAATTTCCAATAAACATTGCTACACAGTAGCATAACATGTCTTAACTGAAGATGAAAACTGAGTAATGGACCTAAGCAATGACTGAACAAAAACAAAACCTGAGCGATAGGATGAATGAAGATCTGAGCTAGGACTAAAATTAAACCAGGACTAAACTAAGACCAGTTTGGAACTGAGGCTACCAACGCGCCGAGACATTTTCTTTGGCTCGATTTCCATCACTATTTTTTGCAGTGCTTCAAAGGTGTATTTCAACTGTTCTGGATATTTCAAGTTGAGGGCATAAATGAGTCCAAACAATGTTGCAAATGCATGAGCTACAGACTGCAAATGATTCAAGATTTGAACACCTTCTATGATGACTCCAATGTCATGAGGAGGATCCAGGAGGTCCTCTGTTGATCTGGTGGTGTAGATGGCGATGGTGCATAGCTCCAGTTCCCGCTCGGCCTCTTCATGTTGACTGATCTGTTTTTGTAAATAAGAAACAAATAAATACATTGAGGAATACTTTGGTATAAAATGAACAAAGAAATTAAAAGTAGACATTAGGGAGATCAGAATACAGTTAGAAGAAAAATTTAAACAAAGAAATAAATAAAAAGAATAAAAATAAAAGGGCCAGTGCAATTTTTTCTGTTTTACTGTGAATGTGCGGACCACAAGCAGAACTTGACAAGGATTTGAGTCAAGACTAAACCAGGACCTAAGAGGACTACATAAGAACCAAACCAGTACTGAACTAAGACCTGAGGTCAGAAGAGGGGGGAAACACAAGAAAACATGCATTTACCAAATAATCCTTGATGAGTGTAGGTTCATCTTCTCCAAGATACCAGATGAGAGCCCTCAGTACACATTCACGTTTAATGTCCACATCCTGGGTCTAAAAACACAAAGTGTGCTCAATGATCAAACAAAAACAGTACTTAACATCAGTTTATTCAACTAAAAAAGGAGAAGCTTACCGAATTAAATGCTGCCATTAACTTCCTAGTCTTCTCCCTCACTACTCCTCCTCTGTTCTCAATGGCAGCAACAACTTTGGGGGAAATGTTGTCTAAAGCAGCCAGAAATCTTGATTGCAGAGGCACAGTTGTAACTCTTTGAAACTCCAGACTGATCTGAAAAAAAAATTAAAAAAGAAAATTGTCATTTATTTTGTATACAGAGGCATCTTGGCAACAAGCATAAGGAGTGGAGAATGAAATAAGTTAAATTCAAGAAAAGGAGTAGGAAAGAGTGAAGAAATTAAAAACAAAGGGTATGTAGTGAGCACGCAGGAATTACGTTTCACTTACTTCCTCGCTCGTAAACAAGGCTGGCCATCTTCGGAGAAGCTCCTCTACTGCCATTTCCTTCTCAACAACTTCTTGTCTTCTTAAGTAAAACGTTTTTGCCATTTTTTCTTTAATTACAGCACGATTGTTCACCTTTTTAAATTCGGTCAGAAGTGCAAGTCTTTCATTTTCAAGTTTTTCAGCCGTTTCTCCATTCGGGATATCAGGAATGTGGTTGGCCTCACCCCTTCTTGGTCGTTTCACTTTCTTAGCTGGCAGCGCATCATCAGGTCTTTTGACTTCAGTGAGTTTGCAAGTAGTTCTGAGCACCCAATGCCTTTGAGATGGGTACGATAATTGCCCATTTTTGTTTTCATTCTTTGCTTCCAACCATAAGCTCCGTTGTAAGGACCAGGCTCAGTGAGACATGGATGTTTCTTTACAAGTGCTTCTGCAACATCGCTGAAATCGAAATCATCGGGGTAGGCTTTATATTGAAATATTTCTTCAGCCAGACAGTCCAGTATATCCGATTTTGTTTTGGAACTTGGGATGAAAGCCGTCATGTTGGATTTGTACACTTCGTTTGCTTTTTCCAATTGTAGTTCAGTGTCATACGAAAATGTTGGAATGACAAAGACCCTTGGCCACATTTTGGTCCTGCCTGAGACTGAGCTTGAAGGTGAAGAAAGCATTTCAGTATCACTGGATGCCAGGGAGATCTCATCACTAGTGATTTCACTGTCCTGGGTACATCAAGTGAGATGACCTTAATTGTGGAGCAATCATTTAATTCGGATGTTGAGGTGAGGTTAACCAGTGCATTATCAAAGTCCCTGTCTTGGTACTGGAGTCTGAAATTTCCTTCGACTGAACAAAGCATCCTCACATGATCAATAAGTTCTTCAACTGTCTCTGGAATGCCAGTGGGTAAAAACATCTTGACAGAGTTGTCAGAGTTCAAAATAACTCTCAACTTGGCTGCTTGTCTCCCAGTCATCTATGAATGAAAAAATAAAAGGTACAAACTGTTAATCAATGAACTGTTAAATAATTTTATTATATCGACAAAATGGTTGAAGGCATAATGGACTAACAAGTGACAATGACAGGCATGAAAACTGCCTTGGTTAGGATTGCACAGTGTATCAAAATCAAATTTAAAATGTCACAATTACCAAAATCAAATAAAATTACACAAATTGAATGCTGCCGCAATATTGGTTAAATAAATATGGCAATTACATTTTTCCCCAAAACATTCTGCCCTACCTTGGGTACAAATAAGAGGAAAAGAGAAAGAAAATAGTGAAGAAGGAACGAGTGAGGAAAGAAAGGAGTCTGGGAATGTTGAGGAAAGTCAAGAAGAGAGCTTGGTGAACTTTACCTTACTTTGCAGTGGGACCGCAATGAGTGAAGCAGGTGAAGGTGGCAATTTCCCGATGGTTCCAACTGCAATTACAAAAAAAAAAAATTAAGATCAGAAAGATAGGAATAGGGTGAGTGAGCAGACGAGAGTCTGGAGAGCACGAAGAGTAGGAAGGAATAATCAACAATGGGGCTTGATAGGAGTTACCTTACTTTCCAGTGGGACAGCAATGAGTAAAGCAGGTGAAGGTGGCAACTTCCCGATGGTTCAAACTGCAAATAGAAAAAAAAAATTAAGAGCAGAAAGATAGGAATAGGGTGAGTGAGCAAACAGAGCCAGTAGAGCAATGGGGGTGACAGGAATAATTACCTTACTTTGCAGTGTGACAGCAATGAAGGTGGCAATTTCCTGACGGTTCCAACTGCAATTACAAAAAACAAAATATTAAGAGCAGAAAGATAGGAATAGAGTGAGTGAGCAGATGGGAGTCAGGAGAGCAAGAGTATCCTAGGAAGAAAGAATCAATGGGGCTTGATAGTAGTTACCTTACTTTCCAGTCGGACAGCAATGAGCAAAGCAGGTGAAGTGGCAATTTCCTGATGGTTCCAACTGCAATTATAAAAAAAAATATTAAGAGCAGAAAGATAGGAATAGGGTGAGTGAGCAGACGGGAGTCAGGAGAGCTAGAGTATCCTAGGAAGGAAGAATCAACAATGGGGCTTAATAGGAGTAGCACTTTCCAGTGGGACAGCATGAGCAAAGCAGATGAAGGTGGCAACTTCCTGATGGTTCCAACTGCAAATACAAAAGTAGACACAGACAAAAAAACAAGTAAAAATAGAGTAGAGTGAGAGGATAAAGGAGTCTAGGAAGGAACATCAAAAGGGAGCTTGATAGTAGGAGCAGTTACCTTACTTTGCAGTGGGACAGCAATGACCAAAGTGGGTGGAGGTGCCGATTTCCTGATTGTACCAACTGCTGAAACAAAGATTCAGAGAAGAAAAGTAGTTAGTTAAATAGAGGAGTAGAGTGAGTGAGCAGAGAAGTCAGGAGGGGAAAAAAGTCTGAGGAGGAAGAGTCAGCAGAGCGCTTGTTGGAAGGAATAAACTAACTTTACAGCGTGAAAGCAAGGGGAAAAGGTGGTGAATGAGGCAATTTCCCAACGGATTAATTTTCACACAAAAAAAATGAAATAGAATAGAATAGTCTGTGGGACTGAATCAATCCTAATCAATCAATCCCAAAATCTAATCACTTCTTTCTTGTGTCATTCCTGAAACTTTAAAGTCCTCTCAGTAACTCTTGCATTGCCTAGCAGACATACCAACACACGCAACCCAAACATCCTCTCCTTGGTTAAAAAAGAAAATAAAAACAAGAGAGGAGTAGAGAAAGTGAGCAGGCTGAGAGGGAGAAAAGGAGCCCTGGGGAGGAAGCGTCAAGAAGGCAGCTTATGTCACTTACTTTAAAGTAGGACAGCAATGACCAAAGCAGGTGATGATGGTACTTTCCTGTTTGAGGTAAGGAGTAAAGAAGAGGGGGGGGGGGCAAGGGGGATATAATACAAGGAAACTGGTGACTCAAATGCCAACAAACAAGAACAAATTGTCCTATGAAGTATTATTACCTTATGTATGAATGTATCTCTTCAGAGAGATTAAACGATGACCTCCAACGAAGTAGGGGATAAGAGGATACTGATCTGACAGTTCATGCATTCCAACAAGCTTCAGGGCAGCTGATTTAGAAAAAACCACACAATAAGCCCGATAATGTTCCAAGTACCATGCCTCCAGGTTTTTCAGAATGAAGAAGAGTGTGTCTTGAAGAATCACCATATTAATTATTTCACAGAACTCCGGAAGTCCAGCCAGTGACCCATGAGCAACCACCATCCCAATCCTGTAGTTGAAGCCATTGTATGTTACATTTTCAGCTAAATCTACATAGTCCAACTCTGGGTGGTTCTGTTTCACTTGGAGCACAATGTTCTCGTGCAGAACCTCAATAGGAGAGAGTGTACTTCAGCAACCTCCAAAAGAGGCTTGGAGAAACTAAATGTGTGCAGATAATATGCTGTCTGAAACTGATGCCGCTGAGCTAAGGAAAGCAATACATTTTTGTAGCAGTTTGTATGTCGTACTACCCTCTTAAAGAAGCTATGTTTGGCTTCAAACCTGATAGTCCACAGTGCAACAAGAGGTCCAAATTGTCGCATTAACTGCGGGTAATGCTCCAAATAATGATGCTTAGGAAGAATACGTTCATTTGGAAAAACCTCTTGGAAAACTGTCCTGTGTTCTGTTATTTTGAAATCCAGATAAGCAATGGAGTCTTCCGTCTGGGTCGGTGCAACTACTAACTCCACAATGTCCTTTAGTTCACAGAGGACTTGCCAGGCTGGTTCATTTGAAGGAACTTTAGATCCAATTAAGAAGGGAAGGAATCTAAGCAAGCACCAGTTCTCGTGTGCGTTTCCACCGATTGTTCTTTTTGTTGTACATGTAGCAGGCACAAGATGGGGACGGTTTGTCTTATCTGTCCATTTAAATGGGAATGTAATTACAGCATTGTTCAAGTCCAGTAGTGAAAAGTATTTTTTAGAAATAAAAACAGAGAGACAAAGGGCAACCTCGTAAGGGACAATCCCTTCTAACAAATCGTGGACTAAATCTGGAGGAAAGCTCTGTGTAACNAGGCATCCAATTCCACCTCCCTTTCAGCGATTGTCTGCCAGGCATGCGGCAAAGAAAGAGGCAGGATTGAGAAGGCGCCAAGCGAAAAGAGATTGAGATGTGCGGGAGAAAGATGGGATACAGCGAGGTGCACTGGAGAAAAAAATGAATGCATCGAGTTGTGTAAAAGAGACGAGACAAAAGGCTTATTCGCACGGGATTAGTTTGACCTGTGGACTTTAGGTGTGTTGTAATAATTACGAACGTGGTCTGAGTTTTGTCTCGTGCGAATTGTCCACATTTGTAAAAATGTGTGTATAATGAATTTTATATACTGTATATCAGGAAACACTTAGAAATTTTTCCTATTCTTTGTCATTATATTGAATGTGAATAATTCAGTTTATTTAATGTTAAGGTTTGAGCTAAATTATTACTATTTGCCATAGATCGATTGGAAGTTTGGATGAATACATTTTATTACTGTAAATTGTGTAGAATTGATCATTTGTGGTTCTTATTTACAATCAGTACAATATAAAGAGTCAGTTTCACAAAAGCTTCTATAAATCTATGAAATCCATAAAAGGTCACTTTCACACTAGACAGGTTCAAGTCAAATTGATTAAGATAATCTGTCAGGACCAGCAGCTAGCAGAATGGCGTTTGGGGAACACCTATGTTGTGCTTGGCTTGGTGAGGGCCTTAGCTGGAGAATTTGATGCAGTTGGAGGTGGAAACCTGAGCGATAGACAGATGACAGCCATAAACAGGTGGAGCTGGTGAGTTCTGGAGAGACATCAGGTCCAGGTGGAATACTACACGTCAGAGGTCTGGAACCTTTTTACCCGAGACAGCAAAATGTTTCTAAATGTTTTTCAGTGAGAGTCATATACATTTTTTTTACTTTTAAATAAAATCAAATGGCTGTGTTTTTAAACAAGGCCACAATTTAGAGTCTAAAATTCTCTAATTGAATGCTTGTTTTAATAAAATTGCTGTTGTCATATGAGGCAAGTTATTCAATACATACTGTAAATTACTTCTTACCATTAATGCGACTTCTGGTGCTGCATAGTTTGCCGATTGCTTTGTAGTCTGATTGAGGCTTTCATCTGATAAACGTGATCGTGGATTGCTCTTGATGTGTTTTAGATGCAAGAACGACTGCTACCACACATACGTATGTATGTGATGTTTTATTAATGCAGGTGTAAAAATAACACACAGATTATCTGAGAGCCAGATGCAATCATCGAAAGAGCCAGATCTGGCTCACGAGCCATAGGTTCCTGACCCCTGCTATACCTCATGCTTAGTAAAAGAATTTTTGCATTGCATATTGGCTGTTTGCAATAAAGTTCTCACCAAAAGTTATGGCCAGGTAAAAAATTTACATAGACAATGGTCTTAAATTTGCTTTTTCTAATCTAAGACTTTTGGGTCATTTTTGTGCAATTTAAGACCATACAAGACTTTTAATTTATTTAAAATATCAATATTAGAAGACAGTTAAGACCTTCGGGAACCCTAACAAACCTAAAAAAGAGAACATGCTACCATCATGAATGAAAGATAAGATTTTAAACGTGTAGCTGAAATTTCCAGCATAAAGTCTACAAAAACAGTTCTAGACCATTGTTGAAAAAGCAGACTTTGAAGCATCATTTCAGTAGAATTGATCTTGTGTAGAACTAAATATCAGTATACAGAGATTCTTACATTTACCTTTGACCATTTTGTTTATTTCATTAAGCGCTTCTCTCCCTGTGGATCTCTTCTCTCCCTGTGATCCTGGAGAAACGAGCTCTTAAACAGGTCTCCATACATCACGCGCCTGACATTGATGCGTCTAGTTTTGGAGAGCCCACGTCTGATGTTGCTTTTAGAATCAATTATTTAGAGAAGATCTAAAGAGCCGTGCGATTCATCATGGCTAATTGCAGCACATTCATCCATCAGGCCCTGTCATCTCGTTGTATTTGGGCTAACGATGGTGCGGAGATGGAGAAAATCACCTGCTCATACGCTCCATCAGTAGATTCATGTATCTAAGGAACTATTGTAAATGTGTTTTTGATTGAGACAAAACTAGCGAAATGAATAGATATACACTCTGCCAGTGTTTGCAATCAAAACACTGTGTTCGATTAGCTGGTACTACTCTACTTGTTGGCGCTAATGTACTTTCACTGAGAGCATTAGCGTTAAGGCTCATTTATACTCCAGAGGCTTGTGTCCTCTGCATTGTTCTGTTCATCATTTGATCCAGTTGTAGTCCGTATGTTTACAGCTTACAGATGCGTAGAAACCGAGTTGTACATGAGCTAAACATTCAAATAACTGTTCTTTTATCTCCTTTTCTAGTCTCTTTATCAAACAAATGCGATGTAAAAACTCCGATGGTGCATCCAGGTAGTTTTCTTGTGGCTCTTGTTCTTTAGTTTTGATTAGTTCTCTACTTTTAAAACCCTTTGATGGTTGTTTACCAGAGCAAAGTTACTAAAAAGTCACCTTTTTGAGGTTTCTGTTAAGGTTTCCACCATTGTCATCACGTGTTCCTTTTATTTGTAATTCATGTATGTTGTGCAATCTGCAGTCTTCTTTTGACCAGTAGAGTCACTGATTTTCCAGGGGCTTTGGCAACATGCTAACATAACCAGTAGTGTCTGCTGCAAATAGATACAGTCGGCATCAAAAGCCACGCCCATTAATGGACCTCCGATTGGGAAACTGAACACTGAGAGTGAATCAGAACAACAGCTTTATAACTCACTGCTCAACAACTACAACAACAAATGTGGACTTGAGGAATATGAAATATTGTGTTCACTATAGACACAAAAACATGGAGTTAAATAAACGGATCCAACGGTCCAACAATATAAATATATCCAACAATGCTAACACTGCAAGCTAAAGCTAACGTGATGCTAGCGCTGCCTGGCGTGTTTAGATCTTTTTTTTTTTTACTTTCTGGCTTAACACCGCATCAGCACCTCCATTTAAAAGTGACTGTGATGCCACTTAAATTAGCTGGACTAAAATACACTTAATTCGCCAGGAAACATCTTAAAAAGGGGAAATAGTTTAGCTTCTCATGTTTTTACATGGTAAGGCATGAGACACTTTTTCCCCTCAGCAGGTCACGTCCCCAAATATGACACGTTGCCGACTGTATCTATTGCACTTTTGCACCAACAAAATGCAACATGTTGATCTCTATGTGCTGGTGTGTGGATAGCACTCTTGCCTCACAGCAAGAGGGTTGCAGGTTCAACTCCTACGTAGCCCTGGACCCATTTGTTTGTGTTTCTTCTGCAACAAAAAAAAGTGTCATTGAAAGATGGATCAAATACAGCGGGAAAAAATGTCTCTATTAATAAGTGTACCTTAAATCTTACTTAACAAAAAAAAAAAAAAAAAAAAAAGCCCCAGTTAACCTGCTTTTTAAAAATGACTTATCAGGGACTCAGCTTATACTCAGTCCAGCTCCTGTCTTGGAAGATAGCTCACTTTCAGACAGGTGCTCTTGCTGTCATACATCTTTGATCAAAACACTCGCAAGACCACAAGCCGCTCACATAATTGTTCATTTGAAAAACCAGTAGTGCGCACTACTACACCTCTGCACATTTAATGATACAGAAATTCTACAGTCACTGTATCAAGGTTGGCCACGTGCTGCTATTATGAAGCTAACAATATGTTCTAGTACATAAAAATGTGATTTTATTCATGACCCACATTTTTATTGCTTCACATCGCAACTTGAAGGTGGATGATTCAACCCTGCACCAACACTGTCACTTCAGCTGTGTTGTGATATAAATGTGTGAGGGAAAGAGTGATGGTGGTGGTCCGAGGGGCTGTTGGCTGTCTGTACACCCAAATGCAGCTGTGCTTCCTGAAATAGCTTACCATCGAGCATGAAGTGAATGAATAATGACGAGAGTGTGGTGCTTTGAGCTGTATGTCAAGCCTGTGAAGTGCACCACAATCATTATTATAGAAGCTGTGTGTGTTTTCATACAGCAGCAAATGCAAACAGTTTATGGAACGCTGGGATGAGTTTTAGGTGAATGATGTTCCAAGCCATAAGTTAGTAGAAGAAGTAACTTATGACTTTTTTTTTCTATGTCAGACAATTATAGATAAGAGAAGGTTTATGAAGCAGACATGTTTTGATCTTCCATATTTGCCGCAAGCATTACATGACAACTGTGATGTGTGTTATCACCTGTTGTTATCGTCAAGGCATGTCAAGGGAATAAATTATCTTTCCTACAAGTGTCTGATGAAGAAGAATTATAATGGATCCACCAAGAGACATGACAACTATCCATAATAAACAGACATTAACGCTTTAAAATCAGGTTCTGTAGTAAAGTACAGATTACCATAAAGTGACATCACAACATTCATAGGCACATGGTATTTAATGCAGATGTTTGGCAGCTAACAATATTGTTTAAAATAATGTTTTCAATGATAAGATAGAAACCACCAGATTGAAAAGTGTGAAATTATCTTTAAAACATTGTTATAAATAGGAACCACAATCTGGCCTGATTTTATAATCACTCGTACAAAATAAATTAAATGCATTGAAGTTGCATTTTGCTAGTCAGGTTATACAGTAAAATGTTGTGAGTTGTGAACACAATTATTCGTGTAGAAAAGAAGAGGTAGAGGCATTCTGTTTTGCTGTGGTTTTAATAGTGAATCACGCCAACACATTTCGACTTGAGTCTTCTTTGAAACTAGTCTGTATTTCCTGTATTTGAGATCTTACTAAAGACTTGTGTTTCAACATTTATTTATATACTATAGGAGCTATGCGCTATCTTCTGCATTCAGACTGGTCCAAGATGTAACATTCGGTTGTGTAGTTGCCATAGTGATGCAGTTTTAACCCTGGCCATCTCCATGTTAATGGATTGATCTAGCGTTTGTTAATTGTCTACAGAAACTATCTCAAATGAAGATGTTGTCATAAGGATGCATGCATATTTTGTACTAGGTACTCACTGAATGCTGCAAATGTGATGGGCACAAGACAGATTTCAGATTACCCCTAAGCGATAGCAAATAAAATAGTGCCATCTTTATCATCTGCTATAGACATGATCGCCATCATATGGGCTGGAAAGCTTTGGTACATACTTAATGGAAATAATTATGTTTTATGTCTAAAGGTAAAAGAAAAAAAAGTCAAGTGAATTACATTTGTATAGAAACAAGCAGGAAGAGGCCCTTGTCCAGGTGATTCAATGGCATTGAGGAGCTAAAAGTGCACAAAAAATGAAAAAGAACAAGTTATTCAAGTACATTTTTAGCTATAAGTTTGTATGATTGGCCTTTAACAAAAATGTATGTGTTAGCTTATGAGCACAGGCTTGTTCATGAAACTCAACCTGCAAAGTTCCAACTGCTATCTCTTTAGATTATTTTATACAACCATTAGTTTTAAATTTTCCAAGCTATTGAATCTTATCAGAAACAGAACCAAGAATTATACTATGGCAAATCAACCAAGTATAACCACATGACAAATGCTTACATGTCGTACAGCTGCATACAAACAATATCAAGAAGGTTTGCAGTTCTTCATCTATGTCTGATAATACTGTAGATAATCCTTGAAGTCAGCAAGTGTCCGTTTACATAGTCGTTAGTGTTGCTAGCATGCAGTGTGTTGTGTTTGTTGTCACTTTACCATGATGCCAAACTCCATCTGGTTTCTGAAAGTTCTGGTGAATAACTGAGGCTAAGAATGGATTAGATAAGTCAGCCAAAGATGGTTTACATTATAACACGGTAAAAATCCAATACAGTGCCATTGTTTTACCAAAGAATCCTCTTATAAAATGACAGACAAAACTTTTTTATTTTAACTCGCTTTACTTTTCCCTCTTAACTTTTTAATGCCATATAACATTTAATGACTCTAACAAAGATTGATGGGCTAAAACAACACTACTCCACAAAAACCTCTTTGTTTTAGCATTACACCATTTGCATTAAACACCTTTTCTCATTTTAACGAGGAGCCGAATGCACCTGTAGCCCGGAGTAGATTAAATTGTCATTCAGAGTGAAAATATGCCTAATTTTCTCTCCATTGTGCCTCCCTGTTCCGCCGCGTTCATTGTGTGATTGCTTTAAAAAGGAAGCCAATGAATTACGATTGCATTATGAGCCGATCCAATAAATACATTGACCTTTGCTAATCAAAACATGTCATCCCCGCACTAAAACAAAGCCATTACTGGATAGTCAGTTCTTTTCTTTGTTTTTCCTCGCTTAATACGGACTCGTAACAATGTCCCTTTCAATCACCTTTAATGTTCCACTAAGAGACAAATCAAAACAAAAGTATAAAGTGTGCACAAAGCGTTTCTAGCACTTTTCTAATACACTTTATTTGTTGGAATATAAATTATGGAATAGGACGATTCTGTTTTGCTACAATTGATTCTCGTCTTGATGCAGAGGTCACTACTCGAATATATTGTCTCACAAGAATATGGCTAACAATAATATTACTCTTGTTTTAGAGAATTAAGTCAGGAGTTTGTTCAAATAATGTGTAAAGTTATATTTCTGTCATTCATAAAGACAAAACAAACTCACCACAATAAAAATATCATGACTTGCTTTTAGTTCCTTGACTAAGTTGTGAAAATGGAATCAACTTTTTTTTTCTAACCACAAGAAAATTACAAAACAGAGCTATAGAAAGTAGAGATTGACTTGATATTTTGAAGTTGATATTTGGATTTTTTTGCATATGGGCCACATTGACCATCCCCCTTTTTTTGGCCGATGTTTGACCAGGCTGTCCACGGAAGCCACCATCTTTGTTTAGCTTGAATCAGACTCGGTGGCGGCGCCGGGGCGCTAACAGCCCATGTTAGCCCGCCTGCTACAATGTGATTGGGCCTCAAAACCACGCTGCTGTGATGTGATTGGGTCGAACCACCGCCGTTTCGGACTCCCAAACCAGTCAGGCGGATGGAAGGCCAGATGGTTTATCTCGAGTTTGTGAATTCACAAATATCGTGAGAAAAACATCTGGCTGCCAGGTTATGATCAGGCAGTTGTTTAAACAGTCGTCTGCGCAGTAGAGTTCCACTCACAGTGATCAGTGAGCTTCCAATTAGTTTTGGAGATTAATGATTTGCTTCTTCTATATATTTCCATTTTGATGTGTTTTGAAAAGGAGCCCTTTCTTTATTTACTCTTTAAAACAAACAAAAATGCTATTAAAAAGGCTGTTACATTGCACGTTTCATTGCAAATGAAAAAATAAATAAATACAGTTTGACAGTGATTCTTTACTCAGTGTATCACTCACTGGTGTTTTAGTTGACCATGATGCAGATTTTTTTTTTTTTCAGAAAAATCTGTTTAGCTGCTTTTTCTGTTTTTCTGAGTAGATGATTAGAACACAAACATCTGAGTTTGTGCTCATGTGAAGTTAGTTTCAGTCAGATATTTGTTCAGATCATTGTGACACTTGCTAGTTTTACTTTTAGTTGACTAATCGATTGGTAGTTCTGTCTTAAGTCGACCTTGAATTTGTCTAGTCAACCACAATCCAATTATTCTGATTGTTAAACTTTACCTAGTACATATAAAGACTAAAAAATTATATTGTTTGAATTTTGTAATCTGGATATGTCAAGAGATGTACATTTTTGTCCTGGTGCATCAGATTCAAAAGTAATTGTTCAATAGCACGTTTGAAGAACAACGCATCATAATTGTCCTTGTTTGTTTTACAGAATATGTACTCTTCAACGCTCCACGGAAAACGAGTGTCTAACCCTTAGATTAACACGACTTGCTATAAATGAGTCATGAAAACAAGACGCCTGAAAAGGTGGAAAACAAAACAGCGGTGTGGTGAAAGATGGACGAATAATCAGGAGAGATGAGTGCTGCAGGAGACACGGCAGAGTGGGGCAAGGCTGGGCCGGGCTGATGGACAATTTGCATCCTCTTCAGAAGATATCAGGGGACATGATTGAATTCAGTCAGGCTCAACCCATTAGGAGGGGAACACAGCTTTTGGAGGCCGCGGTGCAAAGAGCCATCCGCCGCCCGCTCCTCTACACCCTCCATTTATATTCATGCCAGGACTGACTTATTGAAGGGGAAGAGTCGCACCATCCATTTGGTGTTTGTGGGGCGTAAAAGTCTCAGTCTCCCACCCACCATTGAAAGGAGCGCTCACTTAACCTGCCTGCAACTGATCCCATTTCCATCCTAATGTCACGGGCCAAAAATATCTCTGAATTACAAATAAACTGTAGCTGTAGAGCCGTAAGAAAGCTTTCAAACATGTTCAGAATGTAGAAGAGTGTAGAGGGGATTCCCGGTTAATAAAATAGAGATATATACAAAAAAATTACCACATGAAGATAGCAATAAAAACACACAAAAATAATCATTGTTGGTTATGACAAGCATCACAGACAGACCACCATATTAGCAGCTACTTTTGTCTCAAGCTTCAGCGTACTACAAGGCAGTTTATATGACGAGTTTTCACAAAGCCATGAAGTTTCTATTTCAGATTGGCTTCTCTTTTACTTAACAACGAGCTACGTGTTCATTGAATCGGCGTTCGACTGGATACGATTCAAGAGGTAGTTTCGCCAAGAAGGTTTAGTGGATACACCGCGGTGTAAACAGAAAAAACAGTTGTCAATGGAAACGGTTACGTTACGTGCAGTAGCCGCTACTTTAAGACCGTATAAGAAGACTGTCCAGTCCCCAAAACTGTCTCTATAAACCAAAGCACCTTTCTTCCCACAAAGTCTCACAAAGTTAAGCCAACAGTGTCCTGCTTTCTTACTGGCGTATTGCAGAGGAGGAGAGACAAAACAAAAAAAACTTTGAAGTGCTCCACAACAAGTATTATTCCACTGTGAACGCGCAGGACAACTGTCCAAGTGTCTGCGCCCGGTAAAAGCGAGCTGTCTTGCCCGTGTTTGTGTCCAACTCTGAATCTGAGAAAACATCAGGGTTTGCCTTTTAACGATCACGGTCAAGAGATCTAATCATAACTAAATCAGGTCAAAACTTTGTTAAATGAAGCCCTATCTTCTTGCTTTAAAGTAAAGAAAGATTGTTATTCTAATTAATCTGTTACCTTTTATAGGCGTTTAAATGTCTTGTCTTCATGAGATTTCATCTTTTGGCACAAACAGTGATAACAGAGATAACATACTTTTTTATTTCTTTAGTGAAAGAAATATGAACTTCTACAACAAATACTGTCTTTAGGATAAAGTATGTGGTTTACATGATTAAAACAATGACAACAAATGTATTTTTATCTTTACACCAAACAAAAAAAACTGTTTATAATTGAAAAAGATTCTAACCCTAAACCTTTTTTATAGTCTAGAAATAATATT
Source organism: Mugilogobius chulae (assembly GCA_038363315.1). Lineage (NCBI taxonomy): Eukaryota > Metazoa > Chordata > Actinopteri > Gobiiformes > Gobiidae > Mugilogobius > Mugilogobius chulae. The sequence goes on along the minus strand of CM076402.1, from coordinate 42,726,125 downwards.
TAACCCTCTATACATGAAGAAATACAATCGTTTTTCTTACTCTTTCAACTTTCAGCTTACTCACGGGTAGGGCTGGGTAATTTAACGATACCTGCTTTTCAGACCAGTTGCTTAACAGTTTTTTTGTTTGGTTCTTTCTTTCCCTGTGTTAATCAAATGGCCCAAACTATTTTTCAGCCTTTAACAATGTTACACAAGTTAAGCTGTATTTTAAAAACACAGGTAGTCTGTTCAGTTACGACTCAAAACAAAGCACACGTAAATTAATCAACTGTTCCTGTTCCAAATCCCACATGGAACGCTTTAAGTTTCACTTTCACTTTCTAATGACTGTAACAAAGAAGCGACACATTTGCTTATAACACTGAACTTTTACTCATCCATTTACCTGGAGAAAGAGAAGCTAGATTACTGACTAGACTTAAACTTTACATAATGAAATATTTACAGTATTCTAGCCTTCATTGTCTCCAGTTTGCTGTGAAGTGTTTCAAAGCAAGGATTTAACAAGCCAGGGCTCTCATGTGGATTGTCTGCTGTAAACTGAACTGAGAAAGTCACTGTGGATTTTCACTCTGAATTTAGACTGTTACATTTGATGACATGAAGTTGACAATTTAAAAGGTGGTGTTTTTTTCTGTTTGAATGTTTAAACTGTGAAAAGCACAAGGTCTAAAAAGGTAAAAGTCTAGTCAAGTCAAGTTCTGCTATATTTTGTAAATGTAAATATAGCAGAGAAAACAAGCTGTACATTTGTTTAAAAGCAGACATTATGCATTATTTGCCCCGTCATTGGGATTTAAGTGTTTGTGCATCTTTGCTTTGAGAACAGACGAAAGAAGCAAACTCCATAACTGTCAACAGAACAACAGGAGGATTTACATAAAGAAGATAAACAGACGGTAGCTTTCTTCTGACATTTTAATACAGGAACACGGTTGTAATGAACATGATTTGACGCAGAATGATTGTAATAATGACTTCAGGACTTACTGTGAACAGAACAGAAGATCACGTCACTCCACTTATGACGTTTTTCAAAAAGTTTGCTCGATGCATAGATTTATACATTTTTAACAGCAGAAACACATAACAGTAAGTAAACGTTCATAAAACAGAAAATATAATACTTACTCCATTGACAATATTTAAAACACCAATGCAAACAATATGTCTTCTCTCCTCAGTGAAGTTGTGCGTTCTACACTTTCTAAAGTATTCACCGTGCTGTATACATTTGCACCTCGGAGTATTTTTGATTTTGCCGTTGTTCTTTCTTCTTCTCACCCAGCCACCTGTGCTCCACACCTCCTTTTTCTTTCATTTACAAGATTTCACTTTTGCATTCAAAGTTGATCTAAACATGCTCCTTTGAGAGAAGGAGAGAAGGAGAAAGAGAGGCGTAAATAGAGAGAGAGAGAGAGAGAGAGAGAGAGGAAGAGAGAGGAGAGAGAATAAGAAAAGAGAAAGAGAGAAGGTAAGAGAGAAGTTGAAGGAGACAAAACATGGAAAGGAGAGTCTTACTTGTAACAGCACTAAACTGATATCACATACAGTAGTGAGAAGTGGAAGTGAGTTGAGTTGGACTGAGAGCTTATTGTGTCTTTGTGACGTATCTCTTGAATAAATATCAAATCCCTAAAATCTGTGCAAGGTTTTGACCAAATTAATGTTAATGTTGCATCTCAAGTTTACTTATTTTATTTATTTGAAAAAAATGTGCAGGTACATTAAAAGATGGCTGCACCAGAGTTAGCACTGTAGTCCATCACAATTATAAAACGAAGACATATTATATATATATAAAAAAAAAAAAAAAAAAAAACTTTAATTAACAATAATATATTTACAAAGAGACCCCATGTAGAAAGTGCAATGTATAGGTCCAGTGGGCAATATCAGTAACAGTACAATACATATATTATTAAGGTGCAAAGTATAATATAAGTGCAGAAAAGCAGCTATCAGATGACAGCCAAGGGTAGCATCTGGTAACTGTGTGCAAATTTATAATACAGTACCTGATATATAAAGTGCGATATATGATTATATTTAAAGTGTGGAAGTATGCCTATATGATACCTGGTATTGTTAGTGTGAGCAAGTTTGATGCTCAAAGATCCATTTTTGACTGCCCATGAAAAGTTACCAAAATCAGCCATGTTTTTTTAGATTGTCTGGCAGCCTGTTCCATTTCTTGATGGCTTTAAAGTACTGCCTATGTGACAAAATCAGCAGCAGAGTTGTAAACCCAAGACAAACTGAGCAGAGGCTGCGTCTGTGTGCGCAGCTCTGTTTCATGTAAACTATGAATATAATGCTACAGCTCTTAAGCGCTGTATCTGCAGCTCCAGTCATTTTGCAGCGTTAGCTCTGCGGGCTATTAAATTTAGCTTTCGCAACTTTGGACCAGACACAAGTCTCATTAGTTCCATGTGAAATAAGCGCTGCTGTTAGTTTGGCCTGTGCTGCACACCACAAACTTATGCCGTTTTAATTAAATATAACTGAATCATCGAGGCAAAATATAATCTGACATTTTTTTGTAATTTGTTTACTCTAATTGTTTCAACCGTATTCTCTAGCAATTGTGTAAATGTACAAAGCATTGTTGAATCTGTTTGATCCCACGAAAACACACGAGCCCAGTCACAGGAAGACAAGAGCGCCCTTTTGGAGGAGCATCACTACACTTGTACAGCCACAAAAAAGTCTAATTTTCTGATCTGGACAAGTGCGCTGACTGTTGCTATATGTTTCCGTAGAAAAGTTGTTCACAGCACTACGACAAAAACATGTTTCCATTGTTTGAATCATTCTTCATTCTTCATCTCCAGAAAGTCACACCGTATCACTACAGTATGTTAAAATTCCTATGTTTTCTGCAGCTCATTCAAGCACACACTGCATTAGACCTCATTACCTTACCTGCTTTTTACTCACACAACAATAGAGAAGACTTCCTCCTTTGTTTGTAAATGGCCAAATTTGACCTTTTGTTCCGTGCTGCATAATTGAAAGAATAAAACAGCCGATGGCATTTGAAACAAAACAAAAAAACACTGTCCTTTGTACCTCGCGTAGTGCACTCAGTAGGACGCCCAGGTTTGGCTTTTAGCTTGTTTTCATAGACTCTGCTCTGGCGCCGCTAATGCACTTTTTTTTTTCCTCTTGCTTTGCTTTGATGCAATTGTCAACACACAAACTTGATAAGACAATGCAAACCCAATTGTCGCAACGATAAGGCATACATAAGAAGGTCATTCGCAGACGCCATTACGATGAAGTCCTCCCCGACGAGTGCACTTTTCATTCCCGACGTACTTACTCCTGCAAATAGTGTTATGTCTGTGTTGTGGCGCTGCTCTCGGACACAGAGGAATCGTTTTCTGGTAATAAATGTTTCAATTAAAAAGACACGGAGAGGGAGAAAGTGCTGCAGAAATAGCGCTGGCAACAAAACGCGGTCTGGGTCATATTTTTATTTAGTCAGGCCTTAATGTAGGCTATTGACTTCTCACTGAGCAGCAGGATTAGGTCAAATATACTTCACTGGCTAATGCAAGGCTAATGGTCGCGTTATAGATTTGCTATGATAGAGGGTGGGTCATAAATATTGCTACATTTTTAAAACATTTATGAGTGAAATCCAATGTGCTGCTGCTGCCTTCGCTAAAATCCAGTTGTGTGGAGCTGTCGATGGCAGGCACAGCGCGCTCACACGGCTGCAGTCTCACACTGGGGTTTGGATTCATGGCAGTAGGATCATACAACAGACTTTTAAGACTAGGAAAAAAGGTTTATTTAGGAATCATCATAATCAGTCTTTGGGGTTGGGAACATTTTTGTAATCCGAGGTTTGAACTTCACAGGATCTCTGTTATAAGTGTTTTTTAAATGAATAATAAAATTAAAAGTAGAGCTCTAAAAAACAGAGGTGGGGTGCATGGTAGCAGAGTGTTTAGGGTTCTGGCCTCGCAATAGGGGGTTTGGGTTTGACTCCAGGTCGAGCCAAGTCAACAAACCAAAATAGATTCTCCAAGATTATGATGTAAAAAGTCAGTTTTCTTTTGTGCGGCATACTGCATGAACAGCCTCTGGAGACCCCCTAAAGCAGGGATGTCCAAACTTTTTTCACAGTGAGACGCATTTTGAAAAGTGTATGGAGTAAAGGGCCATAGCTGTGAAGGGAATCATTCAATATTTTGCATTTGATCTCACATTAATGAACCATACTTATAATAAGGCATAGACATTTATTTAGGTTTATATAACATCAAAATGTTTGTTACTTTAACTATGATCGAACAAAAGCTCAAATTTGACATTAAAAACTATACTTTTTGTAAATTGGCCAATCAAGCAGGAAGTCTCAGAGGCCAAAACAATCGTCCCAATGGCCACATTTGGCCTCCAGGCCACGGTTTGGACATGCCTGCTCTAAAGCTTCTGAGGTCCCCAAGGAGGACTTTAAGAACCACTGGATTCATTGAGAAGTTGAACACACTGGACACACTTTGGATTTTAAGCCCATTTTGCACCTATATCTACCTTTCCTTTCATACCTAGCTATCCAAATTGTTTCACTGAATGCAGATTGCTTGATTGGAGTTTCATGGAAAATACAATTTCCATGCAACTGCAAAAAACGACACTGCCTCGTGGTCGACAACTCGAATAATAACGTGCATATGCAGGCTGATCATGCAATCCTGAAACTTGTGTTTTTGTCCCCTGTGCAGCAAACAGTCTGAGCAATGAGGTAACAAAACAACAAAGCAAATGAGAGCCCAGTTTGCGTGTATTTTACATCTTACAAAATGACTACTTGGATCTACTTCTTATGAAGAAGGATGCTGTGTTCTGACCTAGTCTCTTTCAAGTTAAAATATGTATTTCAATCAGTTTGTCCAAACCTTTTGTAACACTTCAATGAAGAAAGAAAATAACTAAATTATCCAGAACTAAACCTACTTTCAAAGTGTAGTAATTTTGTGTTTTGCCACAGCTAATCAAATTTTTTTTTTTACAGTCACCCAAAACACATTATTAAAGTGTTTAATTTCTATCCAAGTTTAGTTACTTACAGACAAACTGTTGATGTTGATTGGAGTGATTCATGAAACCATGAAACTGCAGCGTTAGACTGCAGGCTCCAGGTCTGCAGTTTCACCCTTTCCCAGTAATCGAGCGTGAGAGTTGTGTTGAGAAAGATGCTTTGTGTTGAAAAGTAGTGGGGAATATTTGGACTCAGCACAAGAACATCGACAGGGCCATTTCTCAGTATCACTGTACACAATGTGTTATTGTTTGGCTTGTTTATCCGGGCTGAGTAATGATACAGGAGGAATGTTCAAGCTCCCTCACTCCGGTCTGTATCTCCATGGTTACGCCTTCTTCTGTAAGACTCAGTCGGTCAAGGGCCAGCTGAACTTTAACTTCTGAGTAGAATACGAGCTTTAGAAAGCATGCATTCACTGAGACAAGCTTTTGTACAGTCTTTGAAATTATATCAGGACAGACGTTAGGTAAGGTTGATTTATGAAGCTTTAGACCATGTTCTTTCATTCACGATTGTTTGATGAAATCTGTTCATCAGAGCTCAAGAGCAAAAACAATGTAAACTATATTATTATTAGAATATTGTGAGGAATGATTGTGATAATTATGATTGATGATGATTATAATTGGGAGAGTTGACAAAACATCTTTACTGCTGCAAAATCAATATTCATGTAAGTGTTATTTTTCCTCTGTTTTTGGTGAAAGACTATGAGTTACCTGATGCGTGAGTTAGATTAATTAGAGTCTTAGTTGACTAAAACCTATGTTAGTCCACCAATTAATTTCACTTGGAATGTAAGGATTTATATTCAACAGCAAAAAAAAAACAACAACAAGTGAAATGCTGAAGATTTGGAACTGAACAATTTTTAGTTTTTGCATTAACACCCTTTTATTTTTTAGAGCAAATAAGTGGCTAGATCAAAAGGATACTTCTTAGCTTCAGAGTTTTTCAGTTGATTAATCGGTCAATGAGACACGTCTTTAGTCGACCAAGAATTTCTTTAGTTGATTACAGTCATAACACGAGTGCTCAGGAAAGTTTTATTTTCACCTACCACCTATCTGTATACTTGGAATGACTCTAAAGATTCTGAGATTTCTGAGGAGAGAAACATTCATGTATTACCTTCTTTTTTGTTTTACAATAGACAAAATGTGAGTTACTGATGTACAAATGTTTATAGCTTCTTTAAAGTGCGTAGTTGTGTTGTAGTTCCTTTTGTGTACAAAGTCTATCGACATGTATGCCTTGATAAATGAATACTGAAAGCATCCAAAAATCCCTGGTTTGCGCTGTTTGCAAAGGCCTTATTACGATTGTTCACAACCAAAAAACACTGTGTGTATTGTTCTAGTAAGCCTTGCGTAGCTTCTTAACTTTTGTCATCTGTTGAAACATTACACCAGAAGACATTTCTTTACAACCCGTATCCCCTGCACCCAGCACTACTCTCTTATCCTCCTTTATTTTATCTTCTCTCAGATAAACACGCTTGACGCTTCCTCTTCTCTCTCTCTCTCCTCTGTTATCTCTCACTGTATTACGCACACACACACAAACACGGATGAAAACAAACAGTTTGCTTAAACAAAGGCAACGCTCCTGTTCCCCTGCCGTGAGCCGGGTCAGGCCGAGGTTGGCAGCAGATAGTGTGTGTCCAATGGATCGCTGCTCCCGAGTCAATTAACTAGGGTCTGTGCAAATGAACAGAACAAGGGCATAATCAGCTCCAATCTCCCACTAAGTCCCGCTCCTGACTCATCTATTAGAGCGTGCTGCTAAATTGACTGCCCCCGACTTTAATGGGATGAATCTTAAGTGGCCGGAGTTGAAGGCCCTTAAGAGACCGGACCGTATGTGTTTTAAGACGGTAAAGATAATAACGGTAAGAGAAAGGAGACACGGTCGCGGACACCTAATGAAAACGGTTCAACTTCCAACAGCTTTTTCCTCTCTCACGCTCACGACACTGTATCTAATTAAAGATTCTTCTGTTGTGGTAAAACACACCCTCGAGGAGTTGCAATCTGTGGACTGTTCCATAGAAGTGTTGCATAAACAGGCATTGTAAAGATTCAAGCAAAGATGTGAGTACTTGACTTTTAAAGTGGTAAAATGCATGGAGATAAGGATGCTTACATAGCAAACCATGCTACGTTTAGGCTTTTATAAATAATCATATATCATCCAAAGAAATCAAAGCATATGACACATAATTAGGTTAAATGCCAGTTTGAGGTCTATTGAATTTGAAAGACATCTTTGTCACATGGAAGGAACTGCTGCTTCTCTACGTTCAGAGTAAGTAAGTAAGTAAGTAATCTTTATTTGTATAGCGCATTTCACAGACACAGTCACAAAGCGCTTCACAGTGAGATGAACCCCTCCCTCCTCACTCAGTGACAGCAAACTGCCCTGGGGCAGCTCAACAGAGGCGATTTGCCTAAACACCTGGCGCCTCAACCTCCGACTATCACCAAGTGTTCCCTAACATGCATGTTATTGGAGATGAGCCAGGTGATTTGGTTGTGACATCTGTCCTAGATAGACCTTTGTCTTTCTGCTGGTCTATGAAAGCCTTACATTAGATGTACACTGACTGCGAGGCAGGTTCGGTTCGGGACACATGTGGGTTTCTTGCAAAGTACATGTACATCAGATGCTGTCAACTGCAGTCACTTTGTATAAAGCGATGCAGATTCACACAAATTCCCACGAGAATGTTGCACCAGATCACTGCAGTCTCTGAAAAAAATAAACTTCATGTGGATTTGCGCGCTTCCACACTCGCATCCGCACTCCTCGGAGATCATTTACATGGCGCATTGGTTTTAAGCAGTTTCGAAGTTCTGCGGGACCTGCACAAACTTTCACAGAACTCCCATTCAGTGTACATCCAGGGTTGGGGTCTAGCTAGATGAGTTAGAGCTATGGTTTTCAAACTTTCCACTCTGAGTACCTTTTAAGATCATGTTTTGCTCTTCAAGTACCACAGATCTAAATTCGAACTATATCAGTCGATCCAAATTAGAATTCTTTAAAGTTTAAAACGGAACAGAATCATGTCTAAGAAAGACTACAGCATGGGAAAGGCAGTTCTGCCCGAGGACAAAAACACAAACAAAACACAAAATGTTAATAAAAAATGCAGAAGGCTTCTGGTATTACAAGAGGCAGCTGGTGAGACAAGTACCACAATTTGAGAAACACTGCGCTAGCTAGAGGAAGTGTCGAGGTTGAGTCTGAAAGTGCTTAAACTGTTGCCTCCTCAATGTTCTCAGGTAAATTGGGAAGTAAGTGTATGGGCACTTTATACTTTCGACCTCAAATCTCAATCTTCTACAGATTATATAACTCAAATGTTTATTATTTATTGAAAGAACAAGGCACAGGAAAGACAAAAAAATACTGTACATATAATTAATTACCATTCTGTGCTTGTAAACAGCTCCAGTCACATTCACCAAAGGCCCTGAGCACTAAGCTGCCTGTGCTTGTGTTTGAGTGCAGCTTCATGTGAACGTATCTACTCTGTGACATTTAGGCCAAAGAGTCAGTCTCCAGTGTGGCTTAGCTGTCCTTCCACTCCATGTAACCAGATCAATTAGCAGACTATAGAGTCACAATGGGAGCATTGAAGGGTGTTTACAGTTTAGTTCCCTCTCCTTGGCCCTATACATTTATGCATGCCTAACCTGCTGTATGTATAATGCACTGCCCCTGGGCAAGGTTGAACACCGTCTGCTGCTCTTGGAATATATCCAGTCTATTTACCCAGTCTGAATGGTGAATAATTATCCAAATATACATAATGCAACATGTCATTAGAGAATGTCCTCACAGTTTTATACAACCTCTGTCACCTCCTACGCACATAATAACACTGTATTATTAGGACTGTGCAGAGCAACCTTATACGAGTGTCACGGTGATGAAAATCTACCACTGCTGCCAAAGGAAATGGTACTTTCAAACCAAACATATCTTCTGAATGGACTAAAGCAGGAGTATTCAACCTGTAGAGCTACTTCCGGATTAAAGATCATATAAAGGTCATACATGTATATTCAGTTGAGTTAATATGACCGTGATCCTAAGACGAGCTACAATTTGATGCTAGTAAAAGCCATTATCATTTATCAATGCACATGTAAGCCTCTAAAGTGTTTACTTAGTAATAGGCATGTGATGACTAAAATGTGAATGATAAAGAGTCAAATGTAGACTTCTTGAACTTTACTAGGAGGTGGAGTGATGTAGATTAGAGACCTCAAAGTCAGTGAAAATATAGTGGAAATGAATCAATTGGTATTAAGGGTAATTTATCACAGATTATGGAGTTTTTCTAATATTGACTTAGTTTGGTGATGTAGAGTGGTGAATATTTATTATAGTTTTGCAGCAGTAAATATGCAGTTTATAATGAATTTGGAAAGCAAAAGTTGATCAGCATAGTGGTGCGAATAGAGGAGAAACTTGTTGTTGTATCCTTGGGCAAGACACTTCACCCACATGGCCCAGTCTGGATCTGGTGTGTGTGTGTGTATGAATGGTTGGTGGTAGTTGAAGGGTCGATGGCGCAAAATGGCATCCTCGCTTCTGTCAGTCTGCCCTGGGCAGACTGTGGAGCTAGTGGCTACAATAGCTTATCACTACCCAGTGTAGGATGAATGGATAATGCGAATGTGAGGCGCCTTTGGTGTCTTGAATAGCGCTGCATAAAGCCAGTGCATTATTATGACTAATTATAGGATGTTATTCAGTTCTAAAACAAACTCCCTTCGTATGTCATCAAAAGCACCACCACTGTTAACATTTAGTTGTGATGTCATCTGCTTATCCGGGTTAGGGTCAGTATGTTTATGAGAAAAATACATTTTTGCATGACTTAGTTGTCTGCAGCTGTGCTCTGCATCAACAAGACTATAAATAAATAATATATATTGTCTGAATTCCACAGAAAAGGTTTAAAGCTAAAGTTGCTGATTCTTGTCAACCTTAATTTCAGAAATGACAGCTCATTTATCAACCTAGATTTTTTTTATTATTTCTTTCAATCATTGTTTTATTTATGTCTTACTTATTTTTGACATTTTATTCCCTACTGATAAATGTTTTCGATTTAAGCCAAATTCTCTTATAATCTGTCAGAAATGCTTTGAAAACAGCGAAATATTAAACCTTGGTTATCTTATCTACTAAAACTTTTTTTTTTTTTAATATGGTGTAAAATTTAGATGACTACAGTTCGACCTTCGGGGAGAAATAGTTGCTCATCCCTGGCATCACCTCTACTGTTGGATGCTTGAGGAGCACATCGAGGAGCAGCAGCTTTACTCCAAGCTTCTTTATTAAACAACTAAAAACATCTTCTTAATCAAAGATAGAAACCAACCACAAAATACTTCCTTACTAAACTGTGGTGTGCTAGAGTTGTGTGATTCCTTCCTTAAAATGTGTTATTCAAGAAATAGAATCAAAAAAGAGAAGGAAAAAAAATCCCAAATTGTCAACTGTCCTTCACTGCAAACAACACATTAAACTGTGTAAAACCAGAGACACCAGACTTCACTCTGTCCACCAGCTGTGACATTAGCCCAGAGTGTAGTTTTCACATAAAATACCTTTGCCTTGTTCCTCCGATATTTCATTTCTCCGCCGTTCTGTTCGGTGAGCAGAGCAATAAAAGTTTGAATCATTTTTAAAGGCCTGTAAATCGAATCTGTGGATTGGACACAATGGGGAAAAAGAGAAGAAAGGGCGCAGTCATCAGCAGCAGGTGAGATATTAGACGCTGGGCTCAAAGCAAAGGCTCTGGGTTTCTGTCACTGTCAGCTGGCACAATGGAGTCCTGGAAGCCACCACTTATTTCATTGTTATTTCATTCGGCCCATGTACTTATTCTTCCTCGAGTAATATCCCAGAAGAGGTGAGAGTTAGCCGTGTTTGGTAGCAGAAAAGTCTCTCTAGTGGTGACCAGTACAAAAGTTCATTCTGCAAAAGTTTTCCATTTACTAGAGCCGTGGGATGCTTTGTGAGAAAGTAGAAAGCTGCAGTCACAATGAACAAAAGGTACGCTACAATTTTCCCGAGTCTACAAAATTGGCAGTTCAAAATGTTCTGAGTAATATTTGGCAATTTGGTACAAATGTAAGTAAATTTGTAGCTTTCAGTTGTGATTCCAATTCTGATTCAATCTTGTGCTTTGAAAGGTGGAAGAGCCTATATAAGTTGAAACCATAGAGGACAGATATAAAATACAGCGGGGTAAATTATTCATACACTCATCGATTGTGCAAGTCGTCCCACTTAAAAAATGAGAGAAGTTTGTAATTTCATCATAGGTGCACTTCAACACAAGTCAATCTTTGTTTGGGGGGAAAAGAATGAAACAAGCCTACTTAATGTCAGTTGTGTCGTAGTTATGTCATTTAGGACCAGACTGCCAGACATTAGCTATACTGCTGCAGCCTAGTGTTTGTATTCAAATGCCCAAAAAAATTAGGTTTGAATTTGTTAAAGAAGAAAAGGTTAATGTATAAGGGTGTTGAAAAAAATGGATTCTTAAAAGGATCAGACTCTATGTGTAATAATCTTGCATTGATTTGAAATTATGTCCGTGTTTCTGCTTCGTCTGTGGTCTGCCGCGGTGAAATGCCTTATTTATTGGCACATTTTCCATCGTCAGTAAACTACTAAGTTTGTGTGAGGACTTTAGCGCAACCTTTAATCCTGCTCCATGATTTGTACTGTGTTGTTGTTGTTGTTAGCGGAAAACAGCTAACGTGCTAACTACAGACACAACTTGTGTGTATTAAAGTGACCCATTTTCACAATATTGTTTAAAAATGTATTAAAAAACGTTGACAAATATTCTCTTTGACAAATACATGAGTATTATAACTGCAAAATATTAGTTAATTGGCCTTACGAACATATTAAATAATATAACCTAAAATTTGAAAAAGCCATTTAAAATCACAATTGAGAATATTTTTTGAATCGAAATCGCCTGGCACTCAAAGATTCACACCCCATTCATGTGAGTTAAAATTGTCTGATTTTTGACAATTCACTATGATCGGCTACATCCGCACAACGGTCAAAAATGGACCGATAGGAAGTTGCAGTAAAAAATACCCTTGAATGTGAAATTGTACAACACATTATAATAATTTGATCAAAAAGCATATCACAGGAAACAGCTTAAAGTTGAAACTCATCACAGTAATCCTCAAGCCTGCTATGTTTATATTTCTGTTCTTTGTGTCAGTCCAGTGTAATTAAAGACATAAAAACATTATCATACCCTTATCAGAACTTCAGAAACTGAGTGAAAAACACGTGATTCAACCATTTTAGTTTCCACATACACATAATTTAATCTTTTTCTCTCTGCCAGTGTGTGTAAGGCAGTGTGTTCCCAGTGAGACATGAACCTGTGACCTAATAAAACCCTCCTGAGCTCCTCTGACCCTCGTGAGCAGCAGAGGGCTCCTATCAAAGAGCTCTTCATCTTCTCTAATGGACACATCTCACACCATTATACCTCTCACGGTAAATATGGCATCAAGCTGTCAAGCACGCCGAAATTCAGGACGCTGAGGCGGCAGCCCATTTTTTAATCCAGCCGCTGGGTTTCCATGTAAAACCAGGACAGAGTGATAGATGTGAGCTCACCTTGTGGAATAATGAAAGACCTGAGCACAAGCCCGCTTATGTCTCACGGCATTCCTGACTATGTTTAGACCTAACACAGAGAAAGGGTTTTCAACATGTTAAAGGAGACTGGTTTTAATCAAAAACACAACCAGGTTGCTGTTTGTCCCCTCTGAGATGCTCCAATTCAAATCCTGACATGGGAAACACATGATTGTTGTGTGCTTTCCTTTTTTTTTCTCTCTAATGCATAGGCTATAATGAGAAAGTATACATTATCAAGAGCTCAAGAGCATGTTTCAAAGACAAAAACAATGCAAATAATACATAATAATAATAATGCATTGCATTTATAGAGGAATTTTCGATCAACGTCACTTTCCGCCCTACTAGACATGCTACACGTAGAAAGAGCAGATCTCCACTGATTTAGCAGGGGAAACTTTTTTGAATAAAACAACTAAAAGGGACAAGAGCTAGTTGTTTCGATCAGGTATGAACTGCTCTGACAGACGTCTGTCTCCTGAAGCTTAAAACTGTGCTTTGCTCACTGTTTTTTGCATTCACCTGAATGTAACTTTTAAGGGTCATAGAGTTGAATGTCATTCACAAATGTTGAATTAGCATTTTGTTTTCACACAGTGATAAACTCTTGGGTCAAATGCAGAGGACAAATTTCCCTACGGGACAATAAAGTGTACCTTACCTTACCTTACCTTACCTTGTAGTTAGCTGACAACAGCCTTAGCTCGAGTTGTTTCTCCAGCTTGGTCAGTGAGCGGAAGCTCTTTCTGCATGTTGGACACGTGCATCGCCCATGTTGATAAACAAAAAATCCTCCATAGAGCGCTTTTTAACACACCCAAAGTTGCCTCACATTATGCATTATTCATTCTTTCCATAATGGATAGTGGTAAGAACTATTGTAGCCACAGCTGCCCTGTGACAGACTGACAGAAGCAAGGGTGCCATTTTGCGCCATCGGCCCTTCCGACCACCACCAACCTTCACTCTAGCTACATGCTAGGCAATGTGGGTGAAGTGTCTTGATAATGACGCAGCGAGTTTTTCTTCTGTTTGCCCCACTGTGGCACCTGAGGTTCTGAAGTCTCCCATCCAAGTACTGCCCTGGCCCAATATGCTTAGCTTCTGATCTGACGGGATCAGGCTTTGGCAAGCTGGTAACGCCATGACCTAAAGGGTATAAGATACCCTTTAAGTCTTTGTTATACATGTGAATTTACATTTGTCAAACTTAAATGAGCAGTGATAATTCAAAAGAAATGTCAAAAGCAATGTAATCATGCCAACTGGATAAAGGTACGATTGACTACATTTTGACATTTATCTGCAATGATGTGGCAAATTACTGCCTTATTCAATATCTATTGTGGGAGGAGCTGACTGCACTGAAACTAAATAACTTAGAGATATTGATGATTGACTGAGGTTTAGACCACCTCCTTGACCACACCTCTAATTATCTAGAAGCCCTATGTATACACCAGACTTTCCCCACAGCCTGATTGGCCAGGGCTGACCACCAAGGACAAAGCACTCATTCTGAGTCTCTCTATGCACTTCAGCATCTTAATTGCATACTTGTGCTTTGATGAAGACCATGATAGTAACTATATTGATAAAAAAAAAAGTTATTCTGTCAACTGGGCAAAAGTTTTAATTGTGATACTGTAATGTGCCAGGATTTTTCATTCAAAATACCACACAACCTACTAAATATAGAGACTTGAAATTTTAGTCTGACATCATGATGTATCTCTGTATTATTAGGAGACAGACCATATTCTGGTCCAGTAAGAGCAGGTGAACTCTACAGACAGGTACAGTCAAAAGTAAAAATCAACAATATTTAAAATGTCTTGATTTAGCAATATGTGAAGGATTTTATATAATATTCTATGTATTGAGTTTTGACACAACTTTACATATTTTCAGTAAATACAGGATGCTAAACTCTTTATAATTCTGTCTGGAAACGAATTGTAAACCACTAAATTTACCTCTGCACTTTCTTCCTTCTGGCTCTTCCGGTTGACGGCTCTAACGCAGATCACGCGGTGGAAACATCAGTCTGCTGTAGTGGGTCCAGGCCGGTCCCAGCGATGGAAAGCACGATCACTCGCCAGCTGTTGGACGCCGGCGCTGCTTAAAATGCATCAAACACCAAGAGGTTTGTTTAGCCGACCTGCGAGCTGATAAATTTGCAGCCACATTGATATTCTCCCTCCCTCGGCTGCCAGCACTTTGGAGTAACTTTCAGCATATGGTAGGAGACCAGGAATAGTTCTGACCTAGTTGGGCTTCCAGCGCTTCACCACCGAACTTTGCTGTCTAGATTGTGGGACTAGCAAACTGCATCTTTTATCATGTTTTAACAATGTGTCTGAGTAATGTGTTTGGAATGAGTCTTCAATGTATTGCATTTTTTTTTTCAGTAATACTATGCTATTCAAAAGCAAAGATGGAGTTTACTACTTAAGTAAACAGTTACTTGTGTAAAAAACAACTCTGATAAAAGTCAAAGTCCTGCTGAAACTGCTTTACAAGAGTAAAAGTATAAAGGTAAACCTGTGTAAATTGACTTGTGTAAAAAAAAAAAAGTAAAACGTACAATCACACTGCTAAAAGTTATTCTCTAGTCTTGATTAAAACTACTAAAACTATAATTTTGTCAGATTATTTCACTTGTTTCAAGACATTTCTGATGTTTTCTGAGTTTTGAGCTTGAAAGATTTGCCATTGATGTGAGGAAAATTTTTTGACTTCATTAGAAATAATTTGCTTGAAATAAAAGAAATGTTGGAAACAAGGCAGAAACACATCGAAGCAAATAATCAAATAATAATCAAATATAATATATAATATACGCCATCTAAACCCAGAAAAATAATACCAAAAATCAATCTTGAAATGCATTTTTGCAGAGCATAAAGTTGGTTTGTGATGTTGTGTTGTGTGAGATTGACTTTACAGTAAATGAACTATAACTCATCTGACTTTTATCATGTCAATTTTGTTAGAAATTTTCAAGTATTTAATTTTCACGCTATTTTTATCAATTTTCACTTCCAATTTGTTTGTTTGTGGCTTATAAAGTAACTCACCTGATTATAAAATGTAGGGAGGAGAAAGTACAGATACTTCTTGAAAAATGGAAGAAGTAAAAGTAAAAAGTCACCAGATGTAAAACTGAAGTAAAGTACAGATACTCTTGAGTAAATATACTTAGTTACTTGCTAACTCTGTTCAAAGTATTGATATTATGTCAGTGCTTTTGTCTTTTTACATAATTTATATTTATATTTAAATTTTTTACTCAATTGGCTTCTGAAAGTTGCGAAATGTGCTTATAAACTAAATGCAGTAATTATTTTTGAGCCTCTGAATTTTGGCCTTAAAATATTGATTCATACAGTAGATGTATATTGATATTTAATCAAAGGTTTCAATATCAATGGTCTGTCCAATGACTTACAAACTCCTCGTGGTAAATAATTAGGATGGTCAGAATGTATGAGCAAAATGTAAACAGTTATGTTGTTTACCATCAAAATCAAGCTCCAATGCTTACACTATAAATACTGTATAGTAATCAGAGCATTTACCCATGCTGTTAGCGCATTGATTGGTGAGACTTGTTCTAAAAAGCTCCAACAAACTGATTTAAGTGGAAAGCAATCCATAACGCGCTATAACAGTTTTATCCGTTTATATACATGAAGGTCAGTCAATCAATGGTGGGTATTAAGCAAGAAACCCAAGGTGATGCTCTGTCAGATCAATGCCAGAGCGAGGTCTGTGCCACTGAGCTGACCTTTTCACTTTAACTTCAAATCTTCTTCAGTCAAGCTGCCCGAAAATTATTCTGTCAGAGTCTGACTTTGTAGACGTTTTAGAGCGCGGAGGCTTATTCAGCACCACGGACAGCTCCCACCAGCCCACAACGCTCGGCTTTCTGTTTGGCTTTTAAGTGGCAATGCTGATTTTGTTAAAAGCAGATTTGAATCCGCAGTTTTATTCTGAAGGTGAGCTGTAGCTAAACCTATTTTTTGGGTAATTTTGGAACTTTTACAACAATAAGAAAATAGAACAAGTTTATCAGGTTTTAACAAATTCATTTTAATCTGCTCCTAAAGATGTTTTTGTAGTGGGCTTTTATTAGTTTTATCTGTAAGGTGGAACATAGAGTACAGTTAAAGTTTTAGGATTTGATATTTCGAATAGTAATTAACCTTCATGGTCCCACTCAACAATGGGAGAAATGATTGATTCCATTACCAAATATCTTAAGTTATTAATTACTTAATTAGTAAAATTTAATGTTGAAAGATCTTTACAAGATTTACAATGAGTCCTTTCTGGAAAGTAATTTAAAAACTAAACCAAGTGTGGTTTATGAACATTTTTTCTTTTTTTTTACTAGTGTTTAAGTATACAGATGAGTTCCAAATTAATGCACCATATAGTCAAACTGTCATCAATATTGTATTAACTTTGTATTTGTTTACCGTGTCAGCCAGAATCCGAAGCTGGCGTCTGGGCTTGATGCTGCTGCTGCTCCTGCTTGTGTCAGTGAGAAGATGTCCTCTTGATTGGTCCTGCCTGGTTGGTCCACAATTGCTCATCACATGTTGGCAGTGTGACAGTTACTGAAATGTGGCAGAATATCTGTTTCCCTGAACCGATGTCCACATCCACCAAAAGTGTGAACAAGACATGACGCTTAGGGCTTGGCCCCAAGGAAATGTCTTTGTCCATCCATCTCTGGTGTGTTGGTTGTTGAGGCTTTCCTGAAGGAGCTGTATGGGCACCCTTTATCTTTTGGCCTAATTGCGTGTGTCCAAAGGTGAGTTTAATCCAGGGTCCCTCTGCTCCATTGTCTTGAACTGAGGCAGCTACCTTGGTCGACCCTTGGGTGCACATCTCCACCAAAGGAACTAATCAGAGAACTAATTCACAGCTGTCTTCTACTGTGTAAAGGTTCCTCCTGCTTTGACGGGAAGATTGTCCAGTCTGTCTAAAGTCTGTGTGGCTCGGGTAAACTTCAGGTCAGAGAAGTGGGGGTGCATTTGTGAGGCCTGAAGCTCTCAGTTCTAACCATTGTCCCTCAGCTTCCTTGCAAAAGTCTAAGTAGTGTATGAGACACTTTACACAACATGTACAGAATATACACATATCAACATTCTCACACTTTTTGTCTGGCTATTCATTCTGTGAAAAACAGCTTTGAAATATTTGTCCTTCTCTCAAACCAGATATGATTTTTTTCAGTTTTGTTGTTGGGTTGGATGAGTTTGAGTAAATCGTCCCCGAAGGAATGTTTGTGGTAAAAGAGGTATGCTTTAGTGTCCTTCACTTCACAAGATCACTCCTGCTTTCAGTATGTGGGAACATGATGAAACTCGACATCAACATTCAGACGACATATTCTTGAAATAAAGGAATTCACTGACACAACAACATGCACCAGCTATTATTAGAACCTGTTCATATCTATTGGAATTGTTAGAGACATGTAGCTGCTAAAGACTTCAAAACAAATATGTGAATAAAGAAATATCCTTTCCACAACACTACACTGACTAAGAAAGTTTGAATATTCTCCAGATACTTAATCACTGCGGAGCCTTTGTGCGAGTAAGTGATGCACTTTTCAGCTGATAACAGACTTTGCTTCTTAGGGGCTGCTTTGACTCCAGATAAACATTAAACTTTCCAGGCTGAGCGCTCAGTCAAATGCAAATGGAGGTGAACGTCGAGGAGCGTAGCGTCATGTAAATGGCTAAGAACAGTGGGAAAGGTGAAAGGAGGCTGTGGGCTGGATGTAAAGCCCAGGTGTAATGTGCACGAGAGATAAGCAAGTGTTTGTTTTGCTGCTCCGCTGCAGTAAGCTCCAAATTGACTGGTGCTATCGGAGCCCACGGCGATTATCTGACGTGCCAGAGGGGCCCTGCTGTGAAGACTAATTAGTTTCATTAACCTGCTCTCCAGATTAAACACAATTACCTTCGTGTAATTGAAATAGTGGATTTGGACAGTGGCAGCCCCGGGTTCAGCTGTGTCGTGTTCTGTCCCTGACCTTTGCGATGATGAATCTTTTTAACTGAAGTTCTGCAAGGGCTTTTATTCATCTTCACTCAATAGATAGGATAACTTGAAGATACTATTAAAAATATCAAAACTAGCATCGACTACAAAAGTTATTGCAAATCGCCGGTTACAGAAAAAGGCCATAAGACTTATCAATAAATCTGGATATCCTGATCACACTAATATATTGTTTTGAATAAAAGAGCGAAACAAAATTCATTACCTTAAAATCTACAAAAAAACATTTGTTGAACAGCATAACATTTATTACTTAATGGGCCATGTAAACAAATACAGTTTACCCAAACATTGAAAAGTACTTTTGTATCTCAGTATGACCTGAGCCTAAGGTTGAAGCAATGTTCCAGCATGACATCATTTAAGAAGAATTATAAAGAAATTATACCCTTATCATTCCGGCGTTCCTTTGAGGCGTCTCCTTTTTCTTTAAAAATTCTATTTTGTTTATTGCCTGAAAAAGGCATATATGAAGAACCTGGAAAGATTAAATACTGTATAAAAATACCATTGTATCCCTTTTATTTAGAGCAAAACCAGCCTCTGGGATGATCCAGACTCAGATTTCAGCTGTAACTCCAAACATTTTTATAGGACTTTTGTATTGGCTCTGCCTACATTTTTTTGAGTAATTTTGTGTCCTAAAACTCGTTTTTACCTCAGTTACCTTCAGCTTTTACAGAGGAATTGTCAAAACCCAAAATATGCCAAATCTAGTGTCATTTATGTCTCAGCTGTCAACACCAGCTCTACCAATCCTTAGATCCATTGGTGGAGTTTAGATTTGTTTTTCTTTTGCTTAGAAAAGTTCTCACTTCTGATGAGAGCTCTTGGACATCAGTAGCAAAAACTAGGGTCAGCTTTTAAAAGACCCCAGCCATTTGCCTGAGCTCCATAGGGTTTAGAAACTGTTTCAGTTTTAAATTTAGATGATTTTTGTCAGACGTGTGAAGGAAAATAATTGTGAAAACATTGAAAATTCTTAGTATTTGTATTTTTTTTCTCCTATTAATGCGTTGACCATAGTAATATGTAACAGGAAACTGAAAAAGTCATAATTAGGAAAGGGGGATTAGATAAGTTACACTTTTTCCCACTTCTTTTTAAACATGTGAACTGATACCTTTGTCACTTATATATAAATTTTCATTTTTTAATTTGTGCTCACACAGTATCCCAAATGTTTGAAATAAACAAATGAAAGGAAATATATAAGATCCTGCTCAAAGTTCATTTATTTTATTTATTTATTTCTTCAACTAAAAGAAACTGAAACATGCCTTCAAACTTCCAAACCACCTCTGTAAAATCCAAACAATGATTAAGAAGTTTTGTCTAGATTGTGTTTTGTTGTTTATGGAGAAATGTCTTGTTCTTTTAAAAACACAGCTTTTACAATTCACCCACATTCCAATTATGATTTTCTTCCAATCCTAGTTTGAACCATCTCTATAACTGTGCACAAGTGTTATTTCTTTTATGCGCCGCTCACTGCAAATTGCCACACACGACAGACTTGTAAATAATCCGTCAAAAAATCCGTCCGCATAAATAAGCCAATTGTTTCGTTTTGTTTGCAGAAAGTTTTCCTCTAAGTTGGATTTTTTCCCACCTCTCTGCTCATTTTTATTCTGTTGTCAGCACTGCATTTGCTCACATCCTCGACACCCTCGGCGCCACCGGAGGAATGCATCACCTGAATAAGTGCTGAAGTGCTCTTGAAATATTTCTGTTTGTATTGTCAAAGAGCTGACAACATTCCGCTGTGTTTTCTACCCAAAACGCTCCGGCGGCGGCTTCCGTGAG
This sequence comes from Mugilogobius chulae, assembly GCA_038363315.1. NCBI lineage: Eukaryota > Metazoa > Chordata > Actinopteri > Gobiiformes > Gobiidae > Mugilogobius > Mugilogobius chulae. The sequence goes on along the minus strand of CM076402.1, from coordinate 42,705,463 downwards.
GTCTGACCGCTCAAGTAAAGTGCGACACGGGTGGAGAGGTACTGCGGAGGACGTCACGGCTTTCCAAATGTGAGCAGTGAGTGGCAAAAATGCATGAGAGTCGATGGGTGTTTCTGCTACAGTCTGAAAACAAAACGACCACAATTAAGAGTAAGATTGGGTTTGTGTTTGATATGTGGAAATAAAAAATGGGTAAATAATGGCACAAAATCAGATCCACAACAGGAACACTGAGCCTTTCCCACATGTCTCACTGACAGACTTTATCCTCATAGGGCTACAAACTTTTGTTTTTGTTCTCTTGGTCATTTTGACTCAACTTTGTGTTTTTTTGTCTTACAATAATGACAAAACACAAAATTTCTCCAAATCTAGTGTCTTCTGTCCAAGGCTAGTGACACAAGCTAAACTGATTCTAACATTTATCCAAAACATTTTAGCGATTTAAAACCTGATGTTCTTTTGTCCAGAGTTTCTTCTCACTTAAAACTAGAGTCAATCAGACATCAGAGGCTAAAACTACAGAACCTCAGCTTCACAAAGACTCCAGCCAAGTGTTTGTGCTCCAAAGGTTTAGAAACCGTTTTCATTTGAATTTTAGACAGTTTTAGTCAGGAGTTTTAACAAAAATGACCCTTCCTCCTAAGGGGTTAAGCAACGTTTTAGTTTTCATCTTTTAATTTAGCTTCTTTCTGAAAATTTTGCACATATATTTTTGGGAATATTGTGGTCATTTAAAGGAGATACAAAATCATTTTAGGCACCTTAAAAATTGACTGGAATATCTCTTTCAAGATTATTAATAAAGAGAAAAACAGTTGAGGTTAGAGCAGCAGTGGTTGTTTAAGTTTGACAGAAATGTTCTTTTTCTAGCTTGGTCCTCTCGGGTCAAAATGAAACTGGGAGGAAAACAGATGATATACGTTTTTTATAGGCAGTGCAATGCTAAACATATTTTTTCCAAATGTGCACTGATTGTACAGAATGACATCTGGGACCACCCATGAAAGTTTCATGTTGATAGGATCAGAGACTTTTGTTTTATTGACAAACAAAAATCTGAACCGGGTCCTAAATACCCTGAAGGTAACACAAGTAATAAAGTTATGACCTTTCTCCCTAAAGTCACTATTATTAAAGGTTGTATGGAAGATTTTCAAAAATTGTTTGTTGTCAGTCTTGGTTAAAAACAGTTGCATAGATTTGTAACTTGTACTTATGCTAAACAAAAAAAAATATTATACAAATATATAAGCTGTGGACATGATGAGGCCAATAAACGTTGACCAATAGATAACGAGGTACCTCATTATCTATTGGCCTGTAAACCTGTCAAGCAAACCCTCAGTGTTCCTAAGTAACTCATTGGCCCAGTTGCAGTGAGGGGCGTGGCCCTGGGAGGAGAAACATGTGCATCATTTGAAAAACAGCAAACAGTTGTTGGATTTGAAAAATCCTCCATACAACCTTTAAGTTATTATAATTACTATGAAGACGGTGGGGCTTGTTGTGTGTTTGCCATTTTGTGAAGCAAGAGTTAGCAAAATGTAAAACCAAGGTCACATAATTCATAGATTTAAAGAAGTAAATGAACATACATCTGTATATTTATGGTTCAAATGATACAGATGTTACAAAAAAGGAATAAATTAAACTTTCCCATCCTGATGATGAGATACAGTTTGACTAAAAGAATTTGGGCCTCAGGGAAATTCACTCAACATGCATTAATCAAAACGTAGAAAGAATACACTTCCCAGCAGTGACGGAAAGCATTCATCAAAATAGTCGCGTTTTCAGTGACACAAGTAAACTTTAAAACCAAAACTCAAAGACCTGTACAAAGACAACACCATGTTAAGAAAAGGTTAAGTGACTGCACGATCAGCAAAGCAGAAGTGAGTCACTGCTCAGACATAGCACCTGTTCTGATAGTCAGACTTTTGTTCTTACTGTCATGAGCCAACTTAACCTCAATTACCCTCAAAGCAGTAGAAAGCAGAACATTGCAAAGCCTTTCAAGTACAGGGCTGCAGGTACAAGGTTACTATGTGCACATTTTTGAACTCATCACCTTTGCATCCCAGTTCTTCCAGTTCCCATGCAGGTTTGTGCTCTGGGGTCTCATTTATAAAGTATGCCTTATTTATCTTTATATGCATTATGACTTTGACCTATGCAAGCTTTCAAAAATCTGTCGTATTTTGGCACGGTAATTTGCGCGATAAAATTTGCAGCCGTCCTAATTCATCTGCTGTTTCTCCTCGTAACTGGTCCTATTGATGACAATATAGATTGGCTAAGAGCTTATGCGTTGTACAACATGTTCCTGTTTTCTAAATGGTTTCCCAAGTTTTTGATTTAGCGCTGTGTGTTAAGAATCATCAGGCATCATCAGAGTTTTGGGGGGCAGAATAATTTTATTTTTGTGATCCACCTGTTTCATATGAACCCTACATCCATTTCTAATCCTCAGGCCAACTCTTGCGACGTTTACGCATTTTGGATTCCAATAACACAACCAAACAATAGAGCAACCCCCAAACCAAAAGTGACAAGAATTTCATCATATTGTCAATAGTTCACGTGACCCCCGTTGGCATCCTGGACAGCGGTTATTAGTCGCCTCATGGATCAGCAGTAGTGTCTGAGTTGTTCTTGTGGAAATGCTGCCCATTCTTCCACCAGCGCGGCCCTCAGCTGCTGCTGAGTTTCGGAAGGATGTTCAAGTCGGCGGACACGCACACTGAGCACATCCCAGACATTTTCAATGGTGGCTTGGTATCGCTCTGCAAAACGACTATTGGTAGAGCGGTGAACTCCAAACACCCTGGCGTCAGCAAAACAACACCGTCCAGCTCGGATCAGTCAATAACTCGGTCCCTCTCTGGTTAAGACAATCGTGGCATCGTGAAGAAGAGTGTTTTTGGCTTCATTCTGGTAGAGAAGACTTGAGCACAGTTAACCAGTTTCAAACATGATTTTGTGTGAATAAACGACCCTGTATTGCACTCTTTATTGTTCTCACAATCAGTCAAGCCAAACCAAGAAATGTGTTCAACTGTGTTCAGCTTACTGTGGACTGAAACCATGATGCTAACCCATTTTTACAAATAGACTCGTTTTCTAAGGAATTTTCAAAAATGAAAATGCTGTGTTTCTTTTTTCCTTGAGTGTAAATTATCAAACTGTAGATTCAAAAGCTTGCTTTGCAAAAACAAATGTGCTCACAATAACCACACCCTCTGGGAAAAAGAATTGCCCACCCCTGCTTTCTGGGGACCTGCTTCACAAATATGTATAATCCTCAAGTCCTCATGACATAATTCAATGACTAACACAGTCTAAAGGTAAAATAGGTCAAGGTTAAAAAGTTTTTTTAGGCAACTTCATAGTATGACGTCACCATTTATGAACATGAAGTACATTTTAATTTCTTGAAAATAGTTAAATAGATAAACTTTGTAAAATGTTTAGTAACAACTTATATAAGTATCTTGTCATTTTAGTGAATTGAGTAGTTCAACCTGTCACTGGCACTTTAAGTCATATAATGGGATGCGCTGACATTCTGATGTGGTTCAGATGTTGGACATGAGCCCGTTTTTCCTTCAGTGACATTATAATTATCTAAAAGGTTATTTCACTTACATTTAATCTTGAAATTACAATAGACTCATTCACGTTTGTATTACAGCAAAACACAAGATCCATTTTAGCTGCTCTTCATCTGTATTCAATATTAGTGTTCTATCGGAAGATTTCATGCCACACAAAAGCAACCCTTTTAGAAAATCTCATCAACATTAAGGTTAGACAGGAAGTGACTATGGACAAGATTGTGATTAATGCACAGGAAATAAAGCTTAGTGTATGTGTGCCTGTGAACTCTGTGCTGTGTGTATGCGGTGGTGTGTTGTGTACACTTGTTTGCACAGCGACGCCCGTGGGGTCCGAGGGCGCGGCACAGCGAGCACCGCTGCGGGTCCGTCTGCCCCGTGAAAGGATATATCGGCGTTTGAACCGAAGGGGTGCTTGCCTATCATTAATGACCTTTTCCAGCGCGCAGCCTGAATACATTGTGCCGTCAAAACCTCTGGCTCGCCTACAGCTGCTTTGTTCTCTGAAGTGTTAGCGCTGCATAAATCAAAGCTCCAAAGATTTTGATATCTCGCCTTTTAACAAAAACACAGCAGACAGGGCTATGAATAGAAAGCTACTTATGCTGTGTTTTTTTGCCAGTAGCCATAAATATTATAAAGATAAACACATGTTCAGCCCAGTTTGGAGCTGTTAGTTATGCATCATTATTTATTGACTAATGCATTGAAATCTCACCACACACACGCATATGTTTTATAGCCTTCAGTAAATGCAGGCTGTTTAAGTTGTGGCTTTTTTATGGCTCTGTAGTTGTGATAAGAATTACCCCATTTATGTACGGTTTTATGGATAATCAATGAAGCTGACACTGTAGATTTATAGAATGTCATGACAGGTGGCCCTAGCGGTATTAACCAACGGGTCAAATGTAGAGTACACTTGTTCATATTTATCATAGTCTCCCACTAGACCTAACGTGTCCATTATTTTGAAATTACTGAAATTATAATGCAAAAAGGACTTGTGGGTTATTTAGGAAATTATTGTCGCCTTAAAACAGAACAAGTCGATCAAGTAATCAGCTGAAAGGGTGCGAGACAAAAGCTGTTAATCTAAAAACTTTTGACTTAAGACTAAATATGTTTAAAGCAGTGTGTTTATATGCAGTGTTGGGAGTAACTAGTTACTGTAATATATTCCACTTTTCAGTCCCTAGTGTAACTCATTGCTTAAAAAAATGTTGACAATATATTACTAGTTACAATCTGAGTAACTCAAGTTACTTTCACATAAAATAATGGCTTTTATATTCTATTGAAAACGACTCTTCCGGACCAAAACACCAGTAAACACTGTCTGTTTGCTTAAAGGTGAATCAAATATTATGAGAAAAATGTGGTGTAAAATCACATTTCTATAAATTAATCAGTAATCAGGTGTAAATATAACAGGACTAGTGTTGTACAATGTCTTAACAAATGTGTGATTAGCTCAAAATAACTTAAAGTAACTCACAGTAGTGTATATTTTGAGACAGTAATATTGTAATAAAAATGTATTACTTTTTACTTCCAGTAACTAGTAATATATAATGTATTACAATTTTAAAGTAACTTACTCAACACTGTTTATATGAAACAAGGCAGGCTAGCCAACATCTTGCTCACAGATCCTCTCTCTTATGCCTGTTTTAGTTTACTAAGGCTGACTTTGATCTAATTAGACACCATTGTTGTCTAAAAATGGCAGCCCTGATGTTATACATAGAATTCTAATAAATGTGTATTACTATCACGAAGAGAGTAGGCTATTATTTTAGTGTTAACAGAGAGATGTAAAATGAACTAGACAATGATGAGTCCTGGCTGCAGACCCCTGAGCCTGGCACTAAGTCATCTCTGTAAAGCTTTACTCCCTCAATTACCACTTCAATCACTGAGGCCCCTGAGGCCCAGATGGCCCTGGAGCCTGCTGGGAGGATACAGACCCTTGTGCTGCCAACAGCAGTTAGGTTTGTAAGACCGGCCTGACAGATCTGTGCTGTGTTCACGCGGCTGCTCAGCGATGCCACCTGTGCTAGAGTTTATATGCAGAAAAGTCCACAGTCCAACTTTTAGAGACGTGTTTCATATTCAACAGAATGATCTGATTCTGTTCCGCTGGGACGTTTGTTTACACCAGGACTGAGTGTGCAGGCTCTGACATGGCACATTTGTGAAAATGCCAGGCTGCATTTTTGAGCTGAGAAAAACACGGTCTTCTTATTAATAAATAAACAAGTTCCAGCTCCAGAAATCACAGTTGTACTTTAGGAAACATAATTCAGAAAATAAATATCATTCAACTATTATCACTACATTAATGACAATTGTTGTCTTACAAGGTGCAAAGACTCAGAATATATGGCACAGGCAATAAGACAATAATATTAGCTATATTAGCTATTATTATATTTTAATGCAGTTGATTCAATATAAGGATGCACTGATGTGATACTGGGATCAGATAAGAAAATTACTTAATGCACCTCAACCACATTTGCACTTTAGAAAATTGGCACTTTGTACCCTGAGTGTGGCCTTTATGACTTGCTGTCTTGTTGTGTTGTCTTGTCCTAAATGTAAAGGGACTACAAATGTAAAATAGCTGTTCACTAACTTGGCACATTTACACATGTATTTTATGTACTGGTGTTCATTAATGTGCATTGTCCCTTTCAAATAAATAAATAAATAACAGCACAAGTATCAGAATCGCTATCGGAATAGAAAAAGTTGGATCATCACTGGTGTCAAACTACGATGGAAAATGTGGCTATTTGCCTATTTGAATTTAAAGGTAAGCTCACCCCCTAAACTCCACCCACAAACACATTTCAAATGCAGCAAACTCACTGAAAAGCTTTGGGAAGAGGAACAAGATGGGGCTTAGAGAGGAGAGCAGCAGTGTGATTGATTTGACAAAAGTTGTCTGCAATTCGTGCTCATTTTGTATTGCAAAATACACCCTGATGTCACATAGAGTTTAGAGACACAGCCAGTTTGAGATTATTTTGACCTTAAACTGCTAATTTGCTTAGTTTGCACTTAAAATGCCTAAAACACAGTTCAACAACCAAAAAAAGTTGTTTTACGGTTTAGCTTCTCTTTAAGTTAACTGTTATCAAATGTAAAAACCGCCATCCTCAACATTCTACAATGCAAACACAACCTACTGCATTTCTTCACCAAAAACTAAAAATAATCCAGATTGAGTGTTAATAACTGGCTGGTAATAATGATCCACCAATGTCAGAACAAAATACAAGCCAATAACGGTGAATAAGCTGCTCAAACTGCCCCACATTACCTTCTGGAACACTTTAACAAACCTAATACCAAACTCTTTTATTCAACAGCACAAGCCACTAATCAAAGCGACCAGGAGAGACTTTTCTATTTGTGCGGATGAATAATATCATCAAATAATTTAGAATGCAGTGCTTTTCATCACACAAAGCGTTTCTCTCCTCTGTTCCGCTCTCATCTGTCTGGTTCTGCTGCCCATACGGCAAGTGTGAAGTAAACAGAGAATGGTATTAAGGCCAGACACTACAAGCAAGACCATTTTTAGTTTTCAATTGTTTGTTTTTTGGTCAGTTTGTTTTGGCAACATACACAAATTCATCCAGTCTGCTTCTAAAGTTGTTTTATTATTTCATTTGCACCGGCAGATTTCTGTTGTGTTTTCAAATACATGTTCTGACCATAAGCGGACTAGGCTGTACACTCAAGACAGTTTGCATTATCTGTCTCTCAGTAGCAGAAGGATAACTACAAGAGTCACATGATCAGACAATATCTTTACTAGATTGTCTGGTCACCAATAGGCTTATTTAAAGGATGATGTAAGAATTGAATTAAAGTGCCTCTGACAGATTGAACTACTGATTTCACCAAAACAAAGTTGAGATCGTTATATTAAGATTTCACTAAACATTTTGCAAAGTGAATCCAAGTTTTGCCATTTTTTAGGAATATTTTCACTTCTTGAGACATAAAAATACACAACATGCTCATTTTGGCAAATTTATGTTTAAAGGGTCATTAAATGTGTTCTTTGTAAGAAAATTGAAAATGTCCCGGTGTCCCTAGTGTGATTTCATCAGTTATAACTCTGATCTACTTCCTGTTTTTTTTCAACACATTTTCAAACTTTTTCACAAACTTGTTCTTGATTCATGTAAAATTGTAACTTATATTTACTACTCTTGTTAATCTACTAAATTGAATTCAAATAGGACATTTGTTTAGGCCTGTCATATGCACTTTAACTATTTCTGTTTGTTTGGTCCTTGTATTTTTAGAGGTCAATCCAACTGTTCCACCTAAATAAACGTGTGACTTCAGAAATTGGCATTTTCAGCGCAAGTTCACTGATTACGTGACTACAAAGCCTAAATGCATGCTGGGAAAGGTAGTGCTGTGAGCACGTGCAGACTGACTGCTTTTTAGACCTGATTTGCTTTGATCAGAAACATGACAGTGTGCAGTTCTCCTCTTTCCCTGTCGTCTTATCACTTTTATCCTCTCATAAGGGCTTAAGAATCAGACAAAAGGCTTGGAATGTTGTACAACACAGACAGCATTAATAATAAGTGATCTTGATTTGCTGAAAGTCGTTTTCTCAGAGTACAATCAGGTAAAGTTTATTTTTAAGCTTAGTATGTTCCAATGGGGATGTGCGTGTCAGTCTAAGATGTGTGAGATTTCTACTTGTTTCAGTGGGCGTGATTGACAGATGAATAAGCCAATAAGAGACGTGCATTGTCTGTCTTTCAAAACAAACATGGCTGCTTGCGACACTGGGCAACAAAAGTACTGGTGATCAGACCCATTCGTCGTAAAGTAAACAATTGCAGATATACGGGTTCAAAAAGTTGTAACGGACCCACAGACATAGTAAATGGTGCCACAAAAAAAAGAATTGCTAGGCCCTATATCCCCAAAATTTGTAATGAGGCTTCTGGCAAAATGTACATATTTGTGACTGCGCTAACCTCTGAAGAGTGAGTAGTTTCCTCTCCCTTGTCCAAGCCCAGGTGTAATCCAGGCATGTAAGCGGGGTTAAGAGGTGTGTGACATAGCGCTGAAGTCACGAGCTGCTCTGTGAGTGTGGAAGTGGGATGCGCTGATGCTGCCTGACATAAATAGGTCCTGCATATTTGGCAACGCATCGCCTAGATATATTTGGATGTGTTGCAATAAATAAACTCAATTTGCTCTGCCTCTTCCAACTACCCACTGTCTTTTATGTAAGACTCTGATAGAAGTGCACTCACAGTGTCAACTGTTTAGTTTTAGTCATAAAACTAAAAAGTCTAAAATGTATTGTCATGTCTTGGGAATAGTAGGATTGAGAATGATCAAGAACAATCATTCTCTGTATTGATTATCATGTTAATAGGTCTCATGCCTGGGATTCAGTTTTTTTTTAGTTAAAGAACGAAGGTCATTGGTTGTCTGCTATTTACAGCACAGTCAAACTTCTCTCACACACATCAAACTAAATGAATGCCTCTCTCTCATTGATTCTGCAAAAAATTTACAATGTTGCATTGTTTATTTTGACATGAAGGACTATGCCTATCCTTGATTGGCTTATTCATCTGTCAATCACATGCGGTTAAACTCATTTTTGTGACCAGACTGACATGTAGCTTAGCTGAATATATCTATTGTGGATTTTCCAAGGCAATACTCGTTGGCACATGCTATACGTTCCTGTTCTGATTTGAGCAAGGTTAGGCCTTCTGGTATTTGTAGAAAAGTTAAGTAAGAATGTTTTGTCTCTCCATGAGTTGGGGAGACTTTTATTGTTCTTGTTTCACGTTCATAAGTTATTACACATAAGATCTCATGGTACTTGCCTCCAGGGTGTCGGCCTGGGGGTGGTACTAGTTTCCCCAAGGCCCAAGGCAGTAAAGGCCCCATAAGTATACTGCTTTTTTTTTTTTTTGAGTATACTTTATTTGTTTATAAATAATGTTAATCATTGATTTAATCACCAGCTAATTTAGTGATTTAGCTCACTATCCACAAACCACTAGACTAGAAATTTGTTTTTAAGGAAGCTTTTTATTAGTGTAGGCTATTTATTTATCTATTTATCTATGTATTTATTTATTTATTAACCTTAATTTATTAAATAAAATTGAGCTGAAATTAGAACAAATTCATGCTCTGAGGCAACATTTCTTGAGTGTCATATTGGTCAAGATTTCACTGGACTGTCACGATTTAAACAAGCTGCCGCTCTTTATAACATATTGGCAAATGATGTAGGCCCCATGTAAATAAATAAAATACAAGTTTATGTATTAGGGGCCCATCAACAAAGTTTGTACCTGGGGCCCAGAATTTGGTGCTACGCCCCTGCTTGCATCGTATATGATTTCATTTTGATACTGTGTGACAATCACATGACTTTTGCGTTGTGCTTGTAGGAAAGAGTTCCTGAGTTCGACATGTTTGTGGTGTCGCTGTTCTTAGAACCTGTTCAACTTGAGAACCTGTTTTAATTTTAGCAATCCATCAGAATTGTGTCTTCTCCCTATCAATGCTTATCTATGCTGCTTTTGGCCGCTGTACCTTAGTGTCACTTTCTGTTTCATGACATTCAAAAGTTTTAGCTCTGGAGTACATCTTTGTCTGTATGTCTGTATTCGTATTAAAATTGGTTAAATACACGTTAATAAAACTAATAACATAAGGCACATTATTTTAGGAATCGATAAGGAACTGGATCGATTAGAGGAATTCACACTTATACATACACAAAACTAAAGAATGTGAAATCTTAACATTGAAACACTAATCTTGAGAGTACTGCATTTATAGTAAGAAATGTGCTTTGGAGCATTTCCCTGAACACTTGACCTACATACAAATATTGCAGCCATTTGTGCTTAAACCTCTCTTCATCTTCTCACTAAATACTGTTAATTACGCTTGCTTACGGGCTACTTACTCACCCCGTTTTACACACCTCGGTCCGTAACGCTCTCTTTAGGCCAAATGAACTGAAGCTAGAACAAAAGTGAGTAAGCCTTTAGTCTTTATGGGTCTGCTCTGTGTGCGCTGTCGATACTGTAACTAAGATGAAAGGGCTATTTAGGTGAAATACAATAAAGACATTTCAGCCTCCGGGCGCGCTGGCACTCGATCGATGGCCACCAGTATTCTGTTCCTGTAACTAACATACATGAATACTATTAGGAAAAGCGCTCTGTCTGCTTTATCATTTGTGTGACGAGCGCATGGTGCCATAGTCCGTTTCTGGTTCTCAACATGATATGAAAAAAATAATTACAGTAAAGCAGGGTCACAGCTCTGTCTCCGGTCTCATTAAGCTCGAAAGAACCCAAAGTCACTCAGAGCGTTTACATGAAGGCCAGGAAAACTAGAAAAACTATCCTGGTCTGATTTAAACCAGTTCTCCAAAGCGCATGTAAAGCCAGGTGAACCTATTGGGGACCTGTAAACCGGTTTTCGGAAAACCAATTAGCGCATGTGGTGCCGACTGATTGTATTCTAATTTCAGGTGGCCACATATTTACCTACATGCAGTAATACTTGTTTAACACAGTGTAGTTTTGCAGACAATATTACTAACTGTTCTTATTCAAAAACAATATTTAGGTAAATCAACATAATGCAGTCTGAATCTTGCAGTAGTAAATCTGATACAGCAGGACATGTCACTCCAGGGTAATCGGTTGAAGGGTCTTTCACACTAAGCCGAGAGTCGCCCGTCTTAACCGGTCTGGCAACTTCTGCCGGTGTGAATGGGGTTGTCAGGGGTCAGAGGCGTGCGGAGAAAGTCGTGGAGGTGGGGTTTTAAAGACTTGCTTTTAGAGTCTCTGTCGCCAGCAATCATCAGTTGTCACAAATGCAGTTGTTTGATTGGCCTGTGGCTAATAGCAAACCAGCAAATCTGTGCGTCGGACAATTGTGTGGAAAAAAAACAGTAGCTGGGCATGAATTGTTATTTACCCTGGTTCAACTCGATGTAAGTACAGAGAGGAATGGCTAATAATTGGTCCGAGGAAAACAAAGAGAGGAGTTGTAGCAACCGTTCGCAGTTCAAAAGCTAGATTGTGGCGGGAAATAGAAGTTCAGTGTTCAGTTCATGTTTGTGTGAATGTTCTTTTACGTTAATGCACAGCAAAGAGACGTGAACAGACGCTGAGTTGCTCCATCCTACTGACAGTGACTGTGGGTTGTGTTGGTGTGAAAGACCCTTTACTCTCTTGCATTTAAACTGGAGTAAAACTGGTCCGACCAGTTTGAGGAAAAACAAAATAGACTCTTTTTTTTTTAATATATATCGTGGTCTGATTTTATCATGTAAACGCACTCAATTTAAACACCTTTTTTTTTTTTTACTTTCCAGTTCTATCCAGTTCTTTTTCTTCTTTCAGCTAGAGGTACTGTAACTGTCGTTGTAATGGCATTTCTGATTGAGGTGGATTTCTTTGACTGAAGGAAACATCTTGACGCTTAAATCAGCCAAAAAGTAGGTTGATTTGAGTAAAATTATCACTCTTCATCTGCATCATCTAATCAACAACGCACAAAGTCTTTGAGAGTCTTGAAAATGACTTTGTACAGAGTATAAAGCTTATTTGACACAGGTGAGTCTCCAGAGTTCACCTACTCCACCTAGAACTAAGTATAATATGTCTCCATAGTTCACCTTTTATACTGTTTTAACACTTTGTTGCATTATTTGCTTAAGCAGTGCAACACACTTGCTCCTGTGGGACATAATAATTTAAATCCTATTTGCCAGGTTGTATGATAAGACATGAGCCATAGAATTAGAATGCCTGCTTCCCACTGCTCGTAACGCAACATCATAAATATCAAATTACTGAAGGTCAAACAAATGAACATGTTATGATTGAGTGTGGTACATTAATCTAATCATACTTCAACATCCCGGCTCTCACCTTGAAATGTTTAAATTATAAGGGAAAGTAAATTGACTGATGTTATGCAAAATTCAAAACACAGACCATACGTGCTAAGCTTATGCATGTGAATCAGTGCGAGTCTGTTTCAACACATTGTAAAGTAACAGCAGTTGGTGGAGCTGCAAAATACATTACTCACCGTCAGAGTGAAGATATGCATTAACAGCTAAATATTAGCTTGACTGAGCCCATTGTGTGCACATATGGGACTGCACATACACTCCAGTTTGTTTTGACACAATCTCGGGCAACTGCTGTTCACTCTATATTGAGCTAGACACTTTTACTTGGCGTTGTTGTTAGCGAGAAAAAAAAATGTATGCAACACGAAGCTTTTAAATAAACCCAGCTTGTGTTTGATGTGCAAATGCGAATGTAAATATAAAGTTCCTGGGTCGGACTGTCAGACTGTGAGTTTTGACGTGTCATCAGTGTTATTCATCTGCGTGCACGTCGCTCTGGTGTGATTTCTTGCCGCTTTGACGAAAGAAGCAAAGTGGCAAATGTAGCCCGAGGCTCAGCGAGTAGGCCTTTGTTTCAGAGGTTAGACTGAACTCATCCTCACAGAACAAGTGCCGGCTCAGGAGCAGAACAGCTGTTATACGTTGACCCACTGATCACACATACATTTTTCTGTTACGTTTGCTGAAGGCAGAACTGTGACATCTGTTTTATTGTAGAGAGCTGAATGTGCCTGATGTTGTCTTCTGTACATTATATTGCTTATCCATCAACTCAGGCTCAAAGGTCTGTTTGCCTCCAGCTAATGATTATTTGCTCATTTCCATATTTCTAAGTTGAGCGCTTTGTCATGGCAACCACAGAGCCAATCATTAGTCACTAATTTCCACAGGGTCAGGCTGGGCTTTAGCGTCTGATTGGTCAGTTTGTATTGTTCATACCTTGATTTACAAAGTATTTTGTGAAACAAAAACACCAGGTCATGTAGAGCTCATGAAAATGAACATTTAAGGCCAAAATAGCAAGTCTGACAGCAGCAATTAGAGAGAAAGAGAAGCAGATGTTTGAAGAGAAAGTAAACAAGAGACTGACAAGCTGCATGCAAATTTTTATTATTGGACAACATGGCTAATAGCTCAAAAAAGTCAGCAGCAGCTGCACAGATGTGAATCTATGCCAAGTCAGAATTAACAGTTAACTTTCCAATTAGAATTGATTTGATTTCTGTGGGTGGGTTTTCATCACTTTGTGGGGACCAAAATGTGTATACACTCACTTTACAAGGACCTGCCTTCCAGGGGACATGATGTAATCCTTCATATGAGATCAGCAACATGGTTTTAAGTTCTAATAAGGTTAAGGTTAGAGTTAGGGTAAGGGTTAGGTTAAGTTTAGGAAAGTAGTCACTAAGGTTAGGGTTAGGTTCTTGCAAAGCCCCTGAGGTGACAGTTGCTTTGATGATCCACTATACGAAGTGTGTTTTTGCATAGTTAATTTACCGCAAACATAGCAACAGCTGTCCTTGGGCAGGCTGATGTTAGCCATCGACACAGTGCACAGATCTGTTTTTGTGCATACCCATACCCTGTTCTTAAGATTTGAGTTAATCTAACATGTCCTCTTGACCATATTAGGATCAGACTGACATGGTGTAATGGTGTAATCAACAGAGTTTTTGTTAAAGTAATTTTTGATTGTTGTCTTATTGGAACAAAGGATGCACATTTTGGGTTTACTTTGACATTTTGGGGTCAAACAAGCACTACGTGAGGATCCTTACGCCAAAGTATAACCAATCAATGCTCAACAACTTTTCAAAGAACTGACCAGACTTAACCTTGCTTAGCTTCTGAGATCAGACAGGTGCAGGACATTCCCAAAGCACTATATGAGATGTTGATCACACTGATATTATAAAACCCTCAGTTCACAGAACTTCCTATTGATTTAGTAGTTTCCAATATATAAAATGTAGCATAAAGTGGAAAGACCTCTATTACATGTTTTGTCTTCACATGGCTTTTTGCTCAACTGATATTTAAATGGACAAGTTTGATTCATAATTTTAAACATTCATAATTACCTATCTCAGTCAGAACAAACCCAGAATTTCACCAGCTGAATACATTATTGATAGAAACATCATTTATCACAAGAGAGTATCACCGATTGAACAAAACACAATCCACTGAACATTTCTTTATCTTCACAATCAGAGCATATAAGAACAACTCATGCCGTGAGCCTTGTGGAAATTCATTTCAATATTTTCCAAATCAAAGGTGGCTTTTGAAACACGGCCCATGTGCTGGAATCCCGTTGTGTGGAATGAAAGCCACCTAAAGGTCATGAGCTGCTGGAGTCGGGCCCCCTGGTGTGAGTGCAGTGGACTGACACAACCTCACAGCTCCTCTGTCATTCACTCTCAACAAACACTTCTTCGCTGATCTGTAGATTCACTCTCTTTTTGACCTCACACGTTTGTGCAGCGGCTTTGAGCACATCAAGCTCTGAAATCAAGTGCAGATAAAACCTCTGTAAGAATTTATTTAAAAAGGAACGCGATGCAAAATCAAGTACTGCAGTTCATAGTTGTGTTTTAGTTGTTTTGTTTATAATTTAACCTGATTCTTGTGTTCATTTCATTCATTTATCTCTACTGCTTGTTCCCTTTTGTGGTAACAGGTGACTGAAACCTATCCCAGTGACTTTGGGCTTTAGACGGGGAACAACCTGGAGGTTCAGAGGGCTAACAAAGACACAGACAGACCATCGTTCACTTTCTCATTCATTTACTTTGGGAATTAACAGTAGGGGTGTGCTAAAATATTGATTCTTAGATATATTCAGGGTGCGATTTGACAAAAAAACAGAAGGGGGGGTAGAAAATTACAATCATTCTACACGCGCACCACGTGCATGCGCATATTGTGCACGCGCGCTACACACATGCACACCACATCCACGCGCGGCACTACCGCGTCTCTCCTTCCCTTGGTTCATTCCGTTTCTTTTCTACTCGCAACGGGCTTCTGACGCGCACTGGCACGTTTACTCACAAATGAACAGACTCATTCAGTAGGCTACATAAAGTTCCGCAGAGCCCGGGTTGGTCCTGCCTCTCACAGCACCGGGTTCTACAAGCAGGAGCAGTGTAGTTCGTCATTATACGAGTCTTGTCCCGCTTTGAATTGCATCGCAGGTTAACATTTTCGTGTCTCTGTTCTTGACTTGATTTTCCCGCTCTGCTTTGCTCACAGTCGTAGATTATACCATGATCTCACAGGGCAGAGGACAGAGCAGCAGCCCAGCGACTTTGAGTGACCAAACCGGGTATAATGACAGCGCTGAGAGAGGAGAGAGAGAGAGAGAGAGAGAGAGAGAGAGAGAAAGATCGGCGCGGCGGCGCCTATGTTCATTATTGAGATCTGTCCATTTAAACTATAATTGTGCACGCAGAAAAAGTTAGAGGAATAGCCAATCAGAAAAGGACTGTGTGTGAAAGTGTGACGTTATTGGCTGTTATGAGTGCTGCCTGTTGAGCGGAGGAGCAGCGCCGGGAGGAAGGGAAAAACATCAATGAGACAACGCTGGGATTGATAGAACACTTTGTTATTTTTTTTTTATCGCCCCCTACAAATAATACAAGATAAAAGCAGAAGGAGGGATGTGGAAATTATAAGCAGAGAGAGGGACAGACAAACCAGAGGTAGGGATAATCCCCCCCAGCAAATCGCACCCTGGATATATTTAATGCAATGATACTGGTTTCGATTCTCTGGCTCTCAGTATCAATATTCCCAAGCCTGTAGGGGGCAGTGCAGTGTCGTGTTGATTGAGCCGATGGAAGAGTCAAAGCGAGTGAAACAGTTTGGAAGTTGTAGAAACTCTTTATTCATTTAAACCAGACATGTAGACATATTCTGGCTTTAGACCAATATGCAACCAAAGCGTTACAAATAATACAAGATAAAAGCAGAAGGAGGGATGTGGAAATTATAAGCAGAGAGAGGGACAGACAAACCAGAGGTAGGGATAATCCCCCCAGCAAATCGCACCCTGGATATATTTAATGCAATGATACTGTTTCGATTCTCTGGCTCTCAGTATCAATATTCCCCAAGCCTGAGGGGCAGTGCAGTGTCGTGTTGATTGAGCCGATGGAAGAGTCAAAGCGAGTGAAACAAGTTTGGAAGTTGTAGAAACTCTTTATTCATTTAAACCAGACATGTAGACATATTCTGGCTTTAGACCAATATGCAACCAAAGCGTTTCAACAAGCCCTGGGAGCCTTACAGACTCGGCTGCAGTTAGCGCTAGCTCGCAGAGGCTAACGTTAACATTTGCAGCACGCAGGAGCTCTGAAGAAAGATTTCTGCTGTGACTATTCGTTTGGACTGGCGGACTAAAGTATCCACAAAGATTAAAGCCTCCAAAACACATTGGAATCTCTGCCAGGATTTTTATTAGTGCGCTAAGCTGCAGAGAACATGATGTGCAAGTGCACTCTCAACTAAGAAAAACCTTTTACATGGACAATGACGAGTTTAAATGAGGTGTTTTAGCCTGAAGCAGACAGAATAAAGCTTCTGGATCTAAGAAAAATGACTGATGTCTTGGCTGTTTTATATGTTTCCCACTGTTGGAAAAACATGCAACTGCCCCATAGGCCTATTTAATGAAACCATAATTGTATGTTCTTATCAATATAATACCGCATTATAATATCGACAACACAGCTGGAATGTGTATAGCCTATAGGTGCATTCCCATTGAGGAAGCATCAGATCAAACCAAGCATAAGTAGTTTGCATAATTAATTATATTAACATAAAATATGTCATAGTGACAATTACAAACATACAAACATCAATCATGTTTATATTTTGTTAAATTGGCTTCATTTATGGAAAAAAAAAAATGCATTTTTCTTGTATTGAATAAATTTGCATGAAAAATTTATCAAATTGCATCAAATTTCACCAAACTGCACAATTTTGAGGTGAGCCAAGGATCAAGAATCGTATCACATAACCAAATTAGTATCGAAAGGTATAGGGATGCCTTTCGATACTAGGAGACTCAAGGATGAGACCTTAGAGGGTTTCCATGAAATAAAATAAATGCATTAGGCTAGATTTCTGCAGTTACAGCAGAGTCATTGTGATACTATTGCAAAGAAGTGGATGAATCTGCCCCTATTTAAGGCTCCTTCTGATGCTAAAGTCCAATAATAACTACGAGACAACGTCTGAGAGAAAGACATGGAGAATACAAAGCATCTCTTCAAAAGCAGACCTCCTGCCAGGCCACTTTACAAGCACCAAACGGGATGCATCTAAAGTCTCTGCTTTGTGATGCTCAAACCATCCACTTCTACAGACACATGTAGGAGTCTGTTGTTCAACACAAAACTGAAAATTCCATCAGCTCGTTCCAGCAATGCAGCTTCAGCTTTTTGCAATTAGAATTCTTTGAGAAATTCTTTTTAAAAAATCTGCGCAGATGTGTGCTAATAGAGGTTATACAGATCACAGCATTCAAAAGGTTAGTTTAGTAGTGAGAGTGCATGAGTCAGTGGTGACAAAGTACATTTTATTCTGTACAAGCTCATAATGCAGCAAAAATAAAGAAAACAGGCCTACACTCTGAAAAGAAATATAACCCACCACTGCTCAATATTTAAGTTGTATGTGGCACGTAGAAAGACAAACTCTGGTAGAAAAGCAGATAAACAACTTTAGCTTCTTTCCTTATGATCAATTTTGGGATCACACACGGTTCATCTCAATACAGACCAATGTTTTTGTTTTGTTTTTTAGTAATGCAAAAAGTTGATGAGTCTAGAGTAATCACCGGATTTTAAATGAAATAACATCCGAGATATTTCATAGCAAAGTACAATGTGATTGATGGAAAAAGCAGCCTTTGCACTAAATACAATTGGCATCAAAACTAACCCTGCCCACTAACAAATGTCCGTGGGGAAACTTAACATTAATAGTGAATCAGATCAACAACTACAACAGCAAATGTGGACTTAAGGAAATATATTGTGTCAAATATAGATACGAAGACATGAAGATGTATAAAGTAATCTGACTGTCCAAGTATGTAAAATTGGCCAACAATGCTAACTGTAGCTGTGAGCCAAAAGCTAAAATTATGCTAGCAATTTAGCATCTTTCTTTAACTTTCTGCCTATTTGTCTGACACAAAGCAACATCAACAATCTACATTTAAACACAGTTTTGAGTCGACTTGAATTTGTTGTGCTAAAAACACACTTACATTTTTTTATTTTTGGTTATAAATTTGTAACTGTTGTGTTTTCCACTAAAAATTATATTATAACCGCAGTGCTTTGTGAAAATATAGAACCACTGAGTACTGTCTGAATTGAAAAATAAAGAAGTTCAATCCGGAGACAAATGCAGCTCTCTGATTGGCTGTGCTTGGGGGATCTTCTCCAGTTTAATTTTGTAGTTTATAAAAAGAAGTTTTTAAATCGTAATTGCAACAAAAATGAATATTAACAATGCGTTGAAGGATTTATGAGAGGAAGAAGTCAGATTTAAAACCTACATTGTGTTTGCGGTGTGAAAATGAGCTACCCCACCATTAATTCGCCAAAAAAAAAAGAGATAAAAAGTTAACCTTCCTATTGACTTAAACTATTGACTTCCCCCAAATATTTTTTTCAAATCAAAGAATGTCCATTCATGACTTCTATTCACCATATTCTGCACCCCTCCCACTTTTCTTAGCAGCACACTTCCTGTTTAGATTTTTTTTTTTTTTCTGGGTGGTCTCAAAAAATAGAATGACAGTTAAAACAAACATGGCATCTGAATTCTTCTACAGGCTAAACTCAGATAAACAGGATGTGCACTGTCAAGAAAAGTGGGCGGGGCAGAATAAGGTGAATAAGAGTGATTTATTTGCTTTCGAGAACCCGCTGAAAAAGTTAAGTTGAATAGCCCAGTACATGACGTCTTTGTTTTGTTTCGTCTCAAGCTGCGTTTTAGCTACACCGGGTCAAAGTTCAGAGGCCAAATGATGAGTATGAATAAAAAAAGCAGGTCCAAGAGCAATCCTTCCCACACTGTCCTTCCATTATACATGACGCTGTATGAAAGCCATCACAGGAACATAAAGGCAGCACTGGTCAGCCCGCGCCTCCACACCAGCATGTATATTTGACGGGAGGCCCTGTGTTCCCTCTGATGACTTATAAAAGATTCCTTTTTGTTTTCCTCTACACTTTTTAATCTGGGTTTTAAGTGCCTCATCTATGTTTCATGCAGCTGCTCTCCTTCAGTCTTTTGTGCTCGGCCTTTGATGTTTGCCTGCACTTTCCTCTACCTGGACCCGATGTATTTTTCATATTGCTTTAGACAAGTGCAGCACAGTCCATCTGAAGGAGCACTATTAGTTTATGATAATAACCCAGTGTAGCTTTCAGAAAGGAATACAGTGGTTAGAAAATGAATAAGGAAAAATCGGGATGTTTCTAATTCATTGTGCGCTATCTAAAGTTTTTGTTTAATTGTTTAACTGGTGTTGCTATAGAGCTTTCTGCCTCACTTGAACCTTATTTACATTATCTCCAGCTAACAAAAGATAAAATATTCAATTATTCATTGCAGGCAAAGTGTAGTAGCTTTGAAAATATATTTGCTTGTTAATTTGGGATTGAAGAGCAACTTTGGACTATATTTGTGACATTTTCTAAGTATGGATAATCCAAACTGATCTCTCTCTGTAACATTTTATACAAACGCTGGAGTTGAGTCTGGAATTTTCCAAGCTGCCAAAAACACATCTAACGAATAACCTGGAGACTTGAGACAGAGAGCCTGGAATGAGTTGGTGCACAATTGCTATTTCGTTTGTGGTGCACAAACAAATGGCTGATATGTCTGGGCCAGTGTTGTCTGATTAGCTCTACTTGTGCAACAACCTCTGCACAGCCTCTGCAAAATCAGATTGTAGATCCTGCCTTGAATTGATTTGCTAAATACATTGTTGTATTGTTGTGGATTTTGAAATACACCTTTAAGAAAAAAACACATAGAAAGATTGTCTGAATTTGAGTATAAAAGTTTATTATAAAAAGTGTGCACTCAAATTGCCCTATGCTGTCCCTCCAGGTCCCATCTGTCCCTACTCTAAACATTAGTACGTCACGGACATATTAAACGACAGAAAGCAGGCGTAAAGCCCCACACGGAGATGTTGAAAACAGGACATGAAGGTTTGTAATCACTAAACCTACAGACTAAGCATAACAATCATTATTATCAAAGTGACTCAAGGCTTGTGCCAATGGGTGATATGTGTCTCAGGGCATCCTGAACTCACTCTAATATGATTGTCTAACACATGTCAATGTATTAGATGAATTAACTTTACCATCAGAGAATTAATTAACATTAGCATTAAAGATATTAAAGATAAAAGATTTTTTCAACAGTATAGAGGTAGTACTTATGTTAAAGGGAAAAGTTCATCATCAATGGACAATCTCAAAAATATGGCTGATTTCTGTAACTTCTTACGGGTCGTCAAAATCTGGATTCTTGAGCACCAAACTAAGTCCCAAACAAGACCAGACGGGTGTTTTGCCGTCAGACATTACCCATGTGTATCTTCTGATAGCCACAAGACCAAACCAATATTATGTATATAATGTAATAAAACTATCTAGTGCATATTTGCCATACCACCAAGGTGTTATCAAATAGCTATATTTCTGCACTTGAAATACTATTCTCTGTATTTTAAATATTATACCAGCTATTGTAATATAAACTGATGACCCTCATGGGTTCATCTGATAGCTGTTTTTCTGACTTTCTAAAGAAATGAATAAATAAATAAATAAATAAATAAACAATATGTTTTAAATGTAGAAGTACACAACTAAATGCATATATTCAGACAACTTTTTAGTGAATTGTATTTCCGTGTCATTTATTAGATGTTATTTCCTGGAGGCGTGGTCAACCTGCTGAAGATGGCTTGCAGTTAGTAGTCGAAACATGTCAAAAAGCTAAATACAACTCACTAAAAAGTTGTCTGAATAGAAGAAATGGGTTACTGGATTTCAACTAATCCTGCTGTAAAACATCTTGCTACATGCATTTTGAGAAAACAGCTTTTGAAAACACAACTTTCTTTTCTAAATGCATGAGTAAATTGGATTAAATGAAGAAATAAAGCCTCTTTAGGAGCCGACTCGACCGTTCTATGTTATGACTGTGCTTGGTGGACACGGCCCAAACTGAGAGCAAGCTGAGAAAAGAGAATATGGGACAAAGGTAATAACATTACTGATCGTCGTAGGAGGTGTCAGCATTTTATGTTAAAACCACACTTGTATTGCAAAATGAAAAGTTAATAGAGCATACAATTTGGCTGCATTGAACACACAACAGCATGGCATAAGTAGATTAGTAATAAATCTGTACTGTCATATTGCTTTTGCATGAACATTAGCAAACCATCTCACTCATGTGAAAGATATGTGGCGATGACAGTGCCTATTCCTGTCTAGCGCCTCTCGGATGTACACTTGGAGTTCAGCCGGGGCCATCATTAATTAAAAGCATGTGCTCCTTACAGGCAGCGCTCTTTTCTGCTTTGTCATAAAACACATTTATAGTCCCCCCGCTGCTCACATTCCTTTTCCACACTTTTCATTGGTGTGACAAAATGCCCTCTTGTCGCCGGGCGCATAACTCTGGCGGGCTGACAGCTCCGGTATTACAGCCGAGGTGAGAGGGAGCGCTAAGGTAAGACGCCTGCACCTCAAAG
This sequence comes from Mugilogobius chulae, assembly GCA_038363315.1. NCBI lineage: Eukaryota > Metazoa > Chordata > Actinopteri > Gobiiformes > Gobiidae > Mugilogobius > Mugilogobius chulae. Next base: position 42,683,064 of record CM076402.1, on the reverse strand, counting down.
TCATCATGGTCGCTGTAGATTACACAGTATCTGCACACTCAGTCTTGTTGGCAGGCGGATGATGGCACGGGGAGCATGCTGATCAGTGAGCAGACATGAGGAAGTGATGGTATGGCCTGGGAACCGACTGTCATCTGATCTGAGAGCTGCTGTAGTAGGAGTCACTGAGGAAAAGTCCTGAACCACTTTTTAATGTGATAACTTCCAGAAATCTCATTTGTAAATGCACTTTTTTATCTGTTTTCTCATCATTAGTTTAGTCAAAGTTGTAGTTGCATCTGGATTGATTCATCAATGTTTGAGTAATCTGTATTGTCTTTTATACAAGATTTTATTGGACCCAACACATCTTAAACCCTGAATGTTCACTGATGCACTCAGGGCTTAGATATCGGACTTTTTTGTGCAAACATAACAGATACAGGGATTCTTTTGTGTGTGAAACTCGTTAATGAGGAAATGGAGACCAGTCCAAGGTCTCCATTCCAACTTTTGTAACCACTGTATATTTGTTTATTGTGAACTTGGTGTTATGTTGCAATTGTTTTGTGTAGATGTGTTCTGTCATGAGCAGCTCACACCTCTGTTCCAAAGAAGTTTTTCCCAATGGGAGACACATAAAGTAAACTAAACTAGTCTCGTAGCTGATCCTCAAGTTCTCAGAAAAGTCCTGTTTTACCTACCATCTGTCTTGTCCGTATTTTCTTGCAAGGGTTCAAAATTCACCACTTTCCAACAATCAAGAGCAAAAATCTGTTGCTTTTAGCTATAAATCATACAATAGGAAAGCAAAGAGTATAATTTCTGTGGTTTTGAACCAGAAGTAACTGTTCTAAGTCAATATCAAACCATATTGCTGCACTGTTATTGGTCCAAATTCAATTTCAAGTCTTACAATGCAAACCTAAAACCCTGTGCAACAAATTGGCATTATTATTTTGTGTAACACATCAAGGTAGCACTCAACCTCCCACCTCGAACTAGGCTTGCTGCTTTTGAATTCAATGCATTGCTTGAAAATGTTCCTGCCAGTACCTGTACTTTATTCCCTGATTCAAACAGCACAGCAGTTAATGGCAAGTCAACGCTCGATGTAAAAAAAAAAAAAAGGTAGTTTATCTAATCAATGACACCAAAGTGCATTGACGTTAAATGCAGAAGTGGTCATTTGGGGCTCTACAAAAATGCATCGGATTAAAGTAAATTCTTTGGTACAAACAAAAAGGTAATCAACTACTGTACGATTGCTGTCTGGACAACGTGTTCTCATGGATTGCGTAAAATAGCACGCCATGACAAATTGCGTGTCATGACGATGCCCTCTGCCTGTTTTGGCGTGCAATTACACGCTCGTTTTTTCTGACGTACTATGAACACGCGATGTGGTTGACGACAAACACAAGGTTTTTCAAGGGATTAACTGCTAACTTTAGGTCTGAAGTTGCAAAAATTGGTAAGTTTAGGTCTGGGGCTTGGAGTTGGTTAAGTTTAGAATTAGGATTGTGTTAGTCTTCATGAATAATAACATGTCTTAACATTCACTATTGAAATTAACTGGGACAGAAACACGTGAAATACACACGCACAAAATAGAAGTTGCGTTCATATAACACGCTGTTTACAATAGCGTGGTATTGACACGCTTATCCATGAGAACAGGCTGGTCTGGAACCTTGCTTGAAGTGTTGAGTGGTGTAAAGTGTGTTCTCGGTCATAATGAAACATCTAATTTGCCTTTCATAATAACACGATTTCTCCTTTATATATACATTTTTGCACAATTTATATACATTTAAAACAGCTTAGAAATACAAACAGGTCCACTGACTTCTTGTTCAAAACTGCAGACATTATAAAGACTGTTTTCTTCATAATAAATGACACTTTTGAACCCTGCATGTTTTACTCAGACTCACAATTTTTGAGATGGGATAGGTGGTAGGTGAAGACAGAGATTTCCAGCACAATACAGGATTACTCAAGCAACTCTGAATAAATCAAAATACAAACTTTGAGTAAACTAATAATGAGAGAGCAATGTTATAGCATGATTAAAAGTCAGAAAAGTAGATTTTGCATAATCCCTTTTAATTTAAGAGGATCTATATTTACTCTTACGCAAGTCATGAAATGCAGTACCTTTGTATATCAATGACATGCTTGTGGGTGTGTTTTGCCAAGTGAAGCCTACAAGTTACAGTTCAACATTCAGTTAAAAGTAAACCGTGGCTCAAGGGCTGTGTCAATAAATAAAATTGTACAATCAAACCAAGAAAGCAGGCACCACACTTTTTCACATATTTTCCCTCAAGTCTCTCTTACTTTTACTGCTTTTTTTCCATTGATTGTTTGGATTTTCACCTACAGAACCGCTGTGATCAAAGTTAATGATGTGTGCCTTGCCGTTCTACACTATTAATTATTTTTTCGAGTGTGGGTGGCAAGGTCAGAGTGTGAAATGGCACTGCTCCAGTTTGTATGAGTGATTTCCCTAATAGATAGACCGGAGCTGTTGTGAATTGTAATAGCGGCGTGAGTGCGAGGCTATTGCATAACCCAAGCCGACTGATCAGTGCTGAGGGAGCCGTGCTGTTCTAGCTACATTTGGTGGATGCTTTGATGGAGCTGTAGATATGGAGAACAGACTCTAGACAGATCAATGTTGACACAAGTTGAGATTTTTTTCTCCTCATCTTTGCATTTTCAAACTTTGCGAATCTTCTCCATAGTGACGATCCATACACATACGCAGGCTTTGACAACAGGCTGTGTCAAAAGGCTCAAAGAATAATGTTGCTTCCACTTCCACAGGACTGACCATGTCACACTTTGGCATCAATAAGTTATGTTCTAATATCACAGCATTCTGCAAGCCAGAATTTAATACAGATGTATGGCAGTTAAAATTCAAGTTTGTTGCAGTTTGTTGCTTTATACAAAAAGTAAAAGAGTCTCGTCACTAACAGAAATCATCAGACTGAATTTGTTTTATTTATTTAATCACAAAATACAATGTCATAAATAGGAAAAACTGTCCCTTGCTCACCCTCTAGCCTTAAGACATTGTCACATTGTACAAAACCTGTGACTGACAACCCTCAACCAAGTAACCTAGAATTTAGAATGTGTGACTATGCTAGCAAATGTTTATTTTCTTCCAAAAATCTGGGTACGGTTAGGGTTACATTTAGGTACTGTGGTTACATTTAGGTCTTTGGGAAAGGTCTGCTAACAGGTCATCCAATAACTGCATTGGGTAAAAAAGACTCAGCCTGAATCACTGTTGGCTTGTTTAAAATTACTTCTACTAATTACCTCTTGCCTGACCAGCCAGCCCCTTCTACATTCAGTTCGAATGCAGGAGGGTCTGGAACCAAAGACAGAGCCAACCAACATTAGGACGATTCAATTTCAAAAGGCTGCTTCTCTCCTCCACCCCTCGCCATTTTCAACCATTTTCAAAACTGTTTTTTTTCTAACGTTTCAAAACATTCAAGATGGCGGACGTAGCTGATAGATTTTTTTTTTTTTTTTTTTTGGTACTTGCTTTGGTTTTGAACAATTCGGAATGTAATCAATTCTACAGACAAAATCCCTGAAAAAAATCCTTGTGCTACATATATTACGATAACATTCGGTTTAGAGTGTCACTGTTTCGGTAGAATTTCTGGATTTTCTGTGATTGGTTGACTCAGCGCTCGGAAAGCCTGCCCCCGGTGCTTTGATCTGTCTGTCAAAGCGTGTAGGAACTGGCTGGTCAGGCAAGCGATTTTCTTAAGTGAGTTGTGGTGAATGTCTCTAACAACATCTTAAAGATGTTGTCATGCCCCCATTAACTGCAAATGGTTCTGGTAGTAGGTTGCCATTCACTATGTGGGCTTTTTAAAGTAAGATTCACAATTTTTGGCTGACGATGCACCTTCGTAGCTTGAAAAGCATGGGACAGCCGCCGTACTGTTGTTGCGAGAGTGCGTGTGCAACCATCTTTGTTTATTAACAATACATGAGTCAATACTTGACTTCTGTTTAATGCATTAGGACGTATAGCACCTCCTCATGGTTGTGTGTTTGAGTGGGTGTGGTTCTTTGATGTAAAATCATGGCTAGAGTTTGATTGTTGTTTCAGACAAACTTTATTAGCAGCCACTACAGTTTGTGTAAAACTTGTGTGAATGAAATAAATCAGAATAGCCGGCTTCAGTCACGAGTAAAAAGAGGAAAAATACACTTGAGCAGAGACAATGGCTATAATTTCATGAGGAAGGTGGAGAGCGGTGTCTTCCCATTGAGCTAACCTGATTACAGGCCTTCAATGAGCGCACAGTCTAATCTAAAAGCAACACCTGGAGAGCGCCGCAATGCAAAACAGACAGCACGCCAACGTCCTGGCACTCCCCCATCGTGAATGAAAGTGGTCTATTCACGTCTGTCTGACCTTGGGGAGGTGTTCACGCTGCTATCCCGTCTCAGAGAAAACGCACCCAATACAGTCTTTTATTTCAGAGTCAGTGTGAAATTTGTAATGTATGTTAATCCTTTTGGGATTGGGACATGGAGGGCCAGGTTCTGAAGGGACGCAATGGTGGTTTAAAGAGGAAGAAGACAGGACGAGGAGAAGGACACTGAAGGAGACCATGTGTCACCCAGTGGTACTAAACTGTTATTATTTTTTTTACCTTTAGTTGTAGTAAGACACAGGCAAACAACAGCACCTGAGATTTAGGCTCAGGACCTGATCAATTAAACTAAGGCACAATCACAATTTCATGTTTCATGTTTTGCATTTGGAATTTGGTCTTCTTTACAAATGTACAGTTCGCCTGATCCACCAGGGTGTTAATATAAACATGAATATGACTTTGTAATGAACTGACGTTAGAAAAGCTACATTGGTTATAAACTTGAACATATGGTTTGGAACTCCACAAAGCACAGTTATGACATTGTAGATCTGGCAGCACAGGCGGATTCATATCAGCTACTCAACACTTTGAAATGTTTACACAACAGTGTAAATGTGAATAGAGTGTAAATGTGAGTAGAATGGAAAACTCTTGAAAGTCAATTTTGCATAATGTGTCTCCTTTACCTTTCAAGTGAGCTGCCCCTCTCTGTCCTTTATCTAAGGTTATCTATTAGAATCAGCGTGTGCTGTGCAGTTAATCTGACATTATGCATTAAACCTGCCAGTGTTCCACCACAGGAGCAACACAGCCTCCAATCACATGCACAGACACACTGAACAGTCTATGCTCTTTATTGTGTACTTTGCAAGTAGGTTTTACAGTGAATACTTTTTACTTTTACATCACTTCATCTATCATATACTTACTTTTTAGGTCTGGGCATGTTAACTCATTATCCCACTGCTGCTAGAACTTTAAATACACGGGAGTGAGCACTGCTGTACGCAGGACAGAGTTTTAAATCATCCACAAAAACCCAGGAATTATGGAGGTACAGCTTCAAACTGCCTGCACCTCAACACCAAGAATTAGAGCTCAATCACCGGCGTTGCGCAAACTTTTACTCATGTTTGTGATGTTTACATTGAAAAATTTGAAAACGAGATTGTTTAACTTCCAACTGTGTATTTAGTGAACATTGAGATGGTTTTAAAAAGGCAGAATGGGCCAGAACTGGGCCAGTTTTTCATGAGGACCAAACAGGACTAACCCATGACTAAACTAGACTCTTTCATCAGTGAGAAAAAAACAAAACAAAACAATAGCTTGGTTTTATAAATATCTGTTCAGCCTAAAACAATATTAAATAACATTCTGATCATAAAAAATATCAAATCTGGTGAACACAGCTAATATTATCATGTAAAATGTAGGTTATTCATTGAACTCTAAATTAGACATTTGTTAAATATATAATTTGCTGCTAAAATTGTGCATCTAGGTCAGAATACCACAATCATGCACACGCTACAAAATAAAGAAACGTAAGATACACAATAAAACATTTTGGAGAAAAAATAAGTTAAAATATTTATTGAATTTTGTGTGTAATATGTGATTATCGTGATTAATCACAGCTTGAATTTTAATCGATGCCCTCTAACACACTAAATTTTTTATTCCTCTACCTTTTTTTTTAAAAGTAAAAATATCAAAACAACACAAAAAGTTGATTGAACAGAATCATTGATCCATACCAAACAGAAGTAATTGTAGTCAGTTATTGGTGAAAAATGTGTAAGCACTGTCTGTCAAAGAGGCATAAGTGGACAAAAAAGTAAAAAAAAATTACTTTGTCTTTGGGTTGAGATGTTATTTTTAGTTTGATATGTCGACTTTAAATCAAAAAGAGGTAAAAAAATAAATAAATAAAAATCTACCCTTGAAAACAGCAGGTATTGCTGCTGGCATCGTTTTCATTTTTTTTTTTTACTTTGCAGTAGTAAGTTTTGACTTTCAGATATTTACTGAAGCATTAAAATCCCACTTTTTTAATGACAGAAAAACAAAATTCCAGTTACACCTGATTTTGTTGACCGCGACTTTCTCAAATTGTGCTGATTCCGAAGTTTGTCGCCGCTGCAAATAAGCAACATTATCTGACACCAGGCGGCGGCTCCAAGCGGGGGGCTCAGTGGCCTCATTAGTTCTGATAATAGCATTTCCCTCTAAAAGTATCACGCTCCTTTTCTCTATAGGCATTGACCTAAGTTATCAACTGGCAGCCAGACTGGATCAGGGTGTGTGAATGAACAACACAAATCAGCTTATAGCCACAACAACAGTAGGGTTTAGGGCCTCTGTCAGCACTTTGTGTACAGCAGCAGGAAATGAGTTCACAGACAGTTCTAAATCATACATCAGTTCATTAGCAGAATGGCACTGATGGATTTAGCGAAGGGGTCAGAGCATTAGCCGGCGCCTGGAGGAACGGACTCTTTCTACAACCTTGTGTAATGTTCTGACTTCTACGCTTTTCTGCTGAACATTTCACTTCTGTGTAGAAACACCCCCGGGCGCCAGAAAGTAAGATTAACTACTAAAAAAAAGGCAAGAGTAAAAGACTATGCAAACGTGTTCTGCATATACGAGGGTATATTAAGTCCAGAGAATATTATGGAGAACTAAAGTGGTTTGAGTGTTGAGCAGTGTGGTGTTTTTATGTTTGCATGTTCTACCTCAGAAGTTCTCCCTTTATAGTTGATTACTTTTAAACTGTCAGGTTATATAGGCTTAAAATAAAAAGACGATCAAATGTGTGTGGATTCTGCTTCACCTGCGTTAAATATCCAAGTGGCTACAGACGTGTGCAGGATTGTGTACACTCCTGCCTGGTCTTCGTGTGTCCGTGGTGTGTCTTTCTCTCTTTCATGGTCAAGTTGTACAGGTAACATGAAGTCCAGCGACTAATTCGGACTGATTCAAATGGTTTCACAGATTCTCCAGATTCTCTTTGTCACACTGCATTCACTCTGGATTGTAGATTTTTGACAGATGAATTACCTTTTTGCTTGGCTTTTTTCTAGCTAATATGGATAGTCTAAATAGTTTTTTTCTGCCCTGCCCACTTTTTTGGCAACACACTTTCTGTTTAGCTCTGTTAAGGTAGCTAACATGTTTACCTGTCTGTCTTGTGGTGCAATCTCCAATTCTACAATACTACTGTATGTGATCTAGTGGCCATGCCCAGTAATGAACTTCCCTGTGGAAAACATGGATATGAAGACATGGAGACGAAAATAGTGATCCAACAGTCTAAATTTATAAATATATCCAACAATAGTTTCAAGCTAAATGCCAACATGATGCTAGCACTAACTGGGGCATTATCATGGCCATGGAAGTTTCTGTTTACTTTTTTGACATAACTCCACATCAACAACCTCCATTTAAACTTCACTCTGACTCAACTTGAATCAATTGTACTAAAAAGACACTGTATTCGCAAGAAAATGCTTTTAAAAGGGTAAAACAGTCCAGTTTCTCATAGGACTTTGCCCATGAATTTCCCCCACAGCAGGCCACGCCCCGAATAATGTAAGAGTTAAGCAACAAAGCAACAAGGAGTCGTGCATTATTTAGATCTTATGCACAACGCAGAGTTAAGAATAGCTTGAAGCACAGCAGACTATACCCAATACATTAGGCTATCAAAACTAGGAAAGTTTTGCGCTAGTCACGATGTCAAGGCTCTGCCAGTTAAAAGTATCACTTCCTGTGGCTCCAGCACAATAAAAGCCTCAACATAATCCCGCTGAAAGCAGAGTTTTATTTTTGTAAGAGTCAGACAGCGACAGAACAACATTATATTCTTGCTCTTCAATTTCGGACTGTTAGTTGCACAATGCAATGGAGACGTACCCAGCTCATTGATATGTGTACATAAAAATAATGCACGCCAGTTAAAAGTGGGTGGGGCAGAATAAGTTAAATTCTTCTCAACTATACAGCCAGAAATTCACTGAAATAACTGGTATAAACAGACTCCCCAAGCATCTTCTACCCCGCAGTATGACACTTCAAAGCTCATCTTAATATCCAACAAAACACACACAAAAATACAAACACTTACATGCTGCCTTTATCGACGTATTACACATTAAGACATGAGAGCTGATTGGCTGTGTAGAGTGGTAACCATACATCCTATTGACCTTTCGCCGAGCCCCGCCCCCCTTAGTTGCTGTTGCTACGCCCGTCAAATATGACAGCGTGCCATAGACTTCAATGACAAAAAGAAGTACACCTGTTCGCGTTAGTAACTTTTTTAAAGCAATTTTTCCGCGATATCCTCTAGATCGAGGCAAAAGGGGTTCACTATGCAGCGGAGGGATTTATTCAAACATTAAAATACGCAACGGAGGGGACATAACTCCTATGCAGGCTAATGCTACTGGTCTCAAGCTAAATCAGAGAAACCCATGATCTTTACCTCAAGTACACCCTTGTCCTGCTCTTGCACTGCCGGGTAAGTTCACTTTCATGTGTGAAGGTCTATGTTTCTCTATTGCAAGAATATTGTTCATTTACGAGACTATGTTAGCGAGCTAAAGCTACCCGTGTTGGCTAAAGCTAAGAGGCTCGCTAAACTTAGCAGCTTAGAGCGTAACTTCTGCAGTTATATCCTCGTCATGGTATAACTTAGATCTAGTTTGTGTTCTTGCCTCTAGATCTAACAGCACAATAAGTCCATAGCTATAGCTAAACATTAGTTTTACCTTTGAGCAGACATTTGTTCGATGTATTTAGCTGGTAGAGGAGCCACCCCGAGTCGTCCGCACTGTTTAATCCATAGTAGGCACCGCTCCAGTTGTTTTTGGTTTTGGAAATGGAAAGAACTCCTCCGGTCAATATTTTGGGGTATCTGCAGTCCGATTTACATAAACTGTAGGCGCATCGCTTCACCATCTTGCTTGGAGCTCAAGATTTGACGGGCTTTATTTACATAGTAACGGTTGCTACGATGTTTGATTGGACAAGAGCCATTTTGGGGCGGGGCTCGGCGAAAGGTCAATTCTAGGCTGAAAAAAAAAAAAACAAATGTCACAAGCCTTATTGTGACAAAAAAATCCTTCTGAAATGAATCTCCAATTTGATTTCTGTGTGAGAAAGAAATGAGAAAGGGTTAAATACTTAAATGCATTTTGAAAATAAGGTACACCAGCTCTAGAACCCACTAACACATTGACACACAAAGATGTTTTTCTATGCAATGGCAGGACATGCAATCTTATCTCCATTTTCCTTGTTCTTGTGTAAAACAGATGAAGATGAATGCTTTACACCAGAGAAGCAGACTCATCCAAGCGTGTGCGCAGGATTAGTTACACACTGTACATAGAATAAAATGTGCTGGGTAACTCTTTATTTTACCATCTGTGTAATGATAATGACACTGTAATGAAACGCCGCCGATGTAATGAATCTGAGTCAGACATAAGATGAAGAGTGAATGAGGAGACATATGGTGCGATCCATCTTCATGTGGCACTTACACAAACAGTGGGGTTCTCTCACTGCTATCCACACATATGCAAGTGTTTGTGCAGATGTAATATTCAAAACACAAATGAGAAAATTATGTCCAGATTGTAGTTTAGTGGGGAAAACATGACCATTCTTTGATCGTCAGTTTTTGCTTATGCCCAAGTGTAAGGATTGCTAAACTGTTGTTATTTTATTGATTTGGGTAAGAAACAAAATTGTTAAGGAGTACAAATTACAGTTTTTTGGGTGCATTAAGCTATAACTTAACTTACAACGTATAATTTCACAACAGTTATGGTCCCGTACAAATAGTATTGTACTGGACCACACACATCTTTTTTCAGGAGAAAGAGGTTTCAATATGTTGAGTAAATTTAACTATAGAGCCAAGGGTGCTGTTAGCATGCTATGTTTTTCCTAGTGTGGCAGGGGGAGGCATTTCTAAGTTATATTTCTAGCTGTAAATAAAATGAAATGTTTGAAATAATGTTTTAACCTTAGCGGTAAAATAATAAAAGGAAAACAAAACCCAACAACGCCAGCCCAGGAATTTCACCTGGACAGTAAAAAAAATAAACTATAACTAAACATTTAAAGGCACACAGGTTCGTTCATTGAGAGAGGCATGTTCCATGACTTCACATTTGTTTTATTTTGTTTAGCAAGTTTGTTCAGTTGACTTCTGTTGATTTTTCACATTCTATTGAGTTTCAGTTCGTTCACTACTCCAATCAAAGTTCACATAGTCCTTTAGTTTATCACAATCTTTCACATTCGATGCACATATGAACCAGGAGAGTTAGCCAGAGGAAACAAGGTGGTGGTTTAGGGCGGGCCAAGGGGCCAGTGTCGTTGTCCTGGTCCTGTGAAATTAAATTTGATTAGCTACATACATTTCGTATTTCGGTTTAAGAGCCTCAAGAACGTACCCGACGCACGTGTTGCCCTCGCGCCCAGTCGCTGCGGAGACTCCCGGTCCGCCTGACCCAAGCACGCCTGGAAACCGGGGACGTCTGACATGTTTCACCCGACTCCAGACCATGGCGTCACCAACCGGCCTGCACCACACAATCTGTGGCGAGAGCCGCAACATGAGCCAGAGGAGCGCCCAACGGCACTAAACAAACACACGAACCACTCACTCACTAACATACAATAAATAGAAATGTGCAAATAAGCAGCAAGTCTGTCTACCTGGCCCTCGAGACGACGCGAGCCAAGACCCAAAACACGGAAGTGAGAGGACGTAAGAAACGTCAGAGCAGCCTTATATAGTGGTGCGCGCCCTCTGCCGGCCAAAGGCGCACATCACTACATTCACCCCCTCCAACTGAATCGGCGCCCCAACGATTACACCAATTACACAAACTAAAATCAACACTCATTCACACATGCACACGCGGAGGGCTGTACAGCAAACCTCCCCACCATAAAACCATAACGGAGTTAAACATTGAGGAATACCATGTCAACCCCGACTGTTAAAACAACGCGTAATCGCAGCTACAGCTTTTGCTGAACTACGCACAGTAAAGCCAACTCGAATTTACTTCACCTACACTGCAGAGTGTGAGGGGCCCTGAAGGCTGTGAGTTGAGCGCACACATACAGATGCCGGAGGACGCTATGAGCTCCTTCACTCCGTCAAAGACACGACAGACGCAAGTCGCGGCCAACAGTAGAACGGACACTGCTAAACATAAAAACAGTCGCAACTCTATCTCACCACACTTCACTGTCATTTGGAAGTGAGAGGCCCTGAAGGCTGCGAATTGGACACATTAACAATACTAGCTTGGCCCCACAACTACAAACTGCACATGACATCCCACAAATTACAACGATGCGCTTACGCTGACGGCATGTTGAGGAATCCTACATCTCAACCATGTCTATCGCTGCTGGGGTATGAGCCACCGAGGACGCCAGGTGCAGCTCCATAGGCAGGCAAAACCAAGAAAGGCTCTACACTTAGGTTTCAACTGCATTCACGACCACCATCTTGTTCCTGAACAAAAACATTTGACATATTAAACCTTTGCAATACACAAAATGGATAGCTCTCTTCACAGTAGCTTTAGCAAAGTTTCAGGAATCGACTACTTACAAAACCATGTTAACCAGACTAATAGGCTGTGTTACTCTGTTACAGAAATGAAAATACATCAACACAAAAGCACACAAATGAAAAAAAAACATGCAATGTATACACTTCAAAATAAATCAAAATAACAAAGCAGGTCTGTACAGGTTTGCAGCAGCAGCTGAATCTTTGGTTTTAACTACACATTAGCTTTTCCATTTTACTTTTAGGAACATAATTAAGCCTCTTTTTCAATGATCCTGCCAACAAAACGACAAATGTGGCAGGGGGAGGCATTTCTAGTTATATTTCTAGCTGTAAATAAAATGAAATGTTTGAAATAATGTTTTAACCTTAGCTGTAAAATAATAAAAGGAAAACAAAACCCAACAACGCCAGCCCAGGAATTTCACCTGGACAGTAAAAAAAATAAACTATAACTAAACATTTAAAGGCACACAGGTTCGTTCATTGAGAGAGGCATGTTCCATGAATTCAAGTTTGTTCAGTTGACTTCTGTTGATTTTTCACATTCTATTGAGTTTCAGTTCGTTCACTACTCCAATCAAAGTTCACATAGTCCTTTAGTTCATCACAATCTTTCACATTCGGTGCACATATGAACCAGGAGAGTTAGCCAGAGGAAACAAGGTGGTGGTTTACGGCGGGCCAAGGGGCCAGTGTCGTTGTCCTGGTCCTGTGAAATTAAATTGATTAGCTACATACATTTCATATTTCGGTTAGGAGCCTAAGAACGTACCCGAACGCACGTGTTGCCCTCGCGCCCAGTCGCTGCGGAGACTCCCGGTCCGCCTGACCCAAGCACGCCTGGAAACCGGGGACGTCTGACATGTTTCACCCGACTCCGACCATGGCGTCACCAACCGGCCTGCACCACACAATCTGTGGCGAGAGCCGCAACATGCGCCAGAGGAGCCCCAACGGCACTAAACAAACACACGAACCACTCACTCACTAACATACAATAAATAGGAAATGTGCAAAATAAGCAGCAAGTCTGTCTACCTGGCCCCTCGAGACGACGCGAGCCAAGACCCAAAACACGGAAGTGAGAGGACGTAAGAAACGTCAGAGCAGCCTTATATAGTGGTGCGCGCCCTCTGCCGGCCAAAGGCGCACATCACTACACTAGCTTGACAAAACTCACGCTAACTTCTCAGTAGTGAAATGCTTTCGTGAGCTCATTATAAGAAGATAAATTTGAAGTACACTGCCATTAATGAAAACCTTTTTTGGATTGCTGTTAAATATAATGTGGAGTTCCTCCTTCTGGCTCTTCTCAAAAAATCAGGGATCACACTATTCCAACGCCTCCTGTACAGTGTTTGCTAGGTGAGTTTGATTTGGGACATGTGCGAGTTTCTTGCGAAGTGCTTTGTACACCAGCTGTAGTCCACTGCGGCCCTCTACGAATTTTTTCTGCAAACTGGACATGTGCTCGCACTGCTCCGAGGTCAATGTGCAAGGGCATATTGGTTTTGAGAAGTCTTGCGGGAATTGCGCAAGTCCTGCTTCGTACCAAACTTGCAGTCAGTGTATGCAGGCCACAACGATTTCTTTAACTGAAGAAACCTGCCAGAGGTATAGGACTAAATAGTGCTTTACGTGAAGTAGAGACTCGCATCAAAAATGTAAAAAGGCAGAAATTCCCCCACGACCCCTGGCTCAGGAGGTTTTCACAATACCTTAGGCGCCAGGTCAAAACACTTTGGGTCCTACACGGACTCAAGCTCTCTCCACTCTCTCAAAACTATAATGCAGTGTGAGAGACAAATGCTGTTTAGGTCCCATTCATGTGCGCTGCTGTTAAGCCCGGGAGACGTAAGATCAACGCCAGTGAGATGTGGCCTCTTGCACCAACAGCCATGAAGCTGCTCATCCAGTTCTTCTTTTTAATTTCTCATCTTCATTCTTCACCTCCTCTTATTTCACTCCCTCTTCTTCCTCCTCTTTTCTTTCTCTTCCACCTTTACCTCTGTTCCTCTTCTTGCTGTTCTTTTATTCTCCACCTCCTCCTCCACTTTTTGATCTGTCACCTCCTAGGAGAGGACAGCCATCTAGAGGAGGTGTGACAGATCAAGAAGTGGTGGAGGACCACCTCCTTCACTTCTTGATGGAAAAGTGTCTATATTTATGCTTTAAATATTTATTGGATTAAGTTTTAACCTATGTTTTCTGCTGCTTTCATAAATAAAATAAAATAAAACGAGGTGCTCAGGTTTCTGAGATGAGAGTTCAGAAGAGGTTCTGACCTTGTGTGCAATTCATGAGCTTTATATCTACGAAAGCCGGAATTTTGATGTAACCATTCAGAAAGTCTCTGACACAGCACTCTAACAGAAGTTAATAATGTTAAGTGAGACATCAATGAGTTTAAATGATTAACAACTTGATAAATTATCTGATTTTTGTTCATTTTCACACATGTGAAGCCAAGTGTTAAGCTCGGGCAGCAGCATTTGACTCAAGTGTTCATGTGCATTTTTCAACTTGGAAAGCCATTTTCCTTTATTTTTGAGGACTGCATGAACTCATCTTGCTTCCAGTTACGCTACTAATAATACAAATAAGCCCAAATGTATAGACATGTTCACAACTAAGATAAGAGGTAAGGCTTATCCATTGTGTGGCAAAAATCAGACAGAAAATTAAATTACATGACATAAGCCCAAAACGCTTTGTTTACTAGTATTGCCTATACAGTACATGTTCTCAGTGATCGCATGAACTCCCAAGTTGAGCGTGAACCCCCCTGGAGGCAGTGTGAGCTCGGTGTAATGCTTACTAAAGCTCAGACCAACATGTGTGAAGAAAGCACAACAGGAAGAGCTTCAGTTTACACTTGGATTTTGGAGAAGTTCGATTGATGCTGCAGCTTGTGGATTGGGCTGGGTCCTAACCTCCTTCTCCTCTCTCTTTCTTCTTCCTCTTATGCCTCCTCTTTTCTTTTCATATTTCTCCTCCTCTTCTTTATTGCCTTTTCCTATTTTCTTCTTCCTACTCTTCCTGTTTCTTCCTCTTCTTTTCTTCCTCCCCCTCTTTCTGCACTGGCACCCACCCGTAAACTAAGTCGTCCCACACAAGGTCAGGGGGAGGTGAAGCCGGTGCCTCAGAGCCCTGGTGGATTTGCCGGAGCCTTATAACAGAAGAGTATTCCAGGCTCGGCGCTCACTCCATCAGCTTGAGAATGAGTGTCGGTCCCGCGAGAGGAGCTGTCATGGGCTGGAAATGTGGGCCCGGAGAAACAGCAGTCACTTAGCACAACTGCTGACCGCTGGCCCATGCCCATACAAAACACTACATGGCAGGGATTTACAAGGCACACAGCAGCAGCGATCTCCTGACAGAAATGTTAGAGATGTGTGCAAATTCAGAAAAAGGGCTTCATTTGCATTGTGGGTTGAGAGAGAGCGTTTTTAGATTATTTTGGAATTCTGTTTGTAGCTTCATGTCTCAAACTGGGAGTTGGTCAAGATTTATAAATAGTAACACATCTTACAACCAGCATAGAAATGAATTGAGATAACACACATGCATATATTGCATTCATATGGCCCACTACTGTATTCACATTAATATACTTAACTGTAGACATGCATTTCTGTAAGACCAGGCTGGGAAATCGGAGTGACTGAAGAAAATCCAACCAGAGTAGAAACAAGCAAATATCTCAGAGTTGAACTCACAACCATCATCTGAGGTCACAGTGTTAGCCTTTCTGCCATTGTACGACTAACTTTTACTCCTATTACTTTCAGTCTTTCTTTCTTTTCAGGCCAAACGTCTTTTTATTGCATACGCTTGAAATCAGACTTTTCACTCCAAGTACTATTTAAGAACAAGATTAAACAAGAAAAGAAATATGAATACATTTTTCTCTGAATAAAACCGACACTTAAACAGCACAAGGCTCCACCTGCCACTCCAAACTTTTTTCTAAAACATTGTATTGTTTGAAAAAAATATTATTCATAATTCATTGTTTATGCATTTTAAATACACAACTTTACTACAATGCAGCTTCAGATCCAGTGATTTCAAGGTGGTCTGATATTGCAGTGTATTCTCATGGTTTGCGTGTAAACACCACCCCATGACAAATTGCGTTTCATGACGATGCTTCTGGCTTCTTTGGCGTGCAATTACACGCTCATTTTAAATTTGTTTTTTTATGGTAAAGGTTAGGGTTAGGAATGTGTTGGAATTCATCAGTAATAAGACGTCTTTACGTTCACCAAAGATATGAACTGGGACAGAAACGCGTGAAATACATATGCAAAAAATAGTTCATATGACACGCTGTTTCAACTGTTTGGTTTAAACCAATGCTTTAGACAAAGGTCTAATCACCTTGGTAGACAGAAGGTAATACTGAAGAAGTCACTGAAGACTTCTTTTGTTGCCCGAGACTTTATGAACTGCTAGCATCTGCAGTTGTGCCATTTTATCCAGGCTTTTGACAATCTAACACCTCATTATTGTACTGTCATCTTCAATTCAATCAAACTACTTTTTATCAATATGCTGTTTTTGTACTTCATTATTGAAATTAATTTAACCAAACAAAAACTGAGCCAATGATGCTTCACAATGAAATAAATGTGAAATGCTGTTTTATGATAACACCCATTATTATTCCATGTGTTTTTGTTTAGTCCTATTTCAGCCTTTAGTTGTTATACACTTGCTATAGTTAAAATATGTTTTTATCCATTTTACGATGGTATTATTTAAAATGGTCCCGAGTTTGGTATGAGTAGTTTTAGCAGGAGCAGGTTATCATAGCTCACAGTGGGCGTTTATTAGACGTGAAATAGATTGCGCTCGGAGTTGAACACACTCTCCTCGCGGAATCAGAAGAGCCATGCAATCCCAATTACACACCTGGAGGATTCTGCTGCTGCAATCAGTAAACACATTAGAAAACATTAAACACAAGACGCCCACGTGAATCACAATCTTTACAGCAGACCTCCAGTCTCACGCAGGGATTTCATTCACTTCGTATTGGCTTTATCATCCAAAACTTTCTATTTTCTCATTGACATTTGAGGACTTCTCAATATGGGGCTGGTATTTGTTTAGAATGTAGCACACGAATCAAATACCTTCTGGGTAATTTAGTGTCTGACAGCAATTATAACTGTTAACTTTTTTATATTTGTAAAGTTAATTTGCAAAAACAGATAAGTCATTTCTAAATGGTCATAGATGGCTTTACGCTTTGTATAAAAGTATTCAAAAGCCAAATGTAGTTAATTGCAGTTAAATTGCTATTTCAACTCTCTTTAATAAAATCCACTCAACACTGATGTTTTTTATGATATTGGTTAATGATAATAACAAGAAAATAATAAATAAATTCCAAACGGAGATACCTGTTTTGGCATTTGAACTCTTCATATACAATATAAACTGCAGTAGGTTTGATGTATTATACTGTAATCAAAATATTAATAATCATGATTATTTAAAAAAAAAAAAATTGTGAATAGTGAAGAAATAAAATCAAAGGTCTCACAGAAATAGGCTGTTGTAAATGTATTCTACAACTGTAAAGAAACTGCTAGGCCTATTTTTCCAACTCAAGGAAATATATAAGCGCTTAAGGCCATAAGTAATGTGTTACGCTTAATAATCACAATTACTAGATGACTTCATTTTTGTAATTATCTACAGCAATAATCTGAATTGCAATTTGATTAACTGCACACTCCTAATCGAGAGTATATTGGAGTTCCTCATTTAGCCTTGGAATATTTTCTGATAAATATTTTCTCACAAGTTGACATGGATCATCACTCAGTAAAGTCTAACTCCAGGGTAAAGTATCCCAGAGTAAAGTCTGACTTCAGTGGTTACAGTTTCCTTGAGTAAAGTCTGACTTCAGTTGTAAAATGTTGCGTCATCCAGTACAGTTAAGGTAAGCTTTATTAAGGACAATGTGCAACTACATTAAGCACAAAAGCAGAGATGCTTGTACCAGATTTCAGCTAATTGCCATCTGTAGTCCTGGGGAGGGGAGGCGCATTGGACATGTTTGTAGTTCTAGGAGGAAACTGGAGCACCCGGAGGAAACCTGAGCAGACATGGGGAGAACATGAACCCAGGACCTTCTTGCCATGAGGCCAGAGCATTTACCACTGTGCCACCATGTCGCCTGTCTGATCAGATTCAGATGTAAAAAGGAGCGTCATCCAGTAAAGTCTGACTTCAGATGTAAAAAAAAAAAGCGTTGTCCAGTAAAGTCTGACTTCAGATGTAAAACGGAGCGTCATCCAGTAAAGTCTGACTTCAGATGTATAACGAAGTGTCGTCCAGTAAAGTCTGACTTCAGATGTAAAAAAAAGCGTTGTCCAGTCAAGTCTGACTTCAGATGTAAAAAAAGCGTTGTCCAGTAAAGTCTGACTTCAGATTAGAGCTGCGCAATATATTGAATTTTAGATAATATAGTGAATGTGGATTTCAAGATATCCAAAAAGGGAATATCGAGTATATCGTTTATCGTTAAGATTGCCTCAAAAAGAATCCTGTAAAAATAGAGAAAATGATGCTAGTAACTTTCAACTTAGGATATAAATGTAATACGTTTGCACTTGTGTGATTCATTTGCAAACATTTCACATTGTTCACGTGACATCCCAGCACCATCTAGATTCATGACATCTTTGCATTACAACTTGAATGCAGACTATTGACGTAATAATCGTCTGAATATCGCCCCAAAAATATTGAGATATTCCTTTCTGACAAAATCGCCCAGCCCTACTTCAGATTTTAAAATATTCCTGAATAAAGTCTTACTTCAGATGTAAAATGGAGCGTCGTCCAGTAAAATCTAACTTAAGAAGTAAAAAAAAAAAGCATTGCTGAGTAAAGTCTGACTTCAGATGAAAAATATTGCTCGGTAAAGTCTGGTTAACTAAGCATTGCTGAATATTGTATGGATCTAAGACAACAACAAAATTATATGTATGCTATAAATACAATTCATTTGATCAAGTTGTTTTCTCTCTAATCACAGAGTAAAGGCATCACAGATGCTTTCTGCATGGTCAGGCAGAAACAACAGATGAGAGAAAGCAGTCCTGAGAAGCAGCTGGATGAGTCACTAAACTTTGTCTGTCTCCGCCGCTGCTGTGAGCCTCTGCTGAGCTTCTGTCTCTGGTAAGGAAAGTTTAGCGAGGAGAAAACGCTATAGCCAAAACAAACACACTCTGTATCTGCCTCATATGGAGGGCTTTCAAACAAGACAACTGGTTTTGGCACGCAGAAAGAAATGATTCATCGGCACATGGGGAACCGAACTGACAGCCAGCACTCACACAGTTTTACAGGTACGTTCTGCACTAAGGTAGATGTTTTCTGACTGATCAACAGCTCTCTCTCCCTGCTGCCAAACTAATTTCTTTGGTAAGACTGGCACACACAGCTGTGGATATTTTTGTTGAATTTGCAGCTCATGATCACATTGCAGATTGCTCAAATTTTGTATGTTTATTATAGAAACAATCTATTATAAAAAAAAAAAAAATACAATTTTGAAAGTCACTCATTGTATATTTGTAAGTATGCCAGTGTATAGAGCTAATTGTTTTGTCTCTGCTAGATCAGGCGAACTACAAATACAAAATACAAAAGAAATACATTATTAGAAAAGACCTATGTAAATTTGTCTATTTCTTCTTGCACAAATCCTTTATCACAATATACACATTATTTTTTTTTTTTTACATTCAACTGTAGTTGTGAAACTGTGGACCACCAACAAGTGAAACTGAAGTGAACCATAAGAGCAGCCAATCAAAGTGCTACTTTGAGCTCTTGATGAAAACTAAATTATTGGCTGTGTCTCAACGTCCAAACTGTTTGTATAGTGCAGAGTCACGCCATTTTGTGCACTTTGTAACATTATTCCCTATGACCATGGTTCCCACAGTGGGGTCTCGAAGCAAATTCTGGGGGTTGCGAGATGAGATTTTACAAACATTATTCTGCATTTAAATTATTTACATTGAAAACCGTGTTTTGTAATACATTTCAGTCAAATAACACAATAAACTACTTAAATTAATTAAAATTAAAACTTTTTATGACTGAATTTACCACTTGAAATCATTAGAAAGGTCTATTTGATATTGAAGTGGGGGTCGCGAGTTGCGGTTGTTTTGGGGGTCCCGGTCTAAAAAGTTTGAGAACCCCTGCACAGTGCACAGTTTAAGGCTCAAGCTATTGTGTGGTGCCCGAATATCCAACAAGTCAAAAAATGTGTGCACTCAAAATTTCCCACTATTGTTCTGGAAAAGTAGTGAGAAATGAAAAAAAAAAAAAAAAATTCAGACTTTACTAAGAAACAACACGATGAAATAGAGAAGTTTAAATAATAAGGAAAACTCTCATAACTAGAAGCCGTTAGCCTAAAGACGCTAGCAGTAGCTGCTCGCAGTGATTTGAGCTGTAAAAGTTAAATTATCTGGTCCACTTGATGTTTAACATAGGGTCCTAGTTAAATAAAACTTGTATGGAGAGTAATAGTCCATTCTTGTGTATGTATGTGTCTGGCAGACTTGACCAGTATTTAGTGTGAAAAATTATTTTTAATGGACTTTAGCCATTTTTTGTTTGTTTGTTTTGTTTTTGTTTTTTTTTCAACCAGCAGTCATATCACCCTGCAGTGACCATATGCTGTAAATGAGTCCGCTATTGAACCCACTGAATAGGGCAGGACAATGTAGTGATTATTGATGGGGAACACAGTGATATTTGAAATGTTTTGGTTTAATTTGTTGTGTCAGTAAGAACAGGTGAACAGAGATTATTAAGCCATTCAATATCACTCAGGAATATTGGACCTAGCTATTTTAAGTACCACAGTTTCACTATCTCTGTAAGAAAACATACAGCGATCAACAAAAAACATAAAAAAATATCAACTTCTCAAATATCATAACAGAAAACTCCAGCAGGTACACAAACATACATTACACACACTGCAATCCGATTTAGAACCTTAACCAACCGTGAAAAATGAAGAGAGAGCAAAGCTGAATGTGGAGAACAGTTTCAAATTTAATCCTGTGAGCAGCAATCAAAATCTATACAGCAACACACCTTGGATCCAATTACAAATGGAGTATGCTTTTAAGAACGCTTGAGCGCCTACACAGCAAAAAATGTCATTTCAAGCGTTAGTTAGAAGTGCGGAAATGAAGAATGTTTATGTGAATTACTGACTGAAGAATAGCCAAAAAACATACTTTTCCCCCTCTATATATACCTCTCCTACCTCCAGAAACTTGAATGATCTTTTTATTTTTCACTTCACTTCTTGTGTTTGTTGCCAGTGGAAATGCCTGGAGTTTACGACGACTTCTCACTCACCAGGAGACGATTTTTGAAGCAGTCAGCTCGGAGGGCACCGGCCGCCCACCCAAAGAAGAACTCAACTGTAATGACCTGCACACTCACTGGTGTTTCCCAAAGCAAGTGCAGCTATGCTTTTAAGTCTCATAAGTAGTGGAAGTAGTAGTTGGTGTTATGTAGCTCATACAGTAGTTCTACAAGTTTTCTAACTTTCTAGCTGGTCCTTTCCTTGGATTCTTCTAGTTCAAAGGTAATATTTTTTATGAGGTATGAACTTTTGCAGATATGACCAGACACAGATGGACTCTCATGCTTTTACTCAGGGAATTCTACAGTGTTGCCAATTGACCTATGCATGTTTTTGAAGGTAGAAGTAAGGAGAACATGCAGGCTAGAGCTCTAACCACTCTGCTTGTTAACCCTGCAATAAGCTGGCTGTTGTCCAAGATCTTATGTAGATGTTCTTTATTGTGCAAATACTGTAACTACATAACAGTTTTATGTGAACAAAATTTCAAACATTAGTACACATTCTGGTTCAACATCAGCCAAGAAATATTCATAATACATCCGAGATATCGACTGAAATCATGTCCCGAGAATTAGGGATGGACCTCTGCAGCTTTTTCTGTTCTGATACTGATTTGAATACTTTGGCTCTAAGTATCTGCTGATCCCCGATATCAACAGATAATGGTGTAGGGACTGAAATACCTTATTTTTCTTACCAAAACAAAAGATATTTGGTCATATGTAACTATTATTTATAGTACAAGTCACAACTTAATCTGAATAAAATATCCAATAATAAGAGATGCTCTGGATCAACACCAGCCAATAAATTAGTCTCATTATGTCCAATAAAAGGCACAACCAGAATATCGGCTGAACCAATATCTTGGAGCCTCTATCCAATCCAGCTAAATTTTTGGCTCAGCACCGATATCCGATCCCAATATCGGATCAATGCATCCCTAATGAGAATGTTACCCAGTACAGCAAGATATCATAGATGTCCGATGTCAGTATTGGATTGGTTCATCACAAATTCTTTCCCCTTTGACTATAAGAAAACACTGTCATGAATTATTTTGAGGTAGATGTCTTATCTTTTAAGGCCATAAATCATCCAGACTTATTTGAAACATTTCTGCTACATTAGCATATCAGGCAGATCGGTTTTCTTTTTTCAAACTATCATGTCTGACTTGAATCCAAATGACAGCTATTAGGTTTTCTAATGTAATTTAAACTCAAGCAAATGTAAAATAGAAGACCTGCGACTGTCCAACACACTCACAATGAACAAATGAGCATTACTGATGTTGTAGGCTAATACTAGTAGAAATAAACACCTTTTGTGCTAAAGCTTGATTGTATCAAATACTGTGTATGAAATGCTTTAACACCATAACTTTCAGATTGTTCTGGGACAAATCAGTCAAAATGAACCTCTCTGAGTCCCATTCTTTCACATTAAACTGCAGGTGATTTGGTGCTATAAATATGTCCGTACAATAGTGTGAATGGGTAGCTGTTCTCACCTCTTAGTGAACACGTCTTGTTAATGTTCTTGTAAGTGTCTTTCAGCTCTCCAAAGCCTGACCATACTTCAGGCTTTTATTGAAAAGAGTGCGCATTTGAGTTCATAATCGTCCGTGCATTACGCCGGGGGCTCATTTCTCACTCGCGGCCCTGATTTATGTTCTTCTAATCTGTGCTGGTGCGGGCCGTGGCTGTAGCTGCGGCGGCTGACCTGGATATGTGAGAGAGGTGTAATAAAGCACTACAGGGAGATTCCCACTGCGCTGGAGTGGACTGTAAGTATACATCTATTCTAAATACGGCCCAAGTCCAACTCGAGGCCCTGGGGTGTGTTGAGTCCACTGCTCAGATCTATCTGCTCAGACTTACAGCGGAGATACAGTCAGACAAAACAGTGAGAGCTACATTATATTCAGCTTAAATGGTTACATTCTCAAAGCATGTTTCTGCATTTATGGAAAGTTTGTAAGCCACTTACAGAGGCATAGTCATACAATTCTCTCCATCAGAGTCTAGACAGGCGATAGATACTTAATAATTAATTCTCTACATTTGACCAAACCTCAGTGTTGGTGGGGCGTCTGTCAGGAGCTGCGAGCTGCTGTGGAATTACTCTCTGGAACTATGTCTAGTGTTGTGCTCTACATGACCACGGCCTCAGCTGGAGGATTTGGATCATCTGGTAAAAGTAAAGTAAGTGAAAGCTTTTTATATTTCAGAAGTCCAGAGCTAACAAAGTTGGCATTCATAGTTTCATGTACTGTCTTCATGTTATAATGCCATACAGTTGAATCAGATGGAACACCCACTAACGTAACATAAACAGTGCATCAGAACAACAGCTTTATCATTCACTGCTCAACAACTACAACTGCAAATATGGTTTACGCAAATATATTGTGTCCAATAGGATACGATGTGATGGAAAATAATAAAGTGATCCAGCGATCCAAATATGTAAATATACAGCACAGTCTAACAAGAAAGTATACATTTACCACGACACAAAAACAGCATATTATGAGCACAATTTTCTTTTTTGCGTACTTATGTTACACCATTCAGTAAGCACAATATGAAAAAGTGCAAAAATGACAGCACGAGATTTCACAGTGTTAAAAAAACACATGTGGTGGAAGCCCCGTACGTTTAGGCATCAAGTTACTAAAATGGATAAGTTTAGGTCTGGGGCTTGGAGTGGGTTAAGATTAGAATCAGGATTTTGTTAATGGAACTGGAACTGGGACGCGTACCATATTTACGCAAAACAGTCGTGAACTTGTGTTAATAATTCGCAATTTACACGTCCTGTAATGTCGTGGTATGTATGCTTTCTT
Organism: Mugilogobius chulae; assembly: GCA_038363315.1. NCBI lineage: Eukaryota > Metazoa > Chordata > Actinopteri > Gobiiformes > Gobiidae > Mugilogobius > Mugilogobius chulae. Next base: position 42,658,762 of record CM076402.1, on the reverse strand, counting down.
GTGAGATCTAGCTGAATTATGACCAACAATGCTGACGATAGCTGCAAGTATATTGCTAACGCGATGCCCACAAATACAGAACCTTACTTTTCTGAGGCAACCCTTTAAACTTTGTTCTGTCTCAAATTAGTTGTGGTAAAAATACACATATGGAATAAAGAAAGTAAAGGTCCAACTATGTCAATATATCCAACAATGCTATCGGTAGCAGCGAGCTAAATGCTAAGGTGATGTTAGCGCCGTTTTAGCATCTTTCTTTAACTTTCTGTTTACTTCTCTGAACCCGAATATTGAAATAGTTGTACTAAAAATACACTTAATTCACCAGAAAACATTTTAAAAGAGGTAAAAGGTTTAGCTTGTCTTGACTTAACATTATGCTCAACTTTATCTACAGGCCTAACTCTATTTATTTATGTATTAAATCACAGCTAGCAGTAACATGTTTTTTTTATGTTTATGTCACTATCAGTTCTTACATTACTGATTTTGTAATTTGTTCATATCAACTCTGTCACTACTTTTCCTGTCTCAGAATTACTTATTACTTATTACTTTTTGCAACCCAGACTGGAACATGAATAGCCACCGCGTAAATATTCAATGTAATAACAATACGCCTTTGAAATGCAACACTTCTTGTAAATAATGTTGTTTGTGCGTGTGTGTTTTTTGATGTGGCAGTCGCAGTAATGTAAACTGGCTGTATGACTTATATCAACTGAATAAATCCTCCATCCGACAACAATGCAGAGAAAAAAAAAATTGTAAAAACTGCAGGTCAGACATTCCAGGAAAAAGAATCATTAAGCGTCAGAGATAAAAGAGAGGTAAAGACAGACGGAGAGCGAGGAGAGGATAAACATAGAAAGAGTGTGAGACGACAGCGGCATGCTAAAGAAGCGCCGACGCTTTGTTCTCATGCCACACACAGGAAAAGGCCACATCAATGGTGGAGCCTGTTTCACTCCAATAGAATCAAAGGCAAAGGAGAGAAAAAATGAGAGAGAAAAGGAAGGAGAGAGGGGGAGATGGAGAGAGAGAAAGAAGGGGCGAGAGACTGAGAGAGAAGAGAAAAACGAGTGGAGAGAGATAGAGAATGATAGAGAAACAACAGAAAGAGGGATGGAGATAGAGAAGAAGAAGAGAAGGGTGAGAGGCACAGAGAGAGAGAGAGAACGGGAGATGATAATGAGAGAGAAACAAACGGAGAGAGGGATATAAGAGAGAGAAGAAAGAACAAAAGAGGGAAGAGAAAAGTGAGGAAGTTGGGGAGAAAGAGAGAGAGGGGTAAAAGACAGAGGGGAAGGGCAGAGAGAGAGGAGAGCAAGAAATAGTGGAGAATGGCAGAGAGAGTGAACAGACAGCAAGAAGGAGGGAGAGAGATCGAGAAAGAGAGGGGAGAGGCACAGAGAGAGGAAGATAAAGAAGAGAGAGAAGCAACAGCAAAGAAGAACAAGAGAATAAGATAGAAGAGAAAGAGAAGAAGGGAAATGAGAGGGGGATAGAGTGAAAGACAGAGCATAGGGATAAAGAAGAAAGAAAGACAGACAGAGAGAAACAGGGAGAGATACAACAAGAGAGTGAGAGATGAAAAGAGAGGATGGCATGAAGAGAAAGAGAATGGGAGACAAGAAAGAGGTAGAGAGAAAACAAAAACAGGGAGAGAAGTGAGAGAACATGAGAGAGTTGGGGCATAGAAAGAAACAAAGAGAGAAAGAGAGAGAAAAAATGAGAGAAAAGGAAGGAGAGAAGGGAAGATAAAGAGAGAGAAAGAAGGGGCAAGAGACTAAGAGAGAAGAAAAACGGAGGTTGAGAGAGCAAGAGAAGTGATAGAGAAACAGAAAGAGGGATGGAGAAGAGGAGGGAAAGAGGTACAGACAGAGAGAGAGAAAGGGAGAATATACTAAGATGAGAGATAAACGAAAGCAAAGAGAAAGACTTGGGAGAGAGGGATATGAGAGAGAGAAGGTTAGAGGGAAGAGAACAAAAAAGGAAGAAAAAAGTGAGGGAGTTGGAGAGAAAGAGAGGTGAAAGACAGAGAAGGGCAGAGAGAGAGAGAAGAGCAAGAAATAGTGAGCATGGCTGAAAGAGAGAGAGAGAGAGAGAGAGTGAAGAGATAGCAAGAGGGAAGGAGGGATATCAAGAAAGAGAGAGAAGAGGCACAGAGGGAGTGAGATAAAGGAGTGAGAGAAAAAGAGAAGCAACAGATAGAAGCAAAGAAAGAGAAGAAGGTAAGGGAAAGGGGAGAGGGGGAAAGTGAAAAACACAGAGCAGGAGAGAAAGAGGAAAGAAAGACAGATAGAGAAATAGGAAGAGCTACAGCATGAAAAGGGCGTGAGATATGAAAAGGAGAAAGAGAAAGAGAATGGGAGGCAGGACTGAGGTTGAGAGAAACAAAAACAGGGAGAGAATGAGAGAACAGAGAGAGTGGAGGCATAGAGAGAAACAGGAGAGAAAGAGTCAGAGAGAGACAGCGAGGGGTAGAGGCTGGGAGAGAGGGGAAACAAGATAAATGGCAGTGAGAGCTAGTAAAAAAAGAAGAGGAAGAAAGAAAAAGGTAGAAGAGAAAAAGAACCATAAAGAGTTAGAGAGAGAAAGCTGTTTGGAGATTCTGGAAGACTCCCAGTGGCTGCTGTCGTCCGTCCATCGCCTCCAGGAAACACAAAGAGCATTATGCATGAAGCGCAGAAGGTCTGTAAGCGCGGGGCCCTCATCTTCACCACATCCGACGCCAAAACAAAGGCTCTCCCTCCCGCGGTGATCCCGAGGCAAACCCGCCCGTGGGACGAATCAATGAGGGGTTAAGAGGCGATAATTCTTACACTGTTTATGTCTGACCTCCTGCACAAGTGTGACGCAGCTTCACCTTCAGATGTGACGAGTGAAAGGACAGACGGAGGATTTGGTAAAACACTACTGTGGTTAATGAACCGTAGCTGACTTTTTTTTCATCTGGAAAGCTCATGTTGTTTCTTGTAGAGGATCATACGGCAAAAAAACAAACAAAAACACCACTATGATGCCTCTTTGCCACTGCTGGACTCAGCACGACTCAGATGTTGATTGGGTGAAAGTGAAAGTGACTCCAGCGTGAAACACAAATAATCTTTGCAAACAATTATAAAAAGTCTTAAAGTGTGTATGATAGATGTATTATTTTAAACTTAATTTGACAGATTAGTGCCTTTTGCAAATTTGAATGATAGTTTTACACAAATCAAGAACAAGTTTGTGAAGAAAAGCTTGAAAACATGTTGAAAATAGCAGGAAGAGCACTGATGACATCACACTAGGGAAATAAGTAAATTTTCAAGTTTATCCCCCAAAAAAACAATTTTATGACCTTGTAGGCATGAATTTAACAAACTGAATGTGCTCTATTGTATTTATATTTCTCATGTAAAAAAGCCTGTTACATTAGAGGAGTTTTGGCCCAATTTATTACGTGGTTGCTAGGCAACTATCTAGCGTGATGTCATCATTTATGAACAGGAAGTACATTTTTAATCCCCAAAAATGACATAATTAGGATGAAATTTGTAAAATGTTTAGTGATATCTTAAATATAATTATCCTAACTTAATTTTAGTGAAATGTGTAATTCAACTTGTCATAGGCACTTTAACCATCTTTAAACATCAGACAAACCTGCAGACAACTCATATGAGATGGAGACAAATGTCAAGAAGAGCAAAGACTAAACAATCCTGAAGAAATACACTTTACTGTGATACAGAATAAATCCAGTGCATCTACATTTGAGGATTCCAGACTACTAAAAAAATATATATTAATAACCTGATACAGAGTGCTACATGTTCATCTGAGTCAGGTTAGTGGTATAGCACCAGGTGTAAACATAAAATATAGTTTCAAAATCAAGTAGCAGTTTGTGGAAGAAAAACGTAGAGCAATGTAATGAAAGCGACATAGACCAGAGTTCAAACACATTAGTGATATCACAGCTGTCAGACTAAAGAATCCAAGTTTGGTGAAAGAATAATTTTGGCCCAGTGTCCAACACGCTTGCCAGGAAACTTTATAATGTGTTGTCACAGTGAGTTCTAAAAAAAGAAAAAAAAAAAAAAAGCATGAATATATAATGCATATAAATAGGAAAATATGTCTCCAATAGAACTCCTGCACCCATGTGACTAAATTCGCTGCCAGAACCATTGATTCTAATGGGAAGAAGCCTAAAAATCAGCTTCTGTGGTTTATCTTTTGCATTTAATTTGGTAGTATATAACCGTATGTCTAAAAAACAACTCCTGTAAACATTAGCGACCATTTAGTTTCCCGACTTGTGGCTTTTTACGAGTTTAGAAAGCGTTAATCATGCTCTGGATTTGATATTTCTGGACATATTTGATTCACTTTCTACCTTCTTATCTCATTAAAATGTTTCCGATAGTTAAGTTATTAACCAGATTAAAATACAAACCAATACATCTGCAGCTTAATAATTTAAATCTTGACTCACTAGTAGTTGCATTAGCTGCAGAAACCTACTTTTTTGTCTGTCAGCTTGTGGAAATGGCCCAGCTTTCTTCTGTTTTTGGTAATTAGTAAGTCTCAGGAGCTCTATAGGCGATGTAACGTAAGGTGGAAGTGCAAAAACTATTTCAAGTATGCACATTTTTAAAAATGTTGTTTTAGCACATAAATGCAACTTAAATTATCCAAAATGATCCACAGTCTCATCACATAACAGACCTGCTTTAACTGTATTTTTCTCACAAATCACAGCATATCTTAGTTTTAACTTTTTCATCCAACATGGCTGCCAAACCCAATGTACTAAGATCATATCAACATTTTCTGAAATCGAGCCAATAATCCACTCCATTGCTTTATCTCCTGACGCAAACTACCTTCCATCTCTGCTTCTCTTCCTCCGCGCCTTGATGTGAATATCGCAAAGTTTCACATTCTCCTGGAAAGTTTTGAGGAAGAAGCGATGCTGCGATGGCAATGGCCCAAACGGCGCTCGGGTGTTTTTGGCAGATAAAGTTAAAATGCTGTAGGGAGGAGAACGCCTGGATCAGATCAGAGACGGAACAAGTGATGTGATGCCATTTCACGATCCCGACCAGGAGAGACATCCACCTTTGTGTGCATTTTTTATGTGGAAATTGCCGGCACAAATCCCAGCATGTCAGGCACTGTCAGATGAAGCTGCTTTTCTATACCAGCTCTGACAGTTTTTAAGTCTCGTCGAGATTTTTGTCTCTTTCCCAAATCCACCTGCACACACAAAAAGGAAGTGATAGACTCCGGGTTTAATTTGCAGACAAACAAGGGAATACCGGCAAAACCTGTTAGATATGTTATCCATCTCTTAAGGTCTGTGCCTAGATAAAATCAGAGGTGAAAGAACAGATGCAAAAGAAAAGAGTCTAAAAGGACAGATGCAAAAAGAAACTTGTAATGCAAAATCCACTTTTAACATACAGTTTCTCTTATTATTAGCTTACACACACACTTGTATTTGGATAGATTCATTCATGTTTTAGTAAGTTTATATTGTCCTGCACCAGATGCAATTGCCTCTGTGCTCAGAATGTCAGTTGGCTTGTTTATTTTCTAAATAGCTAGCTTCTGTACTTATGAGTATTTACTGTTCAATTAATTTCTTTGAGGCTTTCACTATGTCTGTTTAAAATGAATAAATATTCAGACGATCAGACAGTGAACAGTAATTTATGTGAATGTCTCTGAGGTTTTACAAATGGACTGTTGTGTGTTTATAAAGAGATGTGTTTATAAAAGCTAACACTAACAGGAAATACTCATTACAATAGAAGTTAGCTATTTTGAACATAAACAAACCAACTGACATTCTGGGCGCAAAGCCATTTAAAGTTATAAAAAAGTTATTTCCAAGCAATGTATTCATAATTTAATATTAGAAGATGTACATATAACATATTACACAAAAGAGATATGCACCACCTCAAATTTGACTTTAGTGTCTGTGTGAAACAACAGCCAAGTTTTTGCTCCCACTAACCTGTTTTGCACATGAGCAAATGCTTGATAAATCTGGCCCATCGAGTTCAAAATTATCACGTAGTCACTTCCCAACAGTAAATATGTTTAAGTTCAAATTTGCTGCTTGTTGCAATTATGTTTTATGATAAAAAGGTGAAGCTTATTAAGAGGTGAAGCATTACAGCTATGCAGTTTGAACAAGAATACAATGAACCTCATTTTTACATTCGAAAGCATTGCCAAAATCAAAGTTATAGTGTCAAAGCCTGACTTTTAGAGACTTATCCATTAGGTAGGACTCCAGTAGGTTAGACTATTGTAAGGGCCTACACACCGAACTTTCCAAGTATCCAAGAAGTACCATCACATTAGTCCTGTGCTTACGTTTTGCATCGGCTGCTGTGGTTCAGAGAATAGACTTTAAAACAGCTCTGCTTGTGTTTAAGTCTCTCCATGGGCTAGCACCAAAGTAGATCTCTGACATGTTAGGGCCTTATGAACCGTCTTGAACTCACAGGAACTCAGGAAATGTCCAGAACTCAACAACAGTTAACTTCTGGCAACCTAAATGTGTTCAAACTTACCCTCAAATGACATACATTTTCTGTAAAAACAACTGTATATAAACGTACAGCAATCAAAGTAAAGTATAGTTGATTTGATCCAACATCATAAATCTGATTCACTGACATTCTAAATTCAGTGCTCATTTCTAAACAAATGGAACATTCAATCTTTGTTTAAAACATATTGCTCTTAAAGTCATTAGCTATGCCACACACATAATGACTGTTTTGTTTACTCATTTGTCAAAAGGCACTTCTCCCACTGTCCGTGTGCTCGGGTCAAGGACTTCATGAATCTTACTTGGCTGTAGGTGTATTAAGTCTGGGTAGTTTGTCATAAATTCAGCAACTTAAATGAAGAATGTAAGTAGAAATATGAACAGCATGACCTTTCTAAACTCCAGCTGGACGCTTTACAGCAACAAAACACACAAACCCCACACATGCCAGCTGTAATTGTCTGCATTTTTAAGCTCCAAAGTGATAAATTATTCACACAACAAAACATTAGATTTAGTAATTTAGCACTAGCATTTGTTTTGCTGATTTCATTCACATTTAATGAATTTGTATTTTATTTGATATAGCCCTGCTCCAGATTCTCCAGCTAAAACTTCATTACAATGAAGGACTCTTGTGTAGTCTCCCTTACTGTATAGTGATGGATAGACTGATACAAAATACACCAATTGTGACAGAGGTATCAGGAAGTTAATCAGGCTAAATTTCACTGCACTCCAGCTACTGCAGATAGTTTCAGAAAACCAGGAAGTGCAGTTGACCAATTGGCACACAGGAGTGAGGCAGTGTGTATGATGTTGAAACTTTTAAATTGCACGCAGAAACAACAGAGTTTGCTGACATACATGCTTTTGTTCTACTTGATGGACATCAAAACAACCAAAAACAGTGAATGAATGAATTTGCATCAGGCTATAAGGAAGTACCAATAAAATAATATTTAGGCACAAAATAGAAATAATAAATTCTCTCTTCCAGGTTCTGCATCAGCCACCAAGGCTCCAGACTGCTGCACAGATCTCTACATTGGCCCTTTGCGGATCCTCCTGCAGGTGGTGGGTTCATGTCTCCTGTGGGGCTGTGCTTTTCGAAGTAGAGATGTGGGACGCTGCCTGGCTGGGCTCACGGGCAAAAGCCAGTTCACTGTTGAGTACAAACCCCTATAGACTGAAGCCCCAAACCGCCAGAAGGAGGCCAGGGACGACCCAGGACATGCAGACGGCTTTGGAATCCCCCCGTAAGAGCTACGTAAGTGTGTATATTATACTAAAATGTCAATTTAGAAACATAATTTTCTTATGTATTGCTTAGATATCATCATCTGAAAGTTTTCAATCATTAGCATTTTTCGACACATTACTTTTTCTTAAAGGTGCACTGTGTCACTTGTTGGCCAATAATAGACCAACAAAAGCATGTTTTTGCCATTTAGATGACTTTCTAACATTAAACAAATAATAAAAAGCTTACATGGTCACAATATGGACTGTTATTTGGCTTGGAGGCTCGCTCAATGTTTGTTTCTATATATACTGTATAAAAAAGAGGTTTCTGTAGCTGTTTTTTTTTTTTTTTTCACATCATGAAGTAAATGTATTTAGACCCTCAGAATGTCCAAAAGTATGGTATTAACTTTGCAATTCTAGTGAATTATGCAGTTGACTATTCACCTCCAGAAAATTACATAGTGCTTTAAGTTTAGGACCAAAACTTTCGAAAGGACAACCTAAATAAAATGTAAAAAAAAAATGGCCAGAATTTTGAATAACTATAGATAGAATTAAAAGAAGAATACATATCTTCGTTCTTACATTGCTTTTTGGGCTTAAAATAAACTTTTGCTTCTAAAAACTACTTGAAATAAAAAAGACTTTATTTGACCTCTCAAACTTTCACAATCATTATTAGTTGTCTTTTTTTTTTACAAATCTATTGACCTGAATACCTATGGATTAACCTATCTTGACACCCTGACTATGCACAATTGATAAAAAGTTCTACATCGTGTCCGTCAAAGCCACTATGTCCCGTGTAACTCGTCATGTGTCACTCGCTCTAAACCACTGCAGGCTCCGTATCGGCTTTGTGTCAAAAAGCCACTGGATGTTGGATGTGTTAATCTTGTGCTAATGGCCAGGCAGAGGGCTCCTTATTATTCCGGCCCTGGCTCTTCTTTACCGTGGGTGTCTCTACAAGGTTAATTAGTGCAGGCTCCCCGGAGTACGGTGTGCGCGGTGGGCTTGGGATAGCGGAGGTGCTGCTACACAAACAAGGTTAATGGCACCTCAGATAACTACCGGCTGCTCTTCCTCGCACGCGCTAAGTTATTCATCACTACTTAAGGAAGAGGCATCAGTCGCGGTGGGATTAGATAAATGTATATGTTTTTCTGAGATGACTATAGTTTAGACTTGCGCGTGTGATGATAACAATGTATGTTCAAAGTTCAAAATTTTCCTTGACACTTGATATTTTGATTGGTTAGGACACACAGAACAAGAAGTATTGTTTATTTTGTGTTACGGTTTACTACATCTTGTAATTGTCAGTTTTACAATCAAGCTAACCCATTACTTTACTGCTTTGTTCTACTTAAATTATCCTTGTGCTTTTATTTAATTATGATTAGTCTCTAAATGAAAACATTTCTTATGGTAATTTTTTTCCATATTTTCTAACGAAGCTCAACTTTTTCCAAAGCAAACGTGCTTTATTTGTAATGCTCTTTGTAAAAGGGTTAAGTGCTGTGGAAGAGCTCTCTCACAGCACTGAAGAGACGAGATAATCCTCTCTTTTTGGGCCCAAACAGGAAGTTGCTGAGTCGGGTGTTCAGGTGTTTCAACATGGCTTCCTGGAAGACCTCATCTTCGGCTTTTAGGGGCATTTTTTGTAATTTGATCTCCTTCATGAGGTCCTTTGCTGCTGTTTTGGCCACAGCCCTCATGTTATGTACTGAGATCGGGACGTTCTGATTAAGAATCCTGTCTTTGGTCTGTTCCAGCAGCAAGTTGACAATCTTACCCTGATCTTCTGAGTTGAAGTATGATTTCTGGGTGAGTTTTCGGACCAGAGCTTGGATGAGAAAGTGGGACACAGGAGGTCCATCCAGGATTTGAGGAGGGCTGTTGTGTTCCTCTTGTTCTGTTGACTCTTTGATGACATGAGTTTCACTGGATGGTTTTTGACACTCCTGATTAGACTTTAGAGGCAGTATGTCAGCCTCTTTGAAGACTTGAGTGTGACCATCAGGGGCCGGAGCCTCTTCAGGACCGTCTCCAAAGACTACCTCAGCTGATGGACTGCTGGATAGGTCGAGGGTCTTACACAGACTCTGCTCCTCTGAGCCAATCTGGATGTTACAGAAGACCTGAGACAGACTGATCAAGTCTGTGACCTGAGCTTCTTCACACTGGGTCTCACTCTGCTCTTCTGAGCCAGTGTCGACCTGGTGGAAGACCTCAGGCTGTTCAGGGCTGCACTCTTGGTCACATTCTGGTGTTGTCATGTCCTGGCTCTGGCTAAACACCTCAGCATCATATAGACTGAGTTTTTGGTCTTGAGTCTCACACTCACACTCTTCAGGGTCAGTCTGGAGGGGAACCTCAGACAAACTCACAAAGACCAGAGTAGGATCTTCTTCTTGCTGGAACAAGACTTGAATCACTTCTGAGGATAGAATCTCTTCTGTTGGTTGTATCTCTTCTGCGTATTCAGTCTCCTCTTCTGAGGATTGAATCTCCTCTGTTTGTTCAAGATCCTCTTCTGGGGATTGAATCTCTGCCTCTGTGTGTTGACTGTCCTCTTGAGGTGGTTGAATCTCCTCTCTGTGTTGAATCTCTTCAGTTTGTTCAAGCTCCTCTTGTGGGGATTGAATCTCTGCCTCTACGTGTTGACTCTCCTCTTTTAAGACTGGAATCTCCTCTTTTGTTTGTGGGTTCATCTCAGCCTCATCCATCGCTTCTAAGTCAGTGGATGGTCGGCACTCTTCTGTAACTGACTCAGTTTTGTTGCCTTGGTCTGTTTCAGTTTCAGTAGGTTCAGGTACTTCTTGACTTTCATATTCCGCAGTGATTTCTTTGTTGTCACTACAGACTTCTGAAGATGTACTGCTGTCCTGAGAGGACCGATTAGAGTCCTGTTTTTCTAATAGTGGGTTGTACTTGGGGCACTGAAACCCCAGTATTTTCAAAAGCTGTGCTGCAGCGTTGTTTTTAGCAGCTTTTTTGGTTGGTCCAGTTCCGACAGCACTTGCCCCAGGCACTGAAACTTTCATAGTAAAGAGCCAGCCCCAGGGTAGACGCTTGGACTCCAGTAGTGTGTACTCTGGGTACTTCATCCCTCTAGCTTGGACCACTTCAGATAGGCAGCCACAAGGCTGAAGGCCTTCACTAAAGGTCTGTTTTCTCTTCATGGGGATTGGCACATCCTGTGGGTTTCTGCTGCAGAGGAGAGTGTCTTTGCTCCTCTCTCTCACTGGGGTCTGATTATTGCTCTGGAGTGAGAGGCACATTTGTTTCAGAGGCTGCAGGATGTTTGAAGCAGCTCTGGTTCTGGCCTCTTTCTTGGTGTTTCCCTGACCAACAGCAGTGAGAGTTCCCACCTGCAATGTAATAAAAAAGGTTTTCTTGTGGACGGGGCCATAATCCTGACAATTACCAAAAGTGAGGGACAGGTGGTGCTTCGTCGCTAGATCGTTCACCTGAGTAAGGTGGTTCTTGTAGCTAGCAGTAGACATGATGTCCTTTTGTGGTGTAGCTATGTCAGGTAAAAGTGCAGTATTTGGCTGTAAAACTGCTCTGTGTGTGCAGATGTCGAACAGTTTTGGTTTGTAGAAGTTTTCCTTAAAATTGCTCTGAGCTCAGAAACGCGTGTGTCTTGTAGGACGGCTGGATCAGAACTGAACAGAGAAACAGAAGAATGCAACACAAGACAAAAGTCACATTCTAGAATGACCTCAGCATTCTGAAGTCGTCATGGTAATATGCAAATGTGTGTGTTTCAAATCAAAACAAGATAAAAACATTTAAAAGGCCTATCATTCCCCAATCAGAGTCAGTGCCAAATTTGAGTCAAAAGTTTGTGTACAAGACCAGAAGCTTCTGTGCAAGCACCTAAATATTAGTGTTTGACTACGACAGCACCTACAGGACAAACAGCATAGAATACGCTCTATTTATCATTAACTTTTTTATTGTGCTTATTTTAAGTTAAACATGACTGTGAAAACACAATGTTTAACTGATTACAAAGTTAAGCAAACAGCTCAGAGCAGTGAAACTTCGAGGTTACCAACGTTAGTGTTAAAGTGCTTAAGTATAATAGTTGAAGTTTACTGGTCAGAAAAATTAGGCCTTAGTTGACCAAAGACATTTTTGGTCGACTTAAGATGTGCTGACAATCAATATAGTCGACGAAAGCCCCCTTTTTATAAAAACTAGTGTCTCAATGATTTGACCAAATTTTTAAGATGAAATTATCTAAAATTTGATATATTCCCCAGCTCTACACACCACACAGTTAAATACAATTTGTTTATCGTTTTTGCAATGGTTTCGAATCATTTCACATCAAAATGCACCTTAAACTAACTTTGTATTTTTTACTTTTTTACTTAAGTAAATTTCCAGTAATGTACATTTGTACTTTTACTCAAGCAAACAAGTTTCAGTAGGACTTTTACTTTTACTAGAGTCGTTTTTAGACAACTGTACTTACTTGTAAGTGCGTGAGTACTGAACTTCAGTACTTTTACCACCTCTGGCTACCTGCAAAGTCAATTAGCAGTCTTTAGTCTTATGTTTGATTTTAATTTGAAGACATAAGCCTAGTTAGATTCATCTTGCTGGCCAACAATTAGGAATATACACCTGTCACTGTATTTGAAGCTGTCAAACGTTAAGATCTTAATGTTGAATTTTCACATGATCAGATGACCCTCAGAAATCATTTCGCGACCCCCAGGTTGAGAACCACTGAAGCTTTGCACCTTTTGTGTAAAATTGAAAGATTTCTGTACAATAACTGCTTTTACCTCAGTAAACATGGTTTCTCTTCCCATTGTGATTTTTTTCCTTCTGCATTTTTTGAGTCTGTTCTTTAAAAAGACAGATTACATTCAGAAAGTTACTTTAACCTGATTTCCTGTTTGCCCCAACACCTTTTAACTCTTACTTGAGTCCTTTCCTGTTCTTTTACCTGTAATTAATTGAGTATAGTTTAAGGCTACTCTACCCACATCTGCTCTTACTTTTTAAGCTTTTTGTCCTTTTTTATTTCAAAATGCTAATATTGGTCATATATGTTTTCTGGTGTATAAGATGCAAAGATTTGGAGAATTTGCTAATAAATTCAATTTTCGTTTTGCTTGTTTAATCAATTTTTGGTATTTGTTGTCCTTACTCTGACAATGACGTAAGGTCATATACAAAACGACATGTTCATCTACCAATAAAATGCACAACTTGATAATATATAAAAGGAAAAGTATTAATGACATCTGTAACTTCTTTTTAGATACATTTTGTGAAACCTATTATCCCCTAACAATGTCTTTGTGCTCAGGGCGCGATGTGTGACGAGGCTAAGCCCATGAGTGTATATATCACAGCTCCCTGCAGAGACGTGGGGCTTAAATCACAGAAATAACACGCGCGGGCTCCTGAAGGTCAGTGTGTCACAAATGACTTTGCATCACGTCTTCGGATCACCAGCTGAATAAAGCCCGTCTGCTGCTCATTCCCCACAGCACAGGTTCGAACACCTCCACATTCCCCACACATCCTCCTCCCACCTCTGTGACCCGCGTCAGGACCGACATGATTTATCACACCAATATCCCCCTCAGCTACACACTGATTGCTTTGATTCTTCTATTGACATTTCCTAGCTCCGCACCTGCATGCATTTTTCATGTTCGCCCTGTGATGGAAAGAGCGCATTGCAAGCAAGCAAATCTAGATATCACAAAAAAACAAGTCTTTTATTGTACGCCCGCAGCCCTTTTTGGTGATATGATATTTGTGTTGAAAGATTGAGCGCTGACCGTGCACCTCCAAGTCTTTCACACGCGGTCGGTTCATGTGAAGTCCGGAGCAGGCGTGGCGTCCTGCTGGCTTCTGGAGGTCACGGACAGGAGGCTGCTCTGTGAGGGGAATGAGAGGGACGAGATGAGCAGCTGAAAGTTTTGAAAGGATGACCCCGGACTCCTTTGGCGACGAAGGTGGCGCAGCGTGTGCCGAGGGGCTTGTGAAGGAATGGAGCTCTTTTATATGCACATCTAAGCACTTCTGAGCGCTGCCGGCCCGCGCTGTGTACTGGTGTGTGCTTTGTGTCTGTCAATGTGTTTTCAAGGAGCACTGCACCACTTTGTGCTCTTGTTTATACAAGCAGAGCTCCCCGGTGTACCAAGGAACACTGAATGTCTAAACTTAAGACTTGCATATTAAAGTAAATGTTTGGAAATTTTGCTTCCTAGTTGCTTATACCCCCTGAGAGGAATGTTTATTTTATGTTATTTTATGAACATTTTGAACAGGAACACTATCTAATGAGCAAAGTAACATATTTATTATTTAATTAAATAACACATATAATGCAAAACTGACTTTTGCATTTGAATCATGTCCTAACATTGCTTTCTCCCCAGAACTTAAAGGTGGGGTAGCTGAGTTTTACACTGCAAACACGATTTAGGTTTTAAATCTGACAACTTCCTCTCATAAATCCTTCGACACATGGTTAATATCCACATTTATTTTGGTTGCATTTATGGCTTATAAACATCTTTTTACAAACAAGAAAGTGAAACTGGAGAGGACCACTCCAGCTCAGCCAATCAGAGAGCTGCATTCTGCTCCTGATTAGAACTAAAATTCTTCAGTTTAGACAGTAATCTGAGATCTCATTTCCCCCAAAGTGCATTTATATACCTTTTAGTGGAAAGCACAATTTTTACAAATTTACAACTAAAAAAGTTAGCTACCCCATCTTTAAAATAAGTTTTGTCTGTGAGATGTTTTCTGTTCTCCTCTGAGCCTCAGAAAACATTGTTCTGAATATCCCAGTTTTGGGATGACATAAGTAGATCTCGGAGATCTAGTTAATAAATCATCCAAGCTTGCGTTGAGTATTTCTGCAGCAATATCACATCAGGTAAGATTGGTTTAATTATTTCCTCTAGGATAAAACTAGATAGCTTTTTTTCATTATTTTGATGGAAAGAAAACATAAATTTAGAAATTAAATGTATCTTTTATGCAAAACTGTAAGACACAAAAATGTTAATGAATTTAATCTATTTTAAACATTCATCATATTTTATTCTGATTCTGGCCAATCAGAGCAGAAGATGGTTTGAATGGCTTCAGAAAGAAGACCTTATTGTTATTGTGACTAATTACAAATCAGTTATAAGTTGGACTGCAGTTATAACAATCTCTAATAGTAGGTGAGTATTTGTAATCATTTTACATGTAAAAACAACTTGCATTCACAATGCTTTTCTAACTTATTGTATATGCTTTTACTTAGCAGTATACTAAGTATTTGGAGTGCAGGACTAGAATGCAATATAAAATACATTTTATTCTGTAACTAAGCGCATTTTCAAAGGATTCTTCTCAACACTATATTTATTTTTCACCTTTGGAAATATAGAAAACCACCACCTCAAAAAGCAGAAATTGTATTTGAATAGTGTAATTTAAAGTCTTGTACAGATTCTGAACCAAGCAGGGCCTTGGTCATTGCACAAAGTCAGACTGACCCAGACGGGCAGACACCCAAAATGACATAAAAAGACATTACATTGAATGAAATCTACTTCTCTTTCTGTGAGGCAAAAGTGCTACTTGATATTTGCTCAATAGATTCTGGCCTTGCTCGGTTTTCCTCTGTATGTATTTAGAAATAAGAGATCAATCAACTCCATTAGTTTCTTGGGTGTGATAACCTAATATTGTGTAGCCCCTGCTTTGATCTGAGCGGGTCATTTCTATCCCGGGAGAGACACCACAATCCTACAGAACATCACACAGTCAAAGAGGCAGCGCTTCACACGCTCCCTCTGATACATCTGTCTCCCAGCATGCACTAGGCCCGGACTATTCTCTTCCACAGCACATTAATGGAGGACCTCCAGCTGAGTGCGTCTGACAGACATCTGGGAGTGGAGATATAGCTACATCATGGCAGCTCCTGTCATTGTATTGATTCACTCTCCAAAACTGACGGCCCGAGCAGACACAAGGCAAGCCTTAGTGCCTCTTAACTTCTGGGATTGTTATGGATTTGATAGTGGAGGAAGTAAAAGTTATTTCAGGTGATGCCGAGGTGATAGCAGATAAAAGTGGGAGAGAAAATGCCCTGACGTGCTACTGCAAGCAGAATGTTTATATACAGGGCTCTCCAAACTTTTTCACTCAGAGAGGTGTTCCAGAAAATAAATGAGGACTCTTAAACTGTACCACTCAAAAGTAGGTTTGTCCAAGCCACAGAGTGGAATAGGAGTTTGCAGACGGCACACAGATTAGAAATAACTATATCTTTAGAAACTGAATAATCAATTAGTGGTAATGTGCTTCATTAGTTATAGCCTACAAGTTTTAACACAGAATTTGACCATGTCCATACTGTGACAAAAAGGTGATCCACAATGAACTGTATTTACAATTAATACATTTGAGCATGCTCACAAAACACTGAATATACCTCAAACCACTGCATTAAATGTAACTGACTAGTGTGGCACTGTGACACTGACTGAGAGAGAAACTCAGAAACAATTGAATTTCTAAGCCTAAAGCCATTTTTTAGGATTACAAATGTACTTCCTGTTCATAGATGATGACCTCACTAGGGAGTTGCCTGGCGACCATGTAATAAATTGGGCCAAAAGTCCTCTAATGTAACTTCTTGATACAGAAAATACAATACAACTTGCTCATTTTGTTAACATTATGTTTATAGAGTCATTAAAATGTGTTAATTGTGAGAAAATATCCTGCAGTCATCCGTTTAGAATTCTCCTCTACTTCCTGTTATTTTCAACATATTATCAAACTTTTCTTCACAAACTATTTCTTGGTTGATGTAAAGCAATCATTTATATTTACAACTATTGCTATATCTATTAACTTAAATGAAAATGGAATATTTGTTTAAACTTGTCATACTCAGAAATGACTGACACACATTTTACACTCTACTTCCTGGACTACACTGATGTGTTCGAGCAATGCTTGATTAAAGCCAAAATGTCTCGTCTACACTACCATAGAGCTAAGTCATGTGAAACCAGCTGGTGCATCAGGCTAATAAAAGCCCTCAACAGTGCAAAACAACACAAAACAGACCAAAAGCATGTAGCCTGACCTCATGCATATGCACAGTTGTAATGGTGCGTTCACGTATGGAGCGTCAAATTCACAATAGACGTGCGGCATTGGTCGCTTGTCCTGAAACACGATCAACATCCAGCTTTCACCACGAATGCACCACAGTGAAAGCTGGACACTCATGTAGAATGCAATGTAATGTCTGCCGTCAGGTGGTCAAGTGGATAGTGCACAAAACTGTTGACGAAATCGTGACTGTGTCAGTTCAATCCGTCACAGGTGTAGCTGCTGTTGCATTATTGCTTTTATAATCCTACTTTCTTTACAAACACATTGTGTTATCATTTTGAAACACAAAAATAAAAACAATAGGTCTTTATATATTTTGTCAGTGTATATATATATATATATATATATATATATATATATATATATATATATATATATAATATATATATATATATATATATATATATATATATATATATATATATGTATATATATATAGCAGAAAATAAAGAAAAATGGTTCTGTCCCACCTGGGACTTGTACTCGTATCTTCCAGGCAAGAGACCAATGTTTTACAGGCTAGGCCATCGCAGCAAACAGTGAATGAAACTACGCCATATGATTCTGGTTCAGTCGTGTCAACAGTCTATTTTATAGCAGAAATCACATTTGTTTTGCTGTGAACATAAAGGTCAAAATATCCTTGTGTTTTTGCCAGAATCGAGGAATTATATAATATTATTATATGGACACTGACAGCACAAACTTTGTGAATATGCTGTTTTTTTTTCTTTGTGGAGCCCCAAGTCCCAGTAAGTCACACTCACACATTCTGGGTTTTTATGTTTCTACAGTTTTTGATTAGAATACATTTTGGAACTCAGAAATCTAGTCACGTTAGTACTGGTTGTTTTGAGCCACTCTGCTCTTCACATGTTGGTCGTGCATAGATAGTGCACTGAAATTGTTTGCGTGATCGCATTATGTCTGTTTGCTCCATAAGACTGTGGACTGTAGATTGAGCACAATATGATGCCTAATTATGTTTGTCATCTGCCATTTTCCAAGATGTGCTGAGTCCAGATTGTCAGTGTCCCCCTGACAGACCTTCATCCTGACTTTACAGCTTCATTTTCTCATCTAATGTATGTAGCCTGTAAGTATCCTGTTCTCACCTCTTTAATTTTCTCGTCAGGCGTCCTGCAAGCGTCCGTCTAAGCTTCCCTCCGTTCTCCGCCTGTTGACTCAGCAGTTAAGTGCATTAATTCCTCATCTATCCAACTCATTTGATATTCTGTCAGATGGAAAGCAAAAGTGTTCGCCAGCTCGATACCGCCACGTAAATCTATATGTAAACGCATAAAAGAGCCGAGGAGCTTTGGAAGGATCAGGACGCAGTAATAACTCCTCTGCTACTTTCATAACTTGCATGCTCCGCCAGTTCTTCAGCCCCGGAGGCGTCATATACATATATTCACTGAGGTCAAACTCACTTGCACTTTGGGAAGCAAGTCTTGGGCATTTTTTAAGAGAATGTGAGCGCCAGTGGAATGAAATGGATTAAAGCTATCTGCATTCAGCATGAGAAAGGGTCATTAAACTTGACCGCTCTGAGTGAAATGGACGGAGAGATGGAGCAGGGGGAAAAGTCTCCCTGATGCTGGTGGAATGTGCTGCTTCTCTCCTGTGATCTGCGCCACATTAATGAGATGGAATGAACCGCTGTCATTGTCTCATTGACTTTTGAAGAGTGCTCTGGAGTGGGGAGAACTCTGCAGAATTTTGAATAAAATAAGTGATTCAACTTCAGGTTTGCGTTGTATTATAATACACATGCAAGGATTTACTTTATTTTCGCACATGAAAGTACCAAGACTAGACCCAACATTGCTCCAGTAACTGTTTAGTCAAAGGAACTACCCTGTCCTCATGTGTGTGTTCAGTTTCTGAAAGTTTCTCTAACTGGCTTCAACATTAGCATCTATAAAATCTGCTACAGTTAAAGGTGACTGTGTAACGTTCTCGAGATGAAAAGTCATTTGCACAATTCAGTAAAATTAGAAAGTTGAAGCTATACTTTGAGACTTTCTAAATGGAAATGAATACATTCATGCCATATTATATTAAAAAAAAAAAAATCAGCTAAAGGAACTGCTTTTCTGTAGAAACAAACGTATTCCGGCCCTTCTCCAGGCCAAATAATAGACTATTTTGTGGCCATGCAAGCTCACTCAAATAAAAATTCATATTTTTATTGATATTTAGGATAACAAAGGCATTTAAATGACAAAAATATGCATTTATTGAAGTTTAATTTTGGCCAAAAAGTTGCACAGTGCACCTTTAAGCAAGTACAACAACAGCTTTTTTTTTAATTATTATTATTTTTTTATTTCCCATAAACTATGATCTACAAAACCTCAAAACATCACTGAAATTAACAATAAAACTAAATTATTCACTGTACCACTATAGCTACAGTTTACAAATTAAATACATTATTTGGGAATAACTGGTTTTAAATATTTTCTTAAGGATAAGAAAAGTGTTTGTAACGTGAGAATGTAATGATGCTTGTCATAGAAAAAGGTTCCTGATCTGACTGGAAAGTATCTGCCCCAGAGAGGAGCTAAAAAAAGTCCCTGAAGTGTCGTATAGTTCCTGCTCTATGTGAAAATGGGGACTGGAACTAAAAAAAAATACCAGAACATGGAAAACTTAGACTGAACGAAATTTCCAGAATTGCTCATGGAAATCTTACGTTTAGTGATATTTGAAGGTGCTCATTGGTTATTGGAAACACAAAAAAGGGGGACCCAAGTCACTCTTCATACAAGAAAAGTTTAAAAACCTTTATTTTACTGGGCTAATTCACTGTTAAAATATTATTGATTATAAACGTCTGTTTAACTTCCACAGACAGCCTTCTTCAGGGTGTCTGTGGGCTTTATGTACTATTACAGTCCTTGATTTACCCCAACATATTACGTTTTTATGGCAGGACAGGAAAGTGTAGTAAATAAATGATTGTTCCTCAGACAAGACATGAGGAGTTATCAGCTGTTCTTCTGTCTCTGAGGGTTTGATGATGAGTTATTTTCTGTTGGAAGCACGTCTCTCCTATAAGCCACTTTTCAAGTCTAGAACCAAACAAGAACAGCTCAAGCTTGACAAGCAACTAGTATTTTTCAGATGAAGCTTTTTGTGTAAAACTTAATCCTTTAGGTGCCAAAGTAGGAATTCAGCACCCATGTATTCCAGGCTCTTTGTCTCCAGACTCCAGTTCAGTTTTTGTAAGTTTCAGCAGCTTGGATAATTTATGATTCTACTCTGTGTCATTTTGGATTCTGCAGGTGAAAGCTTACAGTCTCTAGATTTACTGGATTGGTTTTCAAAAGATAAAGGGTTCATTTCTAAGATGGCGTTAGAATTCACTTGGTGATCGGCGCATACTTGCATCACTGTAATTGTAATTGTCAAATAAGCACAGAACAAAGAAACATGCCTGCTTAGTCTTTAATACAACAGCTGACTTATGAGAGCGAGAGCTGCTAGTAAATAGAGAAAATTTAAGAAAATAACTTCAAAGTCCAATCTTTTTAACAGTTCTTAGCTGATTTGAACAGAACAGAACAAAAAGATTTATTGTAATTGTCACAGAGTATAACAAATCACCCCTCGCTCTTTCTTAGCTGATTATGAGAAATGCTTTCTAAGGATATTTTTTCACTGCAGTACTGGTCACTGTTAGAAAGTGGCTACATGACAATTAACATTTACATGTTTACTTAGAATTTAAAGTTTTTAGAAACAATGTAAGAGCATGTATTTCTGAACACTCAAACAAAAGGACAATACAAAAATATTCAAACATCAATCCAAAGACAACTTAAATAACAACAAAGATAATCTTTCAATGATAAAACTGAAAAGTTCAATTTGCAGCTGTTGGAGTCTTTTTATGATGTAGCTCAACTGTGTAACATTTACAGGCTCAACAAGAGTTAAAACTTACTCTACTTTCTCCATTGCACAGTCACATTACCATTATGTCAAAGCAACAATAAGTTAAGAACATTTCAGCAGAAGACATTGGGCAGCATGTCTGAAACCTCTGAGCTGAGTGTGGTTTATTAGTGAGGCTCCCTACTGCTCCGTGCACACAGACAGGGTTAAGGCTGACCACACACCCTGGCCTGCTGGGAGCTGTGGCTTTCACTCTGCCTCTCACATTCAGACGTGTTACAGCTCACTGAGTGGAAACCCCACATAGATTATTGAGGGAAACCGCAAATTAGTTGCCCTGCCTCCACATTTGCTCACCTCCCTCCTGGGAGAAGCTGAGAGTGTGGGAGCAGAAGGACAGAAAACACAGCCACACGCAGGAATCTTTGTAATGTATGTATCGGGGTCATGTCTATGTCATATTTGTCACCTGTGAGAGAATCCTGAAAGAAGCCTATGCTGCAATGCTACTTATGTCAGATGAATGAATGAATTTTTTATTGATTGGTGTCAGAAATCAGGCACTAATCAAAATTGCTATTTAATGTTTAAAAAGTAACTCAAAAGTTATTACATTTGGAACATTTGGTCGATTACTTTTACTATTGGAATATAAACTTTTTTTTTTTTTCTGGTAAAAATTTCCTCAAAAATCCACCAAACCATTTTTTTTTTTTTTTTTTTTTTATGGAGCAGAGTTGAGTAAAGTTTGACTGATTTAAAATGACTAACTAATTAATTTAGTTTCTCTCCTTTAGAAATAAAGACCTTGACAACTGCATTTAAAGTGAAAGTACTTCAGATAAAATGACAGATGTTTGGACCATTTTTTTCGATGCTCGCTATAACACTTGTGCTAAAATTGTAATGATACAGAGAAGATTAGCATTGCCATTGAAGCCTGTGCCGAGCTAAAGTGGCTGTGTCCACTGAAGCTTTGAACTGCCATTCAGTAACAAGGAAGTCACATAACCGACGCTTCAGTTTGTGGAAATTTTTTAAAAATCGAGAAAAACACTGGCTACCTGAGCAAAATGTTATATACATGTTCTTGTCATTATTAATATTGACAAAACTATAAAACATAAACCTTTAAAATGAATGTTGTATTCTGTGTAATGCATTGATCTCTCCAGGTGAGGGCAGTATTTTTGAGGCTTCACTTTGTTGATGTTTTGTGGTGCTGTGACACCTCATTGAAGCCTCACGTTTCCCATCACTAGCAGGAGGTGTTCCAAACTGAGTAATGACATGTGCCTACACACACAAGTACAGGAAATAAAGGCCATTCCCATAAAGGTTTAAAACGTTTTGTGATATTTATGTAATTTTGTCTTTCTTCGCCAGTAATCAATAGGATCTTTAGCTTTTAGCTTTTAATGCCAGTTTAACACATAAATTTACCAACTCAACTACAGCTTTAAAGTTTGCTCTGACTTCTCCTGGATAAGAGGCTTACCAGCTATTTAGATTAATCAGAATTTTTGTTTTTTTTATTGTCTTGTTTGTTTTTTGCTTTTTGTGAGCTATTGTTAATGAGTAGAAAACAGGGCTGGGCAATTATTTTTCCCCGAGGGCCACATCCAAACCAGTGACAAAGGGCTGAGCCACAATCATTGTTATTAGAATTTGTTATTATTGCAAGCACATTTTGAATAAAAAAGGCTAGTATCTTTTAATTGTGCTAATTCATTGTGTATATTAGGAACACAAGTGCAAACACATGCTCAAGAGTCAAGACAATCAAATAAAAGAAATATACACTGAAATCTTGAAATCTGGTTTTTAGTCTTTCTTTCTTCTGATTAAGATGGTTTTAGTTGATGGAAGTGATCATTTCACTTGTTTCAAGGTGTTTCTGTCTTGTTTAAATAGATTTAAATTGATTTAAGCTAAAATATCTTGCAACCAGACAGAAATGTAAATGAAACAAGTGAAATGTCAATGAAACAAGTGAAATATACTTCCAAATTTATTCTAACCTCGCTAAAATCATAAACTTCAGATTAATATTCTGAATTCTCATAGTTTTAACCTAGACCAGATGGTAATGCTTTGCAGATAATGCTTATTTTCTACCACTTTATTCTAAACAGCTAGAAAATGTTTGGATTTTTATCAAATTCACTTCTGAAATCTGCACGGTTAGGATTTGGGTTAGGTTAATTTGGTTAAGTTTAGAGCTTTTGGGAATGGCATACTATCATGACATGACATTCATAGATATATTAGCACCATAGGCCATATCCATACGGTACGTTTACCATTTCTCACAGTAGAATAGACTGACAACTTTGTTCAACAACTCGACTTCCCTAGTTTGTTTACTGTAATTTAGTTGACTGAATAAAACATGTTTTGGGAGCTGCAGATGGCTTCCAGGAACAAGGAGCACCATTTCTTTTTATTGTGTTTAACAACGAAAGTTACTGCAGACAGGGACAGTTTATTCTTTTGGGAACATTCCATGCGGAACCTTGTGAAGTGTGTTGTGAGGACATTTGGTTATCCTCTTTCTTCCCTCGAATGCCAAAACCAGAATATGTTGGAGTGAATCATCTTTGCCCACGCTCTAGTAAACATGCTACTGTCTTATGACACAAAGTCGACACATATGAGATTTGCTCTTATTCTTGCAGCACTGTTCACTTCATTGTGCCTTTATTTTTGCAGGCCTCGGTATGGATCACCGGATTCCAAAGCTCTTATCCAAAAGATGTATTTCAAAGCATCAAAAAAACATGAGGCGACTTCTCCCGGCTGACGTTAAAGTGGTGCGTTTTGTAAATTTTTCAGACAACTTTTTCTATGCAGATTGGTGTTATGGCTGCTTGAGCGTAACAGGGATGAGAGAAGCACTTGTGACCTACGTGACGTCGGTCTTCCATCAAATGCACCTCTACACAGAAGCACCATAAGAAGTGGGCAACAGCGTTATCACTCACTGCTCAACAACTACAACAACAAAGGTGGATATAAGGAAATATAATGTCAAATATAGATACATAGACATGTAGAAGTAATCAGATCGTCCAAATATATGAATGTATCCAATGCAAAAGGAAACTTCAAGCTGTTTACTTTTATGAAATAATGCCACCTCCATTTAAACTTGGTTGTGACTTTACTTGCATTAGTTGTGCTAATAATACATTTCATTCACCAAAAAACGTCTTAAAAATAGTACAAAGTTTAGGTCCCCATTGCCCTAGCATAGTTGCCTGATTCTCGAGGTCGGACTGATGATGTAGCGTGACGTTTAGTTTGGTTGCCTACGACGCAAAGGGGAAAACATCAACTAGCTGTATATGGTAATGCTTAGCACGACTGGAGTTAGATGCTCAAATACCAAAGCTTAGAAACTGTAAACAACCACTATGCGGTGGTGAGTGAAAGTTTAACATTAAGGTTATTTTACGTTGTTGTTTTCCCCTTCAGTGACACTGGCGTTTGGCGTTGCCGCAACAAAAAATGATTGCGCTAGTCCGACTCCGAGAATCAGCCAGGCAGTCCTACATTCTGTTCAGAATGGTCTGGAGCTAAAGACAGAGCCAATCATTTCATCGTCCAGAAATTAGAACGATCCAATCTCAAATGGCTTCCCTTCCTCACCCCTTCCCAATTTCAAAATGTTTTTTTCCCTCATCATTTCAAAACATTCAAAAAGGCGGATGTAGGTGATAGATTATTATCTGACTTCGGCTCTTGCTTTGGTTTTGAACAATTAGAAACTTATCAATTCCTTAAAACCAGGGGTCTCAAATTTAAATCGAGCTAGGGCCAAAATTATCAAAGTCAAAAGTGGTCAAGGGCTGTATTTTAAAATATAGCTCTGACTATGTTATATAACATAAATGTTCACATGCCTTCTTTTTATTGTTTTCTGTTACTTAAGTAAAGAAAAAGTGATGAAAGTGGGTACTAGGGTCAGAATGTCCTTCTCAGAAAAAAAAAGTAGAACTTGCTGTATCCCCAATAATTTTAGATTTTACAGACACTGGATTGTAACAGTACGATAAACATAATATGCTAAAACACAAATTCAGTTCAAATTGTTATTGGTGGGCCACAACCAATACTAATCAAAATCATTCTGATTAGTATCGGTTGTTGAAATTGAAACCTCTTTGTAAAGTGTCTAACAAAGCGTGTAGAGATGGCTGGTCAGGCAATGGCATAGAACTTTCTCCATAACTTTCCCCCACAGCAAGCAAAGCTCTCAATATGATGCATATTTACATTTATAGGTTGTAGGACTTTTCTGAGCACTTGAGTGTCAGCTGCAGGACAATACAAAATTTGCATCAATGAAACCAAATACAACAGAAACTAATGATGAGAAAACACTGTTACAACATGGCTACAAATTGAAGCTTGGACGACCCTTATTTCTCCTATAAAAGAATTGTTGAAAAACCAAAGTAGGCAAAACGTAGCACAAACGACTGACATATATTTTGTGTAAATGTGCTTCGTAGTGTCATCCATGACTCCAGCGTAACTATCTCGTCTTTGCCTTGGTTATAATGACGGCTCTTATGATCACTTTGCCCTCCCTGCCCTTTCGAGATGCATATGTGTAATGAGGACTCTGGAGGACTGCACTGTGAGTGGGCTATTTAGTTATTCAGACAAGATCGGCAGCGCTCAAATCCCACGCGCTCTCAAGCTCCGCGCGTCGTCACCAATCAGACGGCTGCCGAGTGAAGCTGGAGCTGGTTTGAGAGGTAAATATAAAGACACATAGAGAAACTTATAGGTCTTTGTCAGAGCTACTTTTCAGACTGAGATGAATCAATCAGATTTTTTTTTATTGCAATTATCAGTGGACGGAATGCATCTGTGTGTGCAACATAGAACACTGAATGATAATAATAACATAAATATGAGCTATAAAAATAAGCTCTCCTCAACTAAAACAGCTAAAATAAAAAATGAGTATTTACAAATTTCACTCATGTGTAGCTCTTTTAAGATTAAGATAATATCTTAGTTGACTGAAAAAAATATAAATATGGGCTCATGAGAAATTTTCAAAACTTTAAGATTTAATTTAAGGTTTCCACATAATGTTTGCCATTTGGGATTTGAAAAAAAAAAAAAAAAAAAAGTAGTAAATTTAAAGAATAGATTTTAAAATTTTAAGTGTATGTGCTAACTAATATCTATTTGCTAACTGCTTTATTAAAATACGTCGTAAATAAATACATAAAAGTAAATAAAAACAAAAAAATAAAGAAATTATAATAACATAACAAATTGTAATTCTAGTCTCAAGCAAAACTTTCAGATTTTTCTTCATGTGTCTCTTTAGTGTAATAACATCTGTGTATTCCCACAAAGCTGGCGTTTATTTGATTAAGTTCATCGTTTATGCAACAGGTTTAATTTTCCAAAATGTTATGTTGTCTAACCTGTTCTCTTCAAGCCCCGCCCCCACGATCAGCTGACCAATGCGCGACCTCCTTTCCTCTCGCACGTGCTCCCTTCCTTGCGTCACTTCCGTTCCCCGTGTCAACATGGCCGCATCCATGGCATCACAAGCTGCAGCCCGAGGACTGAGATCAGCGACCTCAAAACACGTCCTTCTTGACAAACTAAAGGTAATGTTACCACGAGACGCTTTTTCTATCCTATCTCTATGTGCACGCGGTTTTGGTCCGCTGTCGTTACGTAAAACGGCTTTTATTGGTCTTATCGTGTTAGCATCTTAGCATGGCTGAAGCAAAGTGCAGTGACAGATCAAAGTTTAACTTTGAGCCCATATGTTCAAAGTCGTTTTCAAGGTGGTTTTTCCTGTGTAAAATAAAGTCGTATGACTCAGAAAGCGTGTGCTTCTCACATCGTTTGACTTATTAGCATATATTTGATATTAAGATGTTGTGTGTTATTAAAACAGAGGCTGTACATTATATATCATGCCATTTAATACAAAACAGCCAAATGTGAACTCTGGTAATATTTTTTTAACAAACAAACGAGCTTGTTTGTGCTGACAGTACATTATATACTAGATGTTAGTTAATCATGTGAGTATTGTCATTGTAGTTCACATCTATAGATCTTGTACTTTGAACTCACAGGTCAAATGCTGAACTCATCATCTGATTAGCTTTGTTTTGCACATAATGTGATCAATATGTTACTCTTAGCATTGTACTCTGTGGACATTAAGTTAAACTCAGGTAGTTGCACAAATAATTTAGATGAAAAACATGATAATAGCGTTAATTAACCAATGATGTTCAGATAATGAAAATATGATGTGATAAAGGAATTTCCTAGTTGAAGACACCAGATTATAGGGATTGCTCAATAATTTTTTTTTTTTTTTTTTTTAATTGTTCCTGGGGGCAAGTATAGCCCTCATATGTCTTTAATACTGTGACCTAATGATGTCTACATGTTTTAGTCCTTCATCCTTTGTGTTGAAGCTATTTAGATGAGTAAAGCTGCCGTTTGTAGAGCTGTGTGACAAAAGTTTAGCCCTATTCATCATTTCCATTTTAAAGTTGAAGCCAATAACACTTACTTTAGCTGTAATATTGCTTGTAGTAGTCAGTGAAAAAGTTCAGATGGAATGCATATAATATGTAGATTCCTAATATGTTTTCTTGTGTTTTTTAGCATGAGCAATGTGGTCAATTTCCCTTTGCAAGGTTATTTTCATTTGATTAGTTATTAAGCACATGAATGTATGACAATTTATGTTTTTTTTTTTTTCTTTTTTACAATAATATAGTATTAAAGGTGGGAAACTGAAGAGGACCACTCAAGCTCAGCCAATCAGAACGTTGCATTCTGCTTCTGATCAGAACTAAAATCCTTTATTATTTAATTTAATTGACCTTTATTTAACCAGGGAAGTCCCACTGAGATTCAGAATCTCTTTTGCAGGGGAGCCCTGGGGAAGGGACAGGGGAGGCATTAATGGACATGTTTTTAGTTTATTATTCGAGCGTTTTTTAATATGTAAAAGGTTAACCTGGCCAGCCAGATGGTTTATCTCACGATATTTGTGAATTCACAAACACAAGATAAACCATCTGGCCTTCCTGCCGCCCCATTGGTTTGAGAGTGCGAAACAGCGGTGATTCGGCTCACTCACATGTTAGTGCCCCGGCGCCGCGCCGAGTCTAATTCAAGCTAAACAAAGATGGTGGCTTCCGTGGATGTACATGTTGTTTGCTGCTTTTGATGCGGTTTTAGCAGAAATACAGAGTAATTTCTTTTTGAGAGAGAAGAAGAACATGTGTGATGCGTACTTGTTCTAGCTCACGCGGACATTTGATACACCATTACGAGTTGTTGCTGTGATTGGCTAAGCTCAAATAAGGTAGGCCGCTCACCCGATCAACTCGAAGTATTTCACTAAATGCCCCACCTTGGATATAGATGGATATAGTGAGAACTCCGATAGGAGTTCAACACATATCCATCTGGCGTGAGCCAGGTTAGTAAAAGGTTGCATGTTTAATGGCTTCTTTGGGCTATTACGAGGTAATGTTATTTGCATTGTGATCAAAATGATGTGTGGATTTAACTACTGTATTCAAAAGACTCTGGGCTCTAAAACCAGATGTGGTGTGTCAATACTGGCAGAGCTGAAGTTGAAATAATTTATTTAGTAGTTAAGTAGAGCTTTGATGTGCGATGTCTTACAAGGCCTCAAAATCTCCAAAGATTTTCGATGAGAACAAACATGTTGATTTGTCCCTGGTGTTTGATCATTTATACTGTTTGGCTGATGCCTTTCTTTACAGTGTTCTGTGTCCAATGTCGCGCATAATATACAGTAGTATAGAGTAAATTTATGTTAATCTATGAGAGATGAGATATTTATTATTTAATGTGGATACAGAATACATGCATTCTCAGGTTGAGGGATTACTAACGCTAATCTGCCCAGAGGAATTGGTATGATATTTGTGAGACATTTGCATTTTAGTTCTCCAAACCCTCGGTGGCAGACTAGTTTCAGCGTATTGTGGTTTGTCAAAGTTAAGGATCAACACAAACATGGCGGCGCTGACCGACATATTTTGGACATATTTTGGACATGTAATTTTGTTGTTTGATGCAGAGGTGAATTGTGCATTTGTGAATTGGAAAGATTTTTAGCTTGTTGTCACTGCATGTTGTGATGTTTCAACCATTCAGCTTCAAATTAAGGATGCAACTAACGATTATTTTGGTAATCGATTAGTTGAGCGATTATTCTTTCGATTAATCGATTAGTTGTTTAGAACACAGAAGTCACCTGAATACCAAATTTTTGCCAAATTTGAGTTGAGCTAACATTGCTTGAGGACATTCTGAAGGTATAGATTTTCGGATTGCTAAAAGTACCAAAAAGCTGACACTAATCGACACTAAAACTGGTACCAATACTTGAAAACTTGACAAACTTTGATATTTTCACGGGAGTTATAGAATAATCGTGAGCTGTATCAAATCTAGTTTAAAACCAAAATGTTTAATGAATAAAGTATTGCGTGTCTGTTGCATAGAAATTTGACTAAAAAGAGCATTTTTAATTACCATTGTGGTATATAATCTCAGTTTGAAGTTTAGTAGCATACCATAAGACTCAGGCAAGCTAGTTTTTACATGAAAAACCTTAAATTTACACAATTATCATGTAATTTATGTCCAGTTTGATGCTTTTCCACAGCTCATTAATGTTTGAAACCTACATTAAGACCTGTAAGCGATTATTCGATTACTAAATTAATTGAAAACTACTTCAATAATCGATTAGTTGTGATTAATCAATTAACTTGTCGCAGCCTTACTTCAAATCCTTGTCCTGATACTTTCTTTTTCATGATGGCTTTAAATAGCAGACCTCTATTCAGAATTCTATATCCATCTGTGTTGGCCAGGTTATATTAGCATAGCAACCTCTTCTATTCTAGTTCTAATTGAACTGAAATTTACTGAAAGTTCTTTCTGTGATTTTTTTTGCAAACGCTGAGCAAATGCTTCTTGATTTTTTGCTGTGTGAACGAATTCTGTAAATAATTGCATGTATTTTCTGTCATACATATATATTCAGCCCTTGTGCACCGCTCCTTTTGTATATAATTCTATGTCTTTGCTCCTCCCCTGTTTCCCATTGGTCCTGGTGATAAGAGTATCCTGAGTATCCTGGAGACTCGCTGTCTGTTACTATCAGATTCTACACGACTGACGGACAGTATCTGCAGCACAATAGATTCAAATGTGCAACGGCAGGACATCAGCTGAACACACACACATTCAATTTGCACCAACAACAATATGCGCACCTCACCATCTCCACTGTTTTCTTTCTAAAATCCTCAGGCTGTTTCCACTTCCTCACGGCGGCGGCACATTTGTAAACGTTTGTTAAGTTTGTGTTTTTGTTGCTTAGGTGTCTCGGCCAACTGTATCGAATCCCAACACGGTTTGAAGTGAAACGCGGGGAGGAAAGGTTGCTAAATGAGGCGTGGTGTTGAATATTTTACCGAGGGGAGGGTGGAGAGCCCGCGCCGGAACTTCAAACGACGGCCGGCTTCCCCATCTGTCTCCACCAGAACACATTTACATTTCCTCCCCGCGAGGGATTCTGCAGGACCAAGTTGGCTCTAACCGGATTTGAATACAGCTTCACCAAGGTTAATAGTCATTTCTGTAGCTGCTGAGGTGCTTAGGCAGTTTCAATAATTTAGAAGGGCTGCAGTCATTAGGAAGTGTTGGCAGCTTCTGGAATGGCTAATGCAATGAGCGAATGCACTTGTATTAGCTCGGTTGCGGTGTTGCTAATGAGAGGGAAGTGGGAGTGTTTTTTGTAAAGTAAATAGAGAAAACAATGCCAGCTTTCGACAGCTGTAATTCATCAAATGTGCAGTACATCGAGACGGCTGCGTGTCTGCACAGCCTCATCCATCTCTTATGATGGAACAACATCACACACTACTGTAAGTCTGCACTAAAGCGCTTCAACTTTGGAAAGTTTGTGTTGACAGTGCGGGTCGCGTGTGTGCTCTGTCCTCCTGCTGTTGTGTTTTACTTGTTAGTGAAAGCATTTTGAATGAATGTTTACAGACAGCGGTCCCAATTAAGGCTGCAACACGTTAGTTTATTAATCGCAACTAATTGATTATTGAAGTAATCACCAACTAATTTAGTAATCGAATAATCGTTAACTGGTCTTTCTTTAGGTCCCAAACAGCCATGAGCTGTGGGAAAACTTCAGATTGATCAGAAATGACTTTAATAATTTAATGTAAAAGCAGGGAAGTCTTGATTCTTGATAATAATTATGATATGATATCACAATGATAATTAAAAATGCTCTTTAACATCATGAATGATGAATGAATGATTTATTATTATTATTATTTATGATTTATTTATATAGCACATTTACATAGACAGATGTCTTCACACAACAAACTCCCCTCACTTAGTGATGGCAAGCAGCCCTGTGGCAGCTCAGCACAGGCGATTCGCCTAAACACATGGCGCTCAACCTCCGACCTTCTTGAAAGCCGCATCAGAGCGCTAAGACCTTCGACAAAAATAGACTCTACGAATTATTTCTTGTGCGAAACTCGGACATGCGCCTGCACTGCTCTAAGGTCTCTGTACAAGGGCACAATGGTTTTAAGCACTTTGTAAGTCCTGCCTCGCATCAAACTCAGACTCAGTGGGTAAGTATAAACTGAGCCATGTTACAAATAGAAGTGTGTTGTTTGCGAGTAAAAGTCACTCATTACTCTGTTTCTTTTCACATTGACCCGGCGTCAGTGGATCTCCTTCTGCTAATTAACTCCATGCTAATTAGTCACATCCTTATCTATAGACTCCCTGCACTGCGGCCGTGTTCTTAAGCCTGTCTGTCTGAGATTAGACCTAAAGACCTCCACATGATGCACACCACAGTAATCCAGGTGCATGCTCTTAATGCTGCCCTTTGCTGTTGGAGGTTGTTGTACTGTATATATTTTTTCATCTTTTCATCAGTTTTAAGCAGATTCGAACTTAGTTGTTTGAAAGTGGCTACATGACAATTTTAAACTCTTTATTTTTAACTCAGAATTACAACTTTTTGTGTAACTAAATGCAGTAAATATGCTGACATATCGGTGGTAGGTAAAAACAGAACTTTTCTGAGTATTCGAGCATCAATTGCAGGACAACACAACATTACTCAAGCATGCATGAATCAATCCAGCACAACTAACGCTAATGAGAGAACACTGTTATAATATAGTTACAAACTCACAAAAGTACATTTTAGTTATAGTTACAAACTCACAAAAGTACATTTTAGTTTGATGTAAGATGATGAAAATTCCCAGGTTTGACACACAGCCTTTGATGAAGCGTTCATTTCTCTATAATTCTGTTTCTGTCTCTACATGAGGCTCCTGCACGGCTGACTTGTAGCGAACACACCGACTGAGGTATACTCGAGTCTGTTTTGCCCTAAATCCTTGTGTATTTCGAAGAAGTTGCATCAGCTCTTTCACAGTTTACTACGCCGCGCTTGTCTAATCTCAACACTGTGCATTTATGAGTTGCAGCTGTCGTCTCATTAGTAAAATACCACTTGAGTTCAATTAGGATCAGCGTACGCTCTCTCTGCTCTGCGTTCATATACATAAGTGGACTATAGTTCCACTCTGAGCTTTGAAAAAGGGAAGGAGGCCAACTCTTAACCTGAACTGGAACAAATCAATTACACAGAGTTGGCGAACTGGCAATCTGCTAATTTCTTAAACATTTGATAATGGCCCTAAGGAGCGTTCTGCTTAATTAACTCCACAGCCATTTGTTGTAGCTAATAAGCCAGTGTCGTTTCAAAGAGGTTATGGTCCAGCCATGACAAGTAATGATGATTTTAACCTCGCTCGACATCTGGGACTTTACTATGTGATGTGAGCTGCAGAGCTGCCCAGGGAAGCTTCTGGCACTTTGTTAGAGAAGTGTGAAGCACCATCAGCTGGTGTTACTCCACAATTTCAATCCATGCATTTTATTTTACTAGTTTGACACAGTTTTACCACCACCAAACTGCGTACATATGTTTTTAGGGCTGTAGTCCTTAAGTTGTCTAGCATCAAAGCTAAAAATTTGGGAGGACACATGTAATGTTTCCTTTTAATTGTCTGTAGGGTTAGGGTTGCTTGTCTGTATAGTTGTGCAATTTTCTTGTTTGAACCATTTAGAGCCTGAGACATGATCAAATCGAAGAGATTTTTTTTTTTTTAGTTTGACAACTTTTGCCACTTTGGATTTGACCAAATACTAGACTTAATAAAGGCCCTCCTGCTCATTTAATCAGAAAATAACTCTCTTTAGCTATGTATTTTTCCACATTATATCAAAAGATGCAGATATGTTTTCATGACATAACTGCATCCAGAGCCCAGGCTTCTGCAATACTTTACAAAGAGTACTGTATAAAGTTCTGTGTTGTGAATTTAAATCATTTCTTGCATGACTTGCATGAAACAAAGGAGCTCATTGGTTGTCTGGCATTTAGTACAAAGGTGAACTTAACCCATAAGGACCCACCGTGACACTGGTGTAACAGCCACTTCAGCCTATCTGGAAGGGCCTATAAATAATTTTATTCACAGTTTTGACCTCACACACTCCCAGAGTGACTCCTGGTGAACATCCTGATGCATCATGGTCCTGGTCATGTGACTTTGTTTTCACACAGTGACATTTCCAAAATGGCAGTTTTTCAACTTCGCACAGGTGTCCTAATTAGCATTTTTGTAAAAGTTCATATTTTCTTGTTCAAAATAAAGTGAAACTGTTTGATTGTTCTGACAGTTACAGAAGAAGTGTCTGATCACACACAGCCTGATGTTTACACATTTGATCAATAATTTGATAGAGAACTGATCGATTGAAAAGTGCTGTAACACATGTGTCACTACGGGACTTTAGACTTTGAAAAAACCAATGTTACACATTATTGATTACTGATCAGGGATCAATATTTGGTGTGGATTATTTTAGCTCATTCTGACACATTTTACCTAAGGAACTCAATTATGCTTAAAAATTCGGAAGAATGTATCGTTTTGTAATTTGGCATGTCTTTAGTAGATCTGAGTATATTTTCAAACGTGAACCTCAAACAGGATCAGTTTTTATGACTAAAACTAAGTTAGAATGTTTTCTTAGGTGGGTTTTATTGTCAGAAGATGATTTTTAAAGGTAAAAAGTGGAATAAACACAATTTTGACTAATAATAGCACTGTTATAGGTCATATTACTGTTGAAATACAAACAAATTTATACAAAAAAGCCAGATTTTGTGCCGTTTTTGACAGACAGATGTGACCTGGGTGTTTGTGACTCACACTGTGATGCCACTGGGTGAAACCTGAGGCTGAGCTGCAGGAGTTCTGCTCCCACAATTATCTGATACATCATTATTTCAAGATTACCACATATTATAGTATATTCAACATCAACAGTAAACTGACATATAATGGACACAATCTGTCTATAAATAGGCTATTCTTACATTTTTGGTATTTTAAACCTGTTTTATGGTTAGATAAAGCAAATCTGCAGAAAAATATCATTGATAACAATAATTTTTGGAAGAAATGCAAACAACATGACACATTTGTGTGCTCTACTCGTACGTTTGTAAGAAATAACTTTGTGGCTGGTTTGTTTTCAAACGATGTCAACTTTTACTCTTTACAACCCACTGGAAGCTGCAGAGAGGGAAATAAATATATTTTTTGATAAATGAGGACAGTATTTTGGAAGAATAAATTTCTAATGAAAATACAATTATAATATTTTATTACATTTGACTCCATTAACGCCCATTGTGACATATATGTTACATTGCATATTTCTGACACTAGGGGGTGAAATTCTAAAAAAATGTCAGAAATGTCTTATTTGGGCTCCATTTAGTCTGTGTTGTGCCCCACATAATTTTCCTTCAAGGATTTAGGGGTCCGGGTTCTTATGGGTTAAAATAGTTTTCTTTTCGCTCTTTGATTTTGCTGAAATTCACTAACCAGATGGATTATTTTGCGATATTTGTGAATACACAAACTCCAGATATTTGGCCTTTCAGCAGCCCGCTTGGTTTGGAGTCCAACCCAGCGGGTTAACGACCCAATCACATCGCAGGGCGGGTTGAGGAAGGATAGTAACGACAGGAGATACCGCCTGAATCAAATAAAACAAAAAAATGCCATCTCCTGTGGATGTATCAAACAGAAACAATTGATTCTGTTTTAGCAGAAATAGAAAGTATTTTAATTTTGAAAGAATAGCAGAGATGTGTTTGTGACACTATTGTCCCACACAGACATTTGATACACCATTACGATTCAATGCTGTGACTGGTTAAGCACAAATACACACCCATCAGCTTGTTATATTTCATTAAACGTCCAACATTTTCAGTTTACAATGAGCTTTTTTCATAATTTTTCTCACAAGCAGAGTTTGTTTTACAATAGATGATCTATGTTCAGGAAAATATATTATCACTCAAAGTAAAACATAGTGAGCAGATGATGTATTGGAAAGATATTGTGTGACTTTTTGTGAAACTTGTCACCTCCTGGAAACCAAAAAACATTAAACAATAACAACCGTATGCACTGCATAACCCACCTCATTCAAATCAAATCTACCAGTTTGTAGGTTGTGGTCACACACTGACACACATCGCAGACTGGACGGAAACATACAGTAATCTACAATAATATCCTATGTAAATGAAAACTTTAATAAGAAATCTTCAGCCCTGTTTACTTCTAGCCAGGCTGTCTCCACCTAGCATCTGCTCTATTACATTTCACTCCAGCTACTAGGTTAAGCATCCCAAGACTGGAGAAGTGCACTCTGCAAACAGGAGAGGTGTGTTGGCCAAAACCAGCCCGAGTTGACATAGTGAACTGTATATGCTCTCCTTTGACCTTGTGTCAAAAAATGTTTTATTCAGACAAATACTCAGAGAAGTGGCAAATATTGCTGAAACACATTTTAGCTCTACCTCCTGGACAACAAAACCCCTAAATGCAACTACTGTGGAGCAAACGACCTCAATGATGCGAGTTTGAACGTTTCTACCGTGAATTGTGAATTGAAAGCGTCTGATGCATCAGGCTTGTTTAGTTTTACACACTTTAAATTTCCTTCATATAAACTCCTTAGGTTGTACACAAGGGCAAACCTCACAAACACAAACATGTTTTTGGATGACTTTGCAAAGTGCTAGATCAGACTTCACTGACTGACATTGTTCATTCTGTTCCCAAATAAGAGTTCACACTTCGATATATCCCATGAGGAGTGGTGCTGGTGAGCTGAATACCATATGGACAGGACAGAGAAATGCTGAGGCACTCTGGAACAGCTGTTTTATGGACTGTCCTTCAAACTTCTCTGACATACCACTGCCACAAGGACTTTGCAACCTAAGGATCATTTTGACCTTTCAGGAGCTCAGGATGAACTTAGACTTAGGAGCTGATGATTACCTTTGACCTGTCAGGAGCCTGGATGACTGGGGTGCACACATTTGCAAATATTCAAGATCTGGTTCACTTGTGATGTTGTCCATATCAAAACGTCTCAAATGGTTGTTTATAGGGATGCACGTTTTCAAATTCTTTAACCATCAGTTGGAGCCCTTCGCAGTCAATAATCAGTTAACTGGTTACATTAAAGTCGCAATACAGCGCGCTACCAGAGTAAACGCAAAACAGCGGCAGGCCTTTGAACTGTGCACACCATGACTGAATAAAAGCCTCTAAACACTGCTTTAATCCACTGTTCTAGTTGCAAATTCAGTGAATCACAATTTAAAGTTGCTGCTAACGCTAACCGCTTACTTTAGGCAGGTAAAACATTGATAGTTTCCCAGGCAAAAGCTAAATAATCCAGTCTGTTTTCATCTCCAACATAGAATCCAAGTGAACAAAATTATGCATGATTGGTTAGTAGTCCATAAACACTGCAGTGTCGCAGATTTGTTTAGTGCTAAAGAGATAAACATTGTTTTTGTAGTTTTTTTTTTTTTTTTCACTCTGAGCTGTTCAGGGACAGTTAGTGCCTTCTGCTGGAGCAGTTGTATATTTGTGTCAGTTAATCAGGTTAATCAGTCACAGTTAATTGGCCTGTTAATCGGTTAACTATGAACGGGCCTGTTGTAAGAGTTTTACCATCTTATAGATGAAGGCAAACAGAAATATTTAAAGCAGTCAACATGTCATGTCAACTTGCATTCTGAGCCTCAGAATATGTGTTTTAACTTGATGCTTTCACAACTTTTAGAAGCCAACAGAATTCGATTTGTGCATTATGCTAAGGACAGTTTACCAAATGCTAACAATATAAACAAATGGAATTTATTGGACAAACAGTCTATTTACAATCAGACCAAAAGGTACATAGAACACAACATACAACACTGCAATCTACTTTTCACTCAAATTGTCATTTGACAAAATATATCTGTTCTGGCAGAAGGAACTTTAAAG
The DNA here is from genome assembly GCA_038363315.1 of Mugilogobius chulae. Classification (NCBI taxonomy): domain Eukaryota; kingdom Metazoa; phylum Chordata; class Actinopteri; order Gobiiformes; family Gobiidae; genus Mugilogobius; species Mugilogobius chulae. Next base: position 42,621,319 of record CM076402.1, on the reverse strand, counting down.
TTTTTTTAGCAAATGTGTGAGTAAATTCAGCAACCAGTAGTGACTGATCTGTGCCTCATGATGATGGTGATGATAATGGTCACTTTTTTTGTTCTGTCATTACATGTGCAAGACTTTTGATGTAAATCTCAACTTATCTTTCTTGCTTTTAGTTCTGGAATTTGAATCTTCACAAGTTTTGCCGAGTCAATCTTTTGACAGCTTCATTGATTGCAGCAGTGTCACTTGGCGCTGTTTTTGAAAATGTTTTTTTTTTATGTGAAAGATGGCTTCTGGGGAATGACGTTTTGATTTGGAGAATATGTTGCACTTACAGCTGTGGGATTGGTTTATGAGTTACCATAAATAATCCTGTGATATTGCGATGTTAAAAGTCAAACAAAGACGTTGGCTTTTGCAGAACACATTTTGCTACTTTAGCTCAAAGGTATTATTTTGTTGCTTTAATAACTAAAACTGTGGAAACTAGACCCTACTTTATTCATTATGGAGGAAATGGAGTTAGTTGCTTGGAATATGAAAGGGAAAAATAATCTGTTCGCCTACACAATACAACTACATTTTTTACCATGAGATGCATATTGTGATAATATTGTAAAGTGAGGTCGGATATAAAACATATTCCTGTAGCCTGTTTTGGGTTGCAAAAAGATGGATTACACGCAAACTCAACATCACTAAGCTAGCACGCAGCCTGTTGAGGAAATCAATTTATCTCTGCAAGAGTTCAACAAATAAGCCACACAAAAGCCTCCAGATGTGGAATGGGGATTGGAAGATTCCTGAGAGTTCAATCAACCTAATCAGATTCTATTTTAAACTGTTATATTCACCTACTGTGCTGCCGTGACATTGGGATATGTCGATGAATGTCAAGATTCTGGCTCGGAGCCTGCTCAAAGCACAGCTCTTCCACAGACAAAGTGTCTCTTTTGCATTTCTTCAGCTGCTCTCTCCTGCGCCTCATTTGAACTTTCCTGTTAGCTTCTTCAAAGACACTGTTTGAAGAGAATTGAACAACACGTTTTATGCACTGTTTGTAACGTTTGGCTTTAAAAATGCTCCTCTTTGGCATCTCATGTTTTACAATTTATCTACTAAAAGCACATTGGGAAGAAAGAGCTATTATTTAGTGTTCAAGTCAGTTTGCTGTCTAAAACCTTGACCAGAGCATTTCTAATCTATTACTTTATTGACTTTGGTTTTGAGAATGTGAACTATAGTTGTAGAGGATGCAGTTTGAAAGCTGAAATGCTCAGAATGTCAGTGACAATGATGTATGTTCTTAAATACCAGAGACATACGTTTGATGCTTGAGCTGTTGATTACTTGACAAGTATCGGTAAGATTGAAGGATTTGAAGTGCTCTGATGCATTTTTTTTCCTTTCTCTCTGGCTTAGATGTTAACATTAGCCCATAACAAGTAGGGGTGTGAATTGCCATGAATCTGGCGATTCGATTAGTATCACGACACACACGTGTGGATATTATATTCAGGTAGGCAAAAGGAAAACAAAAAGCCAAAATCCAGTTTCCAGTTTTATTAGCAAATCACAAAAAACAGAGGAGGACAGACCCTGGCCGCAGGCCAGCAGCCCGGCACACTGGCTGACTGTCAGCCCACTCTGACTGTCCCACACCCGTCACTCACTCCCTTCACACTGAGAACAAGAGTATTTATAGGTTTAGTGTCCATTTGGCATTCGACCCGACCAAGACCAGCCCCCTAGGTGATAGATGACATGCAGAATAGCCAGCTGAGGAAGTTAGTTGTTATTTAAGAACTAAAATTGTTGCCAGGTGTCCAGCGTCTGACAACCCCACGGCCGTACAATCATGTCGTAAACATATGGCCGTACAATCATGTCGTAAACATATGGCCGTACAATCATGTCGTAAACATATGGCCGTACAATCATGTCGTAAACAGTGCAACCGGCCGTACAATCATGTCATAAACAGTACAGGGGGTTGTTATGGTTAGAGTGAACCAGATCCTGTTTCCCACGGGCTATAGAGCTAAAATGTAAAGAAACATTTAAAACCCAAATTAAACATAAATGAAACAAGATTCATTTCTCACAATTCCCCCTTCAAATTTCATTCTATGAATTTAGATTAAACATTGTGTGATTATAGCATTCAAAAACATTAACTTCATTTTACAATATCATTACATGCACATGAACAAAAAGTAAAAGAATCATGTTCATGACACTCGGACTGCTGCAGATAAGACAGGGCGCTGCAGATAATCGAATTTCTTTAAATTGAATAACTTAAAGTTTAATTGAACATTCTCTTTAATTGACAGTAAATAATAAAATATCTCAAATGTAAACAGAGCAGATGCACAGATGCAGACATGAATAATATCTAATTAAAATTAGAAACTATTATGTCAATACTTTAGTAAAAGTTTAGACGTTTATTGTTTTGCAAGCTAAGTGGTTTCAGGCATGTCAGAAGTCTAAGTCTAATTTCTAGACTCAAAACAGTTCTTTATATCGATGCATAGGACTGCAATGCTTGTCTGCTTTTTGTCTTTAAAGTAGGTTTAATACTGATACTAATACTGTACATGTTTTAATCATGTTGTTCTGTGCTGCTTTGTATAAGAAGTGTGCTGTATAAATAAATCGTCCCACCTTATTTAGATTAAGAACATGTCTGAGTTTTAACAATACTTTAAATGTACTGCATCTTGCTTTAAACTTCAGCAAACTAATATTTTCTTAGAAGTAGGACGTAGTTGTTTAATATATTTTAAAGCATAATTTATTCATATAGTAAATTAGTAGTTAACATTTCAACATATGTGTCAAATCAATAATCCATTTTGCAATCTGAATCTATCAAAAGCTCTAAAGGAGGTACTGACAAAATTAACAAACCCCAAAAGTCATTACATTACATTAAGTTATTTTATCACAAATGTTTGCAGAGATAATTCATTTCAAAGGAAGAATAAGATGTATTTTATATTTTACCATCAACTGTCTCTTAAGAAACTGACAATTAGTCGACTAAAAGGACACAAAAGAGGCAAATTAAACACCCCCTTCTTACCCTAGTAAAACCTTTATTGATTTGATTAGGTAATCAGACTAATAGGGCAAGTTACAGAATGAGAATCTACAAATAATGTATAGAATCTATAAATTGAATGAGTTATATTTGAGCTATGTTTGATTTTTTCGTCACATTTTCCTTAAGTTTTACCAAGTTGTCACTACAAAGGGAATATTTTTAATTCAATATTATTTGTAACTCGACAAAACAAGATACAGTATGTAATTTCTCTAATTAGTGTGACAAATTATGTTTCCCGACTTTAACCCATATAGATTTCAGAATTCAACTTAATCTCTATTGGTACAGGAGTAATTCAGAACACGAAAATCCCTCAGAGTTTATTCTAGATGAATCATTAAATTTTTCAGGGCATGACATGGTCACATAGTTAAATGGGCTTCAACAAAGACATTTAGTTTGCTTTAGTCTAAATAAAAACACAGAAATCTAATCCATAAACCAGATCAATCTACCTTTGGTCTTTATTACATGTTTCTATTCAGCGTTGTTAGATTTAAAGACAAGATTAAAAGTTGAGAAGACTAGAACTAGTTATTTTTTACAAATTATTTTCTATGAACTAAAGATTATTAGACACAAGCATATATCTGTGAATCTTTAACATCTTTACATTTTGACATGAGCCATTGTGACAAAGTGCAACTGTGATTCACGTATAACAATACTTGAACTAACTGGAAAACGCAATAGGAGATTAGTTAATCAGATTTTGTGCATTAAAATATTTGAGATTACATTTTACATATGAATGTGTGTAGACTCAATTTAACATTGACAATTTAAAATCATGTGTTTAATTTTTACACTATTTGATGTGAATAGAACTATTAAGTTTCGGGACAGTTTACAGATGTACTTTAAACACACAAGTAGAAGATTAATTCTAAGACTTTTATCTGAGCTTCATCTAAGCTTTTTCTTTAGACTAATTTAGGTTAAACCTTTGATAGGAAAACTTTACTGTAGAACTAAATTCTATTATTACTCTGTGCAGAGCTCGTTTCTATTGTAAGAGGCAATCAGGCATCAAGGCTCAAAGTACTAAGCTTCAGCTTTAAGAAGAGTTCAAACAATAAATTATGTCTAAAAGGCTTATACAGTTTCAGTTTGAATTTGTAACATTTTAGTCGGACTGCGTTTAAGGAAAATAGTCAGAAGTTAATTTAAGCCTGCATTCGATAATTTGACAACTACGCAATCAAAAGTGAGGGTTAGGGTTAGGGTTAGGGTTAAAAATTTGATAGAAGATTCTTTTTGATTCTCTGTCACATAAAACTACACCAAACAGGCAAGTCAAACTTAAAGTGGAATAGTAAAATAGTATCTACTTTCAAATTGCCAAAGAGACCTATGGTGTAAAATAGATTTTAAGCATTAGTTTAACCTTGTTATAATTGCATTGCTTTAATTAAAGTTTATTTAGAATGGTTGTCACACATTTTGTATTCTACTACAGCCTAGGAAGCGCATGTATGGTTCAAAATAGTCACAGACATTTTACATTACATTTTGCAGTCTTATACAAAACCTTTTGCTGGGATTCTTTCTATTTTATTTTTACTTTAGGTTGGGGTTTTATAGAAATTGAATATAATAATGAATCTGCAGATATTAGGCTATAGTTTATTTCCAAATACATAAAAAACAAGCAATAGGTGTAAAAATGTTGTGTGTTTGGCATTGTTGTGCTCATAAAGATGTTTACGTTCTGCATTTGGACTTACTCATCAGGTTACATTCTACAAATGAGGGGAGCTCCTCAGAGACAAGTTTAAAAATACAGAGTTTTGTGACCTTTGGTTGGCCACTGTCCAGAGTCTCATCCTAAACTGATGGAGACTTTGAAATGATTCGAAAATTGCTAATTTGGGTCAAAATGTACAGTAATTGTTGTTAACAAATTTACAGGTTTTTGTTTTAGGTTGTCTTACGATTTTCAGCTTACCTATTATTCTGTCATTGTTACCATAGTCGCTTAGTGCATTTTACGCTATCATATCTTGCATTTACCACATTGTCTACATCTAAGAAATATCGTCAGGGAGTGAAGAACAAAGAACTTTGACCAATAAAAACGTCCAGTGTAAACACCACAGACACAGGGTTCTGTATTAGAAAATTAGCAACACCACATGAGCAACCTCTGACCTTGATAACACCAACTTTGACAGCACACACTTGACACTAACAACAACAGTTTTGGCGCCACATAATGAATTTGTTTCACACCACCCGCTATTAATTATTAATTTATATGCCCCTCTTTTTCGAGTCCAACTCGTCTCTAATTTATGAATTTACATACATTTAGTGAGTCCAACTCAAGATTAATCTATTCCAAACTTACACCGGTAAATACTTATCCTGGGGCTATACCATAAACTCGACACTAATTATTAATTTATATGTCCCTCTTTTCGAGTCCAACTCGTCTCTAATTATTAATTTATACGTCTTTTAGGGAGTCCAACTCAAGATTAATCCATTCCAAACTTATATTTCTCAAAACCCCAAGGCCTTTATTTTATATATCTAATCCCGTACATAATTTTAAAAGTGCATTGCGCAACTTTTTAGCCAAAAATAAACTTGGTCAAAAGCATACTTTATCATTTAGATGTCTTTGTTACAGATAATTAATAAAAATGTGTCTTTTCTTTGAGCAAATTTGCATGGCCAAAAAGTAGTCTATTATTTGGCCAGGAGGAACCCAAACACGTCATACAATGTATACTCTATTTAAACTGTAGTTTTAACTTTCTAATTCTACTGAATTGAGTAGATGACTTTTCACCTCCAGAAAGTTACACAGTGCACCTTTAATACAACACAAAACAATTAGACAAAAATACTTCAACACCACATAAGCTTTAACTTCACAATATTGACTACACAAACAGTTGGCCAACTTTTCTCTCTTTTATTTGGTCTGGTCAATATGCAGATTTCGAATAAACGGGTATCTGCTTACGCTCTGATTGGTTGGTTGGGGCCCCAGAGAGAAAAGCGTTCCAAGTACAGGCCAGGAGATTGCTATGTTTTCCTAAGACAATGTCAGCGGTCACTAAACTTACAACATCACCATAGCATCATCAAGTATAAATCAGCTTCTTTTAGACTACTAATGTGTCTGGTGTTTAGACAGCGTTTTAATTTGTTTTGATTAAGCAAATTAGCTCAACTAGTTTCAGGTCTAAATAGTTACAAACTGGCTTTCATTGATTGCTACATTGAGAAGCACCATTATGGAATCCATTGCAGACAAGTTAAACGCACAGAGTTTAGAATTATTTAATTTTATTGCTATATTTGCCCATTGAAAATGATTTACTTACACCATGTCAAGCCATGGATTGAGTAACTAATTTTAGCCTCTATTTTAAGAAAATCTATAAAAAGTACAGAAATTGCTCAAAAAACCCATGTTTTTGTCAGTGCAACTCCCTTAATGCATTAGCTTTAAAGTCAAAAGCTCTAAAAGTTGTTTTAGTCCTAAAAGCATTATTATTTGACTATTATTAGCACTAATTAAACTTAAATCTAAATTGTCTTAGGTTAATATTATTTGATTAAGTCAGTGTCTTTTATACAATTTTAGTGTATTTCTAATTTTAGTTTACAGCGCCCATGTCTTACCATCTGTCGGTTGTCAATCACCACTCGTCATTTTGATTACAGCAGTCCCAAGGCCAGGCCAAATGCTTAAGTTTCACACATGTTATGTTTAATTTTCACCATTCTAGAAAAAGCACAAAAAAACACAAAAACAGTTAACATCAAACCAAAACCAAACCGTTGTTGTAAATTAGGGTTGGGCAAAATTAGCAAAGGCATATCTTAATAACAGCATTCAGATGAATATTACTTCAATAGGCTGCGTCCAAGTAAAAATAATACAATAATGTCATGAATCTAGATCAGAGTGGGCCATCAATCACATTCCACCCAAGTGGCGGAGGGCCGTGACTGCGGTCTTTAGTGTAACAAATTGTCATTACTGTAATTATTGAATAAATGAATAACCAAATGAATAAATATTCTAAAATAAAAATACAATTGATTTAATGTATTGTTTTGTGCATGCACTGTGAAGTTTATAGGATAACAGCTAAATCTAATAAGGAAAAGCATATTTTAAAAGGGGCCTGATTAAAACTGGTTTAGGCCGCATCTGGCCTCAGGTCATAGTTTGCCTATATCTGATCCAGATTGTGAACAATATTTCTGATTAATAACACTATACTTGGTCATGAAACATCCAAAGATCAATTAAACTATTTTAATCTGATGATTTCTACTAATGACTAAATTTGATCTTTAAACAATTTATGAGTGCTGCAATATCTATGTGAAGTATTATTAGTCTAGGGATGCAATGCTGGGATGTCGTGAACAATGTGAAATGTTTGCAAATGTATCATAAAAGTATAGACATATTACATTTATAATCTAAGTTGTCTCGATTTTTTCTTTCTTACTGTAAACGACATACTATTCAATTTTGGACATTTGGAAAACCCATTCACTATAATTATCTAAAATTCGATATCTTACACAGTTCTAGGTATGAATGTAAAAGAGCGGAATAATACTGTCCTTTTGCATCTTATGTCGTCCCTTCTTCTGCTCCCTTTGTCACCTCCTCTGCTCTGATCCCATGGCATCCCCGAGCAGCAGGCAGCAGTGTTTTTTGTCATGGGAATGCAGGTCCCCTCTTGCTGTGTGTGAAGAAACGTTGCCACAGTGGAAAACCGCTGCTGTTGATTCTGGACATTTTGCTGGCTATTTCATCTTCTTCTTGGTGTCCCGGTCTTCTCCCCTTTCCTCGTGTTCCGGATCCCCAGAGGACTATACCTTCGTCTGGTCATCTCTGCTGTCGCCTCCTGCGACTTGTACTATTGTCCCAAGCACAGATGCCAGTTGTTTGTTCTTGATTAGTCAGATGTAATACAGAAACAACTTCTCCAAATCACATGAGTTTGTCGTGTGCGATGTAAAGCTTCAGTGCCTGATGTGTTCAGGACTTCAGAACCCCAAACTACTGGTGTCTTCATGTAGACATGTGAGCTCTGCAAAACCGCGTGTGAATAAGGCTGCCTCGTGTGTGGAATCCTTGGCCCTCAGTCTCAGTCACTCTGGCGCTCTAGTCAGCAAGCAGGTCAAAGGGCTCGCGTCCTTGGCTCGACTGTTGATTGTCTCAGTTGAATAAAATTGTCTTGTCCGTTAACTTTACGAAAGTTCAAGAAGATCAGACAAAGTCTCTTTTAAAACAGGCGGGCAGAGATTAGATCATGTTCAACTGTTGCTGAAATGCGTTGATTAGATTGAGATTGTCCATTTGTCCACAAGAGCCCCTTTGAAGGCAGAGCGGCAGCTGGAGGTGATGTCTCAAAATAACTTTGGGAGAAGTGTCCTGCTTTTTGTCTCCTCTTTTCCTGTCATTGCTCAATGTGTTGAATAAATGCAGAAAAACTTTGCGTCATTGCTTGGTTGTGCTTTTTCTTTTCTTTTTTTCCTTTTCCTTTTTTTCTTTTCCATTTTTTCTTTTCATCCGTTCTTCAGACCCCACACCCGCTACTGTGGCTGGACATGTCCTCACATCTGGTCTCAGGCCCCAGAAGCTGCTTCTCTCTTCCTCTCCCTACCGTCTCTTGTTGAACCTTCAGTGCGGGAGACTGGATGAACTGCCATTGTCGATTCAATTCTTGAAGATGCAAAAAGTCCAAAAAAGCCTACCTCTGCTGAATGCCTTGGTTTAACTCCCGGGTTTCGGCACCAACTGTGGATAATTATATTCAGGTAGGCAAAAGAAAACAAAAGCCAAAATCCAGGTTTCCAGTTTTATTAGCAAAATCACAAAAAACAGAGGAGGACAGACCCTGGCCGCAGGGCCAGCAGCCCGGCACACTGGCTGACTGTCAGCCCCACTCTGACTGTCCCACACCCGTCACTCACTCCCTTCACACTGAGAACAAGAGTATTTATAGGTTTAGTGTCCATTTGGCATTCGCACCCGACCAAGACCAGCCCCCTAGGTGATAGATGACATGCAGAATAGCCAGCTGAGGAAGTTAGTTGTTATTTAAGAACTAAAATTAGTTGCCAGGTGTCCAGCGTCTGACAACCCCACGGCCGTACAATCATGTCGTAAACATATGGCCGTACAATCATGTCGTAAACATATGGCGTACAATCATGTCGTAAACATATGGCCGTACAATCATGTCGTAAACAGTGCAACCGGCCGTACAATCATGTACAGGGGGTTGTTATGGTTAGAGTGAACCAGATCCTGTTTCCCACGGGCTATAGAGCTAAAATGTAAAGAAACATTTAAAACCCAAATTAAACATAAATGAAACAAGATTCATTTCTCACAATTGTCACGATTCGATTAATCCCAATTAATCCCGATACTGACACAAACGATTATAAATTGCAATTAATTGATAATTATTTCTGTTTTATATGCTATTAAAGTACACTTAAAAAACAAAATTATTTGTGTGCCAAGGGTTAACATTAGATTGTCTTCTTAAAGACAGTGCTGCCCTCTACTGTCCTGGCTGAATATGCACATTTTGAACCACTATTGACATTGAATTCAGTTGAAATCAATGATATAAAAGCTCCTCATTAATATGCATGATGTCATCAAAAGAATCGATATCGGAATTTTAGTATCGATTCGAGTATCGCGGGATCGAGTATCGCGATATATCGCCGAATCGATATTTTTTGACACCCCTATAACAAAGTGTGAATAATTTCAAGTGTGTCAAATGGCAAACCCATCGATATAAGCCTCGTTAGAAGTCAGTTTGTAGATCTTTTTTTCAGAACTAAATTAGCATTTAAAATTGGCTTCTGCGCTAAAGTAACTTAAAGTTGAAAGCATCTAGTGACCCCTGAACATCCTTGTTTATGGATAGAAAACTTAAATAATGATGAAATAAGTTTACTAGTATAAGGATTGCCTTCATCATTCATGTGAATGTGAAAAAAACTTTCGATTTGGATAGCAGCTGTGAGCAATATTTGGGGAGAGATAATATTGAAAAGAACTCTCAAGTAATGCATATCTTTAGCTTTTCGTGACAACACATTTTCCTGTTCTGGTGTGTACAGAATACCTCAATGTTGAGGTGAGATGCCATTAAATACGATGAATAGAGATAGATATTTTCTTGCAATCTTATGGTGCGTTTACACATGAAGCATCAAATTTGAGACAGACACTCAGCATTGTTCGCAGAGAATGGCGCATCAACGCGCGAAGTTGGTCGCGTACAGTCGCCTTTTAGGAAACGCAGCCAACTTCAAGCAGTGAAGTGTAACAACAGCTCAAACAAGTTAGTGCATTATTAGCTGTCTGATGCATGGTCGAGTGGATAACATGCCTGACTATAACAAGGGACACCAGTGCGCAAGTTTAAAACTAACCTTTTACATTAAGCAAAAAGTAAAAGCACACACACAATTTACTTTTATATCCCATAGCATGGTCTTATCCTAAAAGACCACCTGATTGTTTGCAGATCCTGGAAGTGCTCACAATTTTCTCTTCATTGTTACTAAAGTTCGGTTTAGGTCGAGGGCTTGGAGTTAGTGAAGAATAATATTCGGATTTTTTATTTAAAATGAATAATTCCAAGGATTACATCCACCAAGGAACTCATGTTACATATAAAATAGAAAATGTGTCTTAGGGATGTCTGCAAATGCACATGGTGATTCGCACAGGACTAGAGACTCAGACATTTGTAATTATTGCAATCACTGGATAGATTGCCGTGTAAATGTCTCTCGTTACTTTTCATGAAATGGAAAGCCTTCGGTGGCAGTATTGAAGCTTGGATTGGATGCATTCTGAGCTAGAGGTTATTCAAGTCTGGGTATTTTTATTTATTTATTTTTTTATGAGAGAACAATGTTAAAATATGATGAAAGTCTAAAAAGTCAACTTATAGACACGTCACATCCAATGAAATATTGATGATTTATTAAGGCCTATAGGAACTCAACTTGTATTTGTTCTAATGTGGTTGATTGCCGTTACCCATGTCAAACACTTCCGCTGGGCCTTGCTTCTTGTCACTTTAAATACATCCTGAAATAAAAGACGTTGAGTGCTTTTGTGTGTAAAGCCTCCTTCGTACAGCCCCTCCTCCTCCTCCTGTCTCGTCCTGCAGCCATGTTGGGGGCGCACCACTGTTTGCACGTGTCTCCTCAGCGATCTGCCCCGTGTCTGTGAGCCCGGCAGTGAATTAAGCTTAAGTAGAGCTGTGCTTGTAGACTCTGCTGTCTCTGGAGTGCTGCTGATGATAATTACTGTAGAGAGAGGCCCTCCTGGGAGTGCCTGTGTGCCAGCTGCTCTCCTCCCTCGCCGCTGTACTGCCATCCGCCACTTACCTCTGTCTTTCAAGGCAAATATGTAGCTTATTCATCACCCGTCAAACCCTACAGGAAAAAAAATACTGTTCTGTTCTCTTTTATTGGTCTGATTCTTTGGAAATGCACGGTACTGTAAGAATAGTCCGACTGATATGCAATGTTTCATGTGCAGAAGACTTAGTACCTATATGCTGAACATTTTTCTTTGGTTGTTGGGTTGAGTTCAGATCGTTCCCGATGATAAAGTCTGCATGATGTTACTTTTGTTTCCTGTGTCCCAAGTTTATTTAAAAATACAAGAAAAATACGGAGCTATATAGACCCGCAGTCCTTTAGTCGATTAATCAGTTGATCAGTAGTCTTAGTCGACCAAATTAGTCGACTAGGTACACAAAAAAGTGAATAATAGAGTATATTGTTTATGCAAAAAGGTACAAAAAGAGTAAACAAAATCAAAATTTGAAATCTGAAACTGGTAGCTTTTGTGACTAATTTATTTTCTAATGTATACACTTTGTATTTTTCAGACAGACCTTTAATAATAGGCTATAAAGACATTACTGTGGATGGATATATATTGTCTATCAGGATACAGGTGTTAATTTTTGTCAAAAAAAAAAGGTTTTATGTAAAACAGCAACAAAAATCAATGAATGGAATTAGAAAAAAAATTGAACCAAATTATTGGTCTAATTTTGCTGTTTTAGTTCTAAAAACAGTGTTTTTGCTTCATTTCTGTACAATCTGTTGTTTTAGTTTGAACTCAGCCATTATGTGACACAACTTCTGCATTGTGTTTGAAAACTGAACAGAAAATGCTTACATCAAAAACTTGTTTTTAGTCGATTCATTAATTTGGTCAATGGGACATGTCTTTAGTCGACTACAACCCTAGAGCTGTATCACATCTCAGGACATATGTCATGATATAAATAAGGATGTTATGAAATTTGGAATATTCATATTGATAGGGACTCATACGGCTAAAGCCTAGAATAAAGGGATTTTAACATAATTGTGGGAAATGCTGGTAAACAATTAAGGAATAAAGACTTGATAATGGAAGCAAAACTTAGATACTCATACTCCACAATCTTTATTGTAAATATACTCTATACATATTGTGATACCAACAGGCAATTAAAGGGGAAAATAACTTATGCAGTTTCGAACAAGAATTCAATGAACAATTTTCTATTTCTGGATTTAAAATGAACAATATGTAAAATGTCTTATAGTTCAATACTTAACCTCCATGTAAAATATCATTGACCTCTTTCTAACCCTTGTTGCCACAGAGGGCACATACACTGTTCTCCACCAACAGCATGAGGTGCCCTTTAAAAAGCCGAAGCCTGTGTGACTGAGTTTATCCGTGGACTGGCTGTGTACAAAAAGCGCTCAAGGTTCTTTTCCATTCTCTGGTGTTTAGCTGGAGGTAACTGTCAGTGCCTGCAGGGCCACCGCCAGCCCCATGACTTCAGCAGAGAGAGTTATTTTAGGAAATCTGCACTGCTCCTTTTTACTGCTTCTTATCTCTCACTTTAGGCCAGTGTTTCCCAACCAGGGGTACAGGGACACCTGGGGATATGTGAGCACTTAACCAGGGGGTACCTGGAATGATTTTTAGATGGAAAAACAAGGTGACATTGGATAGTTTGAGAATAAAGTGTGCTTTGTTGTAAAGAATACATCCTTTATGACTTGGACTTCAATATAATTAAAACAACAGACTATAAAAGTAATAACACATTGAATACACTGAATGCTGCTGTGCTCTGCAACGTTTTTCAATGAGACACAGCCATTATAAGTGACTAAAATTGTAGAGATTGACTAATCATGTTTTTTCTTTGGCCAATGCAGACATTTCAAAATGTTGTCTGCCGATGCCAATACCAATGGCAGATTTTCAAGGCAGAATACTGAGGCCAATTTTTCTATTTTACTTTTAAAAGTATAGCTGGAGTGAGATAGTATAACTAAAAAACCTTCAGCCTAAACTGTTATTCACCACAATACATGTGCTTCTTATTCACACAATGTAATGATGCTCAATTGTTTTTTGACCCAAGAAACAATAATTTCATAGCATCGTGAAAGACACTCATATTGTTCATATTGACAAACAAATAAAGCTTGTGCTGCAGCCAAAGTCATAGAACAAGAAGAATACTTAAAGTTGGGGTAGCTAACTTTTTTTTTGTTGTAAATAAGTAAACTTTGTGTTTTCCACCAAAAAGTAAAACAACTGCTTGATCAGATATCAGGCAAAATTGATGCCATAACCGATATGGTCGATGTAGGAAAAAATCTAAACATCGGCTCAAAAATATCGGCTAGCTGATATACCGGTCTATCACTAACTAAAATGATAAGTTGAGCACAATTCTATTGTGCTTAAGGCACATTTTCCAGTGCGGCACGGAGTCCAAAACAACAAATCTGGATCACTGACACAAGTAGGTACTTTGAAATAATGGAGGAGACATTTCACCAATATTTATTCTTATCTTGGTACTTTTTAATTTTAGACTGATATAGTGAACAACGTGACCAATAGAATAAAAACTTGCTTTTCTATGAGTCAAATATATTGTATGTTTTTCTTCCCATAATACTGTATAGTTTTGCTATGACCCAGTAGAACATTTTGCTGTTGTACACAGTAATAGGTTGCCTAAACTGTTGTGTGTAAATTTAGTTTTGAATGAATGTTGATTTTTGAAAACATGTAGATAAGTTAACAGTTTGGCATATTTGGTGGCAGTTTATGTTGCCTCCTGGTGAAGTAAGTGTAATTTATGCACAAGTCCTGAAAGCTGTTGCCATGAGGTGCTGTTATTGTTATAGCCCACAGCTACAGTTAGCATTGCTGTATGTTTTTACAAATATGTTGTGTTAGATTGCTTTATTCATCCACATGTCTTCTGGTCTACATATGTCTCTATATGCAGTAATCTCCTGACATCTGCATGAACTTGCTCTTATGGTTGTTGAGCAGTGAATGAGAAAACTGTTCTCTATTAACATTAAATTGATTGTTTTCCCCCAGGTGGTCTGTAAGTGGTCAACAACCTTATATGTCAACACTTATTTACAATATGGTTGGTAGTTTGTGGTATTTGCAGGCCAACCAGGAAGTGCAATTATTCACAACCCCCATTATACAATCTCCTATTCATGTTCACTACGTTTCTCTTGTCACACGCACTTAAAATATAATAACGTCTTGCTGACTTGAAAGCTCGTCAAGACACAACGCTGAACCGTATTGTCATGTTTCTCGTGTCAAAAAATTCGCGAACGCTTGATCACCTGAAACCCGCAGTTGTCATTTTAAAGAAAAGTCATCCAGTCCTGTGACAGACTCTCATTTTGTGTAGTCAAATATAGTCAGACAAAGACTGACAGATGGAGGCGCGCACCCAGACGGCAGAGCTGATCCTCCCAAAGGCAAACAGGCTGAGCGGCCCGGGAAGCGGATGTGTTTAAGGGGGCAGCCGAGACCTGCCCTGAAGCTACCTGACAGCAGTCAAATGAGTCCACGAGACAGAGAAAGAGTCTTGTTAAAGCTCACAGATACACTCGGCTGAAGAAAATGTAGAGAATCAAGTGAGTGGAAAAGACATTCTTCTATCATTTTTTAACTTAAGGTAGTCACAACTTTGGCCAACTTTTGCTGGTAACCGAAATGTGCAATTTTCACTCGTTTCTTCAACTAGCTTTAGATTGCAACACTTAAAAGGAGGATTATGGTAATTTCACTCCAAGTTTGACTTCACTTTTAAGGTACTGAATGCAAATAATAACAATAACGCTCAATAACATAATAGGCTTCTCACGGGTTTGTCAGCTTTCACAGCCTTCACTTCATAATTAGATGTTTTTTGGTCAAAAATAAGGCACAAAGTAAATAATTGACTTGTCTATGTTTCTCAATTTTCCCACAATGAAGTAGCGCATAAAAAGCAAAACACTCTTTTTATAGATGTGAAGTTCTTTGTTTATATTACACATAAACGGAAATAAACCCCTTTATCTTCATAGTAAACCCCAAGTGTAACTTAAAACACCTAAAAGTGCTTCAGTGCTTTAATGAGGGTCCATCAACTATGAAAAGAAGATGCATTAAAGGTGATTAAATGAGGGCCATCAAAATATATTAGTTCTGTTTTTTTGGTCTTTCCTCTCATTACCCTTCTTGTACTTTTTTGTTTGTTCTATAATTACAGCCATATTTACTTTAAAAAATCTACTGTTTTGCAGCTGTTTTTAAGTGGCACATGACCTGCGTTTGAACCCTTCTTCTCAATACCACAGTCTGTTAAAGAGGACTTGAGCCATGGTGGCGTGCGCTGTAACTGACACATACACACAGCAGAGTGGTGTACTTGGATGGCCCGAGGATGCACCTGATTACTGTATTCAGGAATGTTCTTCAGAACATGGCCGTTTGGCTCAGATCAAACCTCCTGACAGGCAGAATGGAGAAAAGATGTAGTCCTCTGACAGGTTAGTGTCTGTGGACATGAGTGCTGACAGTGGTAGGTATGTTACGCTAAACTGACTCACTGTTTTTGGAAATTACAAAACGTCCAAGAAGTCTGTATCGTATCTGGAGGAACATAACAAGTCTAATCACAAAAGATACCTGAAATATTAAAATATTCACAAAATAATTATTTTTGCAAGTGCAATACCCCTGGGCAAAATATCGTATCATACAGTATAATATAATACCAATCGGGAAATATTGAACTTTTGAATATTTTGGCATAAATACAGGTGATTTTTTCTGACTGTTTTGAGGGTAACAGACATAGATTGTGGACACTTTGTACAGTTTGGGTTTGAACGCTCTAAAACCTTGTGGTATAGCGACTACAACTGTGCAATTAATCAAATTTCAATTTCCGTTACCATTATTGCTGTAATCATTTACAAAAATTGTGTAATTGAGTAATTGTAATTATTGACTTATAAGCTTCTAAACTTATAAGCCTACTCAGTGTTCTTTATTTCCTTGATTTGGAAAATATGTAGTTTCTTTACAATTGTAGAATTTTGCATAATCTATAGCACCAGTGAGCAATATGTTTTTCTATATTGACAAGTTTTTTTGTTTTTTTTTTCCAATTCATCGATTAGTTAAATTATTTTTGTTGTATGTTTTTTTTATTAAATGTACAGTAATACATAATACATTTTGACTTTGGGTTGGGTTGAACATTTTCTCTACAATTTGTGTGACGTTTTTTGTGGAAATACAGCATGGATGTTTAGATGTGTGGATCAATTTAATTGGTAACATTATTTAAAGACACGGCCCAGAAGGCGACATGTCACGATGAGTTGTTGCAGCTCTAATTCAAACTGTGAAACTAGCTTCACGTGCGAAACATTATTCTACAGGAAAGGTTTATGGGCAATATATCATTCCAACATCAGAACAGTTGGCTGATACTTGATGTCAGTATTTTGGAAGGATGTTCCTCAGTCTCTCTGTGCTTTTAGTCTGAGGTGGTTAGCACTGTGCTCTGGAATGGCTGTCAATGATCCAACAACAGAGCAGGAAATATGGGCCTGGATCCAGAATCAATGTTCTTTGACATAAAGTAAGATTATTTCCTCAACAAGATTGTTACTTGACTTGAGCTTCAGTACAAATATGAAGACCTGAACAAAGGCTTGTCACAAATGTTCAAAGAACATGTTTGTATTAAGCATTGACCATAAAAACCTTTCACAACGGTCACATTCTTAGTTCTTCAAAAAAGTCAATTTCAAGTAGTGCTGCACTGCAGAGATGTGCTTCCATGTTTGTACTGTTTTGTTTGTCTCCACATGAATTTCCTTTTTCCACGTTCAAGAGCTGGAAAAACACTGAAACCACAGGTTGTTGCTATAAAAAAAAACAAAAAAAACAAGCATTTGTTTTGCTACTAAGAGCAGAATATTGATCATGTGGTTAAAGCACACTTTCAAAAGTATTGCCCTGGATTTGGCTGTATTGACGTGAAATAAAAATACCACTTTTCATTTCTTTTCCCCAAAGAAGAAAATTTTGAATGTCAAAACATCTTTGAGTATAAAAGTCACAATTTATTGTACTATTTTAGGAGGTTACGGATGAGACAGAATTCAATATGACTGTCCATTATTCACATTTTAGATGATTGAGATCCTGTGGTTTCAAACTGTCAATGATCAGCATGGGACTTTTTAATCGACAAGTCAACAGTCAATTCTTTCTCTGTGAAAATAATAGTCTTGAGAAATACAATTCATCATTTTTTGCTACATGGCACTGACTAAAGGCTTGTTTTGATTGATATGTAATTTAAGTACAACATGGGAGATAAAAATCTAGTCATCCTTGTGACTGTCTACTTTATGGATGAAATTGTCGTAATATGACTCTTTTTAATATGACACTGCCAAAATTAAAAATGTAATGTCTAAGCCAGACTTGGAGAAATGTATTCATGCATTTGTTTCAAGAAGGCTGGATTATTGTAATGGCCTATTCACCGGTCTATCCAAACGAGCTGTACAACAGTTACAATACACTCAAAAGGCTGCTGCTCGAGTTTTAACTGGAACTATAGGAAGTATGACCATATTATGCCTGTGCTTAGGTCTTTGCACTGGCTTCCAGTGGCTCAAAGAAGTTTTACTTGTGTTTACGTCTCTCCATTGTCTCCATGGCGTCAAAATAAATTTCAGACATGTTAGTGCCTATATGAACCATCTCACACTCTGAGAACCTCAGGGACTGGCCTCCTACTGGTGCCCAGAGTCAGGACTAAACATGGGGAATCAGCAGTCAGCATCAGATTTATGCTGCTAAGATCTGGAAGAGCCCTGAATTTGTGAGACAGGCCTCTTCCATTGCAATGTTTAAATCAAGGCTGAACACTGCCCTAAATGTGCTTATGAGTGAAATTTTCCTTTTTTTTTTTTTTTTTTTGCTATTATTGTACTTTTTAATGTTATGTACTTTTACATTTTACATTTTCTACATGCTTATTTTCAACATATTCTAAGTGTATACACATGTGTATAGTTTATGTGTATTTTAATGCTGTAAGGCGCTTTGAATTGCAGCTGGCATGAAAATTGCTTAACAATTAAAATTATGATTGTTACAGCTCACCTACTTTTTATATGTCCAGCCTTTGTGACTCCAGCTGAGTGACCACTGTTTGAACATTGTGAAACAGACAAACAATAGCACAGTCCAACTTGTCCTAAACAAACTGCAGTGTGTCACCTGTAACAGATGAGCTGAGGAAGCAGCGTGTCCAAACTTGTACGTTAGTATCATCCACAGCCTCAATCTGAAGTGTTCGTGTGAGGCTAAAGATGCATTTTAACCATCGAAATTGTGAACAAGTAAAATGTTTTGTAAAATAAATGTCTTTTCCATAAGCATGCAGCACAATTAGAGTATTGTCACAAAAAAAATTGATATTAATAGAGTAAAGCAACAAAACAGTCAATCATTAATACAGTGAGTCACAATAACAACACCGTATCACCAAATTAAGTATCTTTCTATATCTATATTTCAAAATTTAAAATAGTGAGATATATTTTTGGAGACATTTCTTGACAAGATACAGCAAATGTCTAATAAGTAGGAAAAATGTATGCATTGTCAAATTCTAGAATATGAATGGAACCTATTAAAGATGAGATTCAAAACAACTCAGCATGTAGTTCAATTACGCCTTCTTTTCACAAACTGATTCTCCACTTCTGCTGCAGTTAAAAAAGCAAATTGCAACTCTTGATCTAAACACGTGAGATTAAAATTAGACATGTACACAATCTAATTAAATAATACTCACAATAACACAACAACTTACAAATAGTCGGGCAATTTAGTGTCATATTTCTTCAGTTTGTAAGTAAACTCCGCAAGCGCCATTAGCACAGTACAGTCCTGACATTATCATTGTGTTATTTAATATTCCCCGACTTAGAAAATACTCCGACGAAAGCATCGTTTACATGCCCGACCATAATTTACCTCACAGTCCTTGTTTTCTCTTTACTTTAATGGCCTTTCTCTCTTTAACGACTCCCCGAAGATCTTTCCTGTGAAAACATTTGCACACAGACACACACTCGCACTGGGTTTTTACTCCGACACAGCCTGCACCGCTCTGTTACATTAAAAAGCCAATTTCTTTTTAATAGCAACAACAGCTGGAGTCGACAGGGCTTTTGTGTGCTGATGGGGCAAAGCTCCGCTCAGCCGTCCTGCAGCTTAGGCCTGGCTGACTGCACGTCTCATTACAGCGAAGAGAGGGAGGAATGTTGGGGCTGCAAGATGTATCGCGATCCAACCAAAACTGACACTTGTATCAGCGTAATAATTAGCTAATTGTGCATAGGCCACACTTTTCTAGTAAATGTTTTTTCACTGCATTTTTAGTGACATTTTGACTTGTATTACTAAAAAATTTATGTTTTGCATATGTTGTCATTCAGTTATTAATTACAATAATAACTGTAATTACGTTTAATAGCTGTATTTGCGGCGTGATAATAATACATAATAACTGTAATACGTTAATACTAATGGCGTAATAACTAATTACTAATAACGAACTTGGGTAAATCATAATAAAACTAGTATAACTAACCTAATAACTGTAACAGCAGGTAATAACTGACATGCCTAATAACTTAATAATTAACAATAATTGTAACTATGTGTAATAACCGTAACACCGGTAATAACTTCAATAACTAATAATAACTGTAAGTATGGGTAATAACTAAGTGAGGTAATAACTAAGTGGGATGCGGGTATCACTTATCATGCCTAATAACAGTAAAAATGAATAATAACTAACTTCATGTAATAACTAATTACGGGTAATAACTGTAATCACGCACAATAACTGTAATAACAAAAGGAAGTATTGGCAATGACTAGGTACAGGGTAATAACTAAGTATGGATAATAACTAAGTACATTTAATAACTATAATTACGCATACTAACTATCATTACATGTAATAGCTAACTAGGGGTAATAACTAACTAGGGGTAAATATGCACAATAACTAACTACGAGTAATAATGGTAATTTACGTGTAACAGCTAACTTAATAACTGTTATCATGGGTAGTAACTATAATAACAAATAATAACTAATTACATGTAGCGTCTATAACTACAGGTATTAACTTAGCATGCGCAATTGGGCTTGTTAACATGACATCATACAACATTAGAATGTTCACTTGGTCTATTGTTAAATCAATAGAGGGTTTAAACAGCTAAATACCAGCAATAGCGTTAATGAAATCATATTCTGACACTACAAAGTGACAGATAAATGTACCAGTAGTGACCCAGCAGTTTATTGGGCGGTTCCACAGCTGATTAGTTTACTTTTTAATAATTTTGTCTAATGTATTCCTATGGAAGTTCTGCTAAACTGACAACAAAACAGTGATTATTTCCATAGTAATCGCAGATGCTTCCTGAGCCTAATAACTGTAATAACAAATAACTGATTATTTCTAACAATGGGTAATACTTCGGGTAATAACTATGGATGTGGTCACTCAAACATTAGATTGTACTAGAATCCAGTTACAAACAAAACACTCACTCTCAGTTTGCAAATTACATACAGACTATATGTAAGCATGCATAGTGAATGCTATGGCAATTTTTTTTCTTTTTTTGGATGCTTGAGAGTTTTGCTCACATGTCAAGAGGGGAACAAAATCTTTAGTCTTGACTTGACTCTCGAGAATGTCTTTTCCCCCTCAAACTAATCATCTCCACTTGAACGTGTGGCCTGTTCTTTTGCAGAGTACCTGGTTGAGTCCGAGGAGATGGCTGAATCTGCAGGAGTATCAGAGCAAGAAGCTGATGCAAGACAGCGGCGTGACCGTCCAGCGCTTCTTTGTGGCCGACACCGCTTCTGAGGCTCTCGAGGCTGCAAAGAGACTCAGTAAGTGTTCTGCCTTTTGTAACTTAAATGTGCTTTTTTATCTACTGCAGGATTGGGAGATGAAATGCATTGCACTTACCCAATAGTCCTGTACAATAGCAGTAGGTGATGATTAATTCCAGATAGAGAGATCTTGTGTAAACCCGGAAATGTTGAATACTCTCATTTGTTTAGGATTAGATCGACAAAGTTACGCACTGTTGCTTTACTTAAAAATCAAGACTTTTTGTTAAATGGAAGTGGAGTACAAAAAGTTAGGCAGTGTGTTCTGGTTCTATTCTGAGTTTCAGCAGATGATTAACATAGAAGTGCTGTAGGTGCTGCCTGGAGGTATGCTTTTCTCACCACTTTCTCTGCTTCTGTGTGATCGCAGTGTCATCACTCTGATTTTCTTTTGTCTCTCACCTGATCTGCGATGGTCTCCAAAGGAAAGATTTAGGTTTAGAACTTTATCTCTTTTACTATAGCTTCTTTCTTTTTAGGAAAAGCAACAATGGTTTGAATGCTAGGATTATGATAACTTTTTCTATACATGTCTGATAATGTGTTAGAAAAAAAAAAGATTGCTGATTCACAATATAAATTTTGAACTGTTTACCTTAGGCTAACCACAATAAAAGGCCTCTCTGAAATGTTCAGTTTTAGCACAGCACAAGGACACTGTTGAAGTCCGCCATAGCTGTTGCCCATTATATTTTTGTTTCTTTTCCATAACCATGGGCATTTCAGAGCATAAGGCATCCAACTCGATGTGCATATGTGAGTGTTCAGTGCAATTACTGTATTTCAATAAAAGTCCAACTATGCTGCTGAGGCATATTGTGTGACTGTATTAAAAATAGGTTGCATTTGTGTTCTAAAATAAGACAATTTGATAAAGTCAGATTGTGATCAACAGACACCTTTTCCTATAGTAAAACTTGAGTTGCGCATTCACCATCTTAAAGGTAGATGAACACATTTTCAATAGGGATGTAATAATAAGCAAATCTTACAATAGAATATTTTTTTTGGTGTGAAGTTGACGTTACAATATTTATCATGATATTGCGACATTACAGATTACAATTTTGAGATTATTCCTACAATAATAAAAAATCATTCTTTTTTTATCTCTCAGTGAATCCTTTTCGTAGACAAATTGCTCTCCCACCAGGTTATGAGGTCTTGTTTCTTTGTTTGTTTATTCAAATAAACAAAATGCCGTGTTAATGTTTTGAACTCAGAACTGTCGTCATGCTGTTTAATATCGTCAGGTGATGAAGACAATTTATTGTGACAATTTGGTATTGTGATATCATCACAATATCATCAGTTTTGTTACATCCCTATTTTTCAATAGGTGATTTCAGTTGTGGACTGCACGCATGAACTTTTTGTATTACACCAAAAAACTACATTGACACTGTTAATTTCAGCTGCTTTCAATCTGATTTAATATTATTAGATCGAGGAATGTTGTATAGAACATTGATTCTTGAGTGAATGAAAGGTTTATTTATATAGCACATTTACACATACATGTGTCTTCCAAAGTTCTTCACAGAGTAACCTCCCTCACTCAGTGATGGTGGGCAGCCCTGGGGCAGCTCAGCAGAAGTGATTCACCTAAACACCAGACGCCTCAACCTCCGACCAACACCAATTGTTCCCTAACCCAGTCTTTCCCAATCTTTTTCAAGTCAAGGCACAGTTTTTTGCTTAATTTTTTTCCGTGGCACACCACCTATTCAAATTTGGCCAATTCAAGCTATTTTGAGCACACAATTTTTAAATTTTTACATGGAACATCTTTAAAATATTCTTCAAGTGCATAAATGGTTATTGGTTCTGCTTTCTTTCTTGATGTAAAGTTGTTCCAAACACTCCCAAACTATAAATCATTGAATTCAATCTAATTATTGTTATTTTTTATAGATTGAATATTGAAAACTGACACCTGGCAGCAACTCAAGGCACTCTAGTGTTCCCCTGCACACTGGTTAAAAAAAACACTGCAATAACCTGCATGTTATTGCAGTTTGACCTCAAGGCCCGGATATTCATGTGCAAAGTCATCTGGGGCCAAGCTTATATTAAATGTATCGTGTTTATAGATTGTGTGGCTCCCAACTTTGGGCCCCAGCCCTATATGGTTAAAAATCACTAATAAAGAATACAAACAGAACATTTAGAGCTGCTACAAAATTATTTTATAGTAGTTGTCTTTGTGGACATTTAAATAACCATTATTTCAGTGATGCTTTTTTATTTGACAAGAACAGCACATATTAATGAACATAATAAAATACACATGTAAATATGTCAGATTCCAGCAAAGATGCTATTTTCCATCTCTTGTTCCTAGGTAGGTCACACAGAAATCATTACAATGCGTAAAAGACAAAACAGAGCAACACATTCTAAGTAAAAGTGCTACAGACACAGTTTGTGCAGCTTAAATGTAGACAGAGATAGACTTATTGATAGAGGCAGACTATTCCATTAATACATTCCTTTGACAGAGCATTAAATACATTATAATCTAGATTAAAATGTAGTATGATGACTTGAGGCTTCTAGGTAGAGAATAATGTCTAATAAAGTTTGAATTTTAATAATACCACTATCTTTGTTTTAGAGTCTGTGAAGTCAAATTAATGGCAAACATGCAACCCATCTAGAAAATGTAACAGAAAAGTGTTAAAAATTGATCACATTTTAGAAAATCACTGAATCATGTCGGTGATGCTTGATTTGCTTTTCCTTTTTACTGTAATACATAATAATAGAGTCTGTGTTTTACATTACAGTTCCCCTTAATGGATAGCTCGGTTTTCAACACCGATCATTTCCCTTTTAAAGTACTGTGACTTGAAAATTGACTTCATTCTGTGCGCAGTAATTTGCTGTAATTACTGTATAAGTGTAGATTGTACCGAGCGTGACACTTTAATGGTATTATTTCTGCTGCGCGGCGCTGTATTCGGCTGCGGCTCGGGCAAACGGCTGTGGCTAATCCAAGCTGAAGTTTATCATGTTAAATCGCGTCTTTATGCTGTTTTTCTTATGCATGGGAGCCTATGTTTACCAGCTCTACAGCGTTGCCTGTTCCGGTTTTCATCTGTGCATTCAACTGAGATCATTTGTTTCACAGCAGTGCGTTTGTTTGGACGATAGCATGTTTTTTTACACACCAAAATATTGTAATTGTTTAAGGAAAGCCATCTAAGAACCACACTCACATTTCAGACAGAAATGCTAAACTGGGTGCTGGAGGACTAAAGGCGAAAACAATTTCAAGATTAGAGATGGCTAGGGTTTAGTAAAATATCAATAATATCGAGAATGTGTTTTTTCAGTCGTGATTTGATATACTGGTAGTAACAAAAAAAAAGCTACAAAAATGGCCAAATAACAACAAGGAAAGTGATGTTTTAAGCTTTCAAACAGGCAAGTCAAGTTTAATTTATTTGCCAAAAAAATCACACACAAAGCAACGCCAACTAATGTTCTAAAAATGTAACAAACATAAAATAATACATTTAAGCTTCCTACATCAGTCCAATGTTTGCTGACTTACTTAATGCATTCTGAGCCTCCAAGTCGTTCATCACGATGTTTTAAGCTGTTTGGCTGTATGAGCAAACATGCTAATGCAACAGTTGTTAGCCACAATGCTAGCACAATACACACAGACAACTTTAGTGGAGTTTGGTGCACAATGGTACTATTATAGACGTATCAAGACAAGGTGGACAAATTACATAAGATATCTATGTAGGGAAATAATTTAAGTTATTTTATCGTAAAAATCCTGTTAATCCTAAACTAATACATTTGAAGACATGTTTTAACACGTGTGTTGGACTGACATCCAATATCATTATCAACATTGCCAAATTGTTCTAAGTATGGCTTAGCCCTTCATCTGGACATATCTTATTGTCATTTGTTTTTGAGGTATTATGAAATGTGGGAGATTGTGACATATATCCTTGTGAGCTGCTGCAGATTTTTGTGTAGTAGCAAGAGAGTGTGAATAAATAATTGTTAATGTTCTGTTATTTGCACAATTCCTTGACATTGGCTTAAAAAATGTGTTATACAGCAAACATGACAGTCGTGTGATTCTCAAGATCTCAGAGACTGACCCATGGCATCACAAATCTTTTCCCAAAGCCTAGTTACTTGGCAAAGCACTGACATCATCCACATTGGGACATTCCAATAAGGCTTATTAAAGATATGTAAAGTCCTGCTCAGAACACTTGCCCCTCCCTCATGTGTGTTCATTATTTTCACTTGATGCAGTTGTGTCTCCATCCTCTGAGGCCTGTTCCATTAGCCGTCAGTTTGAGCGGAGAAAAGGCACTTGCCTTGGATTGAAAGGAACTGACTTTGGTCAACTGCTTTAGAAGCAAGACAAGACAAGGTTCTGCTTTGAGAAGCAGCCTGGAACATTCAGAACAGTCTTTTCTGAGGCTCAGAGAGGAAAGAGTTTTCACAGACAGAACTCCAACTGTGTTTTTGATGAGGAATCAAAGTCAGAACAGGACTGAAAACTCCAAAAGACAATTTTGCATATGTTTCCTAAAAGATTTTCTACGTCGTTTTGCTTTTTTTTGAGTCATAAGAGCTCTTCTTTAATCTCTTTTTCAATAGGTTAGTCTCAATTACAATATTGGTCTGTCTGTAGTCTAATAGTTTTTTTTCTTGTTCATTTTTGTTTTTGTATTTTTTTATTTGAAAGCTCTGATTGACTTTTGTGATATCATCTTTCTTTTTACAATATTGGTAAATAGTGAGAAATGGACTAACTTGTTGCAGCTCTAATGATTATTGTATGTATTTTTCCAGACCAAGTTGTAGCCACTGTTGTGTTTATATATCTCTACCTCTCCTGCTCTATCTTCTTCCCACGCACCAAAGCACTCTTCCCTTTATATTTTATTCAGTGTGCTCGCAGCTGCAGTCCGGGCTGTCTGATAGAGCGTCCAGGTTGGTTGTCAGCCAGTGAGGTGCCACTCTGGCGGCTGCCTCTGGGCTCTGTGCCCCGGGCTCAGCTTTCCATGGACCAGGAGGTTACAATTGAGACAATGCATTTCCAGTGTGGTTATTACGTTTTAAAGCAGAGAGAATCTACAACATACACAACTTCTGGGGATGTGGCTATACGTAGGTCAAAACTCTGGCATATCACTTTGGAGGTTGTCAGGGTTGTATATTTACTACTTTAAGGCTGAGTTAACATTAAGGCAATACATTTTCCATTGCATGTGGAGTATTTGAAGGTAAAGGAGTAAATCTGGGCTAGATTTACTTTGTAAGTTTGTAGAATTGTCACTAAGTAAGAGTTTATCATAGTCATAACTATTGATCAAATATGAATATGCAAACATAGATTAGAATTGCTTGATTCTAGGATTTAAAACCCTAATTTCAAACATTTTAGCAAATTTAAGACCTGATTGTTGTAAAGACCAAAATTATTTTCCTTGTGTTCCTTGACAATAAACTGACTTTTACTGACTTAAGTGTGAGCTTCAAAGAGGCAGTAAACATGAGAATGTACTTTACATTTCTGTTTGCATAAAGTAATTATTGTGATATATTGCTGCCGCAGTACTTGACACTAGGGCGTTGCGACAACTTAATAGATTTATCGCAACTATATCAGTTATTTATACTAATTAAGTAATCGAATAATTGTTAGTTGATCTTTAATCTAGTGTTGCTAACTAATTCTTAATAAGCTTTAGTGTTAGCTCACAATTCTAAATTCTAAAGACAAAAGATCTCATCCGACCAGAGAATTGTTTCTCATGGTCATTGAGAATCATTTCAGGTGTCTCAATTGGCGAAGTCCAGACATGCTGCCCTATTTCTTTTACAAAAGAGTGGCTTTTGACTGGCCACTCTATCACACAGGCCTGATTGGTGGATTGCTGCAGAGATGATTCTCCTTCTGGAAGACTTTCCTTCATCCATATTAGATAGAACACTGGAGCTCTGACACAGTGACTATCGGGTTTATGGTCACCTTCTTGACTTCCTCGATTGCTCAGTTAGACGGTCGGCCAGCTCTACGAAGAGTCCTGGTGGTTCCAAACGTCTTCATTTACAAACAAGGAGGCCTTTGTGCACATTGTGACCTTCAAAGCAGCAGAATCGTTTCTATTTCCCTTGCAGATTGTGCCTCAAGACAGTCCTGTCTCGCAAGTCTACAGAGAATTCCTTTGACCTCTTGGTGTTTGTGCTCTGACATGCACGATCAACTGTGGAACGTTATTGACAGATGTGTGCTTTTCCAAATAATTTCCAATCAACTGAATCAACCGGACTCCAATTAAGCTGTAGAAACATCTCAAGGATGAAAAAAGGATGCTCTGAGTTCTATTTTGAGCTTCATGGCTGATGCGCTGCGTCACATTAGCCCGTAAATGATATCAATTTATTATAGGAAATCCTTGGAGGGCCAGATTTGGCCCACAGGCCGTGAAATACAATTACTGGTCTATGAATTGTGATAAAATCAAAATTATGATTTGGCTCCAAGAATATTTTGAAATAACTTTTTTTGCCATACCTCACCCCTACTGCAATGCTTTCCCCCTCTTTATTAGCATGTTTTGTATTACTTAACTTGATTTGTCTCTGTTTCTGCAGTGTTTGAAAGTTCTTTCTCCTACACTGTCCGTGGTTATAGGGAAAACTGCTTGGAGCTGATATCCTCCTGTGAGTGCGCTCTTGCTTTGATACACAATAGAATCAGGCAGTGGAGCGTGGGATTACTGGCGCAGATGAGTGACACGCGTTCGGCACATGCACATCAGCCGGTATTCTCCTCTCCGCTGCACTCACTTAACCATCCAGCGCTTAAGTTGACAGTTCAATTGCGACCGCGCTGTACAGAAGCTCCACTCTCCATCTGAGTGTTTCAACTCTGCTTAAGTGAGCACCAATTGATTGGGACTATTACAGCCCGAGGACAAATCCCTCTAAATCAAAATATGCACTGAGATATATA
Source organism: Mugilogobius chulae (assembly GCA_038363315.1). NCBI lineage: Eukaryota > Metazoa > Chordata > Actinopteri > Gobiiformes > Gobiidae > Mugilogobius > Mugilogobius chulae. The sequence goes on along the minus strand of CM076402.1, from coordinate 42,592,834 downwards.
AATAATAAAGACGTGATACAGTCCATTGATTCTTGTTAAAATGACAACTGTTTTAGCTTAGCAGATGCGCGACTCACATCCAGCTAATGGATTGTGGGAAAGTAGACTTTGATTTCTATGACACATACTGTGAGAACGGCATGAGGAATTATCTGTCCAAACTTTAAATGTTCTTCACTGTAGGGTGCTGGAAAACTGCTGTCGGAAAACTTGGATTTTGCTCAGCAGTTTTCACTTTGCATTAACTAAGACATCATGATTTGAGGAAAGTATTTTTGTGATTGATCTGCAAATTAGCTTTTTAAGATCCCATTCTCTTCAAAGATCCCATTTTAAACATGTCCGTGGCAGTTAATAGAGACTCAAATACACCTATGTACTGAAAATCTAATAAAATAATCACGTGAATTTTGAAGCATGTTTGCCCACATCTAAATTTCAGAGGTAACCATTTTTTGTTTTGTTTTAATGCAGAATAAGAAAAGATTTAGTTTGACATTTAAACTATTGTGCTTTTTCTATTTCCATCAACACAAATTGAGAGATTGATTTGATTGTGGTCAAGCTTGTATCAAATCAAGGTTTTGTTTTGTAATCTAGTTGCCTCGAACTAGCCAAATTACAAGAAGAGTTCACTTGCTGAACTATAACATTGAATGAAAGAAAAAGCACATTACTGATGTGTCTCATGTCATAAGTTTACATGTCTACAGTGTTTCTCCAGAACCAGAAGTGCTTCCTTCCTATCACTCAACTCTCTGTCTCTTTTTCTTTCTTTTCTCACATAAAACACTGAGCGCTCTCTCTCTCGTTCTCCATTTTAACTTGCTCTGTGCATGTCACATACACATACACAAGCCTTCTGTCTCTCTTTCTCCTCCTTCTATGTGTCAAACATGCACTGTTCCTTCATGCTGTATAGTTGGCCACTTCAAACAATTTGGTCACTGTGGTGATTTTGCACTGAGTTCTGTAGTGCCTGTAAATCATCTGTGGAGCGTACGTGTTCAGTGAGGCTCTGTGTCTTGAGCTCAGGTCCAGAATCTAAACTCTAATTAGAAGCTCTTTGGTCCTTGAGGACATATCTCGTATCCTCTGATTATAAGCAGTATCTCAATTATGACTATTCTTTAGTTTCCAGAGACAATGTAGATGTACAGTGAAAAACGTACGATAAGATGTGCAATGAAAAAATGATTGGTACGTTTTCACAAATTTTTTACGTCGATATGCTAAAAGCCAAAATGTAAAATAACCACGACTTTTGATTGAAGCCACGTGGCAACATTTACTTTGGGTTTGGGGTCAGAAATAATGCAGCAATGAGCCAGTAAAGTAATAAAACCAGGCAAAATGCAGATCTCTTAAAGTCAGTTTGTTGCTGCATTTACAGTTTGTAAAACATCAGAAGACAGTGAAAGTGTGCTCTTGCCTTACGTTGTTAATACCAAATAGGCATTGCAGGAGCAGGTTCACAAAGGTGGACTAAAGAATAACTTAAGGAAAATAACAAAGTATAATCACTAATGCCAGGTTTAGGTTTCCAAGTATGAATTTCGAGGTTTCCAAAGTTGAAACTCAGAGTACCTTTGGAAGTCATTACTGTCATAAACATCCTGATCATAACTGAGATATCTGAGTACATGTAAACTATCCTAGAGTAATAGTTTATACCCATATCAACCCACAAAGACAGAAGAATAAAACTGAAAATAAAATGCCAGCCGTGCCCGTAACATTGTACAGAAATTAGATTTGATTTGGTGACAAACATAATCGGCTTATGCATATTCTGTTACTATGAAGGATAGTAACAAAACTGTGATTTTTTTTTTTTAATACCCACTTTGACAAAAGAAAAGTGGGATTAGCAGAGAGATTTGCATATATTTAAATAAATACTTTCACACATCAATCTAAACTCTTACGACACGTCTGTTTTTGAAAGCATCACAGTCACTCAAGACTGGTTTTTGCATGGAATAAAACCTTCTCAGATTTACCAATTACTTTGACAAATTATGCAATAAAGAACTTTATAGGAAGAATGTGCTTTTGTCTCCAACAACTAGTGTATCTTTTATGTTTTTTGGAAATAATAGTATTTTCAATACTGCTTATCATTATAAACCCATCGTAATTACAAAATAGATTTATCTATCAAAATTAAACATGGCCTAACAAAGACTTTGTGTTTCTGCCTTCAGTATACACTGAACCTTTGAATGTGAACTAAAAAGAATAAAACTGTTAACAAATGTGTTTCACTCTGTTGATTAGATAACATGACTATGTGTCCTAGGTAGGCCATAATAAAAGGACACTAAAATGATAGTTTTAGCACAGCACAATGACACAGGTAATGGGAGCAGGTAATGTCCAACAGAGCTGAAGTTATTTTCTGGTAGAGAAAAGGTGTATTCAGAACTATTCTGATTCTTGTGAACTGCTATGTTTTATTTTGAACATTTTAAAATACATTATCAAGCTAAAACAACAAAATTAACTCTTTCACTGCCAGCCCAGTTCTTGCTTTAACCTCTCTTCCCTGCCAGGCTAAGTTTTAGCAATATTCAGAGCTCCACAAAAAACTTTGTGCAACTGGAATGATGACATGTTCATGTTGTACATCATGAGACCTGCAAGTGTCTAGTTTGAAAAAAAAAAAAAAAAGAATTCTATTCTCGTTTTATAGGCATTTGAAACTACTTGTAATGTCAATGATGTTTTTCTCTGGTGAAGGATATGAGCAACTACAATAAATCAATGTTTTATGATTATAGTACAAATTTACTTTGTACTATAATCCTTGCTACACTGGTTCCACTAAAATACAGAATATAATGTGGATCACTGACCTGTTCCTAAATTCTAACCCAAACTTTACAAAGTGGCTGCTTCTTCAATGAAACACAAACTGATTTAGCAATGGTATATTGTTCTCAGAAGAATAAAGATACCCAAACATGCTTGAATCACTTATAATAAACTTCAGAGCTTAAATGAAAGCAACTGGCTACATCCTCTTTAAAGTCAATTTTTCATGATGAGTTTCTTTCCAAATGTATCATAAAATGCTTCTCAATAGCTGATCTTTTTATGTTATAATCCTGCACAGCAATTTATCTTCTAACTCCTGCATGTTACACGTAATGAATATAGATTTATGTTTTCCTTTCCAAACAGATAAGGCAGGCGGTGCACAAGTACAATACTCGCCTGGCCACAACAGAGCAGAATACCATTATATTTCACCACATTTGTGTCGCCGCCCGCCTGACAGATGCATCTGTTGTACAAATCTTGATGGATTTTCCAACTGAATTCTAAATCAAAAGCTTATTTTACCTCCCTTTTTCACAAAGCAAGAGACCTTCATGTCTGTCAGGCCTCCAACAATGACTCGTTGACAAGGCAGCGATGGGAGAAAAAAATTAGCTTTTAGATTTGGTCACATGTTGAGTTTGTGTGATAAGTCGGGATGTGACAATATCAAATTTTATTGTTGTGGTTAATGCGAGACAAAATATTACAATTTAATGATTATTTGCAATTACAATGATCATTTTCTTTCATTCTCATTGTCTGACATGTCCTTTTTTGTCAAGTTTGTGACCAGTGTTCACAATCAGACTTTCTGAAAGTGTCAAAAGCATTTAGGCCCTCTTTATACAACTGTGCTCAGGAAAATGTCACCAATCATAGCACAGATCGAGGCTACTCTCAGTGTAAAACCTGTTTGTCCAGTATTAATGAGCACATACGACCTCCCGTGTCCACTGAACCCACCACGCTCTCGTATTCAATGAAGCCCAAACGTAACGTGGATGAATGAATTTGTAAAAACTTGTTGTCTTATAAACAGCCCCTTAGCCTTAGATGCATTTATCGGAGGTCTCCAACCACAAAGTTAAAATCTAAAACAGGCAACATGCCATCTGTTACTGGTGCATCAATCCGATACTAGCATGATAACGGTCCAGCTGACATTCTGGTCGTGCCTTTGATTGCACATAGTGAGACGTGATTTCAAACATGACACAGAACAAATCATTAAACATTTATTTACATTGAGATGTTGAGTTGTCACTTGTACAAAAAAATAACATTTACATAACTCTATATATGACCCAATTCCCCTAAATTTGATAAGTAAAAGAACAGTATCGGTTGATGCTGTTATTTATCCATTGGTTGGGCATGGGTTGATATAATGTCAAAGTATCAAAATTGGAATTGGAACTGAAAAAGCTGAAAAAAAAAATACTGGGCCACAGAGATTTTTTAAAATGTATTTTCTTTTTAAATAGACTGTTACCTCATCCAACAAAGTCTATCATTGGAGGCCGCTGCTATACATTGTAATAAAAAGGTTGAACTAAAAAGACATTGTACACCTTTAAAGGAGACCTATAGTGATTTTTCCGCATATTTAGAGAGAAACGATGGCATATGCAGATCGATAATTCTCTACGAAAAGGAAACATGTTCACTGACTTCCTGTTCAAAACAGCAGATCTAATAAGACACAGAATTTAAAATATTATTTTTTGTTGTTGGAAAATTACACTGAGATTATTTTGAACCCTGCATGTTTCACCCAGGATCTGATTTTTTGAGTAATCACAAGTAAATACAGACATATGGGCGTGAAGACAGAGATTTTCTGATCACTGGAGCATCAGCTGCAGGACAATGCAAGATTACTGAAACACTCATGATTCAGTCCAAATACAACTTTCGGTAAGCTATGGATGAGTGTACACTGCTGTAACATGACTAAAACTCAGACAAGTAGATTTTGCATAATAGGTCTTTTTAATTCTTTAGGATATTCAGTTTGTAAGAGCATTTTCAGTCTTTTTTTGTGTTATACATTATTTATGCATCCTTACGGTTTACTACAGCAATCCTCCACTTTCTCGGCCACTGTTATTTAAGATCAACCTAATTTATGCAGCGTTATTGTAAACATTCTGCTCACACCAGCCATCCTGGGTGTAAACATTTTAGTTTGCTAATTACTACTAGGTACAAGCAGTTCTTTCCTGCTGCTGTTCCATTTGTGTCCAATTTCCACAGCGCTGTCCCCATCTGTTTAGTTTTGTCTTGCGCAGTTTGAAAAGTTATCCTGATTCTGATATTTCGCAGTCCTTCCTGCTAGAGTGACAATTAACTCATTTCATTTTCATTTACTTTACAGCTATGAATATTCTCTGTTAAACTGCGCTTATGCATAGCCGTCAAGTCTCATGTGTCCTTATTAGCGGAGCTGTTAGTTTGATGTGCTGCTAGCTGAATAATGTGAGGCTACCTTGACATTCGCCAGCTCTTTGATGAAGCAGATGGATGTGCATATTGAGGCTTTTGTGGAGGTGTATGTGAAGGGACACTGAAGTACATTATCACGTCTGCTCATTTGACATCGTCTCTGTCTCCTTCAGGCGGTCGTGCACTGCGAGTATTTAAAACAGACCGGAGATATTTTCTAACCAGGAGAGGAGGTAAACTGGGTATTTTTGACAAAACTTATAATGGAAAAGTTTTATTATCTTTTCTTGTTAGAGTTTGTCTTGAAAATAAGGGTGAATTACAAACATTAAAGCAGTTTTTACAGAACATCTCTATCTGCATGTCGCGTAAAGTGTTTTTTGCATTGATTATTATTCTAAATAGGGCACAGCAATGACAATAAAAAGACAACATTTGCAATTTCAGTGAAATTTTCAAGTGTTTTAATGGTGACTTTCATTATATTCACACATTTTAGTGCTTATTATGACCACAAAAATCAAACATATTTCACTGAAACTTAGTTGCACACATTGGTGAAGTGGAAGGACAGTCATACATGATCTGTTTTTTTTTTACAAATTAAAACCTAAAAAGTAGGCGTGCAAAATTATTCACACCCTCTGAGTCAATATTTTCTAGAACCGCCTTTTGCTGCAATTACAGCTGCAAGTCTCTTTGGGTATGTTTCTACCAGCTTTCCACATCTTGAGACTGACATTTTTGCCCATTCTTCTTTGCATAATAGCTCCAGCTCAGTCAGATTAGATGGAGTGTGTTTGTGAACAGCAGTTTTCATATCTTGCCACAGATTCTCGATTGGATTTAGGTCTGGGCTTTGTCTGGACCATTCTAAGACATGAATATGTTTTGTTTTAAACCATTCCAATGTAGCCTTGGCCTTATGTTTGGTGTCGTTGTCCTGCTGAAAGATGAACCTCCGCCCCAGTCTCAAATGTTTTGCAGACTCCTATAGGTTTTCTTTCAATATTGCCCTGTATTTGGCTCCATCCATCTTTCCATCAACTCTGACCATATTCCCTGTCCCTGCTGAAGAAAGGCACATGCAGAATATAATGCTGCAAATTCTATTTTTGAATGTGGGGATGGTGTATTCAGAGTCAGAGTTCAGACTGTAAGTTTAAGTGTACGGCCTGGTCTTGGTAGATTTGTAGTTGTGCCATACTCCTTCCATTTTGGATGATGGTGTAAACAGTGCTCTGTGAGATGTTTAGAGCCTTGGAAATCTTTTTATAACCTAATCCTGCTTTTTACTTTTCCACAACTTTTCCCTGACCTGTGTGGTGTGTTCTTTGGTCTTCATGGTGCTGACTGCTCCCCAACTCTCAAACAAACTCTGAGGTTTTTACAGAACAGCTACATTCATACTGAGAGTAGATTACACACAGGTGGACTCTATTTATTTGTTAGGTCAACATTGGAACCTTCTAAAGCCTCTAAAAGTAATGTGTTGCACTCACAAAAAGAGGGGGTTGAATAATTTTGCACACCTACTTTTCAGGTTTTAATTTGTAAAAAAAAAAAAAAATAGATCATGTATGACTGTCCTTTAACTTCTCAATTGTGTGCAACTTAGTGTTGGTCTTTCACACAAAGTTTCAGTGAAATATGTTTGCAAGGCACTGTAAGCAATGTAAGTTCTGTTTACACTCATTATTTCTGTAATTAATAATATTTGGATAGTGTTAAGGTTGCTCTTGATCAAGGCATTAGAGCAATCAGAAAAAGTTAGCAATTGCGTCTGACAATGTTGTCAAAACTAATGCTGCGTTCAGACCGGACAGCGTCAAAGCGCCCAGTTTACATTACAAGTCAATGTAAACCTGCGTCTTGAGGCATCCAGCAAATTAGCGTCTTGAATTGGCGTCTAGGGCGTTGAAATTGGCTTGTTCAGTCGTCTGCTAACGCTGTGTCTTGCAGGCTCATGAGGTGTGTCGACGCCAGAATTGGGCTCTGCTGAACTTTCGAGCGTCGATCACTCGCGTCCACTATAATCAGACATTGCTCTCCTGTGACGTAGTGGCATGTCATTCTCTTCTCACATCAAGGGGAGAGAAGGACTGTTTACTGAAGTCTTTTAATTACTTTTATTAATGAAAAGTTGCTTGTTTTGGGGCTTTTTCAAAGGCTTGATTGCTCGTTGCTCTGAAAATTGATTGTTGGCGACATGGCCAAACAAACAATACGGAACATGATCTGGGCTGACGATGGATCTATTAAAATGCTCTTTGATGTGTTTAAGCTTAAGTATGGTGAGACACTGAAAGAGACCGCAAAATGACTGCCTGGAGGAGGAGAAAGTTGTGCTATCAGGTAAACTCAGTTTTATAAAGGCAGCAAGCCTCTATCTCTCTCCCTCCTTCTCTCTCTCAACGTGATCTGTCTATGTGCAAAACAAAGCCTCAAAGAGGGGAAAGCAACAAAGCTCATCAGGGTGTAAAAAGTGTCTTTGACCCCTGAATGCCCTGACGCGCATTGGGGCGTTTAGGGCGCCTATTGGGGCGTCAGCTTCCAAAATATTCTGTGTCAAAATACGCTTTAACGTGCGAAATTAAATACTTAAACGCTGTCCGGTCTGAGCTCAGCGTAAGAGGACAAAGCTGAAGTTTGCGCCCAATTATATTATAATATTCAAATTTTGATGATTAAATGTTTATCACAATTTATGATATGACATTGCACAACCCTAACTAAGCTGCAAGTGCTTTTCAAACAACGAAAGAAGTAACTCTCACTAAAGGCTAATGCAAAACACAATGCTCGTCGTAACTCTCGTCTTCTATTTTTTTTTTCGAGGTACACGCCTACTCAAGGTGGCGCTTGATTCTGTGATTCTTGACACAGCCTCTTACATGATAAATACACAGTTTTGATTGCAGTTAAGTATTAGGGTTAGGGTTATATTGCCTTGAATTGGGTTAATCACTTTGCTCACCTCCAGTTCTGATAGGTGGATTGATTGATTAATTGATTGATTAATGGGTTGGTAAATATATAGTTTGCTTTTAATAGATTTTTTCCATGAAGTTGTAAACAATATATTTAGCTCCAATAGAAATAAAAGAAAGCAGCTGTTTCGGGTCAAAATGAAATTGCTTATAGGGCAGATCCGCATCTAACTAAAGAGTGTTTATCGTCTGAAACCCAAGAAGCTGTGAAAGACTCGTAGCCATAATAATTGAATAGTTTTGTTTACGTTGGCATCGGATTCTTCGGGCATCACTTACTGTGTGTTCGTTTATTGTGTCACAAAACTTATCAAAGGCCAAGTACATTGTTTTTTTTAAAACACAATTGAATCTGTTTTGCATTCTGGCAGTGTAGACCTCCGTGCCTCTGCTTACGCTCTGTAAATCGAGATTGTTTTCACACTCTAGGAACACACACTTTTTGACAAACCATACACTTATTCCTCGTAATTATTTCCCCAAAGTTTTCCAAGATCTCATATCCTCTGTAAGTTTCTGTCTAGGTTAAAAGAACAATTAAAAACAGAAATGTACTTTTGCATGGCTGTGTAGCTACTAAGATTTTTTGGCCTCAAATTCAATCTATAAAATATCCTTGTCTTCAGTCTAATTACATTAAAATATCTTCAAAAATGAAACCTTTGGCCAGAAAAGGTCAAACTGGAATAGCACTTTTTTAATAACTGAGCTAATTCAATTCTATTTTGTGCATTATAGTACAGTGACATTTATGCTGTAGCAAAGCAGTTAAGCTACAGTGGCAGGCTTAAGTGACTTTCTGTGGGCATAATGTCAGAATAATGTGTACAACAGTGTAAATCTGTTGTTGAACTGTTATCTTTAACAAAAAGTGGTGGGTTAAATTTCAATGACACAAAGACATTCTTGAAATCCCATTGTGGACTTCTAAATGTCTCCCATCCAAGTACTGACCAGGATATGTCCTGCTTAGTGTCTGAGATTTGACAAGATCAGCCATTGACAGACAGCTATGCTCATATATATTGTAACCAGGTTCCCTCTTAAAAAAAACACACACATTTGGACAGTAAAGTTGATGATTGAATTGAGCTTTTTAGTTAAATGATCGATTTGGTCTCATTTTATATAAGTGTAAAAATATTTCTTCTCTATTTTGGCATCTATACATCAAAATCCATCTTTAAATTAGCGTAATTCTTATTTGATGAATCCTGTTTAGTTAGATATATTCACCTTAAGCCTCAGAATAATACTCTTTTTAAAATGCCCCAGTTTTCTGATGTGAGGTCGAGCTCTCAGAGTCTGCGATCAACTTGCATTCATTACAACTCTGCGCTTACATTAGCGCCTCATAGCCAGGTTTAGAGTTACACTTTTCCCTACAAAGTTGTAAACTGAGTAGTGCTAGGGAACTAAAAATTTGGAATCTGAATGTATAAAGAGCAGTGTAATTGGTCTAGAAACAAACTTGGCTGTAATCTAAAGATATTTTTTGTCAGGTTGGCACAACTTCCATAGAAATACATAAATTGTAAACAAAACAGCCATGGAATAACCCAATTAACTGCTAGGTCAGTACTGGTAAGTTTTTCTCTCACTCTGTGGTGTCAAGACATGCTTTAATAAACACTATTTTTAATATTCAGCAATTTAAAATCTCCATTTGTTTAAGATTAGACCTACTGATGAGTGATGTCACGATCCCAAACCTTAAAATGATGTTTGCCTGGGATCCAGAGCCCACATATCAGCAAATTGCAAAGAGTCGGTCTGGTCACCACGCGCCCCCCCGTCTGCATTAGATCAACTCCACAACGTACCGGGCAATCAGATTTGTTTTAATCAAAATCTTAAAACTTCACTCACCTCACATTTAAAACAGTTTTTTGCTTCGCCCTTTTGTGATGTTTTTCAGTTCCACATAATATTTTTTCCATGTTTTTCTATTTTTTTGTTGTCAGTGCCATGTTGGTTTTCATACGGGAGACAATGCTCGTCCCTGATTGGCTAATGAATCTGTCAATCACGCCCATTGAAAATCTCAAGAGGGACACGGTAGCCAGACAATATATTTTTTTTATACTGTATAGGCTGGATTTTCCTGACAATAATGATGCCACATTTAATCAACACATGCCAAAGGTCACAGCACTGAGCACACAGACCTGAAAGCTGTAAACTTATTTAAACTAAAATGACAAAAGAAGTGTTTAATGTCACACTAAGATAATAACAATAGTATAATATAAAATGTATCGTCACAGCTAAATCTGTCTCTTCACAGTTACTAAATAGATTCTCTGACGCCTAAATCCTGTGTTATTAGATCTCTTTGAAAGTCATGACTCTCGGCTGATGTTGGGTTTCTCGGGACTGCCTCCTCATGGTTCCAGGATACACAAATATTTCCGTCTGTCAAACAGCGTTAGGGTTTAGGAGCTGGGACATCTCTCCTGGCCGGGTCTGCGCTCCCCGTGCTCTCGCGCTGTCCCGCCGGAGCTGCCATGTGCTCCTCAACACTTCAAGAGCCTTTTAAGACCACTTTCATCTCCTACGCTCAGACAATGAGGCAGGCTCTCTGGTGAAATGTGCTGACAGTAACAGTTAGCGCTGAGTGGATTGGCTTAACCATAGGCCCGCGCTCTCCACTTTGTCTGAAGTACAGAGCGATACCATGCTTTGTTTATCTAGAGAGTACAATTGAAATGTTCAGAAATACAACACGTGCGTAAGGTTTCCGACGTCAGGAATTGGGTTAGAACGATAAAGAATCTAGAGGAAATAATAGAGCTAATAATGCCTGATACGATATGCTCAAAACAAGTCTTAATGATTTAAGGACAGTAATTTTTGAGACTCTGAAGGAAGAAAATAATAACTTAGACAGAGCTCTAGCTGTGTTATAGATCTGGAAGCAATCAGAGAACATGATTAAAAGCTTAAAAAAGTCAATTTTGTGTGGTCTTTAAGCCTAGGGAGCTCAATTGTTTTCTCTCACACGGTCACCTGCATTTTTCCCCAGAAAGTGGATCGTAAAAGAAGGGCCTTGTGGGAAGAACTAGACTTTACAAACAGTCTTAGAATGTTATCTTTTCAAACTTGTAATGAAGAGCCATGCGAGTCATCATATTACACTTTGGGATGAGAGCTGATTGGCTGTGCAGACGATGGTAATGCTGTTTCACATTTGTGTTGAAACTCAAGCGAATCCGCAAACATTTTATTTTAACCCTTAAGGCGCCAAAGTAGCAATTTTGTACTAATACATTCAAGGCTCTGCTTCTCTAAACTCTAGATTCTCAGTTTCAAGTTTTAGTAAGCAGTTTGCGTTCACTGATTCAGTGTTTCATGCTCTTTGTGCTTTATAAAACTGGTGCACGACCTCATGTGATCTTACTCTGTTGATGGCCTTTGCCACCGCGCTCACACATTGGTACAGGTTTTATACAAAGATTGTGTCTATTTCATCCTGAGTGGTATCTTCAGCGTAGGCTGATGGACCTATAGTTTTTCAGGAGTCTACCTTGATTGTTCCAATGTTAGGAAGAAAAGCAAAATGTTTTTCAGTCTGTGCTCCCAATTGGATTTTTTACAGAGATTTTTAAACTCCCTTTCTCTATGTAGACCTCTTGAAAGACCTGGAAGAGGTCATTATGTATGTTTTAACTGTTTGTAATTATGTCTTTTTTTTGTTTTAAATGTTTTGTTTGTTGTAGCTCTGGCAGATCCCTTGTAAAGAGATCTTTGATCTCAATGGACTTTCTGTTTAAAGGTTAAATAAAATAAAAATAAATAAAACCGGCAAGAGTAAATTTTGTACTGTACATTCAGAATTATATTTAAAGTAAGTAAGTGAGTAATATTTATTTTTATGGTGCATTTCACAGACACAGAGTCACAAAGCGCTTCACAGTGAGATGACCCCACTCAGTGGTAGTAAGTAGCCCTGGGGCAGCTGAGCAGAGGCGATTCGCGCCTCAACCTCCGACTACCACCAAGTGTTGGTGGGGAAACCTGGAGTGGTGGGAAACCTTGCCGGGGAAACCCACCCAGACAAGGGGAAGAACATACAAGAAAGGCCCCAGGTTGAGCGGTAATCGAACCCGCGACCTTCTTGTTGTTAGGTCAGAGCGCTATACGCTCTGCCACCGTGTCGCAAACAAAACCTCTGCTAAATTTCCAACAATTCTGTCATCCTCCATGTCACGCGTTCGTGCAGTTGCAATGGTTTGAGACATTTTCAATTCAATTTATTTTTGTATAGCCAAATATCACAACACAACAGTCATCCCAAAGGACTTCACATGATCAAATAACAGTTTTCAGTCTTTCATGTGAATGCTTATATTTACTGAGCCGGTTCTTATGCTTACAAGTTTTGGAAAAGTGTCTGTTTTCTTTCCTAGTGGACTTGTTTTTTGTGTTATGGTGAGCTCTTCTCCTTGACAGTCTGCTTTCGTGAAAAATTGTCATATCGTGATTTCCCATTTTACTTTTTGATGCTTCAGTCTGTTCTAATACAGATTATTTTGCTCACCCTTTTCACTTATTGATCTGTCTTTGTCCTACTTTGAGTGACCATTGGATTTAGCCACCATCACAGTGACTTAAGATCTTTCTGAAAAAGATGCATTTATTTACCCCAAAGACAAGAGGAAAATGAACAGTCTACCAGAATCGGAAAACATTCAATAATTTCTTTTTTCTTTGATTGTATTTGCCTATATCCAGCAGTTTATCAAGCTGTTCCAAAGCTTTTTCTTTATTTTTTTTTTTTTGTTTTTGTTTTGCGTTTTGCAATGGTCCAAACAACATGGCGGATTTCCCATGGCAACAACATTTTTCATATTCATTCCTGACTTCTATTGATGTTCTGCTTGTCCTGGCAGCTACATTTAGTCAATTCATTATTGTAATCTCCTCCATTACAAAGAAGAGTGCAAGATTAATTTCTGTGCAACAATCTAAATACAGTATAATCAAATCATTAATCAGCAGTAATTAATTCCGATATTGCCAGCCGCCTATAGTTTGCCCACACGCATCGTTTTCCTTGTGTGGCGTTTGCTGAGAGGCCAATTATTTCTCTTTCCAAGCTTTTTGTTAGCCTGGCCGTTCACACTGAAAAAGACAGATGTTACGTCTCATCACTCTGCCAAGATAACGCTGAGCAAATAGTTGTGAGAATGGAACTGTCAGATTCATTGATACAGACAAGTCGCTTACAGACAAATATAAAATGGAGTCTTTAAGCACTGGTGCAAATGTCACTTATGCCTATATACACAAGATTTATAGTATAGTATTTTGTGCATACAGGCGACAACATATCATATTTGGGGGCGTGGCCTGCAGAGGAAAACATTCATAGGCAAGTGCTATGGGAAACTGAGCTTTTTACCTCTTTGAAGATGTTTTCTGGTGAATTAAAGTTGAGATAACTAACTTTTTTAGTTGTAAATTAGTAAACTTTGTGTTCTCCACAAAAAAGTATATGATACATGCAGCACTTAATGATGAAATAAGACCACTGAGGACTCTCGGAATTAAATCATTTTAGACGAAAAGTTTCAGTTCTAATCAGAAGCCAAATGCAACACTCTGATTGGCTATGCTTGGGTGGTCCACTTCAGTTGCACTTTGTTGTTTGTAAGAAGATGTTTATTGACATAATTGCAACCAAAATGAAGTAGATATTAACCATGTGACAAAGGATTTATAAGAGGAAGTTGTCAGATTTAAATCCCAAATTGTATTCGCAGTGTAAAAATCAGCTACCCCACCTTTAAGTGTATTTTTAGTACAGCTAATTCAAGTCATGTCAGAGCAAAGTTTAAATGAAGGTTGTTGATGTGGAGGTATCTCAGAAAAGTGAAAAAAAAAGTTCTGTTGCCTCGCTAGCATCACATTTAGCTTGCAGTTACTGTTAGCGTTGTTGTTGATTCACTTTATCCTTCTCCATGGCATCGTTTCTATATTTGACACAACATGTTTCCTTATTTCCACATTTGCTGTTTTTTGAGCAGTTAGTGATAATTGTTGTTCTAATGCTCTAATCATGTTATGTTTTCCCCATGCAGGTCCGTTTGGGGCATGGCCTCTGATGCCGACTGTATCTATAACTGCTGTGTGACTAACGGCAGCTAACCTTGCCTAATGTTTTCAGCATCTGATCAGAGGGTAAACCCGATGTTCTTCTCCACATGTTCGAAGAGGCGTTGCCTGAATAACAATTCTCATAAGAGATTATGTGTTGCATCACTCATCATGTCAGTGGGATCAGTACGACTTTTGGTCAGGTCGCATTGTACATTTCATGTTGACGATCTTTTATTTATTTATGTATTTTTTTTTGTACATATTTATAGAGGTAGGGGAAACTGAAGCACCTGGGTGAAACATAGAAAAGAATCAAATCCAGGAGGTTGCTCAGAGTGTTTAAATTTATTGATTCGTTTTGTTGCAATTAAGATACAAAAGTTTTTCAAAAGAGATTTTGAACTTTTATTTATGTATTTATTTATTTATGTATTTGCTTACGATACAAAACACATTAGAGCAAAAAAAAAATCGTCTTAAAAATATATATTCAAAAATGGTCTAAACTAGCTAAAGCTCGTTTCTGTCTTTCCAAGATATTTGACTCATTTATTTGCCAACAGAAAAAGCCGTGCATCTGAAAATTGTCTTACCAGCTGTAAATAGGCTTTCCAGGCTAAGTCGACCTGTCTCTCAAAGAGATGATTTGTGTAAGCAGCTTAGTGTTTCCACCTTCTCATTACGCACATTCACCTATTGATGTAGTGGCTGCAACACGGCATTACCCGGCAGGCCTCTGGATGGTATTAGGTCGGGATGATGCTAATGTGCTAGGAGTTTGCAGCTATTATTCCGCTATCAGGGCTCTTTGCATAAGTCTGTGCTTTTCAGACGGAGTTGGCGAAGGCGCGTCTGGAAGTAATGGACAAATGTGAAAGCGGTATTTGCCATGTTTGTTTTGTCAGACACGGACCTTTAGGTGAACTTTATTATGCATGATTAGAAATGGCAGCGTATAGCTCTCTGTCTGGGAAATTGATGAAAACCTCTGTTAGTGCGATGCAGGGTGTTTGGTGGTGTAAAATTTAAGAGACGGCAGGTCACATTCAGCTTTATAATTCAGCCCTCACTCAAGCTGATTCAACCCAAACTATCATACACTTTACTACAGTTTAGAGTGGTGCAGAAGCTCAAAGCATTGCAATTAAACTAAACACACCACTTTGTTTTTTTTTTTCTTTTTTCATGTGCTGAACTGGAGACCCATTGCATTCAAATCTTGTTCACAAATGTGTCTAATTGTGTGTTAGTGAGGACTCCTCCTTTGCTGGGATAATACATCTCACTCTGTGCACATTTGTTTTAAGCTGGAGCATCATGTGAAAAAAATGGGTTGGCCCTCTACAGAATATGCATTACATGAGACTTACTGGACTGACTGTCACGCCACCAGAAGCTAAAGCATAGAAAGTAGTGATGCGCGGGTCAGCTTTTTTTGTGACCCGCCCCGCCCGACCCGATTTAAAATTCAGCCCGACCCAACCCGGCCCGAAAAATGTGCTTAAATTTCAGGACCCGACCCAACCCGAACCCGCAAAAATTAAAACTGCATAAAACGTTGTTTTTTTGCGAGCTGCGGCCTCCGCGGGGTACGTTTGTCTGAAATGAGCACATACACTTTTATCTGTACAGAGTAGCTCCTCTTCTCGCATACACGATCTTTGTTAGAGGCTGGGTTGTTTACAGTTCAGCAGCGGAAGAAAACATGGACGACCATGGACTTATTTTTGGAGAGAAAGTGGTTTTCGTAGCGCTCAAAACGATAAGATTATGTCAGCAGCAGGAAGCGGCATCTACGGACTTCAGCGACTGTTTACTGAGCATGTTTTTGACCGCGGCTCGCAGAAGGCAAATGCAAACTGGATTTACTCCTGGATTTAAACAATGCATCGGGATTTTAAGCGGAAAGAAACAGAACCGCGGACTTTTACCGTGGATCTGAAAAGCCCTGTGATGTGGATACAACTGGATTAATCTCCGTCAGACAGATGTATATTAAGCTTCGCCTGGACAGTGGACCTCGTCAGACTTCTTCAGACTTTCACGGTGAGTAAAAAGCTTGTTTGCGAGGGTTATTTATTTGTCAACATGCTCTGGAGTCTGGACGTTTCTCCAAGTGAGGATTTTACTCTTTCCGTTTAGTTTACAATGATGAAGTTCAGCTGGAGCATTGTGTAGTTATGTGTTTATGACTGAGTCGAACGTGGCTGCCCCGTCTCCACAGAACGACGCTCTACTTGTAGTTGAACTCTTGTCCATCTTTCATTCTGTTTTATAGCCAGTTGTAACCTAAATAAACTAAGCTCAGAACGCATAAGTTGTGTCTTATGTTAAACAGAATTAGTGCTTGACATGAGGCTTATTGGACTGACGTTCACGTCACTTGAAGCCAAAGCATGACACCAGCGTTTGAACATGGGTTTAGACCCGACCCACCCGAACCCGACCCACTTCTTTAAATTGTGCTATCCGACCCGCCCCGAACCCGCGGGCTGACCGCGGGTCCCGCGGGTGACGGGTCGACCCGCGCATCACTAATAGAAAGCGTTTGAACATGGGTTTGGACCGAACTCACTCTAACCCACCACCTTCTTCCCATTGTACTATCTGACCCTCTTGAACCCTTGGGACCCATGGTTGACCCATTTATCAGTAGCATGTATTAATTGTTTATGAAGGAAAATTTAATTTCCCCCTGATCAGGGACTGTTGGCAATAACAGGTTTTAACCCCCATTCTGTGGCCCTTGCTTCAAATATATAATATGTTTCAGTATGGAGGCCTCCTTGAATAAAAGTGTGCAGCAATGCTGTTGTAGCTGCTGGTTATTGCTGTACTGAACGGCAAGATGCTTGACAGCTCCACAAAAATAACTCAAACTACTTGAAACTGAGAAGGGTAACTGTCAATACCAATTAGCCCAGTGTAAACTGCTGTAAAGTTGTAAACTGTTGGTCAACTTTTTAAAGACATGTGTTACAGCCTTTGGACATACGTGAAGCTGTGCTGACAATCCATTATGGTATTTATATCTTCTAAAATGTCTGTCTAGAGCCACAGGACTGCTGTTGTTTAGCAGCCTTCAGTCCATAGGGCCATTATTATAGCATTACCCCTGTGTTTGTGTGGAGCAGAGGTTGGCGCTTCACCTCTCTGTCAGCCGAGGGGACCGGGGCCACCTCAGGATGTCATTAGAGTGTCTGGGTGCCGCTCTAATGAGGCTCGAGCCGTCATGCGCGCTGCTGACTGGAGGTGTCACCCAGAGGTGCCACTGCCACGCCGGGACCAGTGCCTGCTCCTTTCATAAGTGGCACCGAAAACTCATCATTAGACGGACGCGCCGCTGCAGTGGGCTTAACCGGACCAGACGGATAGATGGTAATGAAACCTTTAGTTGATGCGGAAGCAGGTGACTTTTCGTTTGTGCTGCGGACCCCTTTTGTCCCCCCGTTACGGCTCTTGTCAAACCCCAGGCAAGATTTTATGATGCATCGCTTTATCAATGTTTGTTGACTTTTCAAACTCAACTGAGCAAGTCATACACATTTGGATCTCACAAAGGTATCATAAGTCAAAGTTGACGTCAAATGTGAGTTATCTTGGCTGTTTCTCCTTGGTTCACCTGGCTTCGCTTCACTGACTGAAAAGCCATTTTCTGTGTGACCTTTTCGCATCTGCTGGAATAAAAAAAATAATGTTTATGGAAAACTGCACATGTGCGAGATAAAATGAGGCTCAGGGAGATTGTAAAAACATCGTCGCACAAAGACACACATTTACAGGCACAATGGGTCATTAAAGTTAACACAAGTGCTGAGCTTTAGCTGACCTTAAGACAAAAGACACGTTTAGTTCCTCTGAAGAGCTTGACCTCTTGCTAGTTTTAAAACATTTTGTTCTTTTATAAAGGCCTGAGATTTTCAACAAGATGATGACTTATTGTTCCCAATCTAAATGAGCTATTGATGCAACTTTGTCGGGTGCTAGAGGTCTTTATTTGCTTTACAGTCAATGATGTATCAAACAATTTTTTCATTCTTTGAAAAATATAAAGACAAGACATTAGTTTTGCTCCTTTTTACATGAGCTGAACTGAACGATATTAAACATTTTCCAGTTACTCAAAATTGCCGTTTGTCCTTTTAGAAAAAAAAATGTGGGTTAGTGACCACTTCTTATTTGCCAAGATAATCCATCCTCATAGTCTCACTGGTATGACATATCAAGGTGTTGTTTGGACAGCATGAACCTTTCACAGACTGTCTTTGGCTGGTCAAAATAAAAGAGCATTCTGAAATATTCCATTTTAGCACCGCATAGTGACACAGATAGTGTGAATACTGAATACATGGTCTGAAAAGTATTTTGGGACATATTCCGTTACTTGGCTAAGTCTACGTACTGTATATTTGGAACACTTTTTATATTGAAATGCAAACCTAAATCTGATTCATCAATCGTTGAAAATGAAAGATTGAAACACAAATGGCTTCTCCCTGTTTATTAAAAATAAAGTCCAGAAAAAAGTTATATAGCCATTAACAAACTTCTAATGTAGCTGTCAATAAAGGGACAATCTGATCAGTCAGTCTGGTCAGTCTGTCTGCAGGCAGAGAATTGGCCCTAAACAACACCAATTCAGATTAGACACTGTTTTTTTGTTTTGTTTTTTGCCCCAGACATCTGAAGCACTGTGAGGTATAGTGTGAAACATACTGTGAAGCATTATGCATATTTTTTCTGTGGTCATTTCTCGCGGTAACTTTATAAAAGTAATTGCATATTTTAAATACCTCGATTAAAAGCAGTTACTCTAATGGTATACAAGTACTCGAGCTGTTGTTCTGCTTTGGATGTCCATCATTTTTCATAAGCTGTCTTCAACTGTGTTTCAGAAAATTAGCCAGTGCATCCACATTGATGTACTCTACGTGTTGGATTTATTTTTGGTTCATTGTACATTTTCTACAGTTTTGTTTGTTATTTTGTTATTTGATACACATTTATTTGGTATGCATTTATTCACAGCAATGTGTTTTACGCACTTTTTGCAACTTTTAGAAGTAAAAAGTTTCGACATACTAACAACAGTGCTAACAACCATAAGTTGACTTTGATTTTTACTGAACAAACGGAACATAGACATATTCCTGTTCTGAGGGTAAATCATTTTAAGTTATGTTTAAAAAGAAAAGAAAAGAATAAAAGTAACAATGCAGTATGCAGTTTGTCTTGAGTACAGTTTTTTTTTTTTTTTTTCAGATATAATGAAGTTTGAACTTTGAGAAGAAGCAAATGACCTTAGTAACTTATTCAAGACATGATTAACAAAAAGAGTACATGAATTGTGATCAAATCAAATGTGATAAGAAGAAAATGTTGCCTTCACTTTTCAGTTGAAACAGCGCTTCTAAACGGTGCATATGCTTAGTGTTGCTGGCAGTCATTGTTCATGTGTCACTATCCCTCCTCAGAGCTTGATTAGTTCCCCCCTTTAGCCTGTGGGTTACATTCATTACAGCGCATATGTTCACTGGAGAAAAGTGCCCGATCTGATCCAGCAGATCGCCACATTCAGCCTCTGTGGATCTGGCAGTCTGCCCACACGTGTCCCTCACCAGCAGCCTTCCCCTCGCGGCAAATGCTCAAGTCTTAATTAAATATCAGAGCGCTCACTGAGGCCGCTGCTAGCCACCCGTGGATTAATAAAACTGAAGAAAGGAAAGTAATAGGGCTTCCATAAAGAAAGATGGCCGGAGTGGGTCCTGGTGGTCGTCTCTGCCAGCAGCTGTCACTGGCACCAAGGACTCGGAGATGATTTGCTCTCATTACAGGGAAATGTGCAAGGCCGAGGATGATGACCGCATTACTGCGATTGAGTGTGATGTGATTGGAGTCGTGCTTAATCTCTCCGCTTCAGCCCCCAAGATGCAGAAAATAAATGGAGATGAAAATGTGTGCATTTTTCCTCACTGGCCGATCTATGAACTAATCCCAACAGAATGAAGAAATGATTGTGCATCGAAGAGTAAAAAATAGTGCAACTTTTGTATGTTTAGCTGCTAAACAAATGTTTAACTTTTATTTATCATAGTTAGATTCGTCACACCAGATTTTCATGAAAAATAACCTAACTATCAGATGATATATATATATATATATTTTTTTTTTTTTTTATATATAATATATATATATATTATATTTGTGAGTTCACAAACTCTTAAGAATCCATTCAGCAGAATCATAGAAACATACTCACAGAAGCGATTTGATTTGCGCATTTGCAGAAGGAAACGTGTCTGTGTTTTTCTCTCAACTTGAGTTCTCAGCTTTTTCTCTGTTTTGACCAGTCAGCTTTAAATGCTTGTCATGATGCACTGCTTTTTCCTCAACAGCTTTAAACTTCACTAGCTTCAATAAACTGCAATACACTGCATCAAACCCTATTAAATACTGACACTCAGCATAGGGCTGGGCAATAAAAATTAAATCGTGAGCTCATCTCTGCTTTTTTGATGAAATCGTCAAATCGTGATTACCCATTTAATGCAACAGTCTGTTTAAACACAGCACATTTTTTGCAACCTACTTCTCTTAGCTAAGTGGGCTTCTTTTTTGAAGTCTATTATAATTTGGTGTCATAAAAGAATTTAATTTTAGCAATGTCAGCAAAAGAGCACATGTACTTTCTGGACCTCATGGTCTTTGTACTCACCCAACCCCCCCCTCTGCTGGTGAATCTGTGAAACTGCACAATGTATTTGACTGTACACAAAGTCAGCACGTGCATCAGAGAGCCCTCTATCGCCACATATAACAAAGTCCAATGTCGAAAATAGACATGAGCAGGAAAAGAGTTCAAACAGAAAGGTCCACAGCAGACAAAACACTCCAGCGACCTCCCAGTTTACACAGCACATAACATCTGCCATATTAAAGCCTTTTCTGCGCAGAGACATGTATCCTCTTCTTCCCTCGCTCCCCCCTGTGTCGCCGCTCCACATGAAAGCCATCCCCCCCTTCTGGTTTTACATATAGTAGGGCTTTTTTTCTACTCCGCTCTCATTAGAGACCAACCTTTGTGCGCGTCGGGAGGGCTCTCGTGTCTGTCAGCGCGGCGGATAATGGTCACCCTGCTCTTTACCATGCTCCGTGTTCCCTGTGATCTTTGAGGACATCATTATCCTCTCCATGTATTTCAAAAAAAAGAAAGCACATGTGCTCCTGGCGGGATTGTTTTTTTTTTTTTTTTGCAGTCCCTTTCTTTGTAATGCACCGTATAGTCATTTAGCATCTTTTTTTTATCTCTAGCTGTTGTCTCTTTGCTCCAGCTTTTGGTGAAGTTCTGCTTTATAATGTGCATGTTAATCCTCCATGATTGCTGATGCTGTGAGAATGACTTGTGCGTGGCATAATAAGCAGGTTAGTAGCAGCGGCGGTGGCCAAACACCTGCCTCGCTTCACCTCATTACCACCGATTGCTTAGTATACCAATTTTTATGCTTTTAACTTTTGCTTTTTCCATGTTTTTTCTAGTTTCTCGACTAATCTGAATCTGTCACAGGCAAATATTAAGAAATTGAAGTATTTTGACTTTTAACATTCTGTATTAACACTGCGTCCTCATCACAAAGAGCTGGAGTTTGTTTGTGAGGTAATATTCTTTCTTTTCTGAGCCTCAGAAAACACAAATGTCCCTGATTTGTGTGGCATAGGTAGATTTGTGAGATATTCTGTTTGCATATCAAGAAAGATCTATTTGATTATTTCCACTGTGCAGTTTCCTTTACAGTCAGTAAATGTAGCTCTTACTCAATTCTTGACGTGGGAAGCACATGACTACCAGGTGTCCTTTATTACACGTGTTGTTTTAAGTTTAATACATAAGATGCATATCAGTGCAAATAATGCATATTTTACTTTAACTAGTTTCAGACACAAAAATGAAAAACACAGTTTTTAAATAACAGACTGTTGACTTTAAACTTTCAAATTATTTTTAGAGTTTCATCTTCTTGACACAATATGAATTATGTAGTGGCCGATGCCTCTCGGTTGCCATATTTCAACATTTATTTGGTTGAAACTGTAATTCAAAAGTTTTAGTGCAAAATAAAAATTCTTATTGACTAATGCCAAAGTGTCAAGTGTGGGGTGTCCAACATGTCCAGGCCCTGACTCAAACTTGTTTTTCCAGTTTCAAAATTTTGCAAAGCTCAGAAATATGCTATCACCTAGCTAACTTGAATTGATTATTTATGCATTTGTTTCATCTAGGTTGGATTATTGCAACTCCCTGTTCTTTGGTGTCAGCAAGTCAGTTTTAGCTACAATTAGTCCAAAATTCTGCTAGACTTTTGACCAAATCCAGTAGATTCTGCCATAATACTCTTGTACTTGTGAAGCTGCATCGGTTGCCTGTTGAACATAGTTGCCTATTCAGAATGTTATTGCTCACCTATAATCATTGCATAGCCATGCACTGGAATACTTAAGTGAGCTCATTCACAGGCATTCATCCTCTCGTTCTCGGAGATCAGTCCACCAGGACTTGTTGAAAATTCCTTGGACAAAATGCAAAACTAGGGGAGACCGTGCATTTGAGGCTCCGGAGTTAAGAGCAGCTGATTCCATTGCTCTTTTAAAAGGCTAAAAACCTTTTTAGACAAGCTTCTTCTGGTTATATTTTAAACTGATATGTATTTTCCTATGTGTTTTATAACTAAATATTGCTGTTTATTGATGTTGTATTTGTTGTTCTGTGAAGCGCTTTGTGAGCCTTGCTATGTGAAGGCGCTATATAAATAAACTTACTTGTTTGTGTGACTAGATTGTTCTGTCTCTCTTTAGGTCACTTTTAGATTACAGACATACTTGTTGGCAGAGACGCTACCTCTCTCTTTTTTATTTTTTTTTTTTATCAAGAAGGTTGAGGGTTCAACGCTCATTCTAGGGATCCTCCAGTCGCATCTACACAGCTGACCATAAGACACATTTTTCTATTCCCTAACACAATTCACAATTTTGGCCCCAGAGTTTTTTTCAAATAACTTTATTTTGCAAATTTAACAATTTTTGCTATCTTTAAGACACTGTCTGCATCGGACTGCATCTTGTCAGAGCCAAATACAATTTCATCAGATCATTTTCTACATGTACAAGCTTGTGGCGCTTGTAGTCCTATATTTACACTCAACCTGGTTATTGCCTAAAACATCATCACACAATACACATCTGATACTCAGAGCTTCAAACAGTAAAGGTCCAAAAGTTTCTGGTAGAGACTCCACCCCCTGTTTGCCTCCATTGTTTATTCACTATGGTTTGTCTAAAATACCTTGAAAAACACTTTATCTGACTTTTGACTTTATTAACACCACATGTTGTCCCCACAAATATATTTAAGCTCAAAGGTGGGTAGGTGATTTTCACACTGCAAACACAATTTAGGTTTTAAATCTGACAACTTTCTCTCATAAATTCTTCAACACTTTGGTAATATTATTGTTTTGGTTGCAATATTTACATAAAACCTCTTTTTTTCTCTTTTAAAGTGAACTGGAGAGGACCACTCAAGCTCAGCCAATTAGAACGCTGCATTCTGTCCTGATTAGAACTTAAATTCTTTATCATTTGATTCAGAGAGTACTGTGAGGCCTCATTTTTTCACAAAGTTCTACATTTATCATAGACTTTTTGGTGGAAAACACAAAGTTTACTTATTTACAACAACAAAAATTAGCTACCCCAACTTTAAAGTTTATCTTCACAAGTACTTCAGCTCACCAAATTCTACTTTAATTCTGCACTTAACGGTAGTTTATGTAAAGTGTGGAACTACTCTACACATTCTAATACTGTATCTTAAGCATTGTGGTAATATCCATGTCTCACTGTATCAAACACACTACACTTACCTTTCCCCACACCTCACACAGGGATGCACCTTCATCTTTGTTCTTTCTCATTTTGTTTCTTTTAAAAACAAAAAAACCCTCTTTCCTGTGGGCTGCCTCTCCGCCGCTCTCGCCCGCGGGGCACTTTATTCCATCTCGCTTTGAACTCGTTTTAATTTTGCTCCGTAGCAGTTTTTATTAACATATTTATTCATTTATGACTCCTTTTCAAAGCCCTTTTGCATATGAGCGCACCTTTCTGCTCATTTAGCTTCTCCACACTCTCTCCAGCTAATACCGCTCTATTTTAATCCCCTCTTCGCTGTCACAAGCTTTTTGGGAGTTTGCTGCTTTTCTGTCTAGACTTCTCTTTTTTTTTCAAAGGAGAGAAAGTCTTCATCACCCAAGGTCAAGGTGTCTCTCCAGTCACTGCGCGGAGAGAACACTTCCCCTTCCACTTGTGCGCTGCCTCCCCTCTTTTTAGCCTGATGGCACCACCTGTCAGCGACTCCACTCCCCTCACCTCCGTAATAACAGGCTGAGCTCCGGCTTCCATCAAAGGCCCTCGCTCCATTTGGCTACGCGCTGATTGGCGGTGGTGATGAGTGGACAGCGTAGGGTCGTCGTTTCAGTCCGAGAAGGTGTTACTGACAGCAAAGGGGAAAGTGGATTGATGCGTTTAGGGTGAAGGTAAAAATCAGTTATCGATTTAGCAGGATTTGTGAATGTTGTGTGTTATTCAGTTGACTTTACCACACATTTTAAGCTTCTTCACTCCACATGTTTTGCTGACTTATAATGCATTCTGAGTAGGGCTGGGCGATCTGGGAAGAAGACAGTATAATCGCAGTTTTTTTTCCCTCATATTATCATCTCGATTTTTGATTCGATTTTGCTTAGCCTTTTCTAAACCAAATGAAAAATGCCATTCATGAACATAAACAAAACAAAAACTTATAATATGTCCCATTTTTTTAGATTTTTTGAAACTAGATGTCAATATTCTGCCTCAAAATTTGACTTTGGCTCCAAACTTTAGTTTTTATTGACAAGTTGGTTCGATTCAATCTCGATCTCTCAATTTTTTCCGATTAATGGCCCAGCCCTATAATTCTGAGCCTCCAAATTGTTCACCCTGATGTGTTTTGAGTTTTTTTTACACCTGTTCAGAGCAAGGTGGCTGGTACACTAAATGAAGTAAGCCACTTTGCTAAACAACAACAAAAGATGAACTTGGAGTTTGCTGAACAAACCGACATTATTAGATGAGGAAAGGACATTGCAGATTAATTTCAACTTGAATAGATACATTAACAAGCCGTTTGCTTTCCTGCCCGAATAGCCTAATCAGTCAAAAAAAAAAAAAAAGATTACAATGTCAAAAACCTTACTACTGTATATTAATGCCGCTGTTTGGCAGTGCCTCTGAAACCAGGTTCCTCAGATTACATATGTGCCCTTGCATGTTCCTGCTTTACTTCTGCAGAAAACTGTCCAGAATAGGAAAACAAGTTACTGTTGCATTTATGCATTTACCATCAAATGATGAAGCTTCAAAAAGACAGGAGGACAAGTCTGAACAGCTTTCGGATAGAAAGAAAAACACAGGGTCAGAGCCTTGTGCGGCTTTTAGCATTTCTACAGCGTTAGCATAGCTTCTCAATGTTTTTTCTGTCCCGACCGCCAAAATAACAACCACAGGCATTCACAGCCACCAAACACTGAACATAGGCTACTTACAAATGATAATTTAGTATTTCATCTTGAGTTTGACTTTAGTTTAAAGACATAAGACTAGATAACTTGCTTAACATCTGAGATCTGACGGGATCAGACTTTGGCAAGCATGTATGGCCATAAAAATAAAAGAAGAAGCAAACAAACATTTTATTTGTAAAGCTGGATTTTGTGTGTGTGTGTTTCATTGTGCAAATTCCATCAAAATGTAAGAATTTACATGCACACACATCGTAGCTTTGGGTCATTTACATAGATTTTGGACTGGGCAAAAGGATTATGTGAAATATAATCACTTTCACTGTGGTAACTTGTCAATGCACTAAAATGAGGTCACAATCTTATGGTAGAATTTGCTTTTAAACTGTAACATGGCAGATTTGCTGACCTAGTTTTTGTTAAGTATTTTGGTAATTACTGCGCCTATTTCGACACTAATGTCAGTGTGGTTTCTGTCAGAAATCAACAAAAAGTGCAATCATTTGTTCACAATGGCCTCAGAATGTGGTGCCATTACTGATTGTTGTAGCTGAAAGAACTAAGCCATGGAATTAATATGACCAGCTTGCTGCGCCACAGATTTACTTTTACTTTCTCTTTTTGCAGATATGGAAAATCACACATCGCTGCTTAAAGTGACACTGTGTAGCTTTCTGTAGATGGAAAATCAACTCTGTGATTCTATTGAACTGTAAACTGCACCATACCATTTCTATAAAACAGGCATGGGGATATGTGAGCTGATAGTAAAGACTCACATTTTTTTATTAAGTTCAGAATCAGAAAAAAGTGTAAGGGGAAAAAAAAAAGTGAAAAATTCAAATAAAAATTATGAAAAGGATGTTCAAAATGTAAATAGGCTTATATAGGCATTAAAAAAAGTATACAGACATGCTCTTTCAAATCTATTTTAGGGGTACAGGTTATGGGGTTCTTTGACTTAAGGTGCTTGAATTAAATTGTATTTCCTTATCTCTAGTTTAGGAGCTGTATTTCAAACTCAAATAAGAACAATCTAAGTATATCCCCACAGATCTGGCTTTTAGCTTGGCATGGTAATGCCACATTCTCGTATCCATGGAGATAAGTTTAAAGCAGGGATATTCAACTTTTTTTTCCAGAGGGTCAGAATTTTCTGCGGGTATTGACCTTTAGGCAAACAACAAACTATTTTATGGCTGCAGTGATTAATTGACTAATTGTGACTAGTCAACAAAAAAGTGACCATAATTGTTGGAAAACTGCTATATAATAAGAGCATTTACCATAATCAGAATCATTAACTCTAAAAACCATGTTTTCTCTCGCTCTCTCTTTTTTTTTTTTTTGTGGAAAAAATATACAAGACATCTGAATACTGAACTAGAACACGACCACATATTAGGAATAGCCCAGACTCAAACCAGAACCAGTGGACCAGATTTAATTGGTTGGACGGCCTGATCAGGCCCAGGCTTTAAGTTGAATAACCCTAGTTTAAAGCCATACTGTGCATGTGTCTTTCTTCCCCCTCTGTTACTGTCCTTTACACACTGTCTTCTCCTCAGTCACCTCTTTAAACCCAATGAGCTGTTAAACGCTCGACTTGGGGTTCCAATTTAAGGTGGCGCGTCACATTGTCTGAGCTTGTGGTGTCTCTCTTTCAGATGCCAGGGAGATCGTTCTGAAGGCGCAGATCTTAGCCGGCGGTCGGGGCAAAGGCGTGTTCGACAGTGGCCTTAAAGGTGGAGTGCACTTAACTAAAGAGTAAGTAACACGCCAGCACCATTTCACACTGTTTTAGTACCAGTCAATGCAATTACACTGCCACTTAATTGCCTTGCTGTCACAAATGGACTTTAGGGTAGTAAATCTGCTTCTAAGCTCATTTTAACGCTGCAGTAGCTGATTTTTTAAGTAAGAATTTAGTGGTTAAATCTATTCGACTCTTCCAAATTCTTCAACACATGGTAATTATTGCTATGCATTCTTATTTGCTGCAATCATGGCTTAAGATAAGAAAAAAAAATTACACACCGAAGTGAAACTGAAGTGGATCACCCAAGCGCAGTAAATCAGAGCACTGCTTTTTGCTCTTTATGAGATTTTAAACATTTTTTGATGGATTCAGACAGAACACAGTGGACAGTTTTACTCACAGAGCTGCATTTGGAATATACTTTTTGGTGGAAAATACAGAGATACTCCTACTTTAAAGATGCACGTTCTAAATTTCTGGAGGTGAAAAGTTGTCTACACAATTCAGTAAGACTATAATGTTATGCTTTAGGACTTTCTGAAAGGAGATAAATACATTTTATGCCATGCCAAAAAAAAAAATGTCAGCTAAAGGATTAGTTTTTCTTTGGAAAAAGACGTGTTCGGGCCTTCCTCCAGACCAAATAATAGACTATTTAACATGCATTTATTCAAGTTTATTTTTGGCCAAAAAGTTGTCATTGTTAAGAGTCATCTTTGGGTAGCGGAGCTTGGCTCTGTCTGGCTGCACTGATTGGTTGTTCCTCATAACATATTAGAACTTCACAAACTAATAACCTTTACTCCATCAACGTTAATTTTCAAAATAACTTCAATTACAAAGTGTCCTTGTAATTTATTTTCTAGGAAATTGCTGTAAATCAAATTAAGTTTTGCTCAAGTCAAAAGTTCTACTTGTCATGAAAAGTTGAGGAATATGATGCAAATATCAGGAAGTAAAGACTTCTAAATGGATGACATCACACTTGTCCGACTCAATGGGTTACTTTTATGTTTCAGAATATGATGCTTTAAGTCCAAATGATGAGAAAAAAGTAAGTTTTTCTTAATATAACAATTTACCTAGCTGTATTTAAACTAATTCAAACATTCTAGCTGTTCTTGAGTGTACTATCTGATGTTATTAAGTCACGTGAACACAAGAAGTAAGATTATGTAATTTTAGAATACTTTTTCCCCAGTGTAAACATGGACTTTCCTTGTATGATGTCATCTTTTATATTCAAGAAGTACATTCATAAGCTTACAGAATGACTCAATATTACAAGAAACTGTCATATTCACATTTTTAGCAGTGTTTTATAGTGAAATAAAATGCCTGACCTAATATTGGCACTTGAACTGAATAAAATGTTAAATACAAGGCAACATTCAAAGAGGATCCATTTACTTCTGGTGACATCGACTTTTTTTTTTTGAATGAGCAAGCACAAAAAGCTCTCTGAAGATGTTCCCGAGGCGCTAAAGCACAGTTGGGATTATTTGTGCTGTAAATAAACATTTATTGTGCGACTTCCCTCAATTAAAAAGAGGATTTTGAGTTTGGCTGAAGTATTATGCTCCCTGTGCTAAATTTTCCAAATCCCATGCTGTTTGGGATTTGGTGTCGCTGCTAAGGTTTATTTTTACAAAATGTGGGTAGACACAATTAGAGTTCACCATTCACAGTTCATCTCTTTAAGTAAATAAACTCAAACACACACAATTATCCATTTTACACACTTGGTATTGATTATGTAATGTAGGCAACAGTCACACTGCTTGCCAATTCTGATTTATTTATGCTTGCAAATCAGTTCCAAGTTTTGTTGTATGCAGTAAATAATGAATTCTTTTACATTACAATTTCCCCTTCTGATCTGTCATTTCAAATGTATACAGCCAACACATCACTGTTCAACAAATCAAAGTTGAAACAGTGGACAAAGGAGCGGGGGAAAAAAAAAAACTGAATCTGTTGTCTACTAAAGAAATTCTTGGTTGATTTAAAACATGAGAGCTCTTTTAAGATCTCATTGTAACTATAGCTGGGCATTATATCTAATTTTAACAAATACTGTGAATAAAATTAAATACAAATGAAACATTGAGTGTATTGTAAAAGTAAAAAAAATTGTCTGAAAATTTAATAGGAATGGGCGATATATCGGTATTGATATCAGTATCGGTCGACAACAGCGATATTCTGGCATATCAGTATCGGTCAGATATCGAACAGCGACCGATATTTGGCGCCGATATTTAGGGAAGGTTCTCCAGTCTTTCTGTGCACATATACCAGCCTCAGTTTGCTCTAAATACATCATATTTGTAATTTTGAACAGACTAAAGAATACAAAGTATATATAAACAAACAATTAAGCTAAAATCAGTCTTTATATTTACATAATAAATCCACAAAATATTTTTTTATCTCAGATAATTATATTTGTTTGTATGTATTTGATCTTGTGAGTTGTGCGGTGGATTTTAAAGCAGAACCAAACAACTTCAGCTGTAGAGCTCCCCTACAGTTCTCTTCTGTAAATACCAGCATCAGACCTACAACAGAACTTTTTTCCTTATGTAATTTTTTTTTATCAACTTATTAATTTATTTTACACAAGGCAAAGAAAAGTACATTAAAACATTTCACACTGTCAAATGTACAAATAAAAGCACCAGTGTTTCTCAGAAGAGCTGTCAAATTATAAGTACAGGTTTTCCAGAAGGAGGCAGTAGAGAGCAGATGTTTGCTTAAAATGTGAAGAAAATACATTTGTAATCATCACACAAACTAACAAAGACATTTAACAAAGTCAAAATGTCCTTAGATCTGTTTTAAAATATACCTATCGGTATCGGCAGTTATCGGCTATCGGCCAGAGCAGAGGGCCAAATATTGGTTATCGGTATCGGCGCTAAAATTTCATATCGGCCCATCCCTAAAATTTAACCTACATTAAAAAGCTTTTTAAAGAATGAATTGAATTGGATTGATCATCAGAATTGTAACAAAATAATATGTAAAAATAGCTCTTATTTTGTTATTTTGTTGTTTGTTATTGAATGTGTATACTCAATCTGGACAGGAAAACAAGATAACTAGCCTGTTTCGATTTAAACTAGTTATCCAAGGGGCATGTAAATCCAAGCAGACCTGTTTATTGAGAAGCTGTAAACCGGTTTTCGAAAACCTATAGGTGCTCGTGTCCCGACCGATTATAGTCTGATGTCAGACGTCATGTAAACAATCGGTCTGCAGCCGGATAAAGGTAACTGAGACTGCTCACACAACCACTGCTCACTACACATCCCAGCAATAAAGTTAACATTTTACAACAAAAAAGCGCCCTGTACAAAGTGGCACACAGAGTCACATATTTAACGAAATGCTTAACACAGTCCTACATGTTTAACACAGTTCTAAATGTTTAAGAAAGTCCCACTTGTCCCAGAAAGATCAATGTGTAATTTTACTGACAATATTACAAACACTTATTAATAATAAACAATGTGTAGGTAAATCAACATAACACTGAATCATGGAGGAGTGAATCTGATACAGCAGGACAATCTCTCCAGGGTAATCAGTTTACTCTCTCACATGTAAACAGGAGCAAAACTGGTTCGACTAGTTTGAGGGGAAAACCAAATAGAGTCCGTTTTCTAGCCTAGTCTGATCTCCCTGATGTATTACTCATTGGTTCAGTTTACCATGGCTGTCTTTAACAATACAAATATGACGAGAATCCATCTATAGAGCCAGGTTAGTAAACGTACAAAATAAAGTACATTCAAAGGTTAATATTTGACACAAGGTCAAAGAAGGAGAAAATACAGTCTGCTGTCTCAACTCTGATTGGTTAGAGTTTAACACCACATATTCAGCTCGGTTTGCTTATTGGGCAGTTTTACTTGCTGGCTTTTGACAACTATTGCAGTCCTGTGATACCAGGCTTGTGTGAAATGAGGTATTAGATGAAGCCAGCCTGTCACAATGTCATTTTTATCACAGTATGTCCAGCCCAAATTGCAACATCAAAAACAGTTTAAAAATTGCTGATTTGCACAAACTAAATGTACTTTCTATGTACTTGCAGCACTTCTGTCTGAATGCCTTACTACAGATCATTTATTGTTACCTTTAGGGCCGAATAGTGATTTATGACAGCTGTTCTGGACATGTATCATCGTCAGCCTACTTTGGTTGGGAAAAGCAGGGAACTTTTTCAAAGTGAGACATGCTGAAGTTCACCGTCCCCAGACAGTGACACGAGAGCACGGTTCACCTTCCTCTCATCTATCAAAGGATGAACACAACCCCTGGATTCATTTGTATTCACTTCTAAAAGCGGAGCAGGCTTGCAGACAGGATGGTATGCAGCGCGCCTTTAAAGAGCCATAATAAGGAGAGTGATGTGTACTTGTACCGGAGTGTTTCTCAAAGAGCTGCTTTGTCAGAATGTGTTACAATGCTCACAAAAGAGCCGAGGTTAACTCTCCATCTGCGCTAAAATGTACGTCTATTCTATCTAGCCTTTCAAAGCTGTAGGAGAAAAGGTTCACGGGGGGCAGACTAAAAAATGGCACGCATAGAAAACCTGGCACTCTGGAGAAAGTGAAATGTTAAGTCTTTACTGTTCACGTGGCATATTTATTTACCCCAAGACCTCATGTGAATGGTAATAATCACTGATGTCATCTGAGTTTCTAGTCCTGTGCTCATCGTCCATGTCTGTAAATAAATACCAAACTCAGACATGTTCATATCATTTTACTCTTGAGCAAATGTGTATGTCTGAAGTTTTAATACATTATTGGTATATTTTAATTAATAATGACTCTGCAGCCTATTACCTTCAGATTTGAACTAACTTAGTATTACTTTTCACCATAGATCATTCTCCAATCAAATTGTCGTAAAACTACAATACAATAAAATCCAAGATTTGTGGTTTCTTGTGGTAACGGAAGATCAAGAAGATGGTTGTTTGGGAGATTTTGGGTGGAGCTCTGCATTATTTGGGGCGTTATCACTGTAAATAGATTAAAAGAGAAATTATGACTGTTTTGAAAGAAATCTGTGTGAATGTGATTCTGATTGATGGACGCAACAACGAGAAAAGAATCACATTTACACTGCCACAGCTCAGGTCGGCACCGTGGCACAGTGGTTAGCGCTCTGGCCGCATAGCAAAAAGGGGTTTGATTCTGAGGCAGCCTGGGGTATTTCTATTTAAATTCATTTAAAAAAGATCATTCTTGATAAAACAAACCAAAACAGAAGAAATGTTCAAGTCAAGAATGAAAGAAATGGTTGTTGTCATAAATCATAGCATATCTGTCTGTAAAAAAAACATGGATTTATTATATTATCTATAGGACGTTGCTAGCTTGTAGCCATTCTAAATCAGCCCCAGTGGCTGCTCCATTGGTCCAACAGCGGGAAACTCCCTCTACAGACTAGAAAGCATTTTTTGCCTTGCAAACACAACTACCGTAATTTCTGGATTATAAGCCGCTACTTTTTTCATGAGCTTTGAACTATGCGCTTATAAGGCAAAGCGGCATTATTATAGATTCTCATAGACTTACTATTAACAAGTGCGGCTATATATGTACGTTATCATTTTTCTTAATTAAATATTGTGGGTGCGGCTGATATTCAGGTGGCTCTATAGGGCAGAAATAACAGTATCATATTCGACAGAAACAGCATTACAGCTTTAAAAAGTCAGATTTGGTGGCACTTCGTATCTAGTTTCACATCATAAACTTTTTTTCCGGTTCAGAAGGTTTAGGTTACTATAAAACAACTTTTTAAGCTTTAGCTTCGGCTACTGCTCGCTTTGTAACTCCCGCTCTGATTGGTCAGAAAGGTCAGGTGTGAGCTTTCAGCTTCATTCAGATTCACTCGACTGGAGCTTGTCCCGCTCCTCGCGGAAAGAATTATGGGGGAACACAACTGTGCATATTCCATAGCCTGTAGCGCACCTAGCAAATGGCTAAAGCTAACGACCATGATGGCAACGAACGCCAGTGAGCAAAAGCCACTGATGCACAGTGCTCGCCATCTTTGATCACCGGGGCTTGGTAAAAACAAGAAATTTACAGGCTTTGATTTGCGAATCCTGTTAAAAAGTCAGCTGTTGTGGGTAATTTAAAGTTTACTGACTTCTCCTGTCTTCCTTTGTTTATAATAGAGACAAAAATCAAAAGATTGTCAGATTCAGATTTTTTTTTTCATTATTCATTCCATCATTTTTCATTCATTTTCTACCGCTTTTTCTTTTTTTTAACCACAACCCTTATTCAACTTCTTTTCCAGTCCAACTGTGGTCGGCGAACTGGCTAAGAAGATGCTGGGATTCAATCTCGCCACAAAGCAAACGCCTAAAGAAGGAGTCAAAGTCAAAACGGTAAGAAAATAAAGATATTTCCTTTTTTTTTCCTCACCCTATTACAAGGTTATTTGAGTCCAATGACGCAGTTATATGTGCTTAAACGTCTGTGAAGGCTGCCTGAATCCGCGCTCTGTTTTTGGTAGGTTAAAATATGTTTCCGCTGTCCGCTCTTGTTTACTGTTTTACTTGCTAGTGTTATGGCTCATTGCATAAATTGAACGGAGCCCAGTGTGAATTTAAAGCGTCGAGGAAACAACTGTTTCTGTGTGCCACTAACAAGCAGGAATCTCATTTTCTGTTACCGACACAGCACATACAGTAGCTACCTTCTCAAAAACATTTCTAACTGATGAAGCCTTCAGCCCGCGGACTCCCACCTCTTCTCTCTCTCCTACAGCTGCGTTTAGAATCAAATCTGCTGCACTTGTCAGTTTGCAAAAAGTCACCTGGGACATTTCCGAGATCCAAATGAATGTCTCAGAGGCAGAAGGAGCCGCAAACAAACACAAACAAAATACGGATTGGATTTGCATTTAGTCTTGAGTGCAAAAAAAAAAAAAAAGGAATGCTTAGTAGCAAACGTGCTCTGCAGAAGTTTTTGATGTAACGGTGAGAGTTTATATAAGGTAAGAACAGGCAGATATTTTGCTGTCAACCTGTCAATGGAGGTTGCATCACTCATCCGCCTACGCCTGGCCCTTAAGATAACACTTCCTGCTCTTATGACCAGCATTAGTTTTGCTGCCAGGCTAATGATTTGGGA
The DNA here is from genome assembly GCA_038363315.1 of Mugilogobius chulae. NCBI lineage: Eukaryota > Metazoa > Chordata > Actinopteri > Gobiiformes > Gobiidae > Mugilogobius > Mugilogobius chulae. The sequence continues at coordinate 42,557,931 of CM076402.1, read as the reverse complement.
ATAATTTGAGAAGGAGGATGAGTCGGAAAGAAGGGATTAGAAATATGACACTGTCCGATGAAGAAAACTTTTGCTAGCATTTTAATAATAATATACCTTGGTTGAGGGGAAATGAATAGTAAAGGTATTCTTCAAAGGTGACATGTATTCAGTAAAAACTACAGCATATGTAGCTGACTAATATGCTTTTTGTTTATTCTAAAACACAAAATGTGAAAATTAAAAGTAATCAGGTTCATTGGCCTCTTGTTTAAAATTGCAGAACTAATAAGCCCTGTCTCTTATTGTAAAATTTACCTTTAACCAGCAGCAGATTTGTAACACGTTAGAATGACTACATCGTAGTCTTAATCAATACGTAGCTCAATATGAACTAATGACAAATGAATGAATCAAAGGTTTATTAAGGCTCAAAAACTCCTTAATTGTCTCAAGCCCTAGCCCTCAATCCTAAACTCTAACCGTAGTGACGAAAATATGCAGTTACTTAGTCTATGACATTTTCATCCATGAATTGATCATTTGTTCATAAATAATACTTATTTATGCTTTATTAAGACTTCAATATGTCAAATTAAGGGTGTAGTTAATATAAAGTGGTACAGCAGACTTATTTATTTATACATTTTTTGTACTTTTGGAAAGTGGCTAAATGACCATTTTGAGCCCTGCATGTTTTACTTCAGAAGTAAAATGGAGCAGAGCTGAGTTCTCTATCTAGGAATAATTATCTTTAAATATTACATCAATAAATGTGTTATAGCTACATTTAAAATGCTGAGATAAGCTAGAATAGTGATTCCAAAATGGGATCTGGGGCTCCCTGGAAGGCCTCAGAACTACTACAGGGGTTGCCTGACCAGCTAGTCCCTGCACACTTTAACAGACAACTTTACATACAAAGATGTTAGGACCTAGAATTAGACTACAAGGTGTCAATTTTGAGGGCGGGTTTTGTGAGTGCTGAGTCAACCAACACAGAAACTCGCAAATTAAGCTGAATGAGTGATACTCTAAATTGGATGTTTTATATATTTAGCACATGAATTTTTTTCAGTATAAGGCTCTCAACGCGATTTTGTTGCTCATGTTTTAACAAAATGATCATTACTGATTGTTCGAAATCAAAGCAAGAGCTAAAGAAAATAATCTATCAGCTACGTCCGCCATCTGGAAAAAAGAGTTTTGAAATTGGAGGGTGTGGGGTAGGGGGACAACTATTTGAGATTCGATCTTCTCAATTTTGAGCGAAAAGGATTGGCTCTGTGTTTGGTTGTAGACCCTTCTGCATTCAAACAGAATGTAGTGGCGCAGTAGCGGCTGGCTGGTCAGGCAACTGCAGGTTTGCCTTCAGATGTTGTCAATACAATAAGAATAAAATAAAACTGTATCTGAAAATGACTTTACAACATTTATTTGAGTAATTTACTATTTTAAATAGACACAAAGTCCATATACTGTACAGTATCATTTGGTTATTTTAATCTTAATCTGAAAGAAAAAACTTGATCTTTGTTTGTATTGTGTATGAAATATTATTGAAATACTTTGTGTAATATTCATTCCAATAGGGGGATCACAGTTCTGAAGAGTGGCTGACAGTAGTGTAATGGACATGCAAATTCAGACATAGTTGCAAATCATACTATCCTGGTCTAAGACGCTAGCGATCGATCGCATTTGCATAGAACGCTGCGTCTGCTAATTGTCTACGGCTAACATGTCACTTACTGTGTGCACAAAATGGTCTCAGGGCCACTCTTCACACTATCTGTCAGTCAGGCTTGTTATCTGGTGACACGCTGGTCAGACTGCTATTTAACTTTCATTAGTGAAGTGTCACACCCATGCCGCTCGCGTTAATTATCCTCCCGCAGTCGCTGAAAACAGATGTGGCCGCACTACGCTGTTGTTTTATGTACGCACAGTCTTTCCTCTGACCTCGTTTCCTTCTGCTTCTCTGTGTTAACGGTCACGCCCAGGTGATGGTAGCCGAGGCCCTGGACATTAGCAGAGAGACCTACTTTGCCATTTTGATGGACCGCTCCTGTAACGGGCCGGTGATGGTGGGAAGTCCCCAGGGAGGTGTGGACATTGAAGAAGTGGCTGCTAAAACCCCAGAACTCATCTTCAAGGTACAGTAGTTTACTTTTCTGGATGTGGTTTTGCACACGCTGTACTAAGATATTCTGTTCTGTTTAGTTTTTTAATTAGTCTAACTCATCATAGTAGGCCTGGGTGATGTATAGACAAAAAAAATGAATATCTCGATTATTTTTTCTCTTATCTCAATAACGATATTTAGACGATTTATTGTAAATCCAATCGTAATGTGTTAAAACATGTGTTGAAGTCTTTTTTTTTAGGTTTAATTGGTCATGTTATAGAATATGAAGCCATAAATCCAGATGGTGAGCAGAGTCAGTTTTTGCCATTAAATACACGCATTTTCAGTCGGATGATTTCTAATAGACTAGACTAGACCCATTCACTTTTTGCAGCGCAACAATAAATGCATTTAAACAGGTTTCACTTCAGCTGCTAACACATACATTAGATATTATTGGTCTGTCGTGATTATCACTTCAACGCAACCTATTGTCACGAAAATGTATGTTTGTAACATGACAGAAGTGCAGATTTATTACGTTTATAAGTTCAAAGTTCATAGCATAATTTTTATCAATGTTATGTTTAATTTTATATTAATTAAATGTGCAAGCAGCATCAAGTTAAAAAGACTGATCCCATTTTTTAGACAATTGATTACATTGACTACAACATTTCTAGTCATTGTGTTAGCTCAGTGCTTGTTCCTACAATAGCTGCTAACTTTCAGCAGGTCCTGATACATCGATATTCCTTAAAACCTGTGTTAAACCTGTGTTTTGCTTATGTAGGGAGGGAAAAAGATTCTAAGTTTTTTATTGTAAAAAAGTGGATATAGTCCCTCTAACATTAAGATACATTTGTCCAAAGACTACATCACTTTTCAGTCCAGCAGATTCAACTTTTATGCAGCAGTGTTGAATTTAAAAGTGTCCTTTTATTGTGGCCCAGTGTAAGGCACATCTTTACAATATTCTTTCTGTCTTATCAGCATCTTGCTATGCCAGACTTGTGAGGTGTGATGGATTAATTGTAGATTAACAAACATTTGAGAACAATATTTGAGAGAAATAGAAATTTAAATCTTGCAAGTGCTACACACGAAATAAATGTGTGTCTATGGCTAAAACAGGGCTATAACAGAACACCGGAGAAGCTAATAGAGACGTGGTTGGCATTTGTTTGTATTGCTTTAACTCCCAAATGCTTTTGGATAAGAGCAGGGCCCTGTCGTTGTAAACAGATGTACCAGTAAAGCCTTCCAGATGGAGATTTAACCAGCATCTCTGCCGGCTTGTTTTAGCACCTCTTTTCTAAACTGCAGATGTTAGCCCAGATTGCAAAGATTGTGCATTGACATCGATCATTGCATTGCAGATTGCACAAGCAACATGCTGTGGTTGTCCTGCTTTATACAAAGCAATAGCAAAAGCTGACTTGCACATTTGAGAGTTTTGTATAGTATTTGCAATTTCAAAACATTTTGGAAAAAAAAAAAAAAGTCTGACAAATACAAAAGAAAAGCAATGAGACACCACCGTACAGGCTTGTGATTTTAGTACAAATTGTACACAAGCAAAGAAAGTTGATTGAATGGCTGATCATTATAACAAAAAAAAAAAAAAACACAATTCTGCATGAGAGAGACGTATGAGTTGCCACTACATGAACTAGAAATAACCAAAGAATGATTCTTGCAAGAATTTATTTTAAATGGGCTTTTTACATTCGATGTAAACTTAAAAAGGCCTGGTGTACTATTTCTATATACATTTGCTAGTTGGTTTCCTGTACATCTAGAGGCAGTTACAAAAACAAACTGAAGTGTCCGGTATCCAGGCGTTCACATTCACGGCCAGAATAATTCAGAGAGTGCCATTTGTATCTGCAACTCAAAGTCAGACAACGGAATTGATGGTTAAGCTGTGTGTCTTACCAGACAGTCTAAGCTTCCAAGCTCCTCACTAGTTCTCAAGCTTCTTTCATTTCTGTCTCCATATTTAAGTAAAGAAACATTTCATGGCTGTGATGGCACACAACAAAGATCAGGATCTCCTCTTTGCTACTGCGATCGTCAGTTTGATTGGTCTTTACTGCAGGATATGTCACCTGAGCATAATTTCTGATTGGTTGCTCCAGCTTGACTGCTGCAACAAAAGTTGTTGGAGTCCCCTGATGCACGCCCCGGATGCCCTAACTAGACGGAAAGAATTGTATCACCTCTTACGCCTAATCATGTTGCAAAAACAATGGACTGCCAATTTGTGCATCCACCATCAATTTTAAATGCAAAATGAACTTTTGGACGCGCCGGTGTGAACACCTTTATGTGCTGCAACTTCATTAAAGCTTTGTATTCAACTGGCCTCTTCACCTTTCTCTGTCTCCACTGCTCTGCCCACCAGAGCGAGGAAAGTATAACAGAAGACTTACATAAGTTACAAGTGAGACAGAGAAGAGATGGAAAGGACCAGTGACTTATTTCGTAAACATACAATAAGAGCATTAATAATTGTTAACTTTGCCATATGCGTTGACACTGCGAGAGAATTTAAACCTAAAGAAAATTAGTTTCGAAATTCATAAATCAACTTTTCCATCCTTTTTGAATAAAGTTGTGATTATTAAATTACCGTAATTTCTGGACTATAAGCCACCACTTTTTTCATATACACATACAGTTGATACGGCATATGTTCCGGTACGATCATTGGTACAAAAATTATTGCAAAGACTTAAAAGTTCACACACCAAATGTGACATGCTCTTATTCACAGCCAGAATAAACCAAACAAGTTGTAGACAAACAAATCAGCTTAAAACCAGGCCAAAACTCCTCTAGTGTGCAGAAAGCTTTTCTTCCGAGTTACCATTTGAACTAAAATACATTTTCCAAATCATACTGAATCTAATAACCCGCTCCTTTCCTTTAGTCCTTTTATTACTGTCTTTTCTTCTCACTACTTCACATTGTATTCTGTCAGAATAACAGTTTATTACAGTCCATTGTTTGCTCAGTCTTTGCCCTCTCCTCATCATTCCTCTTCTGACTGCTTCTTTTGTAGGAGACCATAGATATATTTCAAGGAGTCCAGGACGAACAGGCACTCCGCATGGCAGCTAATTTGGGTTTCAAAGGACCTCTGCAACGACAGGTAACGGCAAAAGGCATTTCTAGTAGTCATAATGCATAAAGAAGCCGCGCAGACGTACATACAAAGGCACGTATACGCTCAGTCCCACACGCTGTCATTACTGTAGCGGTACGATATTGTCGAGTGTCATTATGGTCACACGTTGCCAGGTGGTCTATTGTTATTTCTGGCAGTGACGCACACAGGCTGAGAGCGCAGGCATTAATCAGACTAATTTGTTGCAATCATTGTGGACAAAATGACAATGGAACTAAGCTTTCAATTAGATTTATTAGTGCACAATACGTACACTGTTATGTCAAGATTATTAGGTTGTGATTAGTTCAGTCACAACATAATAGTAAGAGTTGAAAAAAATATATACTTGACCATTTTAGAGAAATGTTTTAGCTCTATGTGTAAAACAGTGTACATTTTAGAAGCTAAATTAACAATTTTTATTTCAGACTTTATAGACTGATCAGTTTTCAATTCTTTCTTTAGAAATCTGGCAAAATTCTTTCATGTGTTTTTGTTTTGTTTTGTTTTTATTACACTACACAAAAAAAAAAAAAAAAAAAATCATCATCTCAAAACTCAAGCTGGTAGGACAAGCAAGAGGTGGTTTCCTTGGGATATCGTCTGTCCCAAGTAGAGACACTTGCATTGCACCCCTTCTTTTAATGCACCCACACACACGCATATACAAAAAAAAAAAAAAAAAAGATTGCTACTAATGACAATCTGAAGGAATTCGGAGGGAAGTTCTTGGCCTTGCTTATTATAATAATTGAATTGTGAAAGTGGGGACAATGAAAACTACAAACTACTATACTTCAGTTAAATGTGGTAGTCAACATAATGATAGCTATATAATAGATCATTCACTCTGTAAAGTACACGCATACACATGCACCCACATGCACCCACACCCACACATTTGCACCCTTACACTCACACAAGCTACTGTATGCTCTACTGTTGTGTTTTATTTGTTTACTGTCATGTATGACTGTGTTGTTGTCGAGGTTATGGATGGTGATGGCTGTGTATGTATTAGTTATTTTTCACAATAAAGGGAAAAAAAAAAAAAAAAGAAATCTGGAAAAAATGTATAAACATTTGTAGATGTTACCTTGTAGATTGATTTCAGTTTAATCTTCAAGGTAATTTTAGAAGCAACATTAAATATTTTAGTTCAAACTGTGAAAATGTTTCACTTTTAGGGAAAAAAATAAAAATAAATAAAAGCTTTTACCAAAGTCATTTTAAGTTATTTTACGCCTATCTATAGAAAGGTGACCAGTTTAGTGATTTTTATTTATTTATTTATTTTTTTCAATCTAAAAAAGTGATGATTTTGATTTCAAATGTAAAATGTTATATTTTGGTTAAAAGTAACAGTTTCAAAAGTAAAATTGAATGTTTTTAGTTCAATCTCTACAAACTGATTGAGAAGAAAATGTAAATATTTTAGTTCATAATACAGTATAAAAAACAGTACTAAGCAAAAATGAAATATTTTTGTTCGGCCTATGCAAAGAAAGTCACAGGAGAAAGAATAACCACGCTCCAAAATGTCTTGTTGAGGTGCAAATGTAGGAGCAAATGCATTAAAAATTCAAAAAGAACACATTCAGTTTGCCGATGTCAAAAAATGTTTTATTTGATAACGTCTGCCTTCGTCAGATCATTTTCATTTGGACCAGTCTATGCAAAGAAACAAAGCTCAAACGCAGGGAAAATGTTTGTTCATGAAGCTGGTCGGCAAGAAAAGTCACACGATATACATTTCGGACCTAAATGAATTTTGCATTTGCTTAATTTATCATCAGTAATTGCTTATATTATTATTTTATTATTTTTTCTCATGTGTATAGTTTGTTACCTGCATAAGTCATTGATAAAAAGGGTTTGGTGAGTTTCAGAGCGTTGTTTTTCCTTGTCACTGTCTCTTCTGGTGGAGAAATGTGATTAGCTTAGATTTGTGACATGAAGAATACATTTAAATAGGTGTAATGGGTCTCGGTTCCCAGAAGAAAAGCCACGGTCATAAATTTTTACTGCATCCATAAAACGAGGGCTTATCTAATTACAGGTTTAACCGTAACAGTTCGCGATGAAAAGAGACGTTGGGATGAATATTACATTGACTCCACGGTTACATTTGCAGTAAAATTGTGTTTGTGTAAATGCACTTGGCAGGGCTTTGTTGGGACAGTGTGTTTAGGAGGTAATGACTCTCCTCTGTGGCTCCACAGGCTGCAGATCAGATTAAGAGGCTCTATGATCTGTTCCTGAAAGTCGACGCCACACAAGTCGAAGTCAATCCTTTTGGAGAGACTCCCGAAGGACAAGGTACATGTGCCCTGCAAATTGATGATTCTTTTCAGCTCTGCATCTGAATCTTATCTCAGGCCTTGTTTATGTGGCGACTACGGTCAGGAAAATGTACGTATAATTCTCACCTAATTCAACATGCATTTTGACACAGATAATAACAGGCGTAAAGAATAGAGCTGTGATACAAATAGACACATTCACAAATCCTAAAGGCAGCATACTTTGTACTGAGATATTGCAGAATCACAAGATTAAGAGATAAATTCAACCAAAAATAAATAAATAAATAAATAAATAATAAATAATAAATAAATAAATAAAAACTATTCTGCTAAGAGTAACATTATTTCGAAATTATATAACTCATGTAAAACTTGGCTTTTTTATTGTCTTTGTTCCTCTGAGCATGGGGACAGAATACTTTTTTAAAATAGAATTTGCAAATCCAATTGTAATCACAATTTTGAAATAAAATAATTTAGATTTTGCAGGTCTGGGGAAGAAAGTCTGTACGCTCTATGAGGCAGGGGACAGTGCGCTAAGGGGGGCACAGTGTGCTGAGGCGGCAGGACACTGCATCACGAGGCAGAAGAAGAGCGCAGAGAGATGTAGACCAGGAAAAATCAGACATGTTACATACTCACATATATTGTGTTTTAGAAACATATGACTGAAAAGCTTTTTACTTAGCATCAGATTTGTTTATCCTTTGACTAACAGACTGTCTTTTTTCACATTATTTTCTGAGATGTGGGGCTATCTAAGCAAATACTTGAGAGTGTGTTGACAGGAAGTCTGCTGGTTTGGTTTGTTAATTTAACATCTCACGGTCTCACTCAAACTGCATGTAGAATTATTGGGTCTCTATTGCATCAACTTGGACATCTATGAAAAGCGTTGTAAAAAGAAAAATGTCTCAGCATCACGCAGGACCCCAGTCATCCTGCCATGGCCTCTTCTCTTGTCTCCCCTCAGGAAGACGCCTGACAAGTCTCAAAGCGTGGACCTCTAGACTTGTGTCAGTTGTTTATCCTCAGGCCATTAGACGGATGAACTCTGCCTCTTAAGAGAGCTGATGTCTAATGTATTTATTAATGTGTTGTTTTTAAATTAACTTATTTATTCATTCAGCGGAGAGTGTGCCAGAGCAAACTCTTTTTCATTGTCATGGTTCTTTGTACTTTATACACATAGCAAATTAACTTAAACTTTAAATAAATTATTCGATTAGTAAGCCCTATTTGTTACAGTGAAGTTTTATAATAAAAAGTTAGGGCCTATTGCTTTGAACAGAATGTCAAAAAAAACAGTTTTTATTTCTAAATAGTTTTAGATCAGTTCATCTCAACATCTCGTGCAGAGTTTTCATGTTCTCCCTGTGTTACCTTGGCTTCTCTCCAGATACTCTGGCTTCCTCCTATTTCCAAAAACATGCATGCTTAGGTTTATTGGGCACTACTGTACAGTTCCTTCAGTAAACGAACAAAAGATTTAATGGTTGTCTGTCTCGACAAGTTGGCTCTTGTCGACGGTGTTCCCCCACCTAAGGCCCAAAGTAAGTGGAATATGCTCCAGTCACCTCTCCAACAAAAACAAGCTGTAGAAAATGAATGATTGACAAATGAATGATTTTATTACTAAAAACATGGAATAAACACAATATGCCTCATTTAGCTAACATGTTAATGTTGATTTAAACAAAAATGTCAAACAATGCATCACACATTATCCTCACAGATAATGTAATGCAAGAATTTATTTTCAATATACTTTAACATTTTAATAGCCTTATAAATATTTATAAATCTTTAATGTTTATGTAATCAAAGAATCTTGTTTTTTTGTTTTAAACTATTGACACATTTGTTGTAAAGGTAGTGTTCATTCTTTTCTTCATAATGAAGCATCAAAGCCATTCTAGCCTCTCCACTTGACACAATAATCACCTGATTGTGAGTGAAGAGAAGGTCAGAGAGGTTTGCACATGTCACTCACTCCGACACAACAAAGAGAGACAATGATGATGATGATGATGATGAAGTGCACAGTGGCTGTTGTGATGCCGCATGTGTTGAACTCTGGCTGACCCTGATTTTCCTCTGAATGTGCCCAAGGTGAGGCTGTTTGAAGCACATTAGAGTACATCATGTGGACAGAAGAACACTCCTAAAGGCACTATTCCCCAATTTTTACTGTAAACAAACATAACTATTTAATTCAAATCTTTTTCACAGCGGTCACATCTTTTGCTCACTTACCTAATGCAGTCTGAGCGTCATCTTTCTTCACTAAAATGGCATTAGAATCGCTTTTCACAACTTTTTAGCAGCAAGTTGAGCTGTGTTGTTAAGCTAATACCAGCTAGAACTTGCTAACAGTAATAACAAGCACATTTTCTGGCCTTAGGAAACACAATGCTTTATCATTAGGTGTAAATGACAAAATCATTTTAGCTCAAATAGACAGGTTAAACTTGAGGCGTATATATGCAAATTTGACTTTTTAAAGTGTTTAATCCTCTTGTTACAAAGCTTCCTTGTTATAAACATGTCTAAAATATGTCTTTGAGATCCCTCCCCCGTTTTTTAAGGTTAGGGTTTTTTTGAATTTATTATTTAAAAAAAAATAAAAAGAATAAACAGTTGAGTAAAATTTGAAAAAGGATAGCATCAATTCACTCCTAAAGTATTAGTTTATGCAATAACAGTAACAAGCCTTTTTTTTGTTCTGAATGTTATCGAATAATTTAAAGTAATACTTTGACATACATTTAAAAATGTATATATACTGGTTCTCGAACAGGGGTCTCAAACTCACGCCCTGGGGCCCAAATGCGGCCCCTGAGATGATTTCATGTGGCCCCCAAGATGATTTCTGATTAACCAAATGTGTTTTTTGGTATATTGTTTATAGCGTTCCGTTACAACCCTAGTGTCTAAAAAACTTCAAAAACTCACTGGAATACAGCAAATTTTTTTTTGGAAAGGACAGTCTGACCCTTGTTACCCTCTTTTATTTACTTCTTCTTTAATCACATGATCCATCCTAAATCATGTAAAACTATATAAAAGAATGATTGTAGACATATTTTATATGTTAGCCACATATTTTAAAATGTGGCCCTCGACTATCCCTGACTTCAATCATTTTGGCCCTACCTTCATTTGAATCTGAGACCTCTGAGCTACAATGTTTCCATTTACAACATTGTACATTGTGTCTCCCTTCTCCCCTCCCCAGGACAACAGATGGAAATTAGCTGTAAGCTATAATCTGGTACAAGCATATCTGCCTTTGTGCTTAATGTAATTGTACATTGTCCTTAATAAACATTACCTACCTATAATCTCCATGTACAATATAAGACAATTTTAGATAGAAATTTGTTTTTTTCTCAATTTCTTCTCAAATTAATGAAATTGCCTCAGAAAACACTCTTTTGAATGTCCCAGAATGATTATGTTTGATATCCTCTGCACTGTTTTGAAGTCCATAAGTCATTCAGACTTGCTTGGAGCTTTTTTGCAAAATTAACATATCAGACAAGATCGATTTGATTGTTTACCTTGTATCTGGAACTCTCAACTCAATTCTTGATACTACATTGTATTTATTGTTTCAGGTAGAAAGTAGGTTTAAATGTATCTTGAATGCCTAAACAGCCGTCTTGTTCCTCGTGCACTTTCATTTTGTTTTCACACACATTTCTACAAAATAGTTTAGCTCATTCTACACGAGGCAAAATCTGTTAAATTGTTTCCAAGACAGAATCTTTCCCAAAAGCGTGTCTGTTGAAAATCTACCAAAATAACACGACTCCCGAGAGAAAAGTAAGCAAATGAAGAAAAGCGGACTAGATTTGAACATGGCAACGTCTCCAGTCTGCTTCAGTCACATCATCACGAGCTGCTTTTCTGAGCCGCCAGTGAAAACAGTAGCGCACTTGAAAGCCGTGCCTGTAAAAAGAAGATTTTTGTCAAACAATAAAACGCCACACAGTTTCTATTTCATCAGGCACTGTGGATCTTTGATATTGCCTGTTGTCACAATGTACGGCGGATGGATACATATGATTTCTTATGATCCACAGTAAAAACAGACAATATAGAAACACAAACTTTAGGAATGCCTATTGTTACAGCACAGTGGAAGTAATTCAGTGGTTGTCAAGTAAAACATTACCACAGTTCAGAATGATGATAAAGATGAATGATAAAGCACAAAACTGATCTAAAATGCCATAGAAATATAAGTAGTAATAACCAGTCCACTGACAAGTACAGCCTCTTTATTGTAACATTTGACTAAGAAGAGGCAGATTTTAACTCTACATATTTACTCGTAATCTACGTAAATTTAGTTAGTAACCATGAATATGAAGGCCCGGATAGGTGGTAGGTGGAAGAAGTGATTTTTTGGGTACTCAACATCAGCTGCATAACAAAAAAAACCCCTCAAAAAGCAAAAATATTTATTTTTATAAATTATGTCCACTTAAAAGGAGACCTATTGTAATTTTTCCATTTATTTAGGATGAAATTATGGTATATGTAGATCAATTAAAATTGTGTCTGTTGTAAAACAGAAAAATTATCTAAAACGACTTAGAAAAAGAAACATGTCTTTTGACTTCCTGTTCAAAACTGCAGAACTAAAAAGCCCTGCATTTTTCGTGAAAAATTTAACTTTAATAAGTGACATATTTTCAATTACTTTTGTTGTTGTTGTTGTTGTCGTTGTTGTTGTTGTTGTTGTTGTTGTTGTTGTTGTTGTTGTTGTTGGAAAGTGACTACATGACCATTTTGAACCCTACATGTTTTAGCTAGATTCTGATTTTTTTCAGTAATCATGAGTAAGTACAGACAAATAGGCAGATGGTAGGTGAAGACAGGGATTTTCTGACCATGGAAGCTTTAGCTGCAGACCAATACAAGGTTACTGAAACCTGCATGATCAATCCAAATACAATTTTGGATAAGCTAATGATGAGAGAACACTGATGTAACATGGTTAAAAACTCACATAAGTAGATTTGACCTAATAGGTCTCTTTTGACGTAGGAGGACACAAACTGTTTATTGTCACACACCTTATCTGGGTCTTTTTAACAAAAGGCTTAAAACTTCAATGCATTGTGAACATTTTAGAATACTAACACAACCTAAATAAGTCATGTTTATTAACTAGAATGTGATGATATCACACAACCAGGTGGTAAGAGTCACCTGGCTGTGTGATATACTCTGACATTTAAATGTTACTCTTTTGCTGCCAAGCATCTGTGTTAAATATAATTAGCCTGTAGAATGTCACGTGAAAGCAACCTGCTGCAATAAATACAGTATGATACCATGAACCTCCTTTTGATCAAATCGTAAGTAGAAATGTGGGTAGTTATATGTTCTATTATCCAATGCTTTTAACTAGGGTGAGGCTTTCAATAAGTAGATGCACACAGAATCAGTTCAAACAGTGTCTTAAAGGACAGACAGAACAGCAAACCCAAAAATCGGTTCTTTGCACACGGAATGTATTGCATCAGCAAAAAATAGTTCATGGTGGAGCAGACCTACTATTGACTATACGAAGAAAGAAACCAAAAAATATCTCTACGCTCATAATCTCTTGCATTCTAATCACCATCAGCAAACTTTTAAAATACACTTGAAAAAGAAAAGACAAAAACTACATTTCAGTCATCTCCAGTCTTTACAGTGAGGTTAAAGTCCTGTGCATACGATATTTCAAAGCTAGTTTATATTCTGATTCCCTCTCCACTCCCACACAGGTCTTTCTCGTTGGGCTGTCTGTCTCTCTAACTGTCTGTGTCATCCTTCCTACCTTTGCCCTAGTGGTTTGCTTTGATGCCAAGATCAACTTTGACGACAACGCGGAGTTCCGTCAGAAGGCGGTGTTTGCCATGGACGACATGAGTGAGAGTGACCCCACAGAGATGCACGCCGCCAAGTGGGACCTTAAGTACATCGGTCTGGACGGAAACATCGCCTGCTTTGGTAAGAAGGAGGACAAGGGCAGATTTTGTGAACAGGTGAATGATGTTGTTGAAGGTAGGAAGAGGTCGCGGGGCTGGTTTTTGAAGTATTTGCTCTACATCTTTGTAACAGGGCAATGCATTGTGGTACGCAGCTTCCATATTTCTTGGCTTTGAATACCAAAACAAACCACGGCAAAGGGAGATGAGCAGTGTGTTTGGTGTTTAATCAGTCAAATCTGGACCTGCGTTGACATAGACATAGTTAGTAGACGAGGTATTCAACACAGAATCTAATTAAGTCTTTACAAACTCGACTTTGTCCAGATATGCTGTAGGAACAAAGTCAGCTTCTCGTTTTATTCCTATACCTGCCAGCTTTAGCCATCAACAATCACAAATTATGAGTCAGTAAGTTTTCAGCTGTTACAGTGTCTCCTGTTACAGTGTCTCCAGTCAAAGAGAATTACGAGAATAAAATAAATATTTATATATTTTCAAGTTCCATTGGAGTTTGTATCAATTGAGTTTCAATAACAAAGCGATTTTTTATTTTACTTCTTATGACGAATCACAATAAAACAGCTTAATTTTCAGTTTTTTTTAATTTCCCAAAGTTTAAAACTAAATATACTGATATTTAATCTGCCAATTTATTCAGAGACTAGATCATAGATAGACAGCAATATAGTTAGCCCACCAACCGACCAACCGACCAACCGACCAACCAACCAACCAACCAACCAGCTAACCAACCAGTCAGCCAGCTATAGGAAATTCAAATTCAGCTGTACATAATATTCAATTCTTTTGTGTTTCTATCAGAGGTGCAGGTCATCAATAAGATTTTTTAGTATTAAAAGATGTCAGAGCAGACTGTGGAGACTCACATTCTCAGAAGAAACATCTGTGACTTGCACTTACATATACTTTTTATTTAACAGAACCTTGTTTTACATACATTTTACATACTTTACAATACCACACACATAAATGTGTACTTATTTCACCTTTCACCTTACCACCTTTATGTTATAACTTAGCAGACATAAAAGCAGCTTGGGTGCTCTTTCATCCACATTACTAGTCACTTTTGGAAGACTCCAGAAGGATTTCTCCCGTAACCAATGCGTTCTAATTAGTTATAATCCTCCCAGAAAGTCTCCAGCGAGCCGGATTGTTAGCATTCTCATTAAAGGCCCCCTCTCTCGACATAAATCAAACTTTTACAGTGTATTGCAACACTAACAGGTAGACTCACTTACAGTATGCGCGTATGACGTGTTAAAACATGTGCAGATGGTCTCAAGAGAAATTACTTTTTAAATACTTTTTCAAATTTAAGCAATTGAAGTTTTCACAAATTACAGGTTACATTTGGAGTGGAACATTGTGGCTTTTTGTTCCATAGTCTTTTGAGCAAATCTCTAAATTGCCAACTCTGTTAAAGTGCCTCAGACTGGCTGGACTATTTATGGATTAATTTCAAATGCATTAATTTCACTAAAACAGGATTCTCATATTTAAAGTGACGACATGTAGCTTTCTGGGGGTGAAAAGTCAAATGCATAATCTTGTTGAGATACAAAGTTAAAACATTTATTTGGTGTATTCTTCATTGATTTACATCAGTTTCATTCCATGCTCTAGAATATTTAATGAGGTGCCTTGTTTTCTATTGGCTAAGGTTTTACTGGCCTCATCATGTCCACAGCTTATATTTTTCTGTGATTCTTTGTCTGTTTACCATAAGTACAATGCTGTTGCAAATTTATACAACTAGTTCGACCAAGATTGACAACATTTTTTGAAAATCCTCCATACAATCTTTAATTTATCAGCTTTTCAACACCTTTTAAGACTCCACAAAGACCCCACATGCCCCCAACTGCATCTGACACATTTTTTTTAACTTCCTAAGTCGCTCTTAAAGCAGCTCAAGCTTTGAAGGCTGTGCAGTTTCTGTGAGAGGTCCGTGCACTTGCGAAATTGCAGCTGTTAGAGTAGATTTTCCTCGTATTGAGACGTCAGCCAGGAGTTTTTCCAGGACACGGGTTCATTCGGGCTAAACCAAATGAGCAGACATGTTTTTGGTGAGATTGGCATGTACACATCTCAGCGGGAAAGTCGTTTTAGAGCTTGGCTAAATGATGACATCGTCGGGCAAAAACCCTCTTTTAATCAGCGCTCTTTCTGTGAAGTTTGGAGAGCCATCTTAATCAGATTTTCTCTGTGTTGCCCAACCTGAAGGGCTCCATGTTTCTGATTAGAATATTTTCTATTGATGCATATCTAGTTTCACAAAAAGAGAAGAGGCAGAGCACTTTGCATTTCTTTGGCTTTCAATGTGAGACTGGAGACGTGGGGGCGCACTTATGCAGTCTTTTACAAGGCCCTCCGTGGTTTTAGTTGTATCAAGGACTTCAGATTGCTTTAGTTGTCAAACAGTTTTAGTTCTGCTAATGAATGTACTTTTTGAATTTGCGTGAGCACATAAAGAAACTGTTTTTAATACTGTTTTGACTATTGTTAAAAAGCAAAAGACCATCTGCTGTACAAGCTACAGACATTTTTTTCCTTATTTTATTCTTGCAAATGTTGTCCTGAAATTGTAAATGGTCTATTTATATAGCGTTTTTCCACCTTTGAAGGCACTCAATCTGGAATCCATTCACCCAATGTACGCAGACACTGAGGCAATGTGGTTTAAGTGTCTTGCCCAAGGACACAACCATGATCCACTCTTACTGTCTCACTGTGGCACCTGGTGTTCCAACGGTCTCCCATCCAAGTACTAACCAGACCCTAACGTGCTTAGCTTTTGAGACCTGACAAGATCAGACTTTGACAAGCAGCAATGGTATGGGAAAATGTGAATCCTCATGACGAACATTTGAAGCTGATGATTATGGTTAAGATACACTTTATTTTCTATGTAGATAAATTTTCCCATCTACAAATACACAAATTGGCTCTTCGCACATTTGTCACAAGCCAAAATATTTTTGTAAATATGTTGAAATAGGCCTAAACTCACAAAATATTGCAAGAATCCATCTGGCAGAGCTGTTAAACATTAGCTTGGTGCTCATCAAACAGAAAAATATTAGGTTAGAACTGTATTGCATTTTGTGGGACTTTTGTAAGTAACCTAATGTTAGTAACATTGGAAATACAAGCGTTTGTATTTAAAGGAGACCTAATGGGTGTTTGTTTTATGTGTTTACGAATAAACTATGAAATATGTAGATTTGTAATTTGCATTTTGACCACAAAATTAAGCTCAGTCTCTTCATTGTAACAAGCAGCAGATTTTAAATGTTTATTTTTTATTTTTTATTATTTATTTATTTTTTGTGAAGTGTTATGTGACTCTTTTTAATCTTACAAACTTTACTATGAATCTGAATGTTTAGAGTAATCACAAATAAATACAGACAAGCGGGCGGGGATAGGTGGTAGATGAAAACAGCATTTTTCTGAGCACTCTGTCATCAGCTGCAAGACAATACAAGATTACTTAAACATGCGTAAAACAATTACTCAAACGTGCATAAATCTAATCTCAGTTTTCTTAGGACTGTTGGTGTTTAGTTGTTTAGTTGGTTGCTGGAGTCTTAGTCGACCATAATTTGTATTAGCTGTCTAATTTTCTTATTTAGATCATAAGGATTTTTTTTAGAGCAACAGAAAAGATGAAGTAGATTTGCCGAAAATTCAGGCACAAATCACTTGGTTCATTTGGCTTTTTACATATACTGTGCATCCACAGTTACTTACTGTCTTTTTGCATATGTCATTGTTCTTGCTTAAATTTTAGTCTAACTTTACTTTTCTTGTAATAAGACAGTCGTAATAAGCTAGGTGCTCATTTACCTGACAGTTTCGGCGGCAGGACTTCCGCCTTCGTCAGAGGTGACGTCTGGTGTTGTGACATCTCTCTTATAGAATCTTCTCAGACGTGGCCAGCTTGACAGATTTGTCAGACTGACCACGTCTGCCCCCGCCTGGTGGTCTCTGGAGAAGTGTGTACTATGTGTGAGCCAAAGAAAAAGCTCCTTCGTCTCTGTTGATGGTCTTTGTGCCTCGCTTCCTGATCTCAATAGCCTCTCGTATCCATCGTTTGAGCTAGGTGCTCATTTAACTGTCAGGTAAATGAGCACCTAGCTTATTACGACTGTCTTATTACAAGAAAAGTAAAGTTAAACTAAGAAGAAGACAGAATGAATTTTCCAAATATAATCTAAAAGTTTTTTTTGCTTTGACATATTATGCCACAGCTCTTTTAGTTGATTGGTTGATGAAACATGTTTTTAGTTGACAAATAATTTCTTTTGTTGTCTACAGTCCTAGAGAGAAAGCAGTTATAAGGTTAAAAACTTAGAAAAGTAGATTTTAATTTCTACCTTGTTTTTCCCAATTTGATGCATATTTTTCTTACAGTGAATGGAGCTGGATTAGCCATGGCAACTTGCGACATTATCGACCTGCACGGAGGAAAACCTGCCAACTTCCTGGACTTGGGGGGCGGAGTCAAAGAGAGACAAGTCTACGAGGCGTTCAAGCTACTCACTGCAGATCCAAAGGTAGGACTATGTTTCAGATCAGCTTTTGGTCTTCGAAAAGTTTATAGAAAAAGCTTTTTTGAGTTTTGATTTTAAAAGTGATTTGACTGCAAAGTAGACACCCAAATGTTTTCAGTTTACATAGTCAAATGCAATCTATGTTCAACTGTCTCTTTCTTAGTAGAGTTTACGTCATCGGTAAACTTAGAAAGTTGGAGTCTTTACTTTTTATGAGTAGCTTAATTTGCCTTAACAGCTCTTGTATCAGCTACAGTCATTTGTGTTGTTTCCAGTTAAAGACGCCTCACTGTCTGCTTTGTTGTTCTGACTTTCCAGTCTAGTGACTTGTGGAGGGATGAGATAGAATTTTCATGAGACGAGTCATGAGATTCGGTCCATGAAATCAAAAGGAGATGAAATTTTAATCTTATTTAAATTGATCTGGTCAAATCACAAAATTGGTCACAGTGTTTGTTTTAGTTTGTTTGATCCTTACTTGTTTTTATGAGTTGTCCACTCTTTGACTAGCATTGTTTTTTATGTGGTAGTGTCTTGATGTTGTGTACTGCTAGTGATGTGATATGTGTGTAACCGCTCTGTGTGCCTTTTAAATTGCCCCTTGGGGATAAATAAAGTGTTTTGAATTGAATTGAATTTAATTGAATAAGAGGAAGGCAAAATTAAATATCAATAATATCAATAACCAGTAAATCATTGTTATAATTTTCGCGGTTAGTGACCTAAATGAAATAGACTAACTGGAGACTTCTCTGTGCCTCCTATTTGTCATATATCTAATCTCTGTACTGCAGCCTTAATTATCACTTTGTGAATCATAACAAGTCAGCAAAGTTTGTAGGCAAATAGACATGTATGCTTTTTTTCCCCCAAGATCCTTTTTTAGGTTAGCACATACTGGTTAACAGGGCAATTCAAATGGCAGCCCTGGGGCCATATGCATCCCACTAAGGAGTATGTTTTGGCACAGGATGATGAAATAGGTCATGGACTGAATCATATTGCTTGATAGGCTTTGTTTGTTGTTCTTAGTGCATCATGTCAGCTGTTTTTCAGTGGCCTATTATGTGTCATTTAAAGGAGACTATTATGTAATTTAAATGGTTAAGACCTGATAGTCCTGGTTTAGTCCTGGTTCAGATCTTGTTCAAGATGTAGACTAGGTTTAGTCTTGGTTTCTAGTTCAAGTCTGTTTTTGATTGACACTGGGTTTATTTTGTCTTATGTTTTTATTTGACACTATCTTCATGTTTTATTTTGTATTTATCTCAATGGAAACAGTGGATTTCTAATAAATAGTAGCATTACAAGTTGTTTGTGGTTAAAAAACACAACTTTAATCCAGCCCCCTGACCTTCGCTCTCCAAAAAAATGTTCTTGCTTCTTTATGACGTAGACATGTGCATCCCCTATATATCAGTATTACTATCACTGGTCCAACAGTCTTGTATCTTGTCACGGAGCGCCGTCTCTGCCCAACGCTCAGTCAGGGACACAACAGCCCTCATTAGGCTCTGGCATATGTCCACATCTCCCTCAAAAACACACTCGGAGGCAGGCCGATTACGCGCCATCATTTTCTGTCTGGGCGCCATGATGAATTGCCCCTCTGTACCGCGCAATAAACACGGACCTTACAGGACTCATCATTACACGTGCGGTGACAGGCATTCTCATGTGCATATTAATGAGAGAGCTCTACAATAAAGGCAGACTTCAATGAAAGGCTTCCCACCAAAGACTCTGCTCTGTGTAAGTGGCAGCAGCTCGGGGTGTTTTACAAGTCATTTGGCTCTGTGTGCAGAAAGCTAATAAGTCCAAACTAAACAAAGTAAGCCTTGTGACGATGGCGCTGTCTCTGCTGCCTCGCATCCAGCTCCATCAGACTGCCTTTGGATGTTTGGGATGTCATTTTCACTTCAGGCTGCAATTATTTGTAAAATGATTGCATTGTGGAGTTTCAGCGTGATTGCAACAGTTGGAGCCGAGATGAAAGTTAAAGGACTTTGCTGCATGTTCCCAGCTTTCCCATGTCAGCCACTGTAACGGCCGTGTCTGCAGGAGTCGGCTTGTCTTACTGTCGTGGTATTGTTTCAAATAAAGATGTTTTTCTGTCACTTTGACAGTCATGTCGTTTTTCAGGCTGATTTTTTATATTTAGTTGATCTAATTGGAAGAACACACAAATGCACAATTTATTTCTTTAATTGTTTTTTTCATGGAATAGACCAGACCTGGGCAAACTGCGGCTTGGGGGTCAAAAGCAACCCTACTGTTTCAATCTGGTCCCCGACACATTTTTGAAAATAAGTGTTAGTCTTTGTGTGTGTTTTATTTTTTTATTGGATTGATTTGACTATGGAACATGTGTCATTGCTTGGTGTCCTAAAATCTTTCACAATGAAAGGTCAAAATAGTAGATTAATAAGCCTATGTTTTGCAAAAATGTGATTGTAATTGAAATTGCTGTACAAGAAACACATTTGTTCAAATAATATCATATTATATCAATAAATGTTTAATTACTCAAGTAAATGTTACCACCGCATACATAAAAATACTCACCTGTTGTAAGTTCATATCCTCTTAGCCGAGACCAGGGCAAACTGCGGCCCAAGGGCCAGATGCGGCCCTTGGACTTTTTGTAATCTACCCCCTTGCATGTTTTTGAGATTAATGTCTCTGCTTGTTGTCCTAATATTTATGCAAACAAATTGTCAAAATGTATATATTGAAAAGCCTATGTGCTTGCAGTAATGAGGATTTGTTATACCAATGACAATAGTTCGGCCCTCTACCACTTGTCTGGGTTTGAATGTAACCCTCAGGGAAAAATAATACCTCGTCTTAGCTATTCTTCCACGTGTCATTAGTAAATCTCAGTTTCAGACTTGGTCCTGCTCCGGCTGCTGTGTTGGTGTGGTCTTCTCACAGAGAATGGCTCACTTTCAGTTTATGCTCTTGCAGTGCTGTTGCCATCACCATCTTTGATCACTGCTGTCGAGTGACCATGTGCTCTTGTTGCAACTGTTTATTTGTGAATGGAATCATATTTTATGTAAGGAGTATAATTTGTTGGTAGGGCTGTTGGATTACTCTAACGAATTGTTCCCTGAATCTAAGGTACAACCTGTCACCAGTCTACATCTCCTCAGACCTAAAAAAAGACACAGATATGACACAGATGACAATTGACATTGTAAGCTGCCACTCAGTCCGTCAAAACAGTTGACATAATTAGGACCAGAGCATGAATAGTGTGTGAGACTCCTGTTGTATCTGTAATATGTTGAGGGATAATGTTGAAGGATAATGCTAAAATTAAACAGTGAGCAATAACGGATGTTTTAGTTTGCAGAAAAAAATAACTACATTAGTGCCTAAAAGTCGCACAACATAAGCATGTGTTTGGAGCCATTCACATGCTTCCAGACAGTTGAAATATAATAAATATTTGAAGCAGAGTGTCCCATCTCAAATGCACCTTGACTAAACCTTGGTCTCACTCTTTGAAAATGTTTACCACATTTTTTGTACCACCGTGTAATAACTATAAATCAAGGACAAACATGATTGATTCCAAGAAAGTTTCAAAATCTCCTTTAGTCTACGTGCTTGTCTGGCAAGAACATTCGGCTGGCGTCCCATAACTTTGATGTAAAACGCTTCCTGCCGCTTGTGTGGCTTACCCCACGCAGACTTTGTTTCAGGCCTATACAAACATTTACACTAATATGACAGTTATTGACGTATTCAGATGCATTTTCCTTCCTGACTCAAACGGTTTTATTCCAAGTCAATAGTCCAACTGAGCTTTTCATTACCCATTTCCAGCAAGAGTCCCGAAATGGCGGCATTTTGCAACAGTTTGTGCCCCATGTTGTTTCACACTTTTATAGATGAATAGTAAAAAAAACAGCAGTACACTGGCACAGCAGGTGATGCATGGCCGCGCTCACATTTCCACTGTGTGTAAAGTCTATTTAGTCCCGCGTGATACGAACAGGCTGGACTGAAAAAAACAGAACAAATATAGCAAATAAAAATGATCGATTTGAGGAAGAAAGATGTGGCTTTGAGCTCAAAAAGTGGCTGCTTTTATTGAACTGTTTTTCGCAACTTGAGGAGGCGAAAGTCTATTTCCACTGGCATTAAATTTAAACAGTGTGACACGAAAGAATGTCTACATCATCATGACAAATGTGCTTAAGGATATTCTTAGATCGCACAGGCTTAAAGAGACCATATAATGTAAAATTTGCTGTTGTGTTTTCTCATCATTACTTTATTCAAAGTTGTATTTGGATTGATGCATGCTGTTTTCACCTACCACTTACCTCTGCCCACTTGTCTATATTTACTTGTGATTACTTCAGAAAATCAGGTTTAAGGCAACTTGAGGCAAAACGTAAACACGTCTTGGCTATTTTTGCTGTTTTTGTGCAATAAACTTATGAATTAAAAGTATATTATCAAATTCTAAGGTAATTATTGATACACGATCAACAAAGGAGAACATATCGTCACCCTATTAAACTAATGGCCTAAGTCATTTTTTCAAGTTTTTGGGAAATCACAAAAAACTTCGCCAAATCCAGACTATATGATATTTGTTAAATATTTCAACCAAAAAGGCCTTCACAGTGGATGACTGTTGACATGCATAAAACATTGTGTGTCAATTATTTAAAATTTAAGAATAAAGTGACTTAGGCCATTTTTTCAATTTTTTTTGTCTGACTTAGGCAACTTTACATCTGACCTAAACAGCCCTTTCAGTCCATAATCCAAACTCAAAACTGAAATTATTCTGAGTTAAATCATACAAATGCCACATAAAGTAAACTGGTCAGGAGTCAGACCCTTTTTTCCATTCTCCAGGTCTTCTTTGCTGTGTTTTTGAACTTAACCCATTTCCAACGTCTGGTTTTGCCAGCTGAAAACTCAACCATCAACTGTCTTTTATAAAGTAAACTCAAAACATACTTAACTCTAACCTAAATCGACCAATTGTCAATTTAATCCGACCCTGAGTAGGCATGTCTCTATCCTCACTTGCCCAGCCCTTCTTTTTTGAGTTTTTATACCTATCCCAGTTCTATTCAGTGTTTCATCGAAATCATCATTCTTGGTTATCTTGATTTGTCAAACTTGGGTATTATTGCTTTGTGCTTTTTTGTGTTTGGTTAAAGAAATATTTTGGCTAGTCAAAAACAGGCTGGGACATCAGAAATAGATGCAAAAGCCACCTCAGCTGTCTCCTCATAATGTGAAGGAGCAGTGGCTCTACTCTGAGTTCCTCCTTGCACCGAGCAACCCTGTGAAGGACACCCATTTCAATCTCTTGTATCCACAATCTTGTGTTTATGGTCATTCCCCAAAACTCATGGACATAGGTGAGGGTTGGAACGCAGACTGATGGTAAATGGAGCTTTGCCTTTCAACTCAGCTCCTTCTTCACCACAATGGTCCGATAGAGCGACCTCATCACTGCAGACGCTGCACCGATCCTCCTCAGTCTCACCTCCATTCTTCCCTCACTATGAACAAGACCCTGAGATACTTTAACTCCTGCACTTGGGGCAGGACCCTGCACCACCTCGAGGGGCCAAGGCACCCTTTTCCAGTCGAGAATCATGGGCTCAGATTTTGAGAAGCTGATTTTATCCCCAACCGCTTCACCCTCGATTCAAACTGTCCCAGTGCATGAGGCAGGTCCTGGTTTGAAGGAGCATCAGAACAACATCATCTGCAAACAGCAGAGATGAGATCCTGTGGTCCCTAAACCAGACAAGCTCTGCTCCCTTACTGCAGATAGAAATTCTGTCTATAAAAACAATGAACAGAACAAGTGACAACGGGAAGCCTGGGGGAGTCCAACATGCACAGGGGACAGCTCTGACTTAGAGCAGCTGAACACAGCTCCTGCTCTGGTCGTACAGGGACTGGACAGCCCTAAGAACAGGGCACTGAATGGAGCACTTCTCTGGAGCAGCACATGTGGACTGAGGCAAACTGCCATGAACCCTCGAGCACTCTATGAAGAGTATAGAGCTGGTGTTCCCACGACCGTAATGAAAACCACACTGCTCCTCCTGAATTCAAGATTCAACTATCGGTCAGATTCTCTTCTCGAGTACCCTGGAGCAGACCTTATAGGGACGACTGACTCTACCTCTTTCTCAAACAGAGGGACCACCATCCAAGTCTTCCAGAGCCCCTTCTTAAAGGGGTCCTATTATATAAAATGTATTATTCAAATATTTTAACCTTGTTATAATGGCCTCCCTTCACAATTAGTTTACTCAAAGTTATATTTGAATTAATTCAGAACTTACCTGTATTTACTTGTTATAGTTCAAAAGATTAATACTCAAAGTGAAGCTTATATGGTTCAAAACTGTCCCATAGTAATTTTCCAACAATAATAATTAGTTATTTAAAATGTTTTGCCTCTTATAGTTAAGCCCCGCCTCTTCATTTTAAGATTTATCAGTTCTGCAGTTTTGAACAGGAAGTCAATAGAGCTGTTTCTGTTTTCAAGCCTTTTTAGATCATTTTTGTGTTTTATAGTGAATATAAGGTAAATTACTGATCTGCAGACGTTCTAGTTTCTTACTAAAAAAACACAATAGGTTTCCTTATAATAGACAGACCACCCCCTAGTCTGACAGTCCAGAGGTACTGTCCCAGATCCCCATGCATTAATGCAAATTAGTAGTTAAACTATACCTTGTGAAATTTGTACTATATTACCACACAAGCCTTTATAATTGTAAACCTAATCATTCACTAGTAGAAACTAATAAAAAAACACATTTTGCAGCTTATTTTGTGCTATAGATTCTGTTTCTTCTTGAAGCAGCTGCCAAAAGGAATGCTTGTTAAATTGCCTAAGTCACACTTTTTATCCTAATTATTCCAATATGTTGACTTAGGCCACATATAAAATGGCCTAAGTCTCCCTCTTGACATAGGCCATTGTCCTTTTGGGCACAAAAAGCATGATCCTTCTAACTAAACATTTCAGAAACTTTTTCAGAGATGCCCAGTATTGCTAAGAGATGATTTAGGCCAAAAACTCATTTTTGCCAAAAAATGACTTAGGCCATTAGTTTAATAGGGTGACGATATACAGTCTGTTTGTATATCTCTGTTTGCTGATTGACAGATTGTACTTCCTGGAGGCACTAGGTGGCGCCAGCCTGGCTAGTTTATTACAGTGTTGACAGATGTACGATAATTATTGTATACAAAAAGTTCACCCCCTGTAACACTGGTTTATTACAAAATATATGCGCAAAACTTGACAGGTCTCCTTTTGTTGTGAGTTGAAAGCTGAGGAACCTGATTTCACGCTGCAAAACATAACATTTTTTTTTAAATCAAAAAGGATAATCGAGTGGACCACCCAAGCACAGCCAATCAGAGTGCTGCTTTTGGCTACTTCTGGGAATTAAAATACTTTATTATTCAATGTACTTTGCACGCAGTGAAGCATTTACTCTACGCTTTTTAGTGGAAAAAAACAAAAAAAAACATCCTAATTTACAAGAAAACGTGTTTGGTATCTTATCTTTATTACATTTAAAAGTGGGGTCCCTGATTTTCACACTTCAAACACACTTCCTTTGACACATGTTCATTATTGAAATATATTAATTTTTGATTGTGATTCCAGCTTATAGACTTTTTATAAACAACAAATTGAAACTGGAGAAGACCACCCAATCACAACCAATCAAAGAGCAGCATTTGGCTCCTGATTAGAACTAAAAGCCTGTATTATTCAATTCAGACAGTACACACTAATCTCATTTTTTCATATACTTCTACATTTCATATTATATTATTCCATCACGCTGTGGACTTTTATTGTGTTTTTAGCAGTTCCAAACCTTTGTACTTTTATGCTTACCTCCAGTTTATTCAATTTCAGATTTGCCGTGCGCATAAGCCCCGGTATTCATTTCAGTGCGGCTTTTTTCGAATCCCCGCGTGGACACTAGTCTCCTCCTTGGCCCTCCTCCCGTTCCTTCTTCTCTTCTTCTCAGACTTGGTAAGATTCCCTCGATCCAGATGGGTTAGAAAGCCCTGTGCCTGTTCCCGCTGCTATGTATGGAAATAGAGACAGCCAGCTCCTCCCTAACAGAGGGAATAAAGCAGAATAGGATTGACATTAAACTGGGTTGGAAGCATATTAGCATTTCAACCAAGGGAGCTGAGAAACCTGCTCTGATCTGTGAAGGGAATGTTAATCATTTCACAATAAGAAGCGAGAAGGCAAAGCGCAGCTCATTTGCATTTGGCTTTTTTCCACGCACAAATTACCCACCACTAAAGTTAAAAATGGGCAAAAATTGAAATTATAATCACGCCATATGCCACGGGAAGGCAACAAAGCGAACAATTATTGATTTAGCGTGTCAATAAGTTGTCGCAGAAGCGCTATTTTGCTTTTGAAATGGTAGAAAGTCACAGTCCTCAAACGTGAAACTCTCCATGGAGGTTTTTTGCTCCTGCTTCAAACATCATTATATGTATTTTTTTTTTACTGAACTAAAATGAAAAGTGTGCCTATTCCGGTTGGCGTTGTAATGCGTCTCTCACCACGCGCCATTAAGGAGTCTTATTTCCTCCTCTAAAGAAATGCGTTCGATATGGGCTGGAGGGGGAGGCTGGTAATGTTCACCTGCATACATGAATACTGGCTTTTCATTGGGACTTTCTGGTGATTTATGCGCCCGCCGCGACCGGTGCGGCAGGTAATATCCACCATAATGACGTCATACATTTGGGTTAAAACAGGTATGAGTGCTTTTCTGTCCCACTGAGTCATTTCCGTGCTATTGTTCCTTCCATCTTGGAGCTTTTGAAGTCGAATTGTAGTGCTAGCGAGTGAAGTGCTGTCATAGAACGGGACAGAGAGACCAAAGCGTCCTTATTTCTTGCCCTGTTTGCTTTCCATATTGGCGTTCATTATCTTATATTCCGAGAGAGAAGTGGAGAGATGAGGAAAAGCTCTATGTCTGAGTGCCACGTGGAAATGATTGGAAGAAAAAGATGAATCATGAGTCGCCGCGGATTCTCAACCGTATGCGTTCAGCGTTGTTTGAATTTTGCCCTCGGCTTCTTAAACCGAAGACGTATTTATTTTCCATGGTAAAATAAATAGCCACGCTTTCTTAATATCCACGTATAGAGCGGTTTGTTCACAGACCGGCTGGATTTATTGAGGTTTTCCCCCCACAGGCACCTGTAGGCACGCAGCCAGAGCAGCCAGCAAATACCCACAGCCAAATAACCTTATTATTGCTCGGCGCCCGGGCCATAAAGCGAGTGGCAGATGGATGCTTTGTCCAATCGTCATCCATTTTGTTCTCGGGGCTCAGGGCTTTTCCTGTAATTTTTATGAGCTACAACATGAGGACTTTTTACTCGTTGCGGTGTATTGGCCCTTATGAATAATTACTTGTCAAGACCAAGGTGTGCCAATGTTAGAATTAATAAAATATAAGGCTCGGTGGTGTGTTTCCAAGATTGTATTGTGGGATATTTGCAGAGGTGTGGAGGTTGGGTTGTGGACTTGAGTCAGACTTAGGTCACTGTTTTGATGACTTGAGACTTTTAAGTGACACAAACTGAGCAAGTTTCAGGTCAAAATAGTCAATATCTGTCCTTTCACTGCATTGGTCAATGCTAGAATAGCTGTAACATCAGTGAGGATTGTCTCATTGCTTCTGATCACATAGACCTGCTATAGCTTCTCTCCACTTTCACTCCCTCCTTTCACCACATCTTTAACTCTTTCAGTGCTCCTCACTTTACAAGTTCTGTTTATAATGTGTGTGGTTTTAAAGCACTTTATAAACAAACTTGAATTGGAATGATCACAAAAATAAAATGCATCATATTTGCATGTAGGCTTTGATAACTGGTTTGTACAGAGTTCAGAGAAATTAGTCTGGATGCAATCCATTATATAGGCCTTGCTATGATAGCTGTGATTAGAAAAACACATATTTTTTGCCTAATTTTATCAAGATTCACACTGAAACGATCAACTCTGAGGAGAACCATTTTAATTGTAGTACATATACATTTGTCCAGCAAATGACGCTGTGCTCATAAATGACTCACAAGTAGTTTCATTTTCTGCTGTCCACTTTTTAAACTGTTTTCATACCATTTCTGGGACATTTAAGTAAAATTAAATATATGACATGATTTTTTAAAAGTTTAGGCGGAAAAGTGTTTTGTTTGTTTTTTTATTGTGGGCTACTCGTGTGTGATGTGTGTGTGCTTTCTGCAGACAGCCAATCACAGCACAGACGAGAGATGCACACACATCTGGAATAAAGAGCCATGGCTGATTAACACAAGCTGTAGCTGCAACACTAGCCAGCGCTGTTGTCAACTAACTACAAGAGTTTATCACTTTGCAAAAAAACAGTTAAAAAAAGTTATGCTGCTAATTCAGGAGCCTCAGGAGCCAGATGCCTGTCAGACCGGTTCGGACCTGATCAAAACAGCTAGCTCTTGTCCTGTTTTGTTGCTTTAATCAAAGAAGTTTTCCCAGCTAACTAAATTGGACATTGCCTTTTTCTGCAGGTGACATGAGCAGTAGAGCGGAAAGCGACGTTGACCGATAATCCCTCTATAAAATTTGAATTGAATTTCTGAATTTTTAGTGCTCTCTGAGAAAGCCACTTGATAGAACCAACCATGATAGAACCATATCATGAAAGTTGGCAGAAACCTTTAGGTCAGGGGTCTCAAACCTGCGGCCCGGGGGCCAAATCCGGCCCCCGAGATGGTTTAATGCGGCCCGCGGCGTGATTTCAGATTAATATTGAATGCGGCTGCAAGTAACTATTTGAACTACAGGTCCCACAATGCACTGCAGCGTAGCGCAGCCTTAGCTCCTCCCCGCTGCCTTGTGCAGCAGCAGCACAACAGAAACACGACTGAGAGATGGATGAGAACTAAAAAGTCACTTTTAAACTTTCCTCAACAAAGAAACGGACAGAGCACAGGAGGATTATGAGAGCAGAAGCTTCAGACACGAGAGGAGAGACTGTCACAGCGTAAACAGGCTGCTCCTTTACAACAGAAAGGCACAGATGTTGATTCATCTTTTCATGCAGACAGGTGAGCTTCCCTGAATAAGTACGATGTCATAATGAAGTGCTTCATGTGTCAAGCTCCACAACACTTTTTATTTGACGAAAATTGATCTAATGTCCGGGGAGAAACGTGCAGAAACTCCTGCTGAAAAAGACGCTTAGCAATGCGAACCGGCCGGCACCGCGAGTACATGCACGCGCCACACGCACGCGGCAGCACGCACGCGCACGCACGCGCACACGGCGACGCATACGCGGTTCCATAAATATCTACTCGTCATCAGTATAGCCTAAACCTGTGTTCAGATGTCCAGACAAAAGTCTGTAGTGTTTGTGAAACAGACTGAAGGTTCATGTGTGAAGAGCACAAGAGGAAACACACAGCCTAAACCAAACTGGAACATAAAACTATGGAAATATAAAGTTTTATTTTGTTGAGATATGACAATAAAACCTCTAAAATGCACCAGAATATAGCAAATTACTTGCAATTTAGCCAAAAATTCCCCAGGGAGGACAGTGTGACCCTGGTTACATACTTTTATTTATTTATTTTTTTTCATTACATTGAAGACAGTAGTGTAAAGTGCAATGCAAAATACTTAATGTGAATTTATTGTAGGCTGTATGTTGTATTGGAGGTTTTACAGCCTAATAATCTTATTAATATCATAGCAGGTCAGAATTTTAAAAAATGCGGCCCTCGACCAATTTGCCTCCGATCATTTCGGCCCCAGCTCCATTTGAGTTTGAGACCCCTGCTTTAGGTCTTGTTGTACTGTTTATGTTTTGCCATTATAGCTAATGTTCAAGGTGGGTTTTAGCATAATTTTAATAGTAATGTGAAAGAAAACCACTTGGCACATTATTTTTTTTTTCACACTAACTTCACCAGAACATGAGAGGAGAAAGTCCCATTCCTCCTGGCACCGCTCGAGAGCATGAGTCATGTCACCGTCTTCAGTTCTGCTCACAAATGTGCCGTTTGATCTCAGTCCTGGCTGTGAGTTTGCCAAAGTTTACCGCCAGCCCACACTTCAATTTTATTCCAGCTGATTCATTTATTTAGCATAGAAGGAATCAACTTGTGATGACACCAAATCTGTTGTGTGTTGTGACATAAATAGAAAAAAAGTTTTACTCAAAAATGAACTGTTATACACCACGTTTTTAAAAATTAGCTTGCTGCTGAAATGCAGGTTAAAAAATACAACTTTATTTAATCTCGACAATTAGCCAAGTCGCGCTAATACTATGGGGCTGTTTGATTCTTAATGATTTTGATTCTGTACTGTAACAAATGATGCCAGTGTTTCTGCTGCATTCATGTTCTGCCGCGGTAAAATGCTTTTTTAATGGCACATTTTCCATCGTCAATACACTGCTAAAAGTCCGTTTGTACATTTGTTACCTATAATAACAAGTATTATATTAATTATGCCACAGCTTTTTGCCGTTGCAGCCTCTATTTCTTTATTTCCCTCTGTACCACTCTGGAACAGGGATGAGGGGGTGTCACAGTACGCACAGACAGAGCAAGAGACTTACGTGAGACAGAAGATAGACAGAGGAGAGATGTTCGAGAAATTAGCGCTACTTTTAAACCCTCTGCTCTATGTTATTGTTAGCGGTTTAGAACAGCTAACATGCTAACTACAGCCACAAGTGACTCATTTTATAAATATTGTACAAAATGAATGAGAAAACATTGACAAATACTTTAGTGTAATAACCACAACGATATAGTAATTGGCCTTACAAACTGATTAAATAATATAATCTTAAATTCTAAATTCAATTAGGTCTACATTTAAATCGAATCGCCTGGAACTCAAAGACTCACACACCCACTCATCAAAATTTAAAAATCGAACCGCAGAAAGCAAATTTCAGTTGAATAACAGCATTTCACACTTTAACGTAAAATATAAATACTTTACAAGGAAAGACTATGTGCCAGATTTATCAAGCATTTGCTCATGTGCAAAAACAGGTTAGGGAGAGCAAAACCTTGGCAGAGATAACTTTTTCTCTCTCTAATACACACACTAAATATATTTTTTCCTTTTTGCACCCACAATTTAGCTCCTGGCATGATAAATCAGGCCCTATGTGTCTATAAAAGTGGGTATGATAGGTGCAAAGCAAAAACTAAAATATGTTCATTTAAATATATAGTAGTATTGTAAAATATATAGAGGTTTGTTTATATTTAATTATACACATACACATAATATCAGCTAATTCCTCATTGAGAACGAATGAAACCGTAAGTGCGAATCTAGACTCTTGAGTCAAACCAGAATCCGAATAGCATCAGCAGAAGGACCTGTTACTTCAGTAGCAAATCAAAACTTCTTTATCATATCTTTTCAAGCTTGTACTACAGAGCAATTGAGTCAACATATGACTTTTTGGGTTGAGTGCTGGGTAAGCTTTAAAACCTGTTCTAAAGCTGTGCTAATGACCAAAATTTATAGATATGAAACTAGTGGTAGTGAGGAATAAGACTGTTACATAACTCATTTTTTTGGTTTTCCCGCATTAACACGGTTGCATAATTTTGGCAAAGCAGAACTCGTGTGATGTCCTGGAATGCAGCTCCCCTGTCTGTCTGTCCGTCCGTCTGTCTGTGTGTAAATGATTCATGTGCAGTTTGCCGTGTGAAGACTCTTGTGTTGGTTTGTATTTAATGATTTTGCTCATCTCAAAGAGCTCATTTCTCTGTCCTACAGCTACATTTTACATTATTCCTTTTTTCCAGCTCAGTGAATGTGGCGCGTTGCATCACCTGTGCCCTGCTTTTAACCATGATCTTTCTCTTGTTCCTTTCTCTTTGGTGTTCTGCATAAAAATGAAACTGAAACACATTTGTCATTTAGAAACTTCTATGTAAAACTGCGAAATGCAAGAAAACGCTCATATTTATCCTTATGACTGATATGTTTTATTGTAAAGGAGTGGATTCAATGGATTTATTGTATCTACACATACCAAGTTACAGCTCAGATCTGCGGAAAAGTGTACACAGACACACAGCATTCGAGGTCTCTGGGAAATCTGAACTTTTAGAAAAACTCAAGCTTTGTTAACCAATCAAGAGCTTCCTCCACAGAGTAGCCACTTCTCTTAACAAAAGGCACAAGGCAGCAAGTCCAGGTTTTGAGTTGAGTGAGCATCCAGGGCAGCAAAGACACGCAAATCCAACATCTGACTTCAAACAGACAGAGGTTCAAATAGATACAGTGCAGTTTTTATCCCACAGTCCAAATGTACCTTAAGAAAGTTTTTTTTTTTTTTTTTTTTCAATAATACACCTGTAATAAGTTGCATTCTAGTTCTAAAATGTGATAATGTCATAAGGCAAATGGTGGGAAGACCCAGTTTTTCTTGTTAATAACATTATACTTTCATCAAATATAAAAGACATTAATTATAAATGTTAGTTATTATTATTTTGATTATTTATAATAGTGGTTGACATATTTACTGTTTTACAGCAAAACTACATTTAAACAATATTATTTTTCCTTCAGTCCTTCATCTTGTTACGGCCCACCACTGGTCCAGGGCCCAAAACTGGGCCATAGCCCAACTGTTACCAGGCCCCAGAACATCTTTAAAATGTATTTTATTTTTATTTTATAGTCTATCACTACT
The DNA here is from genome assembly GCA_038363315.1 of Mugilogobius chulae. NCBI lineage: Eukaryota > Metazoa > Chordata > Actinopteri > Gobiiformes > Gobiidae > Mugilogobius > Mugilogobius chulae. The sequence goes on along the minus strand of CM076402.1, from coordinate 42,524,984 downwards.
TTCTAGAACATTACTATGAAAGTATAACACCACCTATCCCAATAAACAACAATTCAAGCTAAAAATATACGCAATAATCAGTTCTATGCATTTTGTGTTGATATGTACAGTATGTAACTTTATTTTTCCAACAAACAAGAGCGTATGTTCATCTACAATGAGACTAAAGCAGGTCTCCAGTTTGAATAACATTTTTTTTTTTTTTTTTTGTAAAGTGCAATTGTCCAAATAGTACTAAAACATTCACTTATTTACAAACAATGAAGCGGCAGAAGACCCAACGTGCCACCACTGCATACTTTGAGAATCACTGTTTAGGCAAAAAACATTTCTGTTTACAGGTTTTTTGCCGGTATGCACAGAAAGTAAGTAAATGTGATGAGTTAGCTGTAAGTAAAAGAGAAGATGCAGAGTGGTTAACATCTTGTCAACAGCAGTGAGAGTGAGAGGTGAAGAGGTCTGCTGGAGATTGTGCTTGGCTAAAATCCTTGTGCTAATGTGATAGGCTCAAAATACAAATGCTGGATTCAGTGAGGCGTGAGTGCATGCAACACAAGAACAAAAGACAAGTCACTTAGAATAAGGAGAAATCTAGTTTTTGTATTTTCTTTATAGACAGCTTTACATGTTCTAAATTTTATACACAAAGAATATTGATGTTAGTACGCTAGAGGATTTAAAGCATTTTAGGTAGTAGAGTAGCAACAATATGATGTACTCAAGGCAGATCGTAAGCTTTTAGCATGTTATGAAGAACTTTCAGAGCAAGACATTGCCAGGCTCCAGTGCCCAATGATGATATTAGTCTTTTGTGATAGTGTGAAAATAATTGTGTCCTTTTTTTCACATTTTACAGGCCAATCACACTCCAATCAGGTGGAAAGCAGCTGCCATAAACGTTGTTCAAATGCATACAACACAAGGTCAATGGATCCAAAATCAAGCAGTAATCCCCAAATATTAAATTACTGAAATCATCTCTGAGCAAACTGGTGACACTGTGGTGTTTATAGACTAATATCATGGTTTTATTCACTTGCATTTTATGTTTGTGAAGAAAACAGACTGGATTATTCATCTTTTGAAAGGAAACTATCTACATTGAGGCATCTAAAGACATGTGTATTAAAGTCAAACTTGTGTAATAAAGTGTAATGCAAATTATTCAAAATCCTTAGGACAATACTGGTTGGAGATCCCTCTGCTAAAACAATGCATTAAGCGTTTATAGAGGTTTTTATTCAGTGATGTTGTGCACAGTTCAAAGGCCTGTCGCTATCTTGCTGCTTTGTGTTCACTCTCGTAGTACTGCTGTTCCCAGTCCAGTGAAAATAATGACTGCCCTATCGTAATCAGTTAAACGATTATTGACCGTGAAGGGTTCCAACTAATGGTTAAAGAAAAAATTGAAAACGTCCATCTCTAGTTCTGGATTGTGTGATAAAACGATTCCATGCAAGAACATAATATACAGTATATAGATGTTGGAAAAGAGAGAGAACGCAGAGAATCTAGTACAATGGAGCTTGATGTTTCACCATGGCAGTACAGAGTAGAATTTTACTGGGTCAACGCTTTCTGAACCTTTACATCGACTCTCACCATTGTTAAACACACTAGCGTCTATTCTTCCGATAACCTTTCCTCACATCTTCCCAGTGTAGCCCCAGCCAACCACGTCTCCTTCTGATCTTTTCTTCTCTTTTTCTTTCTGTGTCGTTTCATGTGGCTAAATCCTGTTAAAGTGAACGTGAGCAGCTCTTTCCGTTTCATGGGCAGCAGAAGTCCAGGCTCCTCTGTTCTCTCGTCCCCCTGAGGTAGTGTCTGAGCCATGTCTAATGTGCTTCTTCATGTATGCCAGCCGGATCCAGGTGAGCAGGAGTAAGACTTCACTCTACACCTGTGCGTCAAGGCTCTGTGGACATGTGGGGTGTTTTAATGTGTAGCATTATATTTGTGGTGAGTTTATTACTGCCTTGGGTTTTTATAGCACCTCTCTAGGTACTTTAAAGTGCTTTACAGACAGTGAATTATTTACTGAGGTTCCAACATGTGGAGAATTTACATTAGGGTGAGGAATTTATTGGCAGGCTTATACTGTATGTGAATTGGCTTTATTGCCATTTTGTCCCTGTCCAGCATTGTTACCCTGACTAAGGCCCAAAGTCACTGAAATAGGCTCCAGTCACCCACTATGTGGGGTTTGCATGTTCTCCCTTGTTTTTCCTACCAATCAATAAATAAAGTGTTTAGTAGTGCCCCTTATCTATTTCTACAGATGGAAATTAGCTGTAAAGGATAGAATCTGACACACGCATTTCTGTCCTTGTGCTTAATGTAATTGTACAGCAAGCACCCTTACACATTGGCTCACAGCAGTCTGATAAATGCAACAAGCAGAACTTGATTGAACAGAAGTTGCACTAGTCTCTAGGGGTGCCCAAAGTGGGGCCCAGGGGCCAAACTTGGCCCTCCAAGGGATTTAATTTGGCCTGCAAAGAGGTGTACTGAGTCTTGTTAAAAATGTCTGTCTGATGAAAAGATTGTCAGATTATACAATTTTGTTCTGCTAAAACATTTCAATAAAATACAATCAATTACGATACAATACAAATACAAAAATAAAATACAATTAATCACTTTCTTTTGCAAATCATTTTTTTAGATGCAACTCAAAATTAGGGTTGGTCCTTGACACTCTACAAAATCCTTTAATGTCAGCCTGCTGAGGAAAAATGTTTTGTCACTTCTCAAGTCGTAAGTCTGCCTTGCAAATGTTATGGGCACAAATGTGCAGAGAAAGATTCTCCAATTTAGTTTTTGCTTTAGACTATATTTCACATAAAGTAGTCATACCATATAGTCTACATATTGTGTAAATTGAACAAAATGAGATATTTACAAAATGGTAAATGGTACATTATATTAGAAATCTTTAAGATAAGGAATTTAATCAATAATAATCAGGATGGATATTGATCAAAATGTATCAATTACCAATCATGGTCCAGAAATAGAGAGCCTGGAATGACTTGATGCAGAGGATTATAAAAAAAAAAAAAAAACATCAGTTAAGAATGGCGAAGATTTATTGGTTAAATTGATTGATTTTGGGCCCATGTTTATTATGTGGTTGCTAGGTAAAGGTTGTGAAATAACCTCTACATACAGTACGTCATATTTACTGGACAAAAGAGAATCACAAACCTCATGAAAATAACCACATTGTGTGAAAACAATGTAGCACACAAGGTGCAATCTTTATCCTTTTTATAGTATTTAGTAATAGCAATAAAGTAAGCTTTAAATAAAATACCAGAATGAAAGGAATATGGGCCGATCAGAAGGTAGGTCCGCAGGAGCCCAAGAGGTGTGAAACAACATAGGACACTGACAACAACTTGTATAAGAAATGTCTTTGTATTGAAAATAAAAAATAATAATTAGTTACAATAACAAAAATAGCGCGCGTTTCCCCCAAAAATAAAATAAAAATATGAAAACCTTTGTTTAGTCCTTAGTCTTATCTGTCAAAGTCTCTTTTGAGTGTTCTTTCAATGTTCAGTGTTCTTTCAATGTTCAGTGTGTTTGTAACCAGTCGGGTTACAAGCTACCAGTTCGTTTCGACTCTCTGGGTTTGGCTCGCCATCCAGTACTGGAGAGATGATCCTCTGCACGTCTGCAGTTCTCAACTTCGATCCAATAAAAAAACCTGACCTAAAGAAAAGGCCAGAATAAAGTAGCTTAAAACAATGTACCATATAGCTATGCTACTCTTGCTACTGTAAACATTCAATTCTCAAAAATAAAAATATGTTGTACAACATTTAAGTTCCAAAAAATATGTCTTTACAATATTACCATTTAAATAAACCAAATAAAATAGCTTATATGTGGCAAGTAGTATTCTTACAAGGCTCAAATTTTACAGTGCATGGTTAATGCACATTTAAAATAACTCAAAAAGTGCATTTTGGATACACACTGGCTTACAAAATTAACAATTTGGATTACAACAATAGAAAACATCATTAGTTTGCATTTGACAATTGGAAATAATTTTTTACAGTGCTCACAACCAAGCTAAAATAACAACAACATGTGCTTCGGCAAAAACGAGCACTTAAATAACTGTTTTTACCAACCAAAATTAATACTGTGCATTGCAACTATTAGTTACATCACTGTTTACATAAATCAAACCCATAGCTAACCGTTTTTTCCTCCAAAAGGGCTTTTTTAAGGCTAACTAGCTAGCGGAAGTTGGCTCGGCCGCTAGCGCCGTTTAGCGTGTTATGCTAACACCACATATTGTGTATGGAACTCACCAATGCAGTATCACATGTGCTAACAAGGCTACGGGGTTTCCCAGCTTCCGTGAGCTCTCGGCAGTCAGCAGCTTCAAAATCTTAAGGGTTTAACAAACGTTTTGTCACTCATATGAACAACTATGATAGTTCTGATGCTTTTTAGCATTGATTTGTGCTTACCAAGCTCTGAAAATCAAATGCAGAATGCCGATTCTCCACGTTAGCTTCCACAACCACACGAGCAAGTAGTTCTCTGATCAGTGTCTGATTCGAGAGTGAGCAAAGCATGGAGGTGCGCAGGACACAGCTCACGCAACCTTGACCTTATTGGCTAACACAGTAAGCTACACTGTGATTGGTTACTCAATGTGAAAAACAAAAATACCTTCAAAACGTCTTTTTAAAATAATTTTAACAAAGTTTTAATACTATTTAGCATATTTAATTAACTTATTTATGAACTTATATCAAAATGTTATTTATTAATATTTATTCCCATTGTGATTACTAAGTGTTTTAACATGTTATGACATTTTTAACACTGGGTTACACCTTCCCCCCCTAGAATCATGCAAGTCCCTTTGCATGGGCTTGGTTGCATAGAAATGACAGGGTAACCAGAAGGCTTGGGAATAATTTCATCAGCTTCCGACAGGGCACTGGTGAAAGCTTGGCTTAGTCCATGGAACAAGGACTGGGCAATGGATATCAGTGGGTGACCTAACTGACTGTACTGCAGTCTTTCTGGTTGGGTCGTGGTTCTCTCGGAACGTCTCACAGTCTTTGTGATTTCAGGTTCTGCATTAATTTCCATTTCAGCATCATTTGAGTTTGTGGGATTGTTTTTTGACTCATTTCCTTCCATGTGTCTTTTCTCCTCACAGGTAGGTATGATAGGTTTACTTTCATTGCTCATTTGTTCTCCGTGTATTTCACATTTCTCTTGGTTTCCACAATCAGGTAAGTTTCCACAATCAGGTATGTTTCCACAATCAGGTATGTTTCCACAATCAGGTATGTTTCCACAATCAGGTGGGTTGTCATAATCAGGTGGGTTGTCACATCCGGTTAAATTGTCGCTTTCAGGTAAGTTGTCGGAATCACATGGTTTTGGATCTGTTGAGCATGCCATTGGCTTTGGGATCTCATAGACTCGAGTGAATGTTATAGGACTTTGAATAGGTTGCTCTCTTAACCAATAAACATCCTCATTTTCAGATTCTGAAAGATTGCATTCCTCATTTTGTTCAGCACATTGCCGTGTTTTTGGTCTGGGGGCACGTTTTGGTTTGACAGGGGTCTCTTCCACAGGTGCAAGGAAACCACAGGGGAGCAAAAGATCGCGGTGGACAGTGCGGACTGGGCCTTCTTTGGTTTCAGGCTTGATGGTATATACTGGCAAGTCACCTGCTTGGGCCACCACAATGTGAATGTCAGTCTCCCACTTGTCGGCTAGTTTGTGTTTACCCCTGAGCCGAACTGCTCGGACCAAAACTCTGTCACCAGGTTCTAACTTCGAAGGTTTCACACGCAAGTCAAATCTTGTTTTGTTTCTCTCAGCCATTTTGTTAGCATTTTCAGTCGCTAATTTGTAGCTTTCTTGGAGAGTTGTCTTGAGCTTTTGAATGTACTGAGAGTGTGACTTAAATCTTTTGCTGTTGAATGGCAGCCCGAACGCTAAATCGACTGGCAGTCTTGGCTGACGCCCAAACATTAACTCGTATGGGGCAAAACCAGTTGTGTCATTTTTTGTACAATTGTACGCATGTACAAGTGGTTTGACGAACTTGTGCCACTGTGTCTTGTCTTTCTCCTCCAGAGTACCCAGCATGCTTAGTAACGTTCTATTAAAGCGTTCCACTGGGTTACCTCTGGGGTGATAGGGCGTTGTTCGGATTTTGTGAATGCCCATGATCTTGCAAAGCTCCTGTATGAGATGGGACTCGAAATCTGGCCCTTGATCGCTTAGTAACTGTTCAGGAACTCCATAATGGACGATGAAATTGTCCCAGAGCGCTTTTGCTACAGTTTGAGCTCGCTGATTGGTGGTAGGGATGGCTAGCGCATACTTCGTGAAATGATCAGTTAGTACGAGCACATCCTTTGTGTTACTTTGATCGGGCTCAATGGATAGAAAATCCATACAGACTAGTTGGAGGGGTCTGGTGGATTTAATATTTACGAGGGGAGCGGCTCTTTCTGGAGGAGTTTTTCTCCTGACACAGCGATGACATGTTTTGATCTTATTTTCGATGTCTGATGCCATGCGAGGCCAATAAAATCTGGTTCTAGTAAGATCAATAGTACGCTCTGTGCCTAAATGACCCATATCACAGTGGAGACTTTGAAAGACTACATCACGAAGTTGTTCAGGTAAGACAAGCTGGTATGTAACATTACCGGAATCTTGGCGTGTTCGATACAAAATGTCATTGTGAAGTTCAAGCCGATTGATTTCTCGCAGTAACAAGTTAATGTCAGGGAGTTCAGTTCGTACAGTTGGTGGGACTTTATCACCAGTTTCGATTTGCGTTATGACTTCTCTCAGACAAGGATCAGTTCTCTGCTCATTTTTGAGTTGCTCAAGTGACATATGTGGTACAACAGGAAGACCACCACAGTCGTTTTCATTGACAAAATCATCTGGTATGGCGGCTACAGTAATGGCTAACGAATGCACAAGTGGAATGGTATCGTATGGGGAGCTACAGACAAGGTGTTTCTCACAAACAGCAGACACTACTTCTGAACTTAGACTGCTCTCTGGTTGGGACAAGTGAGTTTGTGTGAACTGCTGAATGCGATCAAACTCTTTTTGGGACACAGCATCGTTGAGTAGCTCACCGTGTGGCCGTCTGGAGAGGCCATCTGCGTCTGAGTTAAGCTTGCCTGCTCTGTACTGGAGCTTGAAGTTAAACGTGGACAGAGCAGCTAACCACCTATAACTCATTGCATCCATCTTGGCTGTCGTTAAAACGTATGTCAGGGGGTTACTATCTGTCATGACAGTAAACTGGTTTCCATATAAATAATCTGCAAATTTTTCTGTTACTGCCCACTTAAGAGCTAGAAATTCTAATTTATGCGCAGGGTAGCGCGACTCACTTTTAGATAATCCCCTGCTTGCGTAAGCTATTACCCTAGTCTGACCATTTTGCTGCTGGTAAAGGGCGGCGCCGAGCCCTGTAGTGCTCGCGTCGGTATGGAGCGTGTATGGCAACTGAGGGTCAGCGAAACCCAGAACTGGCGCTGTACTGAGCTTTTCGATGATGGTATTGAACGCAAGCTCGCAAGAGGGAGTCCATCGTTCACCGAAAGGTGTTTTTGGGTCATGATACTGAGCTGACTTGGCTTTGGGCTTGGTGCTCTTGCGCAAAGGTGGGTAGCCAGCAGTTAGGTCTGTGAGAGGCTTAACTATGCTGGAATAGTTCTTAATGAATCGCCTGTAGTACCCTGAAAAGCCTAAGAACGAGCGGAGCTGTTTGAGGTCACGGGGCACTGGCCAGGTACTCAGAGCTTTGACTTTTTCAGGGTCAGTCTCTACCCCCTTACAGGACACAATGTGACCGAGATATCTGACTGAATTTGAAAAAATTTGCATTTCTCGGGGGAGAGTTTAAGTCCGTACTCTTTTAGACGGTTCAGGACTTTCATTAAACGGGCCTCATGTTCTTCAGGCGTCTTGGAGAATACAATAATATCATCGAGAAACACAATCACCTCTTTTAAATTCATGTCGCCCATACATTTCTCCATGAGGCGCTGGAAGGTGCTGGGCGCGTTTGTAATGCCTTGGGGCATTCTATTGAATTCCCAAAAGCCGATGGGACATACAAACGCGGTTTTTGGTTTGTCCAGCTCCTCTACCTCAATCTGGTAATACCCCGACTTTAAATCGAGGACGGAGAACCACTGCGAACCTGTCAGGGTGGAGAATGTTTCCTCCAAGTTAGGGAGGGCGTAAGCGTCCTTTACAGTTTGCATGTTTAGCTTTCTGTAATCTATGCAAAGGCGGACTTCGCCATTTTTCTTTCGCACTACTACAATGGGCGAAGAAAAAGGGGAGGTAGACTCTCTGATCACGCCTGCTTGTTGGAGATCTTGTAAATGCTTACGAACAGCTTCCAGGTCGCTTGGATGTATGGGACGTGCTCTGTGTTTGAATGGTGTTTCGTCTGAAAGTTTGATTGTGTGTTTCACTTGATCTGTTTTGCCAAAGTCGAGATCATTTTGCGCAAACACTTCAGGCATTTGACTTAATTTTTCAGTTATGCGCTCCTTCCAATCAGCGCTAATAGGGGAAGTATCAAAGTTGAAACTGATTTTAGTGTTTTGTTCAGCCTGAACTTTGGGGAGTTTCACAGTGTGTTCTTTTGAAACAACTCTCTGATACGCACTGATTTCTCCAATGACACATTTTTGAGGGATTGTAACATCATGTTGAGACTCGTTGGTAAGTATAACTGGAACAAGGTATGGAGCTCTTTCGGGTAGGTCAAGAAGACAAGGTTTTACAAGGACACCACCAGGTAAGGCTGACATAGTTGGGTGCTCCAACAGAACTGACTTTTCACTGTTACAAGCTGACACAGCTACAGAGCCTTCAAGAACAAGAGTCTGGCCTGCAGGACTAACTGTGGCTCTTTGCTGTACATAGTCACCAAACCAAGGCTACTGTCTTTTGACTGTCTGTGTCGTAAATCAAGAACTTTTAACACTGCCTTATAGCCATGTGACGTGGTTGGCTGCAGTTCAGAACATGCATCAAAGTACAATTCATACAGTACATCTAATGTGTTTGTCCTATGAGCACTAAGGACTGAGAAGCTGCACGCACATCAGGGACAACTAAGGCAAGTGTAGGCACCTCTGCTTCAACACCAAGAAAGTCTTTTGGGAAAGTGATTTGCATCTCAATGTAGCCTAAGTACGGTACAGACTGGCCATTAGCTCCCTCTACTTCTAACAGCTCAAAAAGTGGCTTAATCTCATGAGTGGACAAATGCTCTTTGTAATAGGACTCAGGAACAGTGGTCACTTGAGAGCCTGTATCTAATAAACAGTTAACAGGGTGACCATCTACTTTTACTTGAGCAGTACTTTTTGTGCCAATTAAACCAGTTGGAATCTAAAGGTGTCTGTTTTACTGAGTGTCTTTAAGTGAGCACGTTTTTTGAAAGGCACTTTTTGTTTGGTCTGAGTGGGACAGATACATTCATTATTAGTCTCTGTTTGTCCCTCAACAGAGACAGGCTTCAGTTTAAAGGGGAAATGTTATTTTGACTATCCCAGATCTGTCTTTTCACTCTCAGTTCTTTTCGTTTTGCAGCTACAAGAGCAGGGTTTGGTTCGGATTCACAGGTGGCAACTATATGCCCATCTTCCCCACAGCGGAAGCAATACCAAGGTTTGGGCCTTGTACTGGGGCGACTGGGAGAAGGTAAGTTTTCAGGGTTTGCATTGTCAGGTTTTTTGTTTTCATGCTTCTTTGGTTGATCTTTCTTTTGGGTTGCTTCTTTTGTTTCATGACTGCTGCCAATTGACTTTTTAAATCTGCGACTTGTTTTTCAATTCTTTCAGACTGTTTGACTCTGCTTCAGCGACATTTGACTTTGTTTCAGTGACGTTTGTTCGTGAGCGACTGCTTTTTGTTTCGTTGCATTAAAGTGTTTTTTTCATGCGTGTGCTTTTACTTCCTGTCTGTTTTCTGCAGTGCGAAGGAGAAGCAACAATTCTGCAAAAGGTGGAGGATCTTTTTGCTTCAGCTCTGACTGTAGTTCTGTTAACAAGGCATCATCCCAACAGCCTCTATTAAACTGTTTTACTAGCTGTCTGTTCATCTCACTGGGCTCAATACCACCTCTTCGCATTGCTAGATTTAGCGCCACCTGCAGGCGATGCAGGTAAGCTGAGGGTCTCTCACCTTGGTCTGGAGAGTGTTCATGAAGCGCACAAGCAGTTCCTCACCGTCTTCCACTGTGCCAAAGGCTGAGTCTAACAACTTGAGATAGTCTTTGGGAATGGCATCAGGCCCAAGAGGACGGATGACATCAGAAGCAGGAGCCAGCAGACTTTCCAGAATTTTCCGAGTTTTCTCCAAATCAGACAGAGAAGAATCATCAATCATTAAGTCAACATGAAAACGCCAAGTTTCATAATCTGCCTCACTGTAGGGTCTGGGGGTTTTACCAGAAAATGAGCGCAGTCTTAATGAAGATGAGCACTTGGTGTCTTTTCTGCACTTTTGACAACATGCTCGACCACAATCTTTTGGATTTCTGGTGGGTTAAGATCAGTTTGGCTTAACATTTGTGGTGTCACAATTGGTCTGGGGGGACTTAGATATTGGTTCTGAAAGGGTTTTTGAAAGTGTGGCATTTCAGCTTGGTGTGGAGGTGAGACTGAACTCTGTGTGGGCTCTACCACTGGAGTACCCGATTCTACAGGGTCTACTTTTTCTGTTGGACTGGATTCATCTGTCTCTGCAGCCCCAATAGACTTTTCAATAGTAGACATAACCTCCCGCAACACATCTTCAAAATCCTTCCCACTTAGCTTAGCTANGTTTTCCCCCACAGGCACCTGTAGGCACGCAGCCAGAGCAGCCAGCAAATACCCACAGCCAAATAACCTTATTATTGCTCGGCGCCCGGGCCATAAAGCGAGTGGCAGATGGATGCTTTGTCCAATCGTCATCCATTTTGTTCTCGGGGCTCAGGGCTTTTCCTGTAATTTTTATGAGCTACAACATGAGGACTTTTTACTCGTTGCGGTGTATTGGCCTTATGAATAATTACTTGTCAAGACCAAGGTGTGCCAATGTTAGAATTAATAAAATATAAGGCTCGGTGGTGTGTTTCCAAGATTGTATTGTGGGATATTTGCAGAGGTGTGGAAGTTGGGTTGTGGACTTGAGTCAGACGTAGGTCACTGTTGTCATGACTTGAGACTTTTAAGTGATGCAAACTGAGCAAGTTTCAGGTCAAAATAGTCAATATCTGTCCTTTCACTGCATTGGTCAATGCTAGAATAGTTGTAACATCAGTGTGGATAGTCTCATAGCTTCTGATCACATAGACCTCCTATGCTTCTCTCCACTTTCACTCCCTCCTTTCACCACATCTTTAACTCTTTCAGTGCTCATCACTTTGCAAGTTCTGTTTATAATGTGTGTGGTTTTAAAGCACTTTATAAACAAACTTGAATTGGATTGATCACACAAATAAAATACATCATATTTGCATGTAGGCTTTGATAACTGGTTTGTACAGAGCTCAGAGAAATTAGTCTGGATGCAATCCATTATATAGGCCTGTTTATATGATAGCCGTGATTAGAAAACACATATTTTTTGCCTAATTTTATCAAGATTCCACACAGAAATGATCAACTCTGAGGAGAACCATTTTAGCTGTAGTACATATATTTGTCCAGCAAATGGCGCTGTGCTCATTATTGACTCACAATTCTGCTTCACAGAAGTTCACAGAAGTAGTTTCACTTTCTGCTCTCCACTTTTTAAACTGTTTTCGTACCATTCCAGCGACATTATTGATGCATTTAAGTAAAATTAAATATATGGCAAGATTTTTTTAAGGTTTAAGCGGAAAAGTGTTTTTGTTTTGTTTTTTTTCGATCGTGGGTTACTCGTGTGTGATGTTGTGTGTGCTTTCTGCAGACAGCCAATCACAACACAGGCGAGAGATGCACACACATCTGGAATGGGAAAAGAGCCATGGCTGATTAACACAAGCTGTAGCTGCAACACTAGCCAGCGCTGTTGTCAACTAACTACAAGAGTTTATTACTGTGCAAAAACAGAAAGTTTTTGCTGCTAATTCCGGAGCCTCAGGAGCCAGATGTCTGTCAGACCGGTTCGGTCCTGATCGAAACAGCTAGCTCTTGTCCTGTTTTGTTGCTTTAATCAAAGAAGTTTTCCCAGCTAACTAAATTGGACATTGCCTTTTTCTGCAGGTGACTTGAGCAGTAGAGCGGAAAGTGACGTTGACGGATAATCCCTCTATAAAATTTGAAATGAATTTCTGAATTTTTAGTGCTCTCTGAGAAAGCCACTTGATAGAACCAACATGGCTTTGATATCATGAAAGTTGGCAGAAACCTTTAGGTCTTGTTGTACTGTTTATGTTTTGCCATTTTAGCTAATGTTCAAGGTGGGTTTTAGCATAATTTTAATAGTAATGTGAAAGAAAACCACTTGGCACATTATTTTTTTTTTCACACTGACTTCACCAGAACATGAGAGGAGAAAGTCCCATTCCTCCTGGCACCGCTCGAGAGCATGAGTCATGTCACCGTCTTCAGTTCTGCTCACAAATGTGCGTTTGATCTCACTCCTGCTGTGAGTTTGCCAAAGTTTACCCGCAGCCCACACTTCAATTTTATTCCAGCTGATTCATTTATTTTGCATAGAAGGAATCAACTTGTGATGACACCAAATCCGTTTGTGTGTTGTGACATAAATAGAAAAAAAGTTTCACTCAAAGATGAACTGTTATACACCACGTTTTTAAAAATTAGCTTGCTGCTGAAATGCAGGTTAAAAAATACAACTTTATTTAATCTCGACAATTAGCCAAGTCGCGCTAATACTATGGGGCTGTTTTGATTCTTAATGATTTCGATTCTGTACTGTAACAAATGATGCCAGTGTTTCTGCTGCATCCATGTTCTGCCGCGGTAAAATGCCTTTTTTAATGGCACATTTTCCATCGTCAATACACTGCTAAAAGTCCGTTTGTACATTTGTTACCTATAATAACAAGTATTATATTAATTATGCCACAGTTTTTGCCGTTGCAGCCTCTATTTCTTTATTTCCCTCTCTACCACTCTGGAACAGGGATGAGGGGGTGTCACAGTACGCACAGACAGAGCAAGAGACTTACGTGAGACAGAAGATAGACAGAGGAGAGATGTTCGAGATATTAGCGCTACTTTTAATCCCTCTGCTCCATGTTATTGTTCGCGGTTTAGAACATCTAACATGCTAACTACAGCCACAAGTGACTCATTTTATGGATATTGTACAAAATTAATGAGAAAATATTGACAAATACTTGAGTGTAATAACCGCAATGATATAGTAATTGGCTTTACAAACTGATTAAATAATATAACCTTAAATTTTAAATCCAGTTAGGTCTACATTTAAATTGAATCGCCTGGAACTCAAAGACTCACACCCCCACTCATCAAAATTTTAAAATCAAACCGCAGAAAGCAAATTTCAGTTGAATAACAGCATTTCACACTAACGTAAAATATAAATACTTTACAAGGAAAGACTATGTGCCAGATTTATCAAGCATTTGCTCATGTGCAAAAACAGGTTAGGGGGAGCAAAACCTTGGCAGAGATAACTTTTTCTCTCTCTAATAAACACACTAAAGATGCAGAACTTGAGGTGGTTCATATCTGTTTTGTTTAGTATGTTGTATGTGCATCTTCCAATATTTTGTGTAAAATGCTCATAAATAACAAATGCTTTTTTTTCCTTTTTGCACCCACAATTTAACTCCTGGCTTGATAAATCAGGCCCTATGTGTCTGTAAAAGTGGGTATGATAGGTGCAAAGCAAAAAACTAAAATATGTTTATTTAAATATATAGTAGTATTGTAAAATATATAGAGGTTTGTTTATATATAATTATACACATACATAATATCAGCTAATTCCTCATTGAGAACGAATTAAATCGTAAGTGTGAATCTAGACTCTTGAGTCAAACCAGAATATGAATAGCATCAGCAGAAGACCTGTTACTTCAGTAGCAAATCAAACCTTCTTATCTTATCTTTTCAAGCTTGTACTACAGAGCAATTGAGTCAACATATGACTTTTTGGGTTGAGTGCTGGGTAAGCTTTAAAACCTGTTCTAAAGCTGTGCTAATGACTAAAATTTATAGATATGAAACTAGTGGTAGTGAGAAATAAGACTGTTGCATAACTCATTTTTTGGTTTCCCCGCATTAACACGGTTGCATAATTTTGGCAAAGCAGAACTCGTGTGATGTCCTGGAATGCATCTCCCTTGTCTGTCTGTCTGTCTGTCTGTCTGTCTGTGTGTAAATGATTTATGTGCAGTTTGCCGTGTGAAGACTCTTTGCCGTGTTGGTTTGTATTTAATGATTTTGCTCATCTCAAGAGCTCATTTCTCTGTCCTACAGCTACATTTTACATTATTCCTTTTTTCCAGCTCAGTGAATGTGGCGCGTTGCATCACCTGTGCCCCGCTTTTAACCATGATCTTTCTCTTGTTCCTTTCTCTTTGGTGTTCTGCATAAAAATGAATCTAAAACACATTTGTCATTTAGAAACTTCTATGTAAAACTGCGAAATGCAAGAAAACGCTCATATTTATCTTTATGACTGATATGTTTTATTGTAAAAGAGTGGGTTCAAATCTGGATTTAGACTGCGTAAGTCTGGCATTAATTGTATCTACACATACGAAGTTACAGCTCAGTTCTGCGGAAAAGTGTACACAGACACACAGCATTCGAGGTCTCTGGGAAATCTGAACTTTTAGAAAAACTCAAACTTTGTTAACCAATCAAGAGCTTCCTCCACAGAGTAGCCACTTCTCTTAACAAAAGGCACAAGGCAGCAAGTCCAGGTTTTGAGATGAGTGAGCATCCAGGGCAGCAAAGACACGCAAATCCAACATCTGACTTCAAACAGACAGAGGTTCAAATAGATACAGTGCAGCTTTTATCCACAGTCCAAATGTACCTTAAGAAAGTTTTTTTTTTTTTTTTTTTTTTCAATAATACACCTGTAATAAGTTGCATTTTAGTTCTAGAATGTGATAATGACATAAGGCTAATGGTGGGAAGATCCAGTTTTTCTTGTTAATAACATTATACTTTCATCAAATATAATGAAAAGACATTAATTATAAATGTTGGTTATTATTATTTTGATTATATCTAATAGTGGTTGACATATTTACTATGTTACAGCAAAACTACATTTAAACAATATTATTTTTAGAAGTCCTTCATCTGTATTAAATACTAACCGTGATGTAACATGATCCATAACAAGTTTAATGCTGTAGAACAGGGGTCCCCAACCACTGGTCCAGGGCCCAAAACTGGGCCATAGCCCAACTGTTAGCAGGCCCCAGAACATCTTTAAAATGTATTTTATTTTTATTTTATAGTCTATCACTACTTTCTAGAACATTACTATGAAAGTATAACACCACCTATCCAATAAACAACAATTCAAGCTAAAAATATACGCAATAATCAGTTCTATGCATTTTGTATTGTATTGATGTGTACAGTATGTATTGACTTTATTTTTCCAACAAACAAGGTGCTTATGTTCATCTACAATGAGACTAAAGCAGGTCTCCAGTTTGAATAACATTTTTTTTTTTTGTAAAGTGCAATTGTCCCAAATAGTACTAAAACATTCACTTATTTACAAACAATGAAGCGGCAGAAGACCCAACGTGCCACCACTGCATACTTTGAGAATCACTGTTCAGGCAAAAAACATTTCTGTTTACAGGTTTTTTGCCGGTATGCACAGAAAGTAAGTAAATGTGATGAGTTAGCTGTAAGTAAAAGAGAAGATGCAGAGTGGTTAACATCTTGTCAACAGCAGTGAGAGTGAGAGTGAGAGGTGAAGAGGTCTGCTGGAGATTGTGCTTGGCTAAAATCCTTGTGCTAATGTGATAGGCTCAAAATACAAATGCTGGATTCAGTGAGGTGTGAGTGCAACACAAGAACAAAAGACAAGTCACTTAGAAGAAGGAGAAATCTAGTTTTTGTATTTTCTTTATAGACAGCTTTACATGTTCTAAATTTTATACACAAAGAATATTGATGTCAGTACGCTAGAGGATTTAAGGCATTTTAGGTAGTAGAGTAGCAACAATATGATATACTCAAGGAAGATCGTAAGCTTTTAGCATGTTATGAAGAACTTTCAGAGCAAGACATTGCCAGGCTCCAGTGCCCAATGATGATATTAGTCTTATATGATAGTGTGAAAATAATTGTGTCCTTTTTTCACATTTTACAGGCCAATCACACTACAATCAGGTGGAAAGCAGCTGCCATAAACATTGTTCAAATGCATACAACACAAGGTCAATGGATCCAAAATCAAGCAGTAATCTTCAAATATTAAATTACTGAAATCATCTCTGAGCAAACTGGTGGCACTGGTGTTTATAGACTAATGTCATGGTTTTATTCACTTGCATTTTATGTTTGTGAAGAAAACAGACTGGATTATTCATCTTTTGAAAATAAACTATCTGTTTGACCTGTTTAAGCTAAGGTAAGCGGCTAACGCTAGCAGCAACTTCAAACCGTGACTCCTTATTTATCAGTGATTTTATTGAGTATGCACTAGAACAGGGATCTCCAAACTTTTTCGATTGGAGAGCTACTTTTGCAAAACATATGGTGGTGAGCTACTATTTTTAGCTTTAGATAACATGAAACTGAAGTTAAATGAAGCACAGTTAGATGTCGATGTCAAGCCATTATCAGTTTAGAATTGGACACACTGAGGCATCTAAAGACACGTGTATTAAAGTCAAACTTGTGTAATAAAGTGTAATGCAAATGATTGAAAATCCTTAGGACAATACTGGTTCGAGATCCCTCTGCTAAAACAATGCATTAAGCGTTTATAGAGGTTTTTATTCAGTGATGATGTGCACAGTTCAAAGGCCTGTCGTTGTTTTGCTGCTTTGTGTTCACTCTCGTAGTACTGCTGTTCCCAGTCCAGTGAAAAAAATAACTGCATTATCGTAATCAGTTAAACAATATTGACCGTGAAGGGTTCCAACTAACGGTTAAAGAAAAAATTGAAAACGTCCATCTCTAGTTCTGGATTGTGTGATAAAACGATTCCATGCAAGAACATAATATACAGTATATAGATGTTGGAAAAGAGAGAGAACGCAGAGAATCTAGTACAATGGAGCTTGATGTTTCACCATGGCAGTACAGAGTAGAATTTTACTGGGTCAACGCTTTCTGAACCTTTACATCGACTCTCACCATTGTTAAACACACTAGCGTCTATTCTTCCGATAACCTTTCCTCACATCTTCCCAGTGTAGCCCCAGCCAACCAAGTCTCCTTCTGATCTTTTCCACTCTTTTTCTTTCTGTGTCGTTTCATGTGGCTAAATCCTGTTAAAGTGAACGTGAGCAGCTCTTTCCGTTTCATGGGCAGCAGAAGTCCAGGCTCCTCTGTTCTCTCGTCCCCCTGAGGTAGTGTCTGAGCCATGTCTAATGTGCTTCTTCATGTATGCCAGCCAGATCCAGGTGAGCAGGAGTAAGACTTCACTCTACACCTGCGCGTCAAGGCTCTGTGGACATGTGGGGTGTTTTAATGTGTAGCATTATATTTGTGGTGATTTATTACTGCCTTGGGTTTTTGTAGCACCTTTGTAGGTACTTTAAAGTGCTTTACAGACAGTGAATTATTTACTAGGGTTGCAACGTGTAGAGAATTTGAATGTGAATGAAGAATTTATTGGCAGGCTGTGAATTGGCTTTATTGCCATTTTGTCACTGTCCAGCATTGTTACCCTGACTAAGGCCTAAAGTCACTGAGATAGGCTCCAGTCACCCACTATGTGGGGCTTTCATGTTCTCCTATAGTTTTCCCTACCAGTCAAAAATAAAGTGTTTAGTAGTGCCCCTCATCCATTTCTACAGATGGAAATTAGCTGTAAAGGATAGAATCTGACACACGCATTTCTGTCCTTGTGCTTAATGTAATTGTACAGCAAGCACCCTTACACATTGGCTCATTGCAGTCTGATAAATGCAACAAGCAGAACTTGATTGAACAGAAGTTGCACTAGTCTCTAGTGGTGCCCAAAGTGGGGCCCAGGAGCCAAACCCGGCCCTCCAAGAGATTTAATTTGGCCTGTAAAGAGGTACTGAGTGTTGATGAAAAGATTGTCAGAGTATACATAAACAATTTTATTCTGCTAAAATATTTCTGTAAAATACAATTTAATCACTTTCTTATTGCAAATATTTTTTTTAGATGCAACACAAAATTAGGGTCAGTCCTTGACACGCTGCAAAATCACTCATTTTGGCCCTTTGAGGACATTTATGTCAGCCTGCTGAGGGAAAATGTTTAGTGACTTCTCAAGTCGTAAGTCTGCCTTGCAAAGATTCTAAATTTAGTTTTTGCTTTACACTGTAATTCACATAAAGTAATCATACCATATAGTCTACATATTGTGTAAATTGAATAAAATGGGATATTTACATGGTTATAAAACATGTCAGATGGTACATTATATTAGAAATCTATAAGATAAGGAATTTAATCAATAATAGTCAGGATGGATATTGATTAAATGTTTCAATTACCAATCCTGGTCCAGAAACAGAGAGCCTGGAATGACTTGATGCAGAGGATTGTAAAAAAAAAAAGAACCAAAAAAAAACATCAGTTAAGAATGGCGAAGATTTATTGGTTAAATTGATTGATTTTGGGCCCATGTTTATTATGTGGTTGCTAGGTAAAGGTTGTGAAATAACCTCTACATACAGTACGTCATATTTACTGGACAAAAGAGAATCACAAACCTCATGAAAATAACCACATTGTGTGAAAACAAGCAGAAATGTCCAATGAAATCTTAAATATAATCATGTTAGATTTACTGAAAGATGTAGTCTAACCTGTTATGCACACTTTAAGAAACAGAACTTTGACTTTCCATTCAGTAGTGACTGCATCTATTATCACTCATAAAGCAGCGCAGCTCTTTTTGATTACAAAAAAAAACAAGACCCAATATGCAATCCCATTTGTTTTAGACCACAACGCCGCTTCATTTCCATGGGGACCCGACAACTCTTAATCACAAGAGCAACCCGCAAAGCGAAAAAACCCAATTGTGTGCTTGTTTCAGCGGGACTCAAAGCCACCTCATTGCCCGAAGCTGAGAACCTGTGGGAGATGGCGGTCCCCTGCGCTATAAACACGAGCCGCGAGAAAAAGCTACAGGGACAAGGAGAGAGAGGCGAAGGCAAGCCGGAGCTGTAATAGACTTTTCTTCCCAGCGCGCTAAATATTACCTATGAACTAAGGAGTCGTGGAAGAACAAGTAGAACCAAGGCGACCGTAAACATCGCGCAAAAAAGGGAAATGGTTCTTTTGTGTGTAAAGACTGTGTATGTTTCTGCGTTCTGTGACTCATGTAGCTCTCTATATTCACTGGAGGTCATCGGATTGCTCTGCCATTACAAGGAAAAGAGCTCGGCTTCATGTAATGGTTTTCTTGGAGATTTGCTTACAGTGCATTTAGCTATAGATCTGCCGTTGGCCTGTGTGTACCGTGGAACGTCTGAGTTCTATAATACGTTACGGATCTATGTTGGAAACTCGTAGTCTGAACCGCATTGACCCCCGAGCCAGACCTTGAGATATATTCATTGTGAGGCTGATGAAATCTGTTTGTTTGTTGTTTGTGCGTTTGAATGCGGACCACTCAAGGCTGCGCGTACGGAGCCGGTTTGATGCTGAAAGGCTGTGCTGATTAGAGGGTGATCAGCGGAGCGAGACTAGTGACCTTTGGCTCCCTGAACTCAAAAGTGTGTTTGTAACAAAGACTTTCCTGAAATGAGGGCCAATAGATAGCATGGTTGTATTGTGAAAATAATAACATTTCCTTCTAATGATGATGTGATTTTATTAAAGTGAGACTGTGCAGCTTTCTGAAGGCGGAAAATGACTTGGATAATCACACTGAAACCATTCTATTTGAAGATTATTTTTGCCATACTGTGGAATATTATAGTTTGTAACATTTCTATGGAAAAACATAGTAGTAGGTTATTTTCCAAAACCCATAGAGGACGTATATGCCGACTCAGAGTAAAGACACATTTTTATTATGTTTTTAGGCTAAGAAAGTCATCCAAAAAGCAGGTGTTTAAGCAGCTAAAAAGACTTGCAGACAACCACTGACATAGTATACTACATGATAGTATAAAAACAAAGCTGTACCTGTTCTACAGTAAATTCTTTGTTTCTTTCACCTCCCTTTTCAATAGAAACAATTTTTCCTAAAATATTTAAAATTACATTTAAACTGTTTCAGAACCTTTTGTAGCACCTATAACTGGACTCCTTTTGAAACTCAGGCTGTGTACTTTTGGCCTCTGATAACTTAATAACTAATGTGTGTGAACAAGCTCTGCACAAAAGAACATCAGATTTTTAAATTCTGCCTAAAGTTTTCTCGCTAACTACAAGGAGCAGTAAAACTGACGTCACCAGCCTGGGCCAGAATGACACTAGATTTAGCTAATTTGGAATGTCACCCTCTCACTTTCCAAAAGTTCAAGCTGTTTTCATTAAAAAGCTTTTGGAACCTGTATTAAGTTTCAGTTTCATTTTATTTTTTGTAAAATTTATGTTTTGTTTTTTCAAGTTTACAGTACAAACTTTTGATTTTGAACGTTTTGATTAATCCCAGAACAGATTATTAATATTTTTTAATACTGTTAAAGGGTTTCAACTTTGTTTTAACATTTCCAGATGCTGGAAAATGTATTTTTATTTGTATTTGTATTTTTATGTAAATGTATTTTTATATTCAGTTCATCAAAATGCATTTGTCTAATAACAACAAAATCTCTGCCACTATTATCAGTCGATATAACAAAATGTTGTTATCTATATTGGTGCATCCCTAAATCCGCCCTTGTGAAAATTATTTGTCAAATCCTGATTATTGTGTAAAGTAACAGTAACTTCTTTACCTAACTGTCAAAGTCAAATCCACACTTCAACACAGAACACATTGGCGATCTGAAATCTTTCCATCTTTATTGAGCTGAGTTAAAGAGATGAAAATATGACCAAAGTACGTCATAGTATTTTCTCCTAAATCTCTACTTGTCCGATAGATAAGCAAAGAGAGACACGTGTCAGGGCCTGTGCGTCCTACTCCCCGTGCGTCTGCTGAAGGTTAATTTGAGGATGTGATAGAATTGTCCCGAGGTGTCCAGTGGGGCTTGTCAGATTGATTCGCCCTTCGGGGAGCTAACGCCTGTCTGTCTCCTACAGCTTTTGGAACACTTGCCTTTAAAGACTCATGTCATTTTCCATCTGCAGACAACACTATTACTTAACCATCATGTATGCTTAACAACTATAGATTCCTCCAACCCACCCTCCTCACCCCGGCACCTCGCCACTGCGCCAATTTGTCCCCCGCCGACTCCTCACACGTACAGAGAGAGACGATTCCCATGGGTGCATCTGATTGAGCTTTCTCCCGTCTGCCATTCTTCATCTGTGGGAAATCAATAGAGGATCCGGGATTGGAAGCCTGGGCTAATTGAGCTCTGTTCTCTTCGTTCTCTTATTGCTGCCAGGAGCGCTTTGTCATCGCCGCACCTGGTTCTCACCATGGGGCCAGCCGGCGATCAGATACAGGGCCCACGGAAGCCACAGGGAGAGCAGCCGCGTGTGATTGAGCGACCTTGTGAAGTCGAGGTGGGGAGAGAAGATGGGAGAAGCTGCCGCGAGCTTGTTTTTTTTTTTTTTTTTCTGTTTTAAAAAGAGTTTCTTCATTATTGCTGCACCTGGTGTATGGCACACGTGAGGTTACATACGCACACATGTTGGTTCTCACTGCTCATTTCACGTGAAACTTCAGAAGAGTCGACTTAGCTTCATTTGTATAAGAAGTATTAACTTTCTCCAGCTCCATTTTGAGCTGCAATTTATATTTTGCTTATGAGTAACAGGTGCTGTGTGTGTTTTCTATATTAGGAATTCAATTTCTATTTGCAAAGGAAATTACACAGAAGAAAAACAATAAAAAAAAATAACCTGTTTCATATGCTATGATGATTAATAAACTCAAAAACAGTGCAGAAGAATAGTTCTTCAGAGACAGAACTTTAGAGCAAAAAAAATGTATATGGAGCCTTTAAGACCATGCTTGCAGGATGTTAACAAAACTGTCAGTAAGCCCTTAATGTTCTCCAGTAGGCTGAGTTCACATTGTAGAATGTAAACATGTCATAAGTTCAGACGGTGGGTAAGAGATTAACATTGCCATCAAAAGGTCATTTCACAAATGTTCAATTTCGTGATTTCTGTTCGTAACTAAACCCATTCACTTTTTCAATTACAACAAAAAACTGCATAGACATAATACTTTAGCTGAAAAACATTACCTGATAATATCATGTTATTACCTGTTATCATGGCATTTCATGATAATATCACATAATTTTGTGATAGTTGTAAATTAAAACGTGATGCAGCTGAAAAATAATAAAGTAGAGGCAGTAATGAGCTTGCAGGTTTGCAATTTTAAACAAAAAGTCAGTAGGCCTTTTTCTAAGCCGTTTGGATAAATTTTGTGTTTTGCAATGAAATGTGAATTAGTGATCTACATACTGGTACCTCACAGTTTCTCCCTAAATACATGGAAAAAACACAATATGTCTACTTTGAATATCATTGGCCTGTCGCAATCATGTGACCACAGCTAATATCTGTTAGTCTAAATTTGGAGCGCTATAGTCCGACCACGCGTTAATCCTATAATTTCCATCATTTCCAAACCTATACATATCTTTGTCCCAAACTAAAGCTGTCTGTCTTTATGTGGCGCTCCTTGACGATTCCCAAACAGGAAACGGCATAAAGCTGCTCCAGACTCCGGAGCAGCCTTCAGCTCTCTCTGCTGCTGTCACGCGCCTGTCTTGCCAATGTTTCACTTCATAACAAAGTGTCTGAAAGTTGGCACACACATCCGACTGCTCATCATGGCATCACATAGAAAAGTGCTGCTGCCTGAGAGTCTTTTTGACATGTATAACTCAATACCGGGGAAGGAAACTTGTTATCTATGAACTGATATTCAGTTATTGTATTCTTGTTCCTAACATTTTTAAGTCAGCATGCCTTCTGTTTGACTCTATTCAAAGGTATATGTTGTACAGAACTTGAAATTTGTCGTTGTGGAGTATTATTAAATGAATTAAACACTACATTTTAAACTGTATTGAGATACTAGAGAACTTATGTGATTCTCGATACTGATTTAAATACTACATTGATGAAAAAAGCAGCTTTATTGGTCAAATCTAATTCTACTGAGACTTACATAATTGATAAAATAGAACTAATTAAAATCAACTGATTTATTTTTTTCACATAAACCCATCTGAGAGTCTTTAGATTGAATAGGTTTTGGATTTGATAGTGTCAGAATGAAGGCCTTAAAAGCATTAGATTTCTTAAGAAAATATTGCATTTCAAGAATATTCATCTTAAACTTGCTTGATTTTGTTTTAGTAGTGTGTTTTTTGTCAGAATGATTTCATACTTTACGTTTGTGCTAACTTTGTAAATATGTCTTTACAACAGTGTGTAACACCATCAATATACTGTATCCAAAAATATGAATTAATGTAAGTTCTATTGTTGGTTCACTTTCCCCGATCGTGTATACTAGGGCTGGACGATCTGGGAAACAATTTTGTCATGACTTCCAATCTCGATTTGATTTAGTTCGACCTTTTTAAAAACAAAATAAAAATGGCTTTTATGAACATAGACATGACATGACACCCAATTTCCCTGCCCTATTATCTTTTTTCCAGGTCTGTTGACGTCCTTTTCAAAATTTGCACAAATGCTAATCCCTATAACTTTATTAATCAGTCAGTCCAAATTAGGGGACAAGTCTTCAGAATTGTCTTTAACGGTTAGTTGCAGCTCTTCATGATCAGTAATTGGTTAACAAGTATGTTAACAGTATGTTTTTATTGTTATTTTTCTAACTGGAAGTGTTCCAGCGCTCTTCAAGAGAGATCACAGAGCAGTGAGACAGCGGCAGGCCTCAACACACATTCTAGCTTTAACTTTAGAACTGCAACAAACTATTAGTTGGGCAATTATTCTTTTGATTATTGGATTAGTCGAACTGAAAAGTCACTTAAATACAAGATTTAGCAAATTTTGACCTACGGTTATGTCGCTTAAGAATCCTCTAAAAGTTCAGATTTACAAGCAAAGTGTTAGCATCAAAAAACATAAAATTTAACAATTTTTGTAGCTTATTATCATCACTTTTCAGTCTGAGCGTTTTCACACTTCATGACATGTTTTGAAACCCGCATAAAAGTATCATATCTATATTATCTTTGTACTAAAAAATTACTTTAAGAGAACACTATTTGGCATTTTTAGGATCAAGTACTTCCCTTGGTACTGAAAGTTTGAAATATAATAGCAATTTACAGTTATTTACAGTTTATCAACACCGGTACAAAGACCAGTTAACAATTATTCAATTATTAAATTAGTTGACGATTATTTAAAAAAATTGATTAGTTGCGGTAAGGGATGGGACGATTCACTTAAGTCACCATTCAGTTTTCAATTTTGCATCCACATTTTTGTTAATCTATATTAACATGTTTTGTTTTTTACCTTAAGAGACAAAATAAACATTATAATTTACAATTAAAGCAAAGCGACTGTTGTTAGTGCTCAGAACCTGTAATTTGTATCAACATTTGAACTGTAAACAATAACACTTATTGTACATTTTAGAGTTCCATATCAGTTGTTAACACAACATAATAATTCACTTTCAGACAGGTCTTGCACAAGGTCACACATTGTTTCTTCAAACCTTATGACTATTCTTGTATTATTGTGTGTATTATACAACTACAGAGTGTGTATAAGTCAGTGGCTGCATAGGCATAACAGACGTTTTTCTCCTCCTTAGCTTGAACAGGTAAAACATTGATAGCTCACATTCTGCTATGCATTTAGTCATGATTATTTGGTTCATCGATTAACCATGAACACTTCTAGTCTAAATGCAGCTTTTAGTAAACTAATGATGAGAGAAAAGTTCTGTTTTATTTTACATTTTAAGAAAAGTTACCCTTAGATTTGAGTCACAACAAGCTAGCAGATGTAGTGCTGCGTTGTCTTGGGAAATCTCCTCTCCGTAACACGCATGAGGCACAGTTTGCATCGTGAATAAAGAGGTTTATGTTCCAGCTCTGTGTTTTGAACTGCAAATAAGGCTTTAACAACCTCATCGCGGGCTTTTACGCCTATCTGCTCGTATTTGACAACCCCACAGCAAACAAGGAAACAATATAAACATGCGATTTGTGGCTTGGTTAGCCATTCAGCGCCTGTGGTCATGAATCCCAGAGCTGGCGAGCGGGAAACGCGCCGTGTTCACACTTTACACATGGCTTCAACAGCGTCATGGATCGTGAACTCAACATAATGCCTCGGCTTACATGTGCTACATTTGCTGCCAGCCAGTCTTGTCGCCGTTGAGTTATGGTAATGACTAGAGGGATCGTTTCCGCGGTAACCTCTAGTAACTAATGTCCAGTCTCAGCCATGTTGTGCTGGAAAGGTTGACCAAGACATAAACTCAGACATTATTGTAAGTATACTTGAAAAGGAATACCAGTCAACAAAATCAGACCATGGCCCATTTGGTCTGTTTGAATCAAATAATACAATAGGCCTATTTTATTTTGTATAGACAAAAGTAGCTTTCTCATTGGCTGTGCTTGGATACACAAGTTTTTTTGTCTCTAAAAATGTATTCTTAAGTATAAAATAGCCCAAAAATAAAATACAGTATATGGACATGTATGTGCCGAAAATTTCGTGAGAATAAGATGGACAAATTTAAACTCCAATATTTTTTGTAGGTACTTTAGTCTTGAATAATGATGATGAGGGTCCATTTTAATCTACTCCATGTATACCTTTGTTTTTCAACGTATTCTCATTGCTTGCGTGTAAATACCACGTTATGGCAAATTGGGTGTCATGACAACGCTTCTGCCTTTTTTGGCGTGCAATTACATGTTTATTTTTTCTATCGTGGTATGGACATGTGATGTGGTTGAGGACAAACGGGAGGTACTTTGGGGGTTAAGTCACTTTTTTTTTGCAGTAAATCTAAGAAATGTGAGTTCCACATTGCAAAACAGGAAGTAAAATTGCTCTCACAAATACTTAATCGTTTGAATATTTTGTTTGCATTTGTTTGAGTTATTATAATGACTAGAGACAATGTGGATTCTGTTGCCGTGGCAGTTTCATCTAACGAGTAGAGAGGCAGCCAAATTGTAATTGAAAATCATGTAAAAACAAGGTAAAATAATTTATATTAATTTAACATATAAATACATATTTTCGGTCCTCATAGAGAGACTCGTTTTCTTTCTGTGTCTGGGCTCTGAATTGTATACATAAATATTCTGCCTAAATCTGTTAGATTTGATGGGGATTGTGTACCATCACACTACATGAACACAAGTATTGATCGTTATTGTACTTCAAAGCTATTGTCATATACAAATTTGATAAATAAGACTAAAAGTATGTTTTTTCAAGATTTTTCACATTAGTTTAGTTGAACAGAAACAGTATTTACTGTACAAATACAGAAAATCTTTATTAACAAAGTTAACAAGAGAAAAAATAGCTTCTTATTAGTTTGTATGAGATCTTTAGTTACACAAGATGGCTGCCGGAACTGGACTTTCGTTGCTATTGGTTGCAATCAATGTACTAATAATAACTCATTGGTTACATATGTCTACTATCTTGTTATTTATTTATTTTTCTCCTGGTGTTCCACTCTCAATATGGCCGCCGCAGCTGCCACAACAACAGAACCAACATTCTCTCTAGTCACTTTTATAACTGATTGGATCTCACCAAACAAACCAGCTTTTTCTCTCCCACTTGTTCATTTCCTTTTTTTTTTTTTTTTTTTTTTATTTTCACTTTCTGTCCATGTAAACCATCTGCCATTTTCCGCCTTTTGCCACCAATTAGATTTTTCGGCTCATCCATCTGTCCACGCGGGAGACATGAGGGAGAAAGAACCATCACAGGCCGTCATGTCCAACTCTGGGACACTCTGCCCGAACAAACCTCCTCCCCTTTCCCCCCCGAGCCACGTCAAACAGTTGATGAGATCGTTGGTGTTCTCTGAGGCGTGCATGGTAAGAACTCGGCGCCCTTTTCTGTCCTCCGAGCCTGTTAACGTCGGGGATATTTATGAATTTGCTTGTGAGGGTTATCGCCGCTACATTGAAATGCAGGTTAATAGAGCGCGGGTTTTTTGAGGTTGTCGTAAATTATAGATCTTCTAATCAACGTTTTTTTTTTCGTTTCATTCTTGCTTTATTTAATTATTTCAATCTTAGATCTACTTGGCATTTATCCATAAGCAATACCACACATGACGTGATCTTTTAACTTAGTCACTGTGTTGTTTTTTTAGCAGTGACCATAATTTGCAAAGCTTTATATAAAACAGAGCACACGGGCAACTTTCACAACATACGCTATACAGTCTTATGTTTTGTTGCTTTCATAGCCAAACCAGCACCGCAATAATTGTGGATTTTTTACTGGAACACTTCTCCCAACTTGGAATTCCTGTTTGGAAGTCAGAACATTTCAGAGCCCAAGGTAGAAAATGCTCTAGCTAGATATAGTTTTCTCACTCACACATATTCTTTATTTAAATTAAACAATTCTGCTTGAAAAATAAGATGTTAAAACAGCTGCTTTACTTTTAATTCCTGTTACTGGGAGTTATGGGGTTTATGATTCTTTCCATTTTCAGAGCTAAACAATGCATGTTGCACTACAGCTGCGGCATCGAGTACATATCTTAAACAAATGCAGATGTTAATAAAAAGTAACTTCCTAAACTATGTCTATAAACACATTTCAAGCAAAGCTGGCTGCTGGAAAAGCAAAGAAGCATAATGATAGGAGTTGTTTTTTAGGGCTGTGGTAAGTGTTCTGGCCTCAATGCAAATAGTTCCTGGTAT
Organism: Mugilogobius chulae; assembly: GCA_038363315.1. Lineage (NCBI taxonomy): Eukaryota > Metazoa > Chordata > Actinopteri > Gobiiformes > Gobiidae > Mugilogobius > Mugilogobius chulae. The sequence goes on along the minus strand of CM076402.1, from coordinate 42,496,777 downwards.
CGATTCCCAGGCGGTTCTCCCTGTGTCTACGTAGGTTTCCTCCAGGTGCTTTGGTTTTCTCTATATTCTTTACTTCTTTACCAACTCTCCTCTCCCAGGGCTACAGATGCAAATCAGGTCTGGTACAAACATATCTACCATTGTGCTGATAAACCTTTAAAGTGCATAAGAAAGGTTAGACCATATTTTCAGCAAAACACCGTGAACATGATTGAATTCAAGATTTCACCAAACATTTTGCTTGTTTTCACCTAAATGTATGATGCTTGTAGTTGTATTTTGTCCAGCAAATATGACATATGTAGAGGGGAACCCACAACTGTTATTTAGCAATCACACTGTAAATGTGGGCCAAAACCCACATAAATGACACAGATTTTATGATTTGACAAAGGACAACATTGTGTAACACTTAATGATTCTTTGTGTTAAATGATTCTTTAAACTCCCAGAAATCTGTCAGTCTTGTGTAAATTGTCTGGTGGTGGTGCTTGCATGTAGGCCAGGGCAATTCAATTAACTTTTCCCGAGGGCCAGATTTTTCAGAAAGCCCTGGACTACTGTAGTTAGATTACAGCACGTGAACAATATTGCCAACATTTTTGGATTGCCGTACAAAATATCCATCTGTTTTAGTAATGTTAGTCTCTACTGCTATAGCCTCTGATTTGAATTACTCTACAAAATGTCTAAACCAGCCCTGAACCAGAATTAAACAAGGACTAGACCAGTACTAGCCAAGTCTGACCATCATTAAGCCAAACCCGATCTGTACAAAAGCAGAATTACATTTACAGAACAAAAATGGGACCAACTCAGGCTAAGATACACCTAGAATTAACTTTGCAAAAAATAAATAATGTATAGTTGCAGTTTTTGAAAGATGGACCGAGGGCCAGATCAGATCTTTAAATGGACCCTACGGCCTACGCATGTTCTTTTTCTTTTTTTCTGTTCTTTTTTTCCATTTGATTGCTATGTATGGCTATCATATTGTTGCTCAATTATATAATTTTCTGAATTGATGCTTGAGTGTGGGTGGCACAGGTTTATAGTCACAAGAATGGAATCTTTCTCCACAAGATCGGACCCAGAACACCTTGTTTCTATAATCAAACAAGATGCCTTTGTTTCTGCATTCATGGGCGTAAACTACAAGAGAAGTTTCACATTGACTGCGTGTGGACAAAAAAAGAAAACATGCTTGTGAAACTTGTGATGTGGTAATAGTGAGAGAGGAATTAGAAAGGCTTAAATACAATACAGGACATTACATATTTGACTATTTTTACATTATGCACACCAGTTTTAAACATCAAAAAAGTCGCTCAGCAAGCTGCAAAAACAAAATTCAGAAATGCTTTTCGTTTTTGGCTTAAATAACGCAAAAGGCATCTGATTTTGTTAAGTGTAAATAGTCTTAATGGGTTGTTGTTTTGAAAGCGCAGAAATTCAGTGCCTTTTATGTGCCGTGCAAAACATTTCACTTTTATCATTATTTTCATAAACAAGACAAATTATCTCTGCCAATCCTTTGAGAAACTTACAAAATATTATTGTTTGCTCAAACTTGAACTTTGACCACCTGTTTTTCTCGGAGCGCTGTTTCCCTCCTGCAGTTATCAGCATAGAATATCAAAGGAACACCAAGTCTTTTTAATTGGTTTGTTTGCTGAATGCCAGTCACACCAAAGATCATTGGTCTTTAAATAGGCACGCTTTTAATGAACAAAAAGAAGAAAAGATGATAATGTGGTACATCGAGGTGCAAAAGTATAATTTTGTTCATTCCAGATTATTCCAAAGGAGCTGGAGTTGCAGAAGTCTGTGTGGCTTTTTTCTCTATTCTGGCGAAAGTTAGTTTGCAGTGTCCTGTGTAAGGCCTTGTCGACTTGAAGGTGAGATCACAACCTTAGTTTTACATCTGTTTTGCATAATTTACAGATCTATCTATGAAATAGAAAATGCTCCTTACTGCATCACAAGCCTGAGCCTGTTATATTTGACCCTCAACATGTTTAAGAGAATTACTAAAGCATGTGACTGCTGTATTCTTAATAAAAATCACTAAAAAAAACTAGCATTTATTTTACAAAATCATCATCATTAAAATTAATTTCAAGAGCAGTTAAAATTGCTCGATCTAAATATTTTAGCATTGATTTTTAGAAATATAAGACATTGTTTTCCTTGATTCAAACAGTTTCGAAACTGGTTTGAAGACATTACTGTTTGTCCAGTGTTTAAGAACATTATATTTACTTCATTGTTTAAATACAACAGCCAAACTCACCCGTAATTAGTCCGAAATACTTATATAATGTACAGTATGCAAGCAAACGACTCAACTTCAAATTAGGTCTGGGCAATATTGTGATAAAAATCGAATCATGAACTCATCCCTGTAACAATCTGCTGTCTGTTTAAATATTTACTGTTTTTCCCACCTTTTATGGATCGGCTTAAGAATTGCCATGTCCACATTTTAATAGCATTTTTTTTTTTTTTTTTTTTTGGAAAGTCGCTTTTGAATTTTGACCATTACAAGTTGTGGTTTTGGGGCTACACTTTCACATGATAGAATTGTTTGTTTTTTTTTTCAAGTTTGACCCACAAGACTGGAGTGTGAATTTTCAGCATATTTCCATGTCTATAGATATATGTACTGGACGGTGTAGTCCTCATTCATCCAGGAGTGATCCATAGTAGAAGTCCTCAAAGTAGTCATCTGGACAGTGTTTCCGAAGATCAAGACGTTTCGACTCTCATCCGAAAGTCATTTCAATCTTCGGATGAGAGTCGAAACGTCTTGATCTTCGGAAACACTGTCCAGATGACCACTTTGAGGACTTCTACTATGGATCACTCTGGATGAATGAGGACTACACCGTCTTGTTGCCAAGAACTTTGGGAGAAAAACTGAAGTTGATTCAGATTGAAAATGACTTTCGATGAGAGTCGAAACGTCTTGATCTTCGAAACACTGTCCAGATGACACTTTGAGGACTTCTACTATAGTATATGTACTGTTAAATTATTCTAGAATCACTGACACTGTTTTGTGATGACACACAACGTTCTTTTATTAACATTTTACTGAATGAGTAGAGTTGCCTGTTTTGGGCTTTTTTAAATACTTGGTCACTTGTTTCTTTCTGAAAATCTGGCAACGCTGGTAGTGAGTAACGGCTGGAATTAACTTTCTGAAAAAGCGGATGATTTTTTTCACCTCAAAGGCAATTCGAAAAGACAAGCTAGAATTGTGATAAAAATGAAATTGTGATCTGGCTCCAAGAAAATTATGTTATACAATTTTTTGCCATATTGCCCAGCTCTACTTTAAATTACTTTTTTTTGTCATTTTAAACAATGTTACTTACTGACTTTTTGACTTGTAAAATTTAAAATGTCTTACCACCACTTGTCTGAATTTGAAAATGGCCCTCAATGAAAAATAATTGTCCACCTCTGCGTTACATCTACTACATTTTGAACCCTGGTCTTGAAATATAAACAGAAATATGTCATTTTAATCTTTTTACATCAGTTTAGTTCACCTGTCATGTTGTTTTTCAGAATATTTACTGACTTCAAATGAAATTTCTAATAGATTCTATTTTTTAGAACGTTTCATGTCTTCTCGTTTGGTAATTGTCTGTGTCACCGTCACAGCACCACTGGTGTTCTGGTCAGCTATATGTATGACATATCATGTTCACTGCTTCATATGGACACTCACATTTATTGAGCCACCTCCATGTTTATGCAATGACATCCTCATTTTTGATCTCTTCTTTGTTTGTGTTGCTATTTTAGGCTTAGCGTTGCCCTAGTTTAGACCTTGAATAGACCTGTTTTACATTTGGCGGTACTGATAAGACCACTAATGTTTTTTTCGTTTTTTTAAGCTCATATATTACATTTGGATGGATTAATGGATGTATTATTTGCAAATGTCATGCCAGGTTCCCAACAAGCCCAAAATGGCCGCGCTAATGGAGATCAGTTTGTACATAAAAAGCAGCTGTTCGGCGAAGGTAACATGCACTCGCTCTTACCGCTTTGTATCTTTGTTTGAGAAGAGCATTTGACTATATTTAGAGTTCAGGCTGGCGTCCAAGCTTTTGTCTGTTCCAACAAAGCTCCGGGCTGCTCACAGCTCACATTAACCTCCTGATTGTGGTCACACTCGGACCCTGTCGGCTTCCTCCCCGCTGCCCGAGCCCCCGAGGCTTCTGGAGGGTTCACCGACTGAGCTTTTTTACAACATTCTGCTGCTTATTTCACTTTGCCATAACCCTTGTTTTGTTGCTCTCCTTTAAAACTCAAGTGTACGCTGTGGGAATGCTCAAGAGAAGAGTGTTTTACAAGTGAGAGACAAGTCGCAAAAGGAAAAATAGACCTTGGCATTTAAAATAATTGCTTCTCTTCTTCAGGCTGCGTTGGGAAAAACACACAATCTTCAATAGATTTAAGCTTTCAGTGGTCGCTTTTTTCAGAAGTCTTTTTACTCGAGATCATGTCAGATGTTTGTACTTTGACTTGTGAGACGTATGAAAGAAGTTTTGTCAATCAGCCTTTTCAGCCTTGTGTTTGTCCCGCACTGTTTTATGTCAGGGTTTGATTAGAATGTCCCTTATTTTTATGTTTGTAATATTATCACCAGACTCAATTTTCATCTGCCTAATTGCAGTCACTACTTGCTTATGTTAGCATTGGAAAAACTAGCTTTTGGTTATTTACTCATAGTTATTGTTGTCAGTAGATGTCATGCTAACACCAATCCTGATGAAAATTCCTTCGCAGATGCAAAAGTTAAGTTGTAAAAGATGCCAAAGGTCCAAAAAACTAAATCTATTTGCTTGTATTGCAAATGTAAACTACTTTAAATATGGCTTTATTTGCAAATTTTTACTCTTAAGTCTGCATATCTTCAAAGCAACATACACATTATTATTATAATTTGTTCTACACTGAACAAAAATATAAGCACAACATTTGTTGAACAGAACTGAACAGAAAGATGTATTGTCATTGTCACAGATTACAACAAAATTATATTTGGAGTGAGCCTTCAGGCCGCTGTACTTTTTGCGCCGCCACTTGCTCTTCCAAACATGAAATTGCAAAGCTTGCATACAAAAACACAACAACACATCACAAAACACAGTACATGTACAGTAGTCATGTGATGGGATTTTTTGTGACGAGTGTTTCGGGGAACGAACGGAAAGAGGCGGCAGACGTCATGGACCAGGGATTGTAGGGGAGGGCCATGGCAGAGATGTTTACAGAACAGTCTGTGCCAGTGACTTCCATCTGAGTCTGAGAGTGTGTTTGGAAGTAAAAGCCAACACAAACTGATTGTTTGCAGTTGCTGTGACATGATCCTGAAGAACATTGAAAGCATTGGAGATAAAAAACCACACTAGTGCCAAACACAATTCTCCCTGGAGGATGGAAGGGAGTGGGGTGGTATCAAATTAATATAATCCATATTTAGACTGAAATGAATCAGTCAATCAATCAATCAGTGAGTCCTGGAATCTCAGTGTTGGCTCCACAACTTTCCTTTTTTCCTGTTTTATGAGCTGAACCCAAAGTATAAATCATTTCTATAACACAAACGAGACTCATTTTCTGAGATAATCCATCCCACAGTCTCACAGGTATCGAGATTCTGATTAGACAGCTTGAACTTTGTGCCCTGACTGGCCACAATAAAAGACACTGAGTCAGAAGAGCGTGTACTATCCACCAGATCGTTGTCCGCTCTGAATGTTCATTTTCTAGCTGTCTTCTAAGACAATTTGGAAATACAACCAACTGAATTTACATGTATAGCTTTGTTGGTGTTTTTGGAGAATTTAAATTTCCTTCGTTCGGATATCGATGTATGAAAGTTGCTTTATCTGGTCCCATGATATTGGTTCAACCATCAATTGGACGTTTCATAATGTTTGAATTTTTGCCCACATAAAGTTGTTATTTGCACAATAAGTAACAGTAATGCCTTAACCAGTTTCAAGAATTAAAAAAGCTATTTTTAGTTTACACTGATATCGTCGATAAATTAGCAAATCTGTATCTGAACTAAAAAAATGGATCAGTGCTCCCAAGTCTTAATAATACCCGTATGTTGGAGTTGTCATATCACTTCACATCTTTGTTTTTTTCACTCAAACTTGGACTATTTCTGGCTTGTCGTTCCTCACGGACGTCACTCTTTTTCCTCCTCCTGTGTTATTTTCTTCCTTCATGAATGGCAGCCTGTTGTCACAAGCAGACTGTTGTGTTCTACTGTATGATCTAGTGAAGTCCAAACTGACACGTCTGTCTGCAGAAGCCTTGTTCTGTGAGCTGCTGTGATGATGTGGGACAGTGTTTGTGTCTCAGTCAATATCTGACACTCTCCAAACACAATAGTGATGCTGCCTGTTCAGTTACAGAGAACTCACACTACTAATTACATGATGACAGTCTGTTTCTTTTGTTGAAATAAAGTCTTTTCCTTGTATTAAGTGATTTAAGTAGAGCTAAATATACATCATAATCAGCCTTTTGTTATTTTTGTATCTTAGGTTATTTAATGAAACTTATGAGCTTATTTTACAGTTATTATTATTCATATTAGTTAATGTTATCTGGGTAAAACTGAGCATCGGTACTGGCACCTAACCTGAGATAAAATTAGGGTAACTAACTTTTTTAGTTGTGAATTAGTGTGTTTTCCACAAAAAGTGTATGATGATAAACGTAAAAATATGCGGTCGTGGGTGACTGGAGCCTTTCCCAGTGACTTTGTGCTTTAGGCGAGAGAATATGCCATGTGTTGCAGCATCAGTTCATTTCTATGGTAGTTGTAAAGAGGTATTTGTGAATAATAACACCCTTATCCTAATCCTAACCTACCCCAAGCCCAGTGCTGAATTTACACATTTTAGTAACTTGAACTTACCCATTAAACCTTAAGAAAATGTCCCCAAGTGGCTTCAAACAAAACTCTTGTATAATTTACACTATGAAAGAGTGTGTTCATTTTACTCTTTTTCATATCGCACAATATACACGACATGACATACTGTATATGCATAAAAATACACGAATTCATCCTCATCATACGCTGTTTATGTGTTGTGGTAAACATACGCTTTCTTGTGAGAAAGAGCCAGAGTACCTGGAGAAAACTCATAGTGACAGAGGGAGAACATGCAAACTCCACCCAGAGATCGTGAGATGTTGATTTGGCTGGAGCTGGGAGTCGAACCCACAATCTCCTAATAGATTGTGGACTTAGCTAATGACTCTGGTTCAGTCCACATCACAGACAGATTTACACAACTCTATGCCCGTTTATAGTTCTTAAATCCTACAAAGCCTTTTACAAACTAGTAAAAGGTGGACAAACATATGAATCATTTATTCATCAGCATAAAAGTACCCTCACATATCACACTCCAGATCCCTTTCATTTGATCTTTTACTTTGTAAGAGTGATTGAATAAATCCTTAATAAAAAGCAATCAAATGAAATGAAAAGTTGAATGCTGTGAAACGGTTCATTAAAAGCTCTTGCATTGGCGCAGCAGCTGTTCACAATGGTAATGTGAAGACCTTAGCGGTTGCCTAGACAACAACCTTTTGGGGATGTTTATTTAAAGCAGGACAAAACACAAAATTTGTACCGTCAACAAGCATTTTATGTGGCCATTTGCTCTTTTATTTAATCACACTGGTCACAATTACAGAATTAGTCTGGTACACTAAGCAAATGGACACTTGCCTCTAAAAGGTGTTTTGTGACTTCTTGAATACAGAATGATTTATGCAAATTCACCTCAGGGGAATTATTGGATATATTAATTACTGTTAATGCCTTGAATGGTCAATTGTAAAAACATTATTCAGCTAATCCTTGGTTCTATTGGTGTCGTAAAACATTGTATACTGAAAATAATTGAAAAAAAAAAAAAAAGTTAAAAGTAACACCTTAGACAAAATACACTTTAGTCAGTCTCGGTAAGGAAGGAACAAAGTCTTTATGTAATAGTTTTAGTGAATGCTAAATGAATACCCAAACCATCTTATTGTTAACTCCTTCATTTACTAAGCCTCTATTAACTTTTCATCCATTAGTACCAGCTACAATGTTGTCAATGGTTAAACACTTTATTAGGAATTGCTTAACGGTGCACTGTGTAACTCTGTGGAGGTTAAAAGGCTACACAATTCAGTAGAATTAGAAAGTTAAAAATATACTTTGGGACATTCTGAACAGGGATAAATATACAGTATTTTATGCTATAACAGGAAAAAAAATCAACTAAAGGAACCGCAGGTCTGTTTAAAAACAACAACAACAACAAAAAAAAATGTCTGCAATGTCCTGACTACATCTATTGGTGTTGTTAGCACAACTCGCTCCTAACAGCTGTGAAAAAAAACACATGTTAGTGAACAATTTGGAGACTCAGAATGCATTAGCTAAGTGAGCAAAACATGTGGACTGATGTAAGAAGTTTAAAGTTCATTATTTCTGTTTGTTTGCATTTATAAAGAAGCAAACATCAGTTAAAGTCCCTTCAAGAATACATAAGACTTTGCACCCATCGCAACTTAAGTTCTTCCAGCTGTCTTATGGTAGAAAATGCAGTGTGATGTGTGATGTTGACAGGATGAGTGCTTCAGACATGTTGAGAGGCGAGATAAAGGCGGAGGGTGGGAACGCTCAGGCGTGGAAAAGCCGTGGCGCACGAGGAGAGGGTGATTACATTGTCCATCAGGCCACAGGACGGCCCGCATCAGCCCACACGATTGATGTTTGACAGAATAATTAGAAAACTGTCTCTGCCTGTAATCACTGGAGCTCATCTTGCCAGAGAAGACTTCCATTCCGTCGCCCTCTCTCTCTCTCTCTTCGCCTCACACACACACACATTCGCAGAGAGGGGAGTATCTGACTGTTATGTGGGACACCGTGTTTGATGGAGTGTTCCTGTTTATTCTCAAGCAGCCCAAAGAGTTGATGTGCAGTGGGAGGGTGGCGCTGACCGTTTGAAAGGTCCTGCTGCCACGCTTTATAGACTGAAGGAGAATGAATTAGGTGCACTTTTACTGCAGCTGCTGGCAGAATGAATGAGAAGTGAGATTTGAGACCCCTCTGACTGTTTGGACCGCGAGGCTTGTGGCTGTGTTATTTTGCTGCACAGTAACGTGAAGAGTTACCGGGTGCTTTTTCTCCGCTTTATTAGTGGGAATTGCAAATATTTATGGATGTGAAAAACGGCCCGAGCAATGGTCATATCAAGATAGGTTAAAGTATTAAACTTGTGTAGAAATAAAGAGACTTCAAGACAGAATCAAATCAAAATTAGAAGCAAATTTTAACATACTTGTTCCAAATCTGATTAGAAATACATTACATTTTAACCCTATATATGGGCAAGGATAGGTGATGGGTGAAAACAAGGATCTTCTGAACACCTGAGGGGCAGTTATACGACAATGAGTTTTCACAAATCCGAAACGTTTCTATGTCAGATTGGCTTCTCTTTTACACAACAACAAGCTACGTGTTCATTAAATCGGCGTTTCTCTGGATACGATTCAAGAGGTAGTTTTCCACGGAGGTTCAGTGGAAACAAGCAACAGCATTTCTTAACTGCCTGAAGAGGAGGAGTCACAAAACAAATCTCCCAAAGCTTCTCCGGGTGCTGATTTAGAAGAAAAGAAAGTTTGAAGTGCTCCACAACAAGTATTATTCAACCGTGAAGCGCAGGACAGCTATCCAAATGTCTGTGCCCGGTAAAAGCGAGCTGTCTACCGCCACCTCCTGACGCGAACTACAGCATTTTCGGTCTATCTGTGTTTCAATGTAAAGTAAGATTAGCTTGCTACAACACCTTTTAACTGTGAGCACAAAATGTTACGACTGTGCCGATTTTCTGAGGAACGTTGTCTTGTAAACTAGGCCTGAGTGTCAGCTGTGGGACTATACAAGATTGCTGAAACATGCATGAATCAATCCAGTTATAACTTGATGAGATATTGCGCAAAAAGTGGATTTTACATAATGTTCCTTTAAAATGCACAATTATACTTTAATGTTCCTTACCTGCATGCCAGACATCTGCTACAGACTGAGATGTGAAATTAGTCTATGGGGGGTCGTCCTTACAAGAAACTCTCTGTCTCAATCCTACCCATTGTAAATGCATCTCTTTCACTGTGAATCCACGCTGCTGCCTTGCTTGTTCTGTTGTGTAAGTGTTATTTAGGAGGCTGGCCTTTCCACTAGGAGAGGCTTCTGAGGGGACAGACTGGGGAATGGAAGGCCTGAGACCTGACCTGACGGACAAGAACCAAGGACAGGACTTTCAATTATGCATAATTGTACACACTTGTATATAATCATGCTTTAGGGCTTGGATTACTCTCTAAGGCCTTGTTCACATGAAGAGAAAATGATGATAAGTTGGCAAACAAATTGCATAAACATGGAGCTGTTTAAGGATTTGTGAGCGTCCACACGAATTAGCCTGAAGTCGGTGTAATGCCTGTAACTCACCAGAGTGTGACGCTGTGACACTGACACAGAAAGTCACAAAACTAGAGGAAGACTTTACTCTGAGCGTGCGCAGAAAAGTTGCTGAATGTAAACAGAATTTTTTTTAAACTTAACAAACATTTTCAACGAACAACGTGGAACTAAAACCTACAGAATGGACACAGAAAGTGAATTTATGCTTCACATGTCTTTGGAATATTTTGACAAAGCCTCAAAACGGATTTAGCGAAAGTTATAGTGGATTTATTTAATTTTTCCCTGTCTTCAGTGGTTTATGTTGCAATACTGAACATCATATAAAGGTCAGTACATTCTGCAGATGAGACGTTATTCTGGGGCAGTGATCTCATCATAAAAAAAAAAAAAAGTTGCGAATACAGCGTAACTGCGAAGAGCTAAACCAGAGTTTTGAAATCTTTTCACTCTAGGACCCGGTTTCAGAAATGTTTGTTTCAGTGTCCTGAAACTCCTGCTTTGTGTGAACGATGTGTTTTTTAGGTCAAACGAGTTTGTTTTCATACGGACAAGGTCTAGAGATCTTGATTTTTAACATGCAACTTTACACAACATTAATTATATTTATTTTATTAATAAAAAGTAAAAAGCAAATTTATGTGTTTAAAAGCAAAACAATTCTACAAAAACACTGCAGACTCAAATAAATGTGTGGATGTTTAGGTTTGATTTATAATATATTTATTGAACTACTTATTTGAATAATTACAAGTCCTACTTAAGGCTTGATAAGAAATTAAAGGACACATTACATTGCTTTCTTATCAAAACAAAACTGGAGCTCCGTCCCTCTTAGCCTCTGAAAACACTATTCTGAATGTCCCAGTTAACTGTTTTTAAGTCCATAAAACAGACGTAGTTTGAGCACTTCTGCAACAATAGCATCAGGCAAGATCAGTTTGTTTGTTTTTCCTGTGTAACTTGCAGTCAGTAGATGGAACTCTAACTCATGATGGTCAAATGACCATCATTTCATTATACTTCTAAAGCTTAACATTTCTAAGTAAAGCTACTCAAGAGCATGCTTTAAATCCAAGAACAATACACATTATATTAGTCTCATAATGGCTTCCACTTTAAAACTTTGAGACAGCCACAAAGGCCTCTCACAGTGCAACAATCAAAAGACTTTAGCTCTGATGTGATCTTTCTAATCATTGTGCCGTCCTAAAGAGAGAATCAGGCCGACACTAAGCGTACGACACATTCATCTCTGCAGCTGGACAAACTTTTGGATCTTTTCACGGCTTTGAAGAATTGACAAAAGCCGGTATTACTTCCGCAGTTTATTTGAAAACTATTACTTTCTGAATTGTGGGACTTGACAAGTGACGTGATGTAGCTTTTGCAAGACTCTCCAAAAGCACCTTGAATACAAATGAACCAAATTGAATATCTATGCGGTATATAGCTGTTATACATAATCATTCCATCATTTCCACCCCATCAAAGTGCGCTGCCAGCATTAAGACACCAAAAGCGGCCCGGGAAATGGCTGTGCTCGCTTGTGTAACCCTGAAATCTAACTCCATATTGGATGTGCCACTCAGCAGCTTGGTGGAACATGCCAAACGGAGTCACGGGGGATGAGAGGACTTTACTGCGCCTTTGAACAAACCAACAGAGATAGAAAACCATCATGTCTTATGCCTGCTCAAACAACTGTGAAACCTCTTATAGGAAGTCCTTATAGTACCTTTGGATAGTGTAAAGTCGAGGTAAAATAAGCTTGGAAGATGTGTTTGGCTGAAATACGATAAATATCTACAACAACAGAAACAACAAATAAAGGAATAATGTTAAAAAGGCACACAAATGACAGGGACATGGAGGTTTCTTTCCCATTTCTCACTGACACAGACTTTGGGTTCACACGCACAGTTGGACTCATATTTCTCTGCTTAAAAAGGATGTGTTTGAGTCCGGCAAGGACGCAAATGTATAAATGTATGTCTTTAGAATTGGATATAATTTTTAATATACTCTATGTCCTAAGAAAAAACATTGGCGTAAAACTTTAGTCATGCAGGTCTGAGTGATAAAAGGTAATAAATTGAGTTTGTTTTGTTCTTTCATACTAATCTATCTCAGTTTTTATGACCCCAAGCTAATCACTTTTGCACACTTAGATGGCAAAGTGTAAACTTTTTGTGTCTCTAGCCCTAATATTTGCAGAGAAACTTGTAGTTGAAGTCTTAAAAATATAGTCATGACATGAACCTTTTAACAGACTCATTTAACAGACTAAATGGTCCAAAACAGACTTCTTGTCTTCCATGCCAACTTGTCAAAAATTTTACTTTTAGTCACTGTGACTTGTTGGTCACAAGTCTTAAAGTTGGGGTAACTAACTTTTTTAGTTATAAATTAGTAACCTTTGTGATTTCCACTAAACAGTATATGTTAACTGCAGGACTTTGCGAAAGAATGAGACCTTTGACTACTGTCTGAATTGAATGATAAAGAATTTTAGTTTCAATCTGGAGACAAACGCAGCTCTCTCATTGGCTGTGCTTGGGGGGTTCTCTCCAGTTTCACTTTGCTGTTGGTAAAAGGTAGTTGAAGGTATAATTGCAACCAAAATGAATACATGTTGATGTTAAACATGTGTCGTAGTATTTATGAGAGGAATGTGTCAGATTTAAAACCTCAATCGTGTTTGCAGTGTGAAAATCAGCTACTCCACCTTTAAGCCTTTCTGCATACTTCAGAAGTTTTGGTCCAGTTTTAAGCCCAACGTTTAATTCTACGAGTTGGGGGAGGAGTGGCCAGAGTAAAGATTTTCGTATAGATTTTATGTCTGTGAGTTACTGCGACTCTATTACGACTTTTTTTCAGCGCACATTATTGTGAGGCTGCACAAGTGCGAGGACCTTTACATCAGACAGCATCTGGTGCCCTTAAAATGAAAAAATAAGGAAGAAATCATCTGTAAATAAATGTGCACAATATTTTTTTTTACGAGGATCACTCACAACTTATCCAACACACCTGCTTCTTAAAAGATGTGCAAAGCAACTTTATTGGACCAAAGAAAAAGGCCAATATTATAACGTTTTTATTTCATGCCCACAATGTGTCAGTGTAACAGCTCCTTACCACTACTGATCCTTCGCTCTTCTATGACCTTTATCTGCTTTACTCCATTGGCGTTTCATCATTGTTGTTATTTCACTTTATAACCGCGCACATGTGCAATAAAGAATCTCACACTCTTACTACTTGCAAAGAATCTGAATTTATTCACAGGTGATGAAGCAATGTTTCGGTTACTGGGCCTTCATCAGGCAAAATCTGCGCGACCACGCACATGAGTCTCTGTCGTCCCTGTTCCTCCTTTGACATGATGCGACTGTGAGATAATAATAATTGTTGTAAATGTCCTAATGTCTGTGGCCTGTTCTTTTTTGACTTGTATTAAAATCACAAAAGATCAAAACTCCTCCAGTGTACAACCAGCTAAAAGAATAATAGAAGGAAGCAGAAAATGCAGGTGATAGCTGTTTAAGCCCTGCTCCCAAGCTAGGCCTTTGGAAATGACCAAATTTCCAAATTTTGTCCAGAAGTGCAAATTGCAACCAAACTGTACATTTGTGTGATAATAGAACATTCCTAATGTATGGTTTAAGAGTCAGGTTAATCAATCATACGCTATTACTACATGAAAACACTACTATCATTTTGTAAATAAACAAATAATGTCGTTAGCTGTTAGTTCCAAGAACAGTGCGACTACTACCATATCATATTTTTCATCCAAACAACATATTCTCTGCTAAATGGTTTGGCCAGTTGACAGAATTCAATTTGCTTTCACTATCTCCAGAGAAAATGAAGAACTCACATTTCTCTGATTGGTTTTCTTTGTGCCTGTTAGTCCTGCCAAGAAACTGCATTTAGTCAAAGCATTTTTTTCTCTCACTCTTTTTGCTTTTTCTGCAGCATCCTATACCTCCTACACCCATCAGCAGCGTAGAACGACTTAACACGCCCGCTTGTCTGTAAGTAATAGCCTTTTGTCTATAGCAAGAGTTCAGAGGTCACCGCATTCGCCCACCTTTCGACTCCGCTCGCGCCCTCTGGATTGATTGAAAACCCACGCAGGCGCTTCCTCTTTCCTCCCGAGGCCTTTATTGGGTTCTGTGATCCCTCTAATACCTGCGCAAACCCTTAATGGCTAATTGATATGCTACGCTATATTCTCCCGAGCTTCATTTCAAGTCTGCCATGTCAGGCTTAGCTCACCTCACCCGACACAACCCTTTTTTTTTTTCCTCAGATACCTCGTCATTTGCATACCAGCCCAGACAACTCCAAGATTTGACAAGACAGGCAAAAAAAAAAAGAGAGAAAATGTAAGCTAACTGTATGTATCGAGGAGAGCTAACATGGCCAATCAGCATATGTATTCATGTGTGGCTGTGGGAAAATTGCAGTCTGATTACGGCCATCTGTTTCGACTTGCTTTGTGTGTTTCTGACAATTTAGCACAATCTCGCCGCCCGAACCTCACAAGACCCCCAGGACGCGAGCGAGCATCGACGAGTGAATTATGCCTGCGCTATAATTTCAGAATTACTCACACATTCAACGCAGAGTGGCTTTACAGCAGTCATCAGGTTTTAGAAAGCGTCACGACCAGAGCTGGCAGCACATTTACTCAGTTACATTTACACAGTTTAAAGTAAAATTCCTCCAAAGACCACCACTCATTACAAAATATTGACTTTACAGCTCTGCTCTTCTTCTTGTTAGTTTCAACATATTTTCAAACTTTTCTTCACAAACATGTTCTTGATTCATGTAAAATTATAATGTATATTTACCACAAGTATTAAACTAACCAAATTATGTTGAAATTGGAAAATTGTAGAAACCTGTCACATGCACTTTAAAGAAAGGAACAGATGAATTTGGGTTGCCAGAGTGTGAGATAACCCATATTTTGTAGATTAGAAACAGTTGACCAATCAGATTTAAAGTTGAATCATGGATAATAGCCAGAAAGTCACCGTATCTTTGTCATGGTTCATTCCCAAGAATGATATGTCTACACAATGTGGGTGGAGTCCAATGAGAACTGTGTGGAAACAGCTCCATGAGCCTATCACAAACAGTTGTTCAGCAACAGTTCAAACTCAAACATGTTCCCGACTCACGGTTCAAAATCAGCTCCAGGTTCTAAAAAAAACAAACTGGCAACGGAAATAATCCAAAAAATAAATATAAAAAACATCGACAAAAAGGACATCACGATCATTGCTTTTTAAATTTAGAATAACTCAAATTTGCAATTACTTTCAGTAAAAATAAGATTAGTTTTAGTTTAGTTTATTTCAAGCAAATTATTATACATTAACAATCAGTAAACATTTGAAGATGTTTGCCTTGAACGGACAAAACAAATCCCATAATTTACAGACTTTGTTCTGAACTATGGCAAAAAATCTATTAACAGGGTTAAAGCACAAACAACCAAATTTTGCAACGCTTTGTCCAAATTTTCCATAAACACTTAGCTGCTAGATATTAAGTTAGATTTTAAACTTCTCTAGTGTATAAATGTTGCTCCTCTACCACCTCTGATCACGACTCACTGACACTGAACTTAAAAAGAAGTAAAACTGTTTATAAGTAGCTCACACCTTATGCATTCTTGTCGAGTTTGTTGCATTCAAAGTGTTTCTCTTCTTTCCTTAGAGACCTGTTTAATTGGCATTGCTGGAAATGATTTATCAAGTTTGCCAATTATCAAAAAAAAAAAAAACAACCCACAAAACACTAACAAAGAACACTGAATTAAGACGTAAACGTACACATGGAATCTGTATCATAAGGCGTGTAATTATCACTCTTTCACTGCAACGGTGCGAAAAAAAAAAGATTGTTCAACTCCTTATAGGGAGTTGTTTTTCTTGTTCCCTCATTCACTGAAACAAACTATCAGGATATTCTTCTCCTAACTTTGCTTGGTGTGATATTTCCCATACTTTTACATCAGTCAAGTTGGAGAAGAAAATTGCAGGAAGTAGAGCTTATATGATGTACTCAAAACAAACGATTACTTAAAATATGTAGAGGCAATTTTCACAGATACATTTATTTCTGATATCCTAAGCAAGCACTTAAAAAATATCAGATGCTGCTAATCACTTTTACTTACGTGTTGTATTTGCTGGTAAGAAAGTACAATTTTAAAAAAAGATTGCATAAGTAGAACAGGCAAAAATGTTTAGTAAAGTCTTGATTGTTTATTGAATTTTTATGTATTTTATTTATTGTATTTAGGAATAAATGATAACATACAATATATAGATTAGTGTTTCACATTTTGGTCACTGTAAAACATAAAATTGTTCTAAACTAGCTTAGAAATATAAAGAATAATTTACTTCCTGTTCAAAGCTGTACAACTGATAAACCTTGCCTCTTGTGAAATTGAATAGTTTATATTTATGCTTGAGTATAAATATAAATAAATTTAAAAGAGTGGATCAGAATAACAGATTTATCACACACTTCTCAACAACTACAGTAGAAAATGTGGATATAAGGCAACATATTAAACATAAACATTGTTATGAAGACATGAGGATGCATAAAGTCATCCAACTGTCCAAGTATATACATTCATCCAACAATAATGGTAGCTGCGAGCTAAATGCTAACATCATGCTTGCACCGCCTGGCTTATTTTTTTTTTTTTTACAACAAAACAAACAAAACACCACATCAACAGCCTCCATTTAAACCCAGTTAAGACTCAACTTGAATTAGTTAGGCTAAAAATACACTTCACACAACGTAATAAAAGCGGTCAAAATCTTAGCTTCTCATTGCCTTAACATAGGACTTTCCTCATGACTTTCCCCCAGAGCAGACCGATGAAACAAGAAAAGCAACTCAAGCATCAGCTGTAGGACAATTCAAGATTACTCATACATGCAGGAATCAGTACAAGATGAGTACGGCTTGGCAATTTTGCGATAAAAATTTAATTGTGAGCTCATCTCTGACAATCTGCTTTTTTGTTGAAATCGTCATATCGTAATTTCCTTAGTCTATATTTGATGCATCTATCTGTTCAAATATAGAATATTTTTTCCAACCTATTGCCAAATCCAAGTCTTTACAGTGACTTTGGGCCTCTTTTTTTTTTTTTTTTTTTAAGTTTCTTTTGGACTGCACTTTTAGTTCGTAAAAGAAATGAAACTTAGCCATTTTTCAGGTTTGATTTATGAAACTATATCAACTTATATAACTGAAAAAAAATCTCTAACACTTGTTTTGCAGTCACACACACAATGTTTTAGTTAATCATTTATTATCAGATTTTGACAGATAAAGTTAGCTATTGATGTGAATTCCATTTACCTCAAAGACAATGGGAAAATAAACATAACAATCTACAAGAATCATGATAAAATTGAAATCGTGGTCTGGCTAAAAGAAAATCATGTTATTTTTTTGATATTTTGTCGCCTAATCCTACAACTGAGTATCCCAGTTGCAGACTCAGAAACGTGGATTTTATGTTATAGATCCCTTTAAAAATGCAATGAAATCCTGTTTGTATTGAATAGGTATTTAAAAATGTGAGTTGTCCCTTTAATGAGAATGTGATGTGACATGTCTGCTGCTGACTGCGACCTTACACGTGCTCCTGTTTGTGCACTTGTAGAGTGATGTCCAATGTGTCCAGCTTGTTTAGACACAGGAATGGTTGGGAGGTGGCAAACAGAAACTCGGGGGCAATCATTTGCCTTGCAAAGCACACCCATCTGCCCTTTCGACGGCTCATTGGCTCCCGAGATCAGGTGCAGTGTGAACTGGAATCATTTGGATAATTGACCTTCTGTGTGCATATATTAGAATAAATTAATTAGGATTGGCCAAGCAGCATTTGAAACAAAGCTGAAAATGTTGGCTTTTTAAAATTCATCTGGTGGCTTGTTGTATTCAGTCTCAGCAGTGATTATATATGCTCATTTCTAACTCTTATGCATATGGTCTATTAGAGTAAGATAAGGATATATGGATTGGATTGTGTGAGTGGGATCATAGTCAATTTAGAAGAAAATAAAACTAGGAATTGACTGCATAGAAAGACATTTGGTTTATTTTATTATTATTACTTTTTTTATAGCTAACTTTGGGACTACTTTTTTTTTTTTTGCTAAGTCAGTCTAAGATTAATAAATACTTTGTGAGTTGTGGTGAATCTCTGAAAACACTTTATAACTAAAGGACACAGGTGGTTATAAAGTGTGATGTGTTTGTGTCTCAATGCTAACGCTAATGTAAAACAAGATTGTGTTCATCTCAGTATTCTACAGCCCAATAATGTTTGTCAGCTATGATAAACATTGTTCAAGGTTGTTTTTGTTGCAACACAAAAACTAAACGAGTCTTGTCACTAACACAAATCACTAGATTAAAAATGTCTGAAATGACCTTTTGGATATTTCATGGCAAAATACAATGTTATTAATTATACAGTCTACCGTATTTCTTCATGACAACATCACTGAACAGCTCAACTCCAGACCCAATAAGATGTTTTTTTTTTACATTATGTGATGATCCAGTGTTTACTATCTATAATATTGTAGTTTACCATGAAATATCTGGAAGGACATTTCTCTAATTTTCAATCGGTCGATTTTGGTTTATGGCTAGACCCATTAACTCTTTGTATTACAACAGAAAATGCATTCACACAATATTAAACTTTACTGAACGCCATTTGTTTTAAAGGATGTACCTGTAGAACTGGGCTGGGTCATTATTTTTTCCCAAAGGGTCATATTCGAACCCAGGAAAGTGGTGGAAAGCCTGATCGCGACCTTTGGTGTAGCAAATTCACATTGTAACCCATTACTTTGCTTAGTTATTGTAATATTTATGGAAAACACAAATTCCCCCATCTAAGGCCTAAAGTTATTGAGACATATTAAAGTTCCCTGTGATCACAAATAAGAAGAGCTAGAAAATGAATAAATAAAAGATAATGTTACAAATGGTCAATCTGGTGATTTCGATTGGTGACTAGACACACTTTTTACATTACAACAAAAACTGACGATTATACATTTAGCCTTCAAGCATAGTACTATTGGTCTATGTTGTGATGTCACATGAAGAGTGCTTGGTAATATATTGAATTTTAGATAATACCATGAATGTTGTTTTGAAGATATTAAAAATTGATTGACGAGTACATCGTTAATAGTAAAAAAATTCTACAAAACGAGCTGTTTAACAATGCAAATGGAAAAAGGTACACTGTGAACTTTTAAATAAGGGTAGTAATGTGATATTTTAGTAAATGTTTCACTCATTTTGGCCTTTGTTGACCAAAGTTTGCATTAGTTTGACTTTTTATACATGACAATCTTGTGTAGCTGCATTTTTTTTTCTTTGCAAATGTTTAGTCAGTCTTTAAAACACACATCTTAAGCCGGCTAAAGCCTTATTATTAGTTTGATCATTACTCTGCAAATAATACATTTATCTCCTGTTGGTTTGACATAATATTGCCAGAATATTGTAATTTAGATATGCCAAAAAATTATTGAGATATCTACTTTTATCTGTATCTCCCAGTCCTACACGTGAATCAAACCTTCTTCGTACTTCTCAGTGTTTTTGTAGCAGGAAGCACTTCACGACCACATCATGAGCGCAGAACGATCACCGTCTTCTTCCCGTTCCCATAAATGACCTTGGGCTTAGTAGGAAAGTGTTGAAACGGTGTCGGCGTGTGTATGTGTGTGTCTCATTGGTGCCTGATGGACAGCCATTAACCTGCGGTGAGGAGGGTGAGGAATATTTATGTCTGCCTGTCAGAGCTGACACGACACCCTCTGGGGATGAATAATATGCCTGGCCCCACACTGGCTCTGTTTGTGCCGTCCTCCTCACAGCCGAGTGGAGCTGTGTGTCTGTCGTGGGTTAAAAACATGTTTGTTGGACATGGTGAGACCCCGAGGTGAGCTGCAGGTGACCAGTCCGACATCCTGCAATAGAAAAGTCCACTCAGCACGTGTCATTGCTCAGTCTATGGCGCTTTACGACACATCAGCTGTACTTACACACTCTATTAATGAGGTAATTATCTGTTGTTAGCAATTACATGGATCTTAATGATGGTAATATATTAGTAATGTGTATGCCAATGGGCTGTAACCAGTGACTACACTGGCAGACAGACATGCAGCAGTTAGAAGACAAGTTAGTTTAGATACCAGACTTTAAAATATACAATATTTTAACCATGTACTTGGTTTCAGATGACATCATACAATTCTACAGTCCAATGGTATTTTTCTCAGACGAGGGGGGCTAAAATGAATATTGTTAAAGTGGAGGTAATTTTTGTAATACAAAAAATGTATGGGTCTAGTCAGCCCAAAGTTTAGCACTTTTTAAATTTGCAAAATCTTAAATAAACTTTAAGAAGCTGCTGAAAAAACTCTTTGTCAGATTCACGACTTGTTCATAAGAACACTGCTGCTGCAGGTCTCTTAAAGGAGTCTTTTTAGTGTAACACAGGATTTTTTGTTAAGTGTTCCTGAGTGTTCTTAAAATTTGTCCTTACAGATGAACATTTTCCGTTAAGAACACATTTTGTAAATACCAAAAATGTTTATAGAGAAAACTCTTAGTACAAATTTGTTTGTAAGAACATGTCATGAATGAGGCTCAGTGTTATTGAATGGAAAAACTGTCTCTTGCTCCCAACCTGGACTATAACTGCCCTGAATTTTAGAATGTGAAACCAGAATTAAATATGTTCTCTCATCACTGGTTCTTTATATCAGCACTATTGAGAGACCTGGGAATGATTCATTTTAATGAAGAGATGTGCTGTATATAAATTTGACTTTTCAAAAGCGATTACATGTAATGATGGAGGAATAACAGCTCTTGTGACCTTTTTGCTTGAGCTTACCCAAATTGGTTTCTCTGCAAGTGCTTTTAGAAGGGAACAAACCCCTTCTGTGTTGACTTGGTTGTGTTGTGGGAGAATAGAGTCAGAGGTAATGACACTGTGCAGGTAAAGCCTTTTCTAGGCATGTTATAAAGCAGCCTATTGATGATTACAACTGTTTGTAAAGGCCACAGGAGGGCGCTGTGTTCACTAAGACCTGTTACATGCAGTGTGTTTACATGACCAGGGAAACCAGACTGCACTAAAAATGTATTCTGCTCCCATGCATGTAAACTGAAGTTTAGCTTCAATTCACATGCATGAGACTGAGCTGCTTAACCTGTAGATCATCACTTTACCTCCATAATCGAATCTGTAGTATGTTGAAATATTTAAAAATAAAATGATTGTTTGTAATGTTGTTTTTAAAATGACACACCGGTCTTTCTCAGATATGTAGGATTGTGTTTAACACGAGGCTGTGTGTGCCACCATATGCAGGGTGCATTTTTGTTTATTGCTGAGATTTGCATCCATTTGTCCAGAAATGACATCTGAATACAGACTACAATCAGTCGGGACCACATTATGTCAACTAGATTTCTGAAAATAGTTCATGGCTCCTCATTCTGTGTGCCCAGGTTTACAAGTTTAAATTGGGCTAGTTTCCCTTGCCATAGACTTGTCAAATCTCAGAGGCTAAGCAGGACAGGGCCTGGTCAGTTCTTGCATGGAAGACCACTTGAGCTAGAACAGATTGTTGTTGCGTCCTTGGACAAAACACTTGACCTACACTGCCTTAGTGAGTAAATGGATCTTTGATTGTAAAGTGCCTTGAAAGATTGAGAAGCATTATGTAATTAGACCATTTACCATCTAGCCTGTCAGGTTTGGCTGTTGTGTTGTTTCTTACTTATTTTATAGACATTTACACTTTTCTAAGCATTAAATCTCAACTAAGAAATATGTTTTTTTATAAGAAATTTAAAAGTGACATATTATCATCTGAATGTTGTTATCAAGACACAAAAACATCCGTATGCGCTTTAATCATATGTTTGAGTAGAACTCTCTATAGTGTCTTACTCTGGAGCTGTTCTGTTCCGCTGTCCCAGGTGAGCAGCGGCGTCCGGGGGCATCGATCGGGCGCTGAGGCAGGGCTGGATGGTGAACCCTGAAGTGAAAGTGCAGATTGTCATCAGTCAGGAGGAGGTGTACGCGAACGCTCTGTGACATGGCACTGCTGTCTGTCTCTCAGCACAACCAAGAAGGGCCTGTCATGCTTCAGCACGCCGGATAATTATTTCCCTCTTATCCCTCTTTGCCAGGTCCCCTCCAAGCCTACAATAGGAGCCTCTCTCACTGTCTGACTCCAGCTCTGTTCACTCACACAGCCTTTTCTTACAAGAATACGGTTCATGCCAAACTCTGGGGCTGCACAAGTTTGAGGAGAAATAGCCAAAGTGTGTTTCAATATACTTTATTAATCCCTGTCAAAAGGAACAAATTGAGTATACTGCTTTTGCATTTTAAGTATTGCAATATATGTTTCCAAATGAGGATTTATTTCACACAGTGTTACAATTGTTGTCCCTTAAAGCATACTATAAATACTGTTAATGAGGATCACTACATTTTATGCCATAATATGAAAATCTAGATAGCAGAACAGATTTTGTTGAGAACTCAGTTTCACATATATTTATTAGTTTAGCTTGGCTGGTTTGGCTGTGTACGTGAACTATAAGAAAACTATATGCCTGTAGAGGGATTTTCGGTCGACGTCACTTTCCGCCCTACTGCGCATGCTCCATGCACAAAGAACCGCTCTCCATTTGCTTAGCTTGGGAAACTTCTTTGAATAAAACAACAATGTGAGATGAGAGCAGCTGTTTCGATCAGGTATGAACCGGTCTGACGGACGTCTGTCTCCGGAAGCTTGAGTTTTTCTCGCTGTTTTTTCACTCATCTGAATGTAACTTTTAAGGGTCGTAGGGTCAAATTTCATTCACAAAAGTTGATTTAGCAGCATAACTTTTGTTTTCGCACAGTGATAAACTCTTGTAGTTAGCTGACAGCTGAGCTTTTTCAACTTTTCAACTGTTTGTGTCTAAGAGCGGTGGCTCTTTCTGCTCTTTTTTTCTAAGCAAAAATATCCCTCTATAGAAGGATTATTTGTTTGTCATCATGATAGATGCAGCACAACCAGCAGAAAGAGCTATCTGTACAAGCCAGCGCTGTCATCAGGTAACTACAGAAATTAT
This sequence comes from Mugilogobius chulae, assembly GCA_038363315.1. Classification (NCBI taxonomy): domain Eukaryota; kingdom Metazoa; phylum Chordata; class Actinopteri; order Gobiiformes; family Gobiidae; genus Mugilogobius; species Mugilogobius chulae. The sequence goes on along the minus strand of CM076402.1, from coordinate 42,472,998 downwards.
GCTGCTAAATAAACATTTGTGAATAAAATTCGTCTTTACATTCAGGTGAGTGAAAAAACGCAGAGAAAAACCAAGCTTCAGGAGCCAGACTTCCATCATTCAGGTTCAGACCTGATCCAAACAGCTAGCTCTCGTCTCGTTTTGTTGTTTTAATCAAAGAGGTTTTCCCAACTAACTAGACGGGCAGCGTCTCCTTCTGCAAGTGACATACGCAGTAGAGCGGAAAATGACATTTACCGATAATCCCTCTATATAAAAACTGGTTTACCGATATTAGTAGTAATTAAATAAATGTTATGACAATTTTCACACATTCATCACATGAAACCAAAGTTTTCAAAAAAAAAAAAAAAACTCAAATGAACAGAGTAAATCAAACTATGCAACCACTTAGAGAATTGTCCAGTAAATCAGTTCTAACAAGGCTAAAGTGCCACTTACTGACATCACAGGATGCATTTTGCACTCTGAAAATATAGACAGCTTAAAAAAAATCTGGATTCTTCAAACCTTTATGAATGACACAAATCACAGTTCTAAGTACGTTTCTGATTAAGTAACAACTAATCAGTTGTTGGCTATTATAATAAGGACCTTTACCCATATAAACTAAATATTTACCACAAGGACAATCACTTCAAACAAACTCATAAAACCCCATGAACTTGTCAGCTTCCTCAGGCTGCAGTTCAACAAAGACACACTATCGCCAAAACGTTTTCCCGTTCTTAAAAAAAGCATACACCTCCAGCCCTAATTGCGCTGCCCTTCCGAACATCATCAGCTAATATATGCTGAAGGTGATTACAGTTTGCCTTTGAACGCACGTCCCTGTTTATGCGCCTGCTCTCGGAGAATCTCGCTCCCGCCGTAAACATGGAAGACTTATCATTCAGCTGTGAAGTGAGGCACAATTACGCCGCGCCAGTCTCTGAAGGAATGAAATGACTTTTTGGAATTGCTTGGCTCCGTCTGAAGTCTGAATGCGCGTTTGTCACAGATGTTGATGTTTATCATTTTCTCTGTAACAAGGCGGAATTTGCGTATTTTTGTAGACTAGGCTTTCTTTTTCTTGTTTATGCCAGTATTTTACACTTTTTTTTTTTTTTTTTTGGTCAATGATAATAGTTATGAGCACATGGTCTAAGCAGTGGGTAAAGACTTTAAATTATAGTTTGCCTAGTGTTTAGAGTGTTTATTGTAAAGCCACATCATTTCTTAACCCTTTTCGACATTTGATTTCTATTCAGCAGGTGTTGTTATGGTAAAAATAGTTGCGTGAATAGTTGTAGCTCTTGATGTAAAACTGAAATGACCCATGCATTTTCTGTTCGTTCAGACGGGATCCCAAATGTCAGTAATTTACTTGTTTTTACAGACTTTCTTCCGGAAATGTCTGACAGCTACAATTTGAAATATGACGTTACCCTTTTCAGTGGTTCATGAAGGAAGCGTTTCTGTTCTTGTAGTGTGGACCTGCTGTATCACGGTCTGTGCATGTTGTTGGGATGTACAGCAGTGACCCTCTCCCCCAGAAGAGGAGTTAAGCAGTCTAATCATATACAGAAGTGCAAACCATAACTAAGCATTTTGAAACATGTTGATTTGCCGTAACAATCCCATCTCTTGATAACAAATAATATGTTTATTTTAATCCAATACATACCAAAGGTTTGGACACACCTTCTCATCGAAAGAGTTTTCTTTATTTTCATGACTATGAACATTCATACTGAATACATCCAAACCACGAATGACCAGAAGGAGAGTGATGAGGTGCTGCATTAGATGACCTGGCCTCCACAGTCACCAGACCTGAACCCAATCGATATGGTTTGGGGTGAGCTGAACCGCAGTGTGAAGGCAAAAGGCCAACAAGTGTAAGCATCTCTGGAACTCCTTCAAGACTGTGGAAGAGCGTTTCAGGTGACTTCCTCTTGAAGCTCATCAAGGAATGACAAGAGTGTGCAAAGCAGTAATCAAAGCACAAGGTGGCTACTTTGAAGAACCTAGAAATATGACATGTTTTCAGTTGTTTCACACTTTTTGGTTATGTAGCCTACTGGACTTCCACATGTGTTAATTCATAGTTTGAATGCCTTTAGTGTGAATCTACAATGTTCATAGTCATGAAAAGAAAGAAAACTCTTTGAATGAGAAGGTGTGTCCAAACTTTTGGTCTGTACTGTATATATAGTATTAAAAAAAAATAACTATACAAGTAAAAAATGAAGCAGCTGTTTTTTCGATCCAGCACCCTAGGGTTTAGCAAAAGCTGACGAACTAGAAACAATAAAAAGTCAAAAAGAAAATAACAAGAAATTACTCAAAAATTACACATCAATGTATGATTAACGCACATCACATATCTACAAAAATAGAAAAAAAATATCTAATACAAAAAGATAAAATAGTACACAAGAAACATTTCTGTCACAGCACACACAGAAGTACAAAGCATGACTAAGCATTTTGAAACATCAGCTCACTGAGTGGAGAGTGAGGGTTTACTGTGTGAAGTAGTGTCTTTGACTCTGTGTTGTGCATTAAGCCATACCTGCTTGTCAAAGCCTGATCCTGTCAGATCTCAGAAGCTAAGCAACTTAGAGCCTGGTCAGTACTTGGACAACTAAAGGTCTTGTGTCTGATTTTTGCTGCTATAAAAATTTGTAACAAATCGAAATAATGAATTTTAAACTTCTTACATCAGTATACATGTTTTTCTCACTTACCTTATGCATCTGAGCCTCCAATTATTCATCATGGTGTATTTTAAGCTTTTTTACGACTGTTGGTGCGACTTCCAATGCTGTCCAATCACTGTAAAACCGATTAGGGTATTTTAACAGTAAATTACAGGCAAATTAGCTTCCTGTAAACTACTGTGTTTTTTTATTTGTTTGTTTTTTACCAAACAGTATATTACTGTAGCAACAATAACTGTAACTTACCGTTTAGATGTCTTTACATGTCTTTCAGCTACTACTGTATTTGTGTATACGGTAAACTATGTTTTATGTATAGTTACTGTTTATATTTTCTTGATAAATGTGAATCTTGAATTTAAAAATTTAATTCCGTTTTTTTATGCAAAAACAAGCCCCATACAAACCGATAATAAATAGATTTTTCAAACAAATAATCTATTTATTAAGAACCAACAAATGCAATTAGTCAATTTAACAGATCATGTACAGTTAGATGTTTGCATTTGTGTTTCTAACTTGCTGTTCTTGCATTTTTCGCACCTTGTTTACTTTTACAACATGAAGTTTTTGGTTTTAGTTTTTTGCTACTCATTTATTCTCACATTCCACAATTTTTACTATAGAAAGATAACATGAGTGTGTTTAATACAACAACAACAACAACAACAACAACAGACAAACGTAACAGTGAACAAACGAGACATTTTTAGACGGAGACAGGACATTGTGACAAATTTTCATCTGAATGGATACATTAACAACATTAAAACAATGTGAACATTTACTGTAATCAAAGCTAAAAATCAGCCTAACCAAATATCATTGTTTATGCTGTGACTTTGTTTTGAGCTGTTGTGGTGTATTTGTGTTTTAGACTTTTGTAAAATAAGAGTTTGTCAGTAAGCAGCGCTGTGAGACCAGCCTAATTTCCGAAGTGATGCATGTTAACCTGTTTCCTCAGGGCCGAGTCCCAGCACATCACACAAATAAACAAGAATTGCCAGAGCGGGCGGTGACTGTAGAGGCTGTCTCCACTAGATAAGACAAAACAATAGGCTTTAATAGGCCACAGCACCCATCTCCAACCAGGGCTTTTTTCTGCTCCTATCAGCTCTCCACTAACAAAGAAAAACAAGATGCTCTGCTTTTCTTCTCCCCTGCAGAGATTAGCAGTGCTGAACAGGGCTGTGGGCATGGAAATGTGGAGTGGAGTGATAATTCACACCAGCCAGGAATAGTTTTCTGAATGATGAAGAATACTGCGACATAAGTGGACATGACAGTTCACTTTTTTCCAAGTTTGACTTTGTTTGACAGTGACAGTCCCTGTGGTATATACAGTATTTTTGTTGTAGCCAAGTGTCCGTTTGTAATTGAATGTGATGGAATGTTGAGTTGAAACTTTGAAAACTATAGCAGAGTTCTACAAAGGAATTCTTTTGTGTCATCGAAGTGACAGAAGTAAAGACATCTGATGCATTTTTCTTTGGGTTTAAACAACCATTGAACCAAACAAAGATGTAATTAGTTTGCCTGTAAATGCAGACGTCTAGCCACTGTAGCCCTCTTTTGAATTTCAGTGTGATTGACCGAATAAACAGCCATATTAGCTTATATTTAGGAGTATTACAAAATATTGTGATTTAGCGATTTCATTGATAAGCCCCTCATCTGTATAGTAAAATTTAACTTTAATTAGCATAGATCTTAAATGACCAAGTTTTTGTTGTTGCAAAGTTTCTACATAGAACAATTTAACCCTACAAGTTTTACTTTAAATTGAATGTTTGAGTAATTGCTAGTAAATACAGACAAGTGGGCGTGGATGTGGTAGATGAAGCAAAGGCAAAATTATGGTCATGGTCAAGGTCAAAGAAACACATTCACTGTGCCAAAGTGCTCTAAGATCTATGAAGTTATGTATTTAAATATACTTAAACCGGTCAAAAAATATCCAGCTCAGCTTGAATTAAAATACAGTTCAAAAGATTTGAAAATTCCGACAGAGCTAGCAGCTCTTATGGCCAGAGTTAAGGACTGGCAACAGAAAAATCTCTGTTTTATCTACTTTTTAATCTCATCTGGGACAGTCCAGGAGTAAACTTTTTTTAAAAACTTTTATTGTATGAAAAGTGCCTTGGTTTGCTCCCCTTTCTGTAGCTTTGGGTTCCAGTCACCAATGAGCACCTTCAGACTTCACTGAATGTGAGATTTCCATGAACATTTTTGGAATTTTTCTTTTTTGACTGTCCAGGAGTACTCAGCGGCCTTTAGAGCTCTGCCTGGAGTGTGCAAAATGAGCTTTTCAGACAAGAAGATGCAGGGATTTCTGCACATATGTACATGAATCAATCCAAAGTCAACTTAAGTAACAATACAGAAATATATTTTACATAATGGTCCCCTTTATAACAACTAAATCACAACTTTCTCATAAAAACATAGTGCTTCAATGGACTGGATGAAAAAGGGGCGCTAAATTTAGATCCTAGCATGACGCTCCCTCTTTGCAATCAAAAGTCCGACTCTGCTCAGCTCCATTGAGGCGCTGAGTAGTCCGGAAATCCCATCTTCAGGTATGAAAGGGGTAGCGTTCTCCAATCCGACTCAAATCTCCTGCACCACACTGGCCTGGCTCCTTAAAGGTATTCATCACAGGTAAGTTAGCAGCAGCGGGTAGATTTCTTTCATCAGGACCTAGCATAAAGGCATGGGCCATAATGTAGCAGCTCCTTCTTTTCAGCGGATCTGCGAGCAGAAATATGGCACGAGCAGGTGATTCTCGTCTCACACAATATGGATCACTGCGGCTGGCACCTTTGTGGGTCTTTGTGTCACAGGCGAGTCGCACCTCTCCTGACTGCTTTTATGAACTCCACAAGTGTGAGTCAGTCGTGCACTTTGAATAGATACGTTTGGAAATTCATCGGTGCAAATCGCGAGAAACAGAAACTCAAAAACATGCTGGATAAGTAGGTTTTATGCCATAATATTTGCTTCATTCTTGTGGCCTTAGGTGGGTGAACACATTGTAAAGTGTCAAGCTTGTCTGAGGTAGGACTGGGTACGCTTAGATTTTTTTGATACTGGTACTTTCTTTTCGAGACCGGTTTTTGGTTCCTGCTTTCTTTTTAAATGTTAATTATGAAATCAAAACAATTTTTTTCAACCTTTAATGATGCTACATGTCAAACCATATTTTAAAACACACTTGTAGTCTGTCTCAAAGCAAAAGCGCAAATAAATTGTTTGTTACGCAGACTCCCACATGGAGCAAGTTAAGTTTCACTTTCTCGCCACAAGCGGCACTGTAACAAAGGAGCGACACAACATTTGCTTTTGACATGAAAGCTTTTACTCTCCTTCTTACCTAGAGAAATAGGTGAAATGGAGAAGGCTGGTTATTACTCGGACTTGTTTGGCTGCATCAAACGCAGGCCACAGTGGTTCACATTTGGGTTTATGCTTTTACCTGTAGTGATGAGCAGGAGACGTTATGGCAAAGTCTGGATTATATTATGTGTTTGGCAACATTCTTATCTGTAAATTTCAGACTGTGAATGGATCACTTAGATTTATAGATTTTCAACATGCAGATAAATCTCAACACACAGACTTTAGACAGACTGCACTTTGTTTGGGAGACATGCAGCTTGTTAGGGCATAGTCATAATCTTGTGCACAGTTTGTTTATGAGATGTAAGGCGTAAATTGTGCCGCTGAGCAGATATAAGCTCACGCACAGTTTGTTTGGGAGAAGGAAGAAATGATTGTTTTGACGTCGAGCATAGTTCGTGTCATTGTAGATTGCGCATTTGGGACACCGGCTACATGGTGTTTTTGTTGTTTGTCGTCTAAGTGCGTCATATTTTTGGTTCCAGTATTTCCTGAACGTTTTTCGTCCAGTTCCAAATTAGGAACTGTTTTTCTTTGCTCAGCCTTAGTCTGAGTGCTAACACATAAAGACAGACTGACAACCAATCACTCTCATTCATTCTCTTGAAACATTTTACAGAGTTGCCAATCGACTATGCATGTTTTTGGAGGTGGGAGTAAGTCGGAGTACCTGGAAAGAACCCACTTTATACAGAAGGAGAACATACAAACTCCACCCAGAGAGATTGTGAAAGATGTTGATTTGAGCTGAAGAGGCCCTACTCCAGGCTAGTAAGAGTCAATTTTAAGGCTATGCAAGCTAGAATAAACAACTATTTATTACAGCAAATGTTTTTGTCATGGGCTTTTTTTTTGTTTTTGCTAAAAAGTATTTTGCTGTGCCTTTTCTCTATACGAAGCTGCTACATTAAGTGTGACATCACTGGTCTAAATGCTCAAAAATAAATTAGATTTAATTAGATTTGCTTTTATGGTCCCAGTGAGGAAATTAGTTCATTTTTTTCACCCTCAATGCCTCTGCAGCATCTACTCAGAAGCAGTGAGCGCCACAGTGCAGCGTTTAGGGACCTTCAGAGGATCTCTTTCTTGGTCAGGACTGTAACTGGAGGATGTTCCCTATGTGCATGTTTGAGTTGGTAGGGGAAACCGGAGTGCTGAAGAAACCTATCAGACACTGGGAGAAACATGTAAACTCTACAAAAAAGCCAAGGTGTCGACCTTTTGCTAATTTGTCTTAATTTCTTATGAATTTTAACTCGAGACAAAACAAGACAGAAACTTTTTTTTAGCCTTTTTTTTTAGTGGTGCGATGAGACACAAATTTCAAAATGAGACATGAGATTAGTACAAGATCATTAGCGTTGCTTCTTGGAACTATGGCTTCTTATCCAACTCACCAGCGTTTCATAGTTTTTTTGCAGCCCAGTCTCCGAAGAAAACATAGATATACAACGTAATTCAAAAACGTACGATAAGCATGTGTTTTTTACGTCGATATGTTAGGAAAACCAAAATGTAAAATAACCACAAAGTTTGATTGAAGCCACATGGCGACATTGTCTTTGGGTTTAACAAGTGTAACAGATTGTTTTCTTCAGAGAATGTGTTGGTTTTTTTGTGTGTGTTTAAGCCAAATTCATTCTTAAAGCCTATATGACAGATTATAGAACATTTTTATAAATTTGACTTAGTTTGGTGTCATAGTTTTTGTGGTAAATATTGATCAGTGTTTTACAACAGTTAAGTTGCCATTTATGAAGAAACCGACAACTAAAAGCAGAAAATTAATAATTTAAAACAGAATCTTCCATATATCATTAAATAGCACCAAAACTTACACACAACTGACATACAGTAGTTTCCTGGAGTTTGGCAAACATTTAACACAATTAAAGTGGTACAAGTTATAATAATCTGACACATTGTCTCTCTTGAGTTCTTTATGTTGATTTGGCCCAAATTTACAGATTGGTTGCTATGTAACAGTTGTAGACTCCCTCCTAGCTCTACATATTTACTGGACAAAAGACGATAATAAACTTCACTAAAACAACCAAGCTAAGTGTTTAGTGAAATCTTAATCATAATCATGTTTACTATATTCTTCTAAAAATGTAGTCTAACCTGTCATACGCACTTTAACATGTCGTTTCCAGTGTGCAGCGTCACATAGCACTTCATATGACTATCATGCTGTTAATAGTTTTTCGAAGCTAAGCTTTTTGGCTGTAGTCGATCCTTAGCTCTCGCACAAAAGGTTTTTTTTTCCGATGCAGCCCACAATAGTCGCTGCAGTGCATGCAAAGCACAACTGTGTGGGGAAAAAAAAATCACAAAAAGACAAACTTCTCACAAAGTGCAACTCCCAGCTACATCCATATTTCTATAAACTGCATTTACTTTTGTGCCAAGCGGCATAAATCACGTCCTATGTATCATTAATATACATGGCTGTCAATAGGAGACGCATGAATGGAAGAAATATGGTTCTTCCCAAAAGAGCCCGGGTTGAAAAATGGGCTGCAGATAGAGAGAGAATAGAGACTTCCCCCTGTGCGGTTTAGAGCGGGCGTCTGAAGCTCTACTGCCCCCCTGTGGTCTGTCTGTGTCATGTGTGTATGTGTGTGTTTGTGTGTGTGCTGGAGAAAGAAAAGGTCCTGGTATAGTAGACATTGTTATTCAGCATGCACATACATATTGTAATGTGCCCACAGTCCCACTTTTACACACATTTGAATATTCCACTGTGAGTTAGTGAGTGGGCTCGGGAACACCAGTCATGATACTTTCTAAAAAATGCATGCGGCATTCTTCCTGTATTTTTTTAAGGATGGGCAGCTGTGGGTTTGCAATTGTTTGTTATTTTTTAAGGCGTATAACTGGTATCTGACTTCTTGTTGTGACCAATATAACAGATAAACTATTTTCAAAAGAGAAAGTTGTTATGATTTAAAGTGCTGGACAATTAATCGAAAAATTAAAAAGTCAAGATCGAATTGAATCGAATCGTCAAGGATTGTTGTGCATTTTCAATCCTTTGTCGATAAAATGATGTGGTTTGGAGCAAAAGTCAAACTTGGAGACAGAATATTAATACAAATGTCAAAAAAAAAATCGAATAAATGGAGATAAGCAGTTTTTGTTCATGTTCATGTTAAATAAATGGCATGTTTCTTTTGCTTTTGAAAGATTAACAAAATCGAATCGAAAATACAGATCGATCAATATGAGTAAAAAATCTAGATTATATTTTTCCCACTTCACCCAGCCCTATTTCAAAAGTAACTGAAATTGTAAAAAAATGAAAAACATGTGAAAAAATGTTTTTCAATTAAAGGTGCTTATTTATGGAACAGTCTAGATGAAAAAATCAAAACTTCAAAAAGTCTTCAATCATTCAAATATAAGGTTAAACATAAGACAAATACATGAAAGGGTTTGTAATTACTATTGTTTACTGTTAAGTATTATAATAATATGAATTGTTTATGATACCTGTATCATACTGTATTTTTTATAAAGTCACGTAAAAAAGCTGGAAGTAGCTGTGTGTCACTTAAATAAATATTCCTTGTAAGGAGGCAGATATTATACGTTTACAACGTCCTTCTGCTCCTTTTCATTCAGAAATTTTGTGTAATCAAAATCAAAACATTGTATTTATGTATTACGTTTCAAATTCCTATGTCAGATCAGTGGTTGTTTCTTTGTCATACCTTTACATGTTTCGACTGCTTGTCTGCAGCCATCTTCAGAAGCCTGAACAAGCAATCGAAACATGTAAGGTATGACAAATAAACAACCGGTCTGACATAGGAATTTGAAACGTAATCTAGAAAAGAAGACCAAATGAACCTTTTTGGAGTATTGTTTTTATTTTACAATAAATGAGTGAAATAAACTAAAATATATAAATATATTTACATGTAAAAATTAATTGCTCAAGATCACACACTTACCCACTTTGACTTTTGTAAAAATATAGTAATAATAAAAAATAATAATAATAATAATAATGCTGAGGTGAGCTGGGCGATAAGGCAAAAAATAATATCGCAATCTATATTTATTAATCACGATTCATAATTCATATATTTACTTGCTTTCTTACTTCCTTCTTCAAAAAGTCCATACTTCACACTGATTGGTTAAAGTCTGCACAAAGGCATTGTAAAGACTGGCCAATCGGAGAAACAGGCGAGAAAAAGTAGTGTGTATTTGAACAAATCACTGCATTAAATCAGAACTACATAAGTTCAAGTAACATTTTTGCCTTGTCAAATGTGATGATGATGATGACTTATTTATTTTGGGGCATTTGAAGCATGTGTCGCTCTCTCCACTGTCTTCAGCAGAAACTATGACAACTGCAACCTTCTTCCTCTGCCTCCTTCCCACATTTCCCAAATTTCTGTCCTGAAAAACATTGGATCTTTGATTTATTTATTTTTTATTATTTTGCGGTGTAAAATTTGCCTTGATGTGTTTTTGCTGCCTTATTTCAATTTTGAATTTTCGCAAAAATTAGAAAAAAATCAATATTGTTAATTTTCAGAAGACTAGTTTAATGACTTAGTTCTGCTTTAAAAGGGGACATATTATGCAAATTGACTTTTTTGAAGTTTTAATTCGTTTCTAAAATTGCTTCTTCATCAAAAACACTGCTAAAGTTTTGTCTGTGAGATATCTTTTGTTCCCCTCAAAACATCATTCTGAATAGCCCTGATCTGTGATTAAAACAACACAGACTTGTTTTGAGCATTTCTGCAGCATTAGCACATCAGATTATATGATTGCTTAACTTGTGAAATTTCCTGTTAAAAGCCGTCACTAAATTGTACAAATATGATACCAATACATCCCTCATCCTTATTTTTCCTACTTTATCTTTACATTATTGCAAACAATTGACAATTTGAACATTTAATCTCTGTTTATCCATCATTAGGATTACAAATTCCTAATTACAAATGAAATCCCACTAGAATGTTCCCCAGCAATCATTCTGTGCACTGCACCATAAAATTATGTAACTGAATGCTTACACATGTAATTGTTTAATTCATGTTTACTGTGACAGAGTTAGTTCTAGAAAAGAAAAAAATGTTTTTGGTCTTACAGCAAAAACAAAATTTACCAGAACACCTGGACGAAACCTACACCGTCATGGGGAGAACATTCCTTTTTTCCACCATGTCGTAGGGAAAACAAAGTTGGTCTTTCCAGTTTTAGTTCAAGAAAATGTAACTTTCCAACATATAATTTTGTCTGTATATTGCCCAGTGTTATACATGCAGAAAAATAGAATGAAACATATCATTTCAGCCCTGGTATCCTTACTTAACCGTGCACCATATTTAATCTCAGCAGTGCTACATCTGTAAAGCACAATAGACTACAAATGCATTAAAATAGTCTTGTTGAGGAATGATTGTATCCGACCAAGGTTAATGTAAATGTTCTGTTAAGTGTAGAGACGCCCTGAGGCTAGCACAGCAGATCACCACTTCATGCACACTTTGAACTTGTTTAGAATGGACAAGAGAATAGTTTTGTCTTGTACTCTTTTAGACTTATACTGTTCAATGAAATTTAGTGAGAAGTTTTAACCTCGCATGTATGAGCTGGAGTTAGGATTATTTGCTTATAAAGTGTGCAGAGCATTTGTGCCTCATGAATGCAGAAAGTGAAGAGATTGAATTAAATAGTTGACATAACTTACAGAATAGACTTTTATAAATGTTTTCTACAGTTGTAAAGAAACTGTCTGGGACCTTACTTTTCTAGCTCAAGGAAATATATAAATGCCTATGATCACATAATTACAGCTATGCTCATAACTGAAACTGAAATTCAATGAATTGAGCAGTCCTAGGTGGACTCTTGTTTTGTTTTACTGATAGTAATAATGTCGTATCATGCTCCTCCCTCTTTCCTCCCTTCGACCCCCTAAAAAAACTCTATGCCTCCTTTTTGTCTCCTTAAAAATGTAAACAGAGATATTTCATTCAAAAAGTTTATATGTTTTGCTCACTTACCTGATGCTTTTGAATTATTCACTATAAAGTTTTTTTTGTTTTGTTTTGTCACTTTTCATGACTTTTAGAGGTGAACCATGATGATAGGCCAATGACACTAAAGCCTGCTGCACACTAAAGGAATTTAGGATCTTTTGCGATTTTTTTTGCCACGCAAAAAATAAAGAGGCCACAGACATGAGGACACAATGATTATTTGTCTCACAGTCGCATTATGTCGCTGGAAGAACAGAGACAACACAGACTTGTGGAGCAGAGTGAGCGGAGAACAGTGTGTGCATTACATGATCGAGTGCAGACTGTTTTCTTTTATGTGCACGGTTATAAAAGTGGAATTAAGTCAGGTTTAAAAACCTCACATGAGCACGTAGGGTCACTAGAGGTAAGGAGCTGTTACACTGACGTATTGTGAGGGTGAAATAAAAAGGTTCAAAAATTTAGTAAGCTAAAGTCGGCGCTTTGCACGCCATTTAAGCAGCAAGTGCGTGAAAAGGAATCTCGCATTTTGACTACGTGCACAACTCATTACTTTTATGTACAGATGATGAAGATGATGTTTCTTCTTTATTTTATGTGCACAAACGCATGCAGCACGTGAACCTCAAGGTGATTCATCCCGACAAATAGTCGCAGTGACGCATAAACATAAAGAGAAAAACGACAAAAAAAATCTCTTACGAAAATCCTTACTCTGCTCATGACCCCCCGAACTCGTAGAAGGGCACATCAGGCCTAAAATCAGGCCAAAACTCCTGTAATGTTCAGCCGTCATTAGCCACAATATAAACAACCATAAACCGCTTGGGTTTTTGTGGCCAAAAGATTTATTATTAGACACAAACCACTGCTTCTCAAACGTGTACAACTGTTGATACTTTAAGCCATCTACAGTTTGATTATTTGCTTTATCGAGAGACAAATCTTCTTTTTGGGTTCTTTAGAACTGCTTCATCTATGGCTTTGTATTTGTCTTGATTTTTGACCTGGTGGAGAACCAAATAAAATTCTGCATAAAAAGTTTGAAAGTTTTGAGAACCACCAACGTGAGAAAACTAATTTTCACTTCAATATACACTTTTATATCATTGTTTTTTTTCCAAATTGTATAGCGCCTTTAGGCCTAAGGTACATGAATAGCGATAATAATGTCTAATCAGCTTGTTGATATGCCGATGAGACTGTGGATTATCTCAGCAAAGAAGAAGTGCTGACTCACATACATTTAGACACGTTTGTGAACAATATTTGAGAGAAATGGGTGTTGATAGAAAATGTTCAGCTCGTTACAAATGGGAGTAAAAACACCATAGAAGCCATAGAATTGGCTCTCCCTCTGAGGGGACAATGCCATGCTTTTTGCTCTGATGTCTGTCCAAGTGGTTGATCTGTGCTCCCTGTAAACATCATTACCACCTAGAAAACACACACGCGCACACACGCACACACCATCCAAATCAGCGCTGGCAGATTAGCAGTGATTATAAACAAACATGGGGGATTAATCCTTTGCACGCTCAGTCGACTTTCCACTGAGCAAGCTAATTACCAAGTGCTTACATTGTGAAAAAGCACATACAGAAACGTGATGACTGGCATCCTTTACCACTCTTTATATAATACTTTCTCAACTGTTATTGAACTCAATTCTTAAGCCCTAAAGGTAAATGCATTAGGATATAGACCTACTCTGCTGTTTTTAATGGTTTCTGAGTGTGTCTTTGTCGCAACATTTAAAGTAGACGTTCCTGATTTTCTTACTTCAAAACAGGAAGTAGCCATTTAAGCTAGTTCTGACAAATCTTTGTATTCACTACTAACTTAAATCATAGCTTAAGAAAGTCTTTATACAGCAAAGTGAAACTGGAGTTGACCACCCAAGGACAACCAATCAGAGCACTCATTTCGCCTCTTGATTTATTGTTGGAACACTGTTGAGTGAATGTTTAGCTTTCTAACTTCTTCCTTCATTCTTCTTCTGTAGGTGGAGGCCATCCTTGTCAACATCTTCGGAGGGATTGTGAACTGTGCCATTATAGCCAACGGCATCACCAAGGCCTGTCGAGAGCTGGAGCTCAAGGTGCCACTGGTGGTCAGGCTTGAAGGTAAAAAGGTCTATCTATCTATCTATCTATCTATCTATCTATCTATCTATCTATCTATCTATCTATCTATCTATCTATCTATCTATGTGTGGGTATCAGGAAATTTTGTGATAAACTCACTGGCAATGCGCATATCAATACACGGAGCTGTATCAGGATGCTTAAACTCATAAATGTGACACTTATGAACCTGGACTGCTTCAATCCTGAAACTAGTGAGCTGAAAAATGACTGAAACACTTTTATCTAACATAAAGTGCAATATGAAAATACGGAAAATTATTCTTTTAGCATTTTCTTTTTCTACAAAAAAGTAACATTCTTTTGTAACTTTTTGGCTTCTGCAGAACCTCCTCAGTCATCTTCAGGCATTGGCATTCATAAGTAGCTTTGCAACAATTTGTGACAAGGAAAATCAACTCCGATTTGTGTGGAATTATATCACACTATCGGAAAGCAGTTGAAAGTTTATTATGAATGTTATGATATACCCCTGCCCTATTCTTAATACTCTATATATTTTGTATAATTTTACACATTTCAGAGGCCGCTAACAGTGCACTTCCTGCTTTTTTGGACTATAAAATGTTCCAATACAGACAAGGGTTGTCAAAAAGAAATATCTCAGTGTGTTTTAGTTCTATCTCAGTTACAATATTCAAGCGATCATACTGTATGTTCATACCAATAAAAATCTGATAAAACATATCCTCAAATTTTTTAAGTTCATATTTCTAGAGCTGCAGACCTTTGATTTTTTGCTTCTCTCTTATTTGACTAATAAAATTTGGTTGACTTAAACACCAACAATTGATTGACACCAAACTACAAAGGCATAAAGTCCTAGAAATGTCTGTAAAAGTAGAGAAAAGTCCTTTATACCCTTATCCATTTTTTTCATTCATAGCATAATTTTTTTTTTTTTTTCTTCTTCAAAACAACATTTGCAGTTTATTTATATCGATATATTGCCCAATAATGCACACAGTCTCATGTTCACCCTGGGAGCTGCTTTTTCTCATAAAAATCGCCATCCCATTTACCTAATATACATTTATGACAAATCCATAAGCGCGTCCTTACCACCTTGTTTCAGACTTGCTTCAGAGCTTCTGTTACAGTCGCGCTGGTCTCCTGAGCCGATCCATCTTCATTGTACCCCAGTGTCCCAGCGAGGACAGTAGTGCATTCCTCATACGTGTCACATTGTGCCGCTCTAGTCATTAGCGGCAGCCAGAATAACAGCAGAGACAGTCCTGATTGGCTCACCTCTCACCTCTTTATGCTAACGAAACAGCCCGGTTCGCGTGTGTGTGCGCCGTGGCTCCGGTGACTCCTGGAGGCGCGGGGCCAGTCGGTGGTGAGCTTAATTGTCCAGATCCTTCCAGGCGCTGTTACTGTATATGTGTATGCGCCCTGTGCTGTGCCTTACACTGTCCTCGCGCTGTTTGCTAATGCGCTCTGTAGGTCGTGCAGTGTCAGCTGTTTGCAGAACCCCACTGTGGGCAGACTCTGTGGGCAGGCCTGGGTGCAGTGAGAGGCGAGAAGTTTGCGAAATTTGTCAAAATACAGGAGGAAGTTGTAGTGTGTGGCTGACCTTTTGGACTTCCTTTGAATTGGTGTTTGCAGTTAAGTGGAGACACTACAGATGAATGAGGGGAAATGAAGACTGGATCAGAATATTATCACACCAAAAACCACTTAAGATACTCTCTCTAAGTGCCACCAGATCTAAACCCAGAATATATCACACCTCAATTAGCTTATAAGGATTTAAAGTTAGGGTTGTACTGATACAGCTTTTTCATTTCCAATATCAGTCTTGGTTCAAATCCAAGAGACATGCAACACATGTCACTAGAATGTGGATTGTGATGATTGTAGTTTCTTTGGAGAGGAAAAGACAAATATAATGACATTATACCCAAGAGTGTTTTATAAACCAGAAGCATCAGTGGGTGTAGTGTAGCGAAGACCACAAGGGTGCTTTTGTCTTAAATCTTTTTGTTGAAAAAGTTTTAGGCAAAGCACAGAGCAGCGAGTTTGTTTCAAGCCTTTGAAAGCATCACCAAGTTTGAAAAAATGTATTTGCACATCTTTTTCTTGGGCTAAGCTTTTATAAAATGGGTTTTAACTCGTACTGGGCCTAAATCTCCCCAGAGTTCACTTGTGTAAATCCTGGAAAGCGGCCTTCTCCTTAGAGTTTCCATAGACATCTTCTTTCAGCTATAAACTTTACAGACTTCAGTGTGGCTCTTTCAGATTTGATTGACAATGAGGACTACACTAAAAACCAGTTACATTCTTTATTATTCAGTTTACATTACAGTGTACAGTGGTAGCTCTTGGCCAGGTCTACTATGAAAAAGTTACTTAGTGGATGTATACTAGTTATTTAATCATTTTAAATGTACTGTCAACCATAACTAGAGTTCACCTCTCAAAACTCACAGGTGCATTACATAATGAAAAGAAGTGCTGAGTGAAACAAACTGATTAGTCTGGTCATCAATTTTTTTTTTTTTTGTGAATGTACACAATATTTTATTTTATACAGTTGCGGCTCTTTCTTACATCGATTTGGTTTAAATTGTAGCTCTTTTGCTGTTAAAGGTTGCACACCCCTGTTCTAGCCTGATTCATCGGTTGGTTTCATTTCTCTGGTGGAAACCCGCTGACCTCGCATCATTGAAATCCATTAGCTCCAAGATAGAAGGGGACATTTTTTTTGCTTTAACCAATCACTGCTATCTGGTCGATTTGTAGTCCAGGAAGTAGAACGAGTGTTGCTGTCTCTGTGACATAAACTTTGAATTAAGAAGTACAATATCAAAGTCTAATATTTGGCACGAGGCCCAAAAGGGAAAACAGATAGGCTACAGTCTGCTATTTCAACTCTCCGCTTCGCTCCTGTTTGCTGATTGGTCGATTCTATTTCCTGCTTTTTGGAAATTGTCTGCATTCCTGTAATGCCTGACGTAGTAGCTAGACTGAAATGAAAATAAACAGCGGCATTTTTTGAAATTCTTTTTTAGCCTCCAGAAAGTTACATGGTGTCATTTTAAGAGCGAGATATAAAGAGACGGAACTTATCGGTTTGTTAGTTTTGAACAGAAAGTCTAGACACCTGTTCATATCAATCACGTTTGTTTTTTACAATCAACAAAATGTAAATAGTTGATGTATTCATTCTAAAAAAAATTGCTTAATACAAGAAAGAACACAACATAACATTTTATAAACAAAACAAAATCACCTCCTTCTAAAAAATATAATTACAGACAAAAATCCCACTCACTGCCCTTTTAAACCAAAAATCTAACAACTTACAGTACTGCACACAAAAAAAGCAAGCTGTTTGATAATTCAGTTCAAATATGTTCCGCGTAGTTCAAGCTAACCGCTCCTGCCAACCTCGGTGAGCCTTTGAGCGCGCGGGTTCAAATCCTGGCTTTAGCCGCGGGTCATTACGTCCCGGGCAGCAGTCGTGTGGAGAAGATTGGTTCAGAATCAATCAGGTCCCGCTCACGAGGCTGACCGCGGGGGCGAGACAAGGCAGCCCCTACGCTCCTCCACACGGATCACGCTGGATTAACTGGCACACTTTTAATTGGGAGAAGTTGTTGAAAAGGCCCAGGCTGATTACCCTGAGGAGGAGAGTGCTTATAGTGTTAAATGTTGTGTTTATTTGTTGCAGCTTCAGCTTCTTCTCTGTGTGATGCCAGAATAATTAGGGTCATTACTATTGAATAATTGTGTTAGTTATTATGAAATGCAGAAATGGAATGATTTTTTTTTTTTAAATTTATTTCGCTTTAGTCCAGGTTTAAAAAATTATCATTTCTGTAAAAAATGAGTTTGTAATCTATCTCATTAATTATATTATTAGCAAGAGCACAATGCAAATATATATTTTTTGTTTACTTAGTACTAAACTACACATTTGAATTGATAATAGACTTTTTGTTCACTGTAATACAAGATTGATCTAATAAAACTTTTGACCTCTTTATAGTGATAATCCAAGTCCTGTCTCTTTTTTAGAAAAATTAACCACAGACGGAACATTTTTAAATATAATTTTTGTGTGACTATGTATACATTACAGTTTTGAACTTGACATAGTTTAATAAAAATCAGATTTGTTATTTTAATATTCACAAGTAAATACAGAGAAGTGGGCAAGGATAGGTGGTAGGTAAAAAAGGAGTTTTTTGAGGATTAGAGAATCAGCTGCAGAGATGAGATGCATTGCATGGTAAAAAAAAAAATAAAAAAATCAGGAAAGTCTAATTTAGTAAGTAAGTATGTAATCTTTATTTGTATAGCGCATTTCACAGACACAGAGTCACAAAGCGCTTCACAGTGAATGAACCCCCCCTCCCCACTCAGTGACAGTAAGCTGCCCTGGGGCAACTCAGCGGAGGCGACTCACCTAACACCGGGCGCCTCAACCTCCGACTACCACCAAGTGTTCCCTAACATGCATGTTATCAGTTGGTGGGGATACCGGAGTGCCCGGAGGAAACCACCCAGACACGGGGAGAAACATGCAAACTCCACACAGAAAGGTCCAGGCCTGAGCGGGAATCGAACCCGCGACCTTCTTGCTGTGAGGCCAGAGCGCTATCCGCTCAGCCACCGTGCCGCCATTTACATAGTTCTCCTTTAGTATTTCACCATTGACTATTGACATCATGCATATTTGCCACTTACTGCTGACATTTAGAATGTTTTTATCATCTGCACAGTGACATTGTTCAAACTGTTACAACTGGAGGTGTTACATAGTGGAATGACTTTGCTTTCTGAACTAAAGCTTTTGTAAAATTAGTAATATAATGATTATGTATTGGAGTTATACAGCAGTGTTTAAGACGCCCAAAGATGTTTCACTCTCTGCATTATTTACAGAGGCGGCTGTGGCTTGAATGATGCAGAGAACCTCCCTCCTTTCTCTTATATGAATTATGTATTTTGATTTCATTAACTCTTGTTACGTTTTTAAGTTGGCTGGTGACCCCCTCCTCTCTGCTGAGCCCTCTTATCCGTCTTTAAAACAGTCCTGCACTTCCCAGCCCAGACCGTGGAAAGGCTCAGAGCTTTTACTCAGCAGTGACAGTGAAGCAGGAGCTGTAGAGGTTCTAAAACACCACAGGCTTCACAAACTTTTTTAATTTAAGTGATGTCATGCCAGTGATAAGGAGCTGGGAGTGGGACAGATCCACATATGAGTCTGGGGACGCAGAGAAGACAACAGTGCGTCAGAAGGAAAGACTGTAGACAGCATGGGGCAGCTGAAGGTGCTTGGACAGCATCTCACACACATGATCACTCCTTCTCCTGCCGCCTCCTTGCAATCCAAAACCGCCAGATTATTCAATCACTCTACGCTGACTCGATCCTGGAAAGTTACTTTGTAGCCAGGTCGTGCCACCAACCATTTAAGACCTCTAGATCCATACTACACAATTAGACAAACTTATTTTTGCCAGTAAAGAATACATCTACTGATAAAGGTCAGGATAACAAGGATTACACTTGTTTAGTTTAGAAGCAGATAAAAAATAAGATGCCAAGTTCTATCAATCATTGGCAAGAGTAAGACTGCAAGAAAAGTGTCTGTACGAGCTGTTAAAGCATTATTCCTTTTAAGTGAATGCATATTGTCCAACTCACAAAAAATCAAACAACAAAACCTAGGTCAGTAATGTAATGTATTTATGCCAGAAACGCTTTAAAATCCACAGACTTGCAAAGCCTAAACGTCCGCTGTAACACTTCCACTCTCATTGGGCCTTTACAAGTCACATGTTCGGAGTAAAAGTGCTGCGCTGTGTAGTAAAAGGCGAGCTGGAAGAGGCCTCGGGGTCCCAGAAACGCGACTATAACCGTCAAAGCACTCCCTTCACGCCATTGATTTACTGAAGCATTTCTCCACTTTTACAAACATAAAGTTGTGATTAATGGCCAGCTCGCACATCACACATTATTGCCCTCTGCCTCCATGTAAGAACTGTTCACTGCATTGGATGGAATGGGCTCGTATTTTACCAGAAGGAGAAATTTGTCTGCATTTATGACGGTGTAAAAGTTGGCACAGTAAAACAAGAGGTGTGCTGTAGTGTTGTCACGGCGCAAAGATGTCCAATTCATATTTGAAACTATGAGGACATGTTTTACTTTTGGAAGTAGTATTCAATTCATTTTAATTTAAATTGGTAAAGCTTAAAAAAAATTCAGTCTCCTTCTGTGCCACTGTCCTAAACCCTTCTTCTGTCTCTGAGCACTGCCCTGTTCCCTAGTCTTTAGACTTTCCTTGTCCCTCTGTCCTTAGACCCTCCTTCTGTCTCACTGTTCTTAGACCCTCATTTTGTCAGTTTGTCCTCAGACCCTCCTTCTGTCCCACTGTTCTTAGACCCTCATTTTGTCAGTCTGTCCTTAGACCCTGCTTCTGTCCCTCTGTCCTTAGACCCTCCTTCTATTCCCCTGTCCTTAGAAACCACTTCTGTCCATGTGTCTTTAGACCCTCATTTTGTCAGTCTGTCTTTACACCCTCCTTCTGTCCCTCTGTCCTTAGACCTCCATTTTTCCCTTTGTCCTTAGACCCTCCTTCTGTCCAACTGTTCTTAGACTTTTCCTCTGTCCTAGATCACTGTTCTTTGTCCCTCTTATGTCCTAGATCACTGTCCTTAGTCCCTCTTATGTCCTAGATCACTGTCCTTACACCGGACTCGCACTGCTTCCAGATCCGGATCCATTTTGGTCCAGTGGTCACTCACACTGCTACCAAAATATGCATGCGTATGTACGGACTCTGCTGGCCTTGCAAGACCATGAGTTCACGGGGATTCACGCTCAACTTGGTAGTTTACGCGATCACTGACACATGTATATGTAAACAAAGAACACTTGCGCCGAGATTTGGGTTTGTTTCACATCAGTTCATGTTTGATTTTTCATCGTACAATGCATAAGCACATCCATTTCCATTCTGTGTGTTATATAGTGGCGTTCATGTTGAGCATTTTGTTGCATTGTTTATTAGTAGTTTCGTAATGATTTCATTTTGAAAACCACCAGATTCAATTCACCCGCGCTTGCTTGGTTTCCTGTTTGTCGTGTGTTGTTTTCACAACTTCATCAAAAAGGGCTCCGGAGTGCTCCAGCCATCTGGAAAAGTTCCTTGAAACGTAAAAGATTTGAATGACCAGAGCTCACCAGACCAGACCGGATGGCTGAATGTGAGAGTCTCTCATTACTTTTTAAGAAACTGAAAGCCTCCGTACGCCGGACCGGAGTATGGACTGGATCCAGTGTGAGCCTGGCGTTAGTCCTCCTCATGTCTTAGATCACTGTCTTTGGTCCTCCTTTTTCTTAAATCACTGTCCTTAGTTCCTCTATGTCCTAAATCCAAAGCTGAGAAATGAGTGGGCAGTAGCTAATAGACAGAGAATGCAGCAACATGTTAACCATGTTCAAAAGTGTAGATTGATACTGGCCTTAAGTCAAGCTGGTGCACTCAGACCTAACTTACATCAGGCGTATCGAAGTCCGGTTTAAGAGTTAAGACTGACTTACCCTATGACCAGCTGGCGCACTCAGCTCTTGAATATTTAGACTAGTAACTATCACTTGACGGATATGGAAGAGCATATGTACTACAAATATCCCAATTTTACAAAGAAAAGAAGCAATTTTAAAAAAAAAAAAGATCCGGATCTGAAAGTGCTGCTCAAGCCCTATTAAAAGTTCCTGTGGATGCTATTTGAAATGCATCCATCTGAATAAATGACTGTATTGACCGTTTGTGCCACAACGCCACAATTACATTTAATATGCAGCTGTCTGTGACAAAGTTTGGACCTCTCTGGATAATAGGTTATATTGTAACATCAATACTTCTGTGATAGTTTACAGCCCTTTTTAATTCTGATGCCACAATGATGATTAAAACTGTGGCAGAACTTTATCATGATAACACTTAATCAGGTGTTAATAAAGCATGAACAAAATCTTTGTTCATAGTTTATGAATAAATAATCTATTGCTGGCCTAGTTATTTATTGAATAATATGCTACTGAAAAGCAGCATCGATGTAAAATAGATTTTTTATTTTTAATTATTTTTTATGAAGCAACTTGAGTTCTTTCGGTGAAATATTATTCTTTCCTCTCTGAGCCTCAGAAAACACTGCTCTGAATGTCCCCACGTTGTGATGTCATAAGTAGATCTGAGATCTTCTGGACAGTTTTTAAGTGCATAAATATTCTCACATATCAAAAGCAAATAGGCACATGTTTTAAAAAATAATATTTTAACGATGAAGTAGCCCAGAATAATAAATACTTTTTAAACTTTTATTGTATGAACAGTGCCTTGGTTTCCCCTCTTTCTGTAGCTTTGCTTCCCAATCACCAATTAGCACCTTCAATATTTATTGAATGAGATTTCCATGAGCATTTTTGGAATTTCTTTTTTTCATTAATAATCTAAACTCGTTTGCCATGTTTATGTCAGACAAGATGATTTAGAGTTAGATTATTTCCTCTGTATTCTTTGCTGCTTGTAGCTGAAGCTCTGACTCAATTTAATATTTACCTTTAGAACGTATTTAGATTGTAATAAATATGGACGTCATCTGAGTTTCTGTGTGAATTGTTCATGTCTCTAAAAATGTCTGTAAAGTTTCCCCCAAATACCGACCAAACTCTAGACATCTAACTTGCCTAGTCCGATTTAAACCAGTTCCCCAAGTCCATGTAAACCCAGGCAGACCTATTGAGGAGCTGTAAACCGGTTTATGAAAACCAGTTGGCGCACATGGTCTCGACCGATTGTAGTCTGATTTCAGACGTCATGTAAACAGACAATCGTCTGCAGCTGACAAATGCAACTAAGCATACTCACAACCACTGCTCATCCACACCCCAGCAATATAGTTAACATTTTACAAGAAAAAAGCACCCTGTACAAAGTGGCACACAGAGTCAGGCCCTACATGTTTAACACAGATCTAAATGTTTAAAAGTGTCCTACATGTTTCAGAAAGATCAGTGTGTAATTTACAGACAGTATTACAGACACTTATTAATAATAAACAATGTGTAGGTAAATAACATAACACTGAATCATGCAGTAGTGAATCTGACACAGCAAGACTTTCTCTGTCTCTCCAGGGTAATTGGTTTATTCTTGTGATGTAAACAGGAGCAAAACTGGTCAAACTGGTTTGAGGGGAAGACTAAATAGAGTCCATTTTTTTCAGCCTACTCTGATCATGTAAACACACTGACACGCTCAGTGATCAGTTCTGATCAGTGCAAAAACAATATTCTCCTCCACAGCAGGTCAAATTTATCCATTAAATACAAAAATAAAGTCCTAAAAGAAACTCTGCCGTGATGTTCCGGACCTAGACTTGGATAAATTCCCCCGACTGAACTTGGATGAAATCTTATTGATGAGCCCTGTTCTAGTACATAGGATCGCAAAGTGAAGGTTTTCAAAAGCATGTTGAAAAGACAATATTGTCATCATATTTGTCTTTCAACTCCTAAGTCTTTCATTATGTGGGTATTAAATCTGATTTTGTTTGATCATTAGTAAGCCTTTATCAAACTTTATTCATTTTTAAAACAAACTTTTGTCAATTTCACTCTCAAAACAATTGAAAGAAATGCATTTCTGACATAATATATGATTACCAAGTTGGTCAACAGAAAAGTCCATTTAACAAACAATTCACTGCATATTTCTCCTTCTTCATCAAACACCGTGGACTTACAAATACTCCAAACACTCCGAGCTTTTTCATTAGCAAAGCTTTATAATGTTTGTTTGTCCTGTGGTGCTGCAATCAAATTCAACTTTGGCTAATTGTTCATAGAAATATCTCAATTAATTCATCACATTTATTCACTCAATTAGATTTTCAGTGGACTTTTCAGACAAACAAATTATTCCAGATGAATTTTAAAATGCCAATTCACTCTATGTGCAATGATAATGGCAAACAGTACAAGTTTTAAGTCCGTTTTTTTCTCTCAACATGTAGGGTTAGGGTTAGTATTTTGAACATTGAATTCTCCAATTGCATATTATTCCACAGATACATAAGATCAGCCCCTAGAGTAGCCAAACTGCACAATTTGAAACTATTTATTTGTTTTTTTTTTTTCAGACTTTGTTAATTGTAACTCAATTATTAAGCTTTTAGAGGAGACACTGCATGTGAGTATGAAACAATCTGAATTTTAAAGCCGTCAATGTGAAGCTTTTTGCTGTAGTTTGACGGTCTCTTGGAGGAATATGCATTCTGAGAAAACTAATTTCTCTACAGTTTCAACTGATAAAACATCTTGAGAACCAGATTGAACAATTGCGTTGCTTCCACAAAAACTGTAAAGAGCGCAAACAAACCAAAATGGAAAAGTAAAAAGTTTGTCTTGCCCTCTAAAAATATGTTTGACAAATATATATTTGGGGGGGGGGGGTTAATGGGTGAGTTTAGGGATACGCTTGGGGTAGGTTAAGATTTACCCGTTAAAAGGCTTCCACCAGGGTTTGTGGTTATTTTACATTTTGGGTTTTCATAACATATAAAGAAGCTGTGAAAATGTGCTTCTTATATGTTATGAATGTCTGTTTGTCTAGTTTTTACATTGGTTGTGTTTGGTTGGTTGCTTTAAAACAATCATTCATTACAGAGATCGAGAGATGATTTTAATTCAATCCACAATCTTCTAATTGTGACCAGAGTAATTTCATTGACAAAACTATAACATTTTTTTTCGTCAACGAATGTTTTTTAAAGACGAAAACAAGAAAATAAAATTACATCATAATGACCAAAAGATGAGAGTAAAGGCTGACATTTTTGTCAATGAAAAAAAGATCTGACAAAATCTGACAAAAGACTTGCCCCGGAATCCAGAACCACACTTCAGCAAACTGCGAAGAGTAGGTCTGGTCACCACGCCTCCGCCTGCGTTTCAGATCAAATACACATCTTACCGGGCAATCAGTTAGCTTATTTGCGTGACGTACAGTAGATGAAACAAGGAAGCTGATTGGTCGTCTGTCATTTAGACCAAAATCTAACTTCACTCACCTCACATTTAAAATCTCTTTTTGCTTCGCTCATTGATTTTTCCGTTCCACGTGATATTTTTTCATGTATTTTTTTCGTCGGGGGCAGCCATGTTGGTATTTACACTGCGAAAGATGCGTTTCTCTGATTGGCTAATTAATCTGTCAATCACGGCTACAGAAATACGAAAGAGGGACACTTTTAATACAGTATATTGTCTGGATTTTCCAGGTAAAGAAAGATGGGATAAGGGAGAGATCAAGTGAGTCAAACTTGCAGCAGCTGTCTACAGAGCCAGGATTTTTTTTTTTGCTATTGTATTTACACATAAAATGTCCTATTTATATGTAAAACAGGACATGATGTAAACCATGTCTATAAAATGCATTTTATTTATGTGAGCAAATTACGTTTATAAGTTTCACATTTATAGATTTATATTTAAAGCTAGGGTACCTCATTTCCACATTGCCAAACGAGACATAGGTATTTAAAACACTCAAAAATGTTTTCCTAGCTCTCCTCTGTCCTTTGACAAATAGTTATTATCCACATTTTAGTTGTAATCGTAGCTTAACAAATATTGTTTCAAACATCAAAGTGAAACTGCAGTGGACCACCCAAGCTCAGCCAATCAGAGAGATGCCTTTGGCTATCTATGAGAAATGATAGCCAGATACTTTATTATTCAATTCAAACATTCTACAGTGATCTGATTTTGCTATAAAGTGCTGCAATATACTTTTTAGTGTCAAAGAAAAAGTTAGCTAATTTCCAAGTACTGCACCTTTAAAGTTATTTACCCATTCATCTGTATTACCCCTTATTAAAACAAAAATAGCAGTCATAGAGTTGTTTTCCACTAAATAATTGACTAGTGCATGTGTAAAACTCAGCCCTTTGGCACCACCCCAAGCCTTATTATTTTCTGAACCCCTGTGTCCACTAATTGACTCACGTTTTAATCTGCCGTTTCCACAATCGTCCCCAAAAGCCCGCTAATTGGGACAGAACTGAACGGTCAAGCACTAACGCATCACACATGGCCTGTTTGGTCTGTTGTTTTGCACAGAAAGTCTTGTCTTGTTAATGAAACTGGTCACTGCAGTGTGTGGACGATACAGTTGTGAGCTGCTCTGTAAGTCTGTGAAAAGTCAACATTGTACTCTGGAAAATAATTGACCTTCTTCATTTAGAAGGAGAACTGGTATAGGACAAAAACTGACTTTAGGATTGTCTTAGTCGGATCACAATTTCAGTTTTATCCAAATTGTACTTTTGCAGAAAACTGGCCTTTCACTGTTATTGGCTAAAACCAGTTGTCACTCACTCAGGACAAACACTGACCAAAAAGAGAGAAAATTGGGGGGAAAAAAGTGTATTTTAGGGCTGTAACGATAATTTTGCTAATTTATATTCTTTCGATTCATCTATTTGTTGTTTAGAACACAGAAGTCACGTGACTACTAGATTTTTACAAATTTTGACCCAAACAAAGCCTAAAAGTAAATTTAACAATTGATAGAATTAGGATTTTTACTTCCTTAAAAAGATTTGCCATAGAAAAATAAAATGTTGTGCTTTTCAAAAAAAAAAAAAAAAAAAAACGGGACAAGCACTTTACTCATTTGAAAAAGCAAAAATAGCTACAGTACTTGAAATAATCACATAAATATATAGTTCAACTTTAGTCACATTTACTCAAATCAAGATCAAATTTGCGTTTACTAGTAGCACCAGTTTGATTTAAGAATGACTTTTTTCGGGTAAAATTCTCTGTGTCATTGCTGCCCAATTGGAGGCCTAAGTTATTATTATTATTATTTTTTTTTATTATTTTTTTTGTTATGCATGTTTGGGAACCTATAAAGACCAGTTAACAATTATTGATTACTAAATTAGTTGACGATTAATTCAATAATCGATTAGTTGGGATTAACTTGTTGCAGCCCTAGTGTATTTGAGCAACAGCTACATAAAATAGAAAAATGGTGTGTTGGACAAGAGCTGGGTTGATCTGAGAAAATATTTTTTTCCTCATATTGATCAATCTTGATTTTGCGTAGCCTTTCCAAAAAACAAATGAAAATGCATTCATGAACATAAACAAAACAAAAACTTCTAATAAATGTCCAATTCCTTAGATATTATTGGACCTGCATATCAATATTCTGCCTCAAAGTTTGACTTTAGATCCAAACTACACAATTTTATTGACAAAGGAATGTTTTTGATCATTTGATTCAAAACCCACCAAATAAATTACAAATCGATTTGATTCGATCTTTTGATTTTTCGATTAATGGCCCAGCACTAGTTTGGACAAAGAAATTGGCTATTTACATGTCCACCTAATAGAGTTGACTAAATAAGAGGCATTGCAAATGCTATAAAACAAACACTACAAATGACCTCCTCAGGCTGAGCGTGTATCTGGCTCAAACTGTGATTTGAATCATTCCAAAGACACTGGAACTACAATTTGAACGTAATAAGGACCAGTTGTTTTATGTAACCTAAAACATCCCATATCATCAAATTAATCTCTTCTTTTTGTTGCTGTTCTGGGCTGTAAATCCTTCTAAATGTGAATGGTTTGTCAAATAATACACATTTTACCAAGACACAATTGACTGAATAATATAAGTCAAAATATGACAATTTCCTCAGAGATAAGCTCACAATTCAATTTTGTCCACAATTCTAAAGCCGTTCTATATTTTGACTGTATAGTTTGATTGATTGCAAATGGACAAGCAAAATATCTTGCTTAAAATAAAAAATATGTAGCAATTCACACTTAAAAACAAATATATCCAGCCATAGACTTGTGTGGCATTTCTTTTGAATAAGCAGGAAAACACGTTAAC
Source organism: Mugilogobius chulae (assembly GCA_038363315.1). Lineage (NCBI taxonomy): Eukaryota > Metazoa > Chordata > Actinopteri > Gobiiformes > Gobiidae > Mugilogobius > Mugilogobius chulae. The sequence continues at coordinate 42,444,791 of CM076402.1, read as the reverse complement.
TTTGCTAAGAGCACAACCCTTTGTCTTTTATGATCTGTCAAACCATTGTATTTACTATAAAAACGACTTTGGTGAAGGAGCCTCATGCAGAGCGAGTTCAGACTGTGAGAAGGTCTCTGGCAGCACCTAGTGGCCACAGGTGAGCACGCAGTCTGCTGAGAGAGAGGGAGGGAAAGAGAGAGGGGGAGGCAAGAGGGACACGGAGGGAATTGGAAATAAGAGAGAGAGAGAGAAGAAAAGAGGGGAAGTAAAAGGGTGGAGAGTTAGGGAGAGAGAGGGACAAGAAGGGAATTGGAAGAGAGAGAGAGAAAGAGAGAAAGAAGAAGAAGAGAGGGAAAGAAAAAGGAGAGTTAGAGAGAGAGGGAGGAGGAGAGAAGGGGAAGCAAAAGAGAGTGTAAAGAGGAAAGGGAGCGAGTGAGTAAAGGGGGGAGGAGGAGAGTGAGGGAGCAAATGGGACAGAGGAAGAGGAGAGAAAGGCAAGAAGGAGAACGGAAAGGGGAGGAGAAAGAAAGGGAACGTGAGAGAGGCAAAGGAGGAAGAGAGAGAGAAAGAGAAAAGCGAAAGCAAAAGAAAGGGAGGTGGAAAGGGGGGGTGAAGTGAGAGAGAGAGAGAGCGAGGGTAGGAGCTGTCCGTGGTGCTGCTGTAGGACGTCAGTGCTCTCTGCTGCTCACACTGGAACTGCAGCTCACACACCAATGGGAACACTGTAGCAGAAAAATTTAAATCATACTTTTTTTGTACATTTTATTAACTTAATCATATGCGTTGTCTAGGTTAATTGACCGTTTAATTTATAATAGATTTAATGAGAAACATAAATGTGACATATGACATTATCTTGAAATCTAATGCAAACAAGAAATTTCAAATGCCTAAAAAAAAGAAAATGGATTAATGTAGAATAACATTTTTTTTTAATGACAGACAAGCAAGTTGAACATGTCATGATTCCAGTCCATTCCAGTTTTTTTTTTTTTTTTTTTTTTTTTTGTGGAGCTATGAATGTTGTTTAAAATGAACAAAAAGGCCTATCTTGTTCTTCAAATGTATGCTTAAAGGTCCCATATGACACAAAACTGACTTCTTTGAGGTTTCTGTCATGTTAGAATGTTGTTATCACAGCAAAAACATACTTCGAGTTGTGTCTTGTTTCATTCACAAATGTCTGAGTAATCCTGCGTTCTTCTTGTCCAAAGCTGAAAATGCTTTGTTCCTCCTTGTGATGTCACTAGATGGTAGTTTTATATTTACCCACTTTTTTAGCCTAAATTGAAGCATATATATATATATATATATATACAATTCTGTAATGTTCAAATCACTAGACGACCTTAAGTAGTATGTATTTAATTTGATTTTTTGTTCAGTTCCAAAAGTTTTTCTAATTTTGAAGTGAATGGGAAAGTTGTAGCTTACAATTGGGATGTCAAGATTATTAGGTTAAAGGTTGTATGGAGGATTTTTCAAATCCAACAACTGTTTGCTGTTTTTCAAATGATGCACATGTGTTCTCCTCCCAGGGCCACGCCCTTAACTGCTAAATGGGCCAATGAGTTACTTAGGAACACTGAGGTTTGCTTGACAGGTTCACAGCCATAACGAGGTACCTCGTTATCTATTGGTCAACGTTTTACTGGCCTCATCATGTCACAGCTTATATATTTTTATAATTATTTTTGTTTGGCATAAGTACAAGGCTGTTACAAATCTTTACAATGTTTTTGACCAAGACAGACACAAACAATTTTGAAAATCCTCCATACAACCTTTAATCGATAATCGTGAATATTCAGGACCCAATATATCATACACACACAAAAAATAATAATAATAATCTTGACCAATTTAGAAGCAAAATAAAATGCTTTTTTAGTTTATTCTATAGAAACAGCAAAATATCAGTTCGAGCTGAAGGAGATGTGTTATATATCAGATAAATACATAGTTTTTACTACATTAAGATATACATTTGTGATTTTGCCTTATTATTGATATATATTTCCAAATATTGGCTATTATTTATTTGCCACAGCAGAAGGTTAAATACAGATCTCAGAGTTGCTTCAACCCAATCTTAGTAAATGTTGCCATTTTGGAAGCAAAATTAAGTTTTTTAATAACCTCTATTAAAGCAAAGACTTCTAAATGTTTCTGCTACCTAGGGTTGTCAAAAAAAATTCCCCCGATAATCGATACTAAAACTGATATCGATGCTCGATACTCGTTTGGACAAGTATCGGATATTGTAAGCCCCCCCCTCATGCACGCTAGGCCCTGCCCCCTTTTTTGTATTATTGGAGATGGAAATGATGACACTATCAAATACTGTCTATATAGCCTACATACTACATAAAACAGCAAATGTGTCTGATCATAGAACAAAGCCCAGTCTTAATGTAAAGGTTCATGAATCAAGTAAATAATAACAAATAATACATTAAATACTATTATTTTAATAATATTAAAAGAAAAACATAAATAAAAAATAATAATTAAAAAGTAAAAATTCTATCATAAAAACACATTTAAAGTTGGCACCGTGGTATCGAAATTGGTATCGAGTATTGAGTTGTTTTTTTTTCCAAGTATCGAATTGAGTTTGAAATTTCAGTATCGTGACAACACTACTGCTACCTTTACCTGTTTTGCATTCAGACGTTTAATTTAATAAAACTGGTCAAAAACTTGAGGAAAAGTGACGTGTTAGACAATGAAAATGCAAGAAAATTAAATTGTCTCTGCGATTTGGTCGTAACAATTGTAATTGTAAATAATTTTTTTGTCTTACAATAATCGCGATAATAAAATTTGATATGTTGACACCCCTACTTACAATTTAAACAATGACGGAGCTGAAAGTATACAAATGATTCTAGTGAAAGTAAACGGGGTAGAAAAGCACAGTGAAGCCCATTAGGCATTACCACATAGTGACATCACAAGGTGGAACAGAGTGTTTTCAATTCAAGCAACAACAAAAAAATGCAACAAAACACTGCTTTAGATGTGTTTTTGGTGAGGAAATGAGCAGTGGTGAAAAGTAACTTCGTACAAAAGTTAAAGTGCTGTACTTAAGTAACTTTATACGTTATTTGTTAAGTTTGTTAAGTATTTTATTTTGAATACTTTTACTTCACTACATTTGAGAGCAGGTATCTGTACTTTTTACTTCATTACAATATTGAAAAAGACTAAAAAGTAGAAGTACTTTTCTGTAGGTTTGAGAGTGTCTGAAAAGGTGACAACTTTCCTAATTATTATACATTTTAGACGATTTTGACCAAAATTTTAAAAATAAATAAACTGGCTAAATAAACTAAGTTGTCAATTTTGTTGCTTCATCTGACAAATAATCTGTCTTTAGTAACTTTTGGACCAAAATGAGACTTAAACAAAATAAAATAAGTTTCTGCTTCTATAATTGATTTTTCACCTCAAAAAGTGCCACATTAAAAACATCTCAAAATCTGTTGGAAATACTTTTACTTTTTACTCTAAAGTACATTTTTCAACTAATACTTCAATACTTTAACTTAAGATTTTTTTGTGTGTGTGATACTTTTACTTTAACTTGAGTAAATTGTTGCCCTTATATGTACTTTTACTTAAGTAGGAAAAGTGAGCACTTCATCCACCACTGGAAATGAGATTGTAATATGGATAAAAAAAGTGTGCATAATATGGGACCTTTAAATCCGTCAGCGAGACCAGTTTCTACAAACATCAGCGCTCCATTATCCACTTAAACAAAGTATTCTTCAGCCGCAGACAGCTCCGGGTCATTAGTATGAGTAAACACAGCTCATCTCATTATACACACCTATGAATATGTAAAGTGTTTTCTTTTGACCAACACTTATTTGTTCTCTTGATATCTTTTGAATTATGTATACGCACATTTGTTCTTCAGAAGTTTGTCTAGCTCCAAGTCTCTCCATAATTATCTAAGTATGTCCTTATACTCTCCCATCTTATGTACTTCTTCCTGTTGTATTTCCGACACCGTGACATTGATTGTTTGCTGTGGAATGTGTTTGGAATGACTTATTATTAGCCGGACAAAAGAGATGAAATATTAGGCGCTAAGTGGGGCCCGGTAATAGAAATCCTCATAAAAGCTGTATTGATTCTAGAACCTCCTGAGCATTCACGTTTCAGAGCTTCTTAATTACACAAATGTCGGAGTGCAGAGGTCGCAGCGAACGCAGTCACAGATTAAAAGGACGGTGTGCTTGTGTTAGTGTCAGATATTTGTCACATACAGTGTGCAAATTGTATGTAAAGGTTGTGTAAAGATGGACTGTAGCATACTAAACGAATAATCAAACCTCAAATTATGAGTTCTTTACAGAGCGTTTTTAAACTCCAAACTTGTCTCTATGGCTCATTTCGACTCTCTTCTGAAAGACCTGGAAATGCAATCAATAACCTGTAACCTGTCTTTTTCTGTTTATTTTAATTTTTTTTTTTTTTTTTTTTTAATTGACCTTTATTTAACCCGGGAAGTCTCACTGAGATTCAGAATCTCTTTTGCAGGGGAGCCCTAGAGGAAGGGTCAGGGGGAGGCATTAATGGACATGTTTTTAGTTGTAGGAGGAAACCGGAGTACCCAGAGGAAACCTACGCAGACACGGGGAGAACATGCAAACCCCACATAGACTATCTATGCTTTTATCAGCTCTAGAATAGACTATTGCAATGCACTTTATGTGGGTGTTTCCCAATCGGCACTCAGTCGCCTTCAACTTGTGCAAAATGCTGCAGCTCGTTTTTTAACCAACACACCCAGACGTCAGCGCATCACCCCGGTCCTTGATGAACTTCACTGGCTTCCAGTTTCTTTTAGAATTGATTTCAAATTTTTAATTTTTGTTTTTAAAGCTCTTAACGGCCTTGCGCCATTTTATTTGACTGAACTTTTAAGTGTTCGAAACACTAGTTGGGCTTTAAGGTCGACAAACCAGCTCATGCTTGAGGTTCCCAGAACCAGGCTGAAACACTGGGGTGACCGAGCTTTCTCTGTTGCTGATCCCAGACTTTGGAACAATCTCCCACCTGATATTCGCACCATCACAGACTTTGGCCTTTTTAAATCAAGGCTCAAAACACATTTGTTTAGGATGGCTTTTAATATTCAGTAATGTAGTAACATTTTGTATCTTTTCTTTTACTGTTACTGTGCACTGATTTTATGTATTTTATTATATTTTAATGGGAAGCACTTTGGTCACTTTTTGTGTTGTAAAGGGCTATATAAGTAAAGGTTGATTGATTGATTGATTGATGTGGAAGAGATGTATGCATGTCTCTTTATTCTATTTATTTATTTATTTTTATTTTTTTCTCTTTTATGTTTGGAATCGTTTAAAAAATTTAATTCCTGTATTGTTTTAATTTTTACATTTATTTTATTGATGTGTTTATGTAATTGCTTTTATGATTCACTGTTAGCACTAAGCACAGAAAAATAACATAACTAGAAAAAAAAAAAAAGAGAGAGAGAGAAAATATTATTTTCTGGCTGAGATACAAAATGATCCCAGAGAAACACCAACATATATTTTTTCTCTCATAAAATCTGCATTATTTTAATAAGCTACACATTAAAATGCACATAGAAGTCACAAAAACAAACAGCTGATCTAATTTGTAGTTCATTTCAAGAAGAGAATAACACAACTTATGAGTTAAGTAATTTCTTTAGTTGTACTAATATTTTCATGATTTCATTTTTATCTATCTCTCAACTCTATAGAAAAAAATCACTATTTCACTTATCAATCCAGTACACTTCTTTCTTTGTTTAAACAGTCATAGACAAATACAATGACATTCTAGATAACACAATAGTTCGTACACAACAAAAAAAAAGACATTATAAATGGATTGGGGTATGGTAAAGGGGGGTGGAGGGTTGAGGGGTGGCAGTCTTTTAACTTTTCATCAAAAAATCAAATTGTCAACACTTGGCTGTGGGGTTTCTACAAGTCAGTACTTGGTATACTGTATATAAATTATTTTTAGTATTCAAAACGTATAGTTTAGATTTCAGCTGCACTTTTATTGAAGTCATTATACAACAAAGGAAGATGGCGTTTAGTAGTTCATCAGTGTTAGGTGAGTTCCTTCAAGTGAATGAGATTTCTGTCATGTACGAAAATTCATTACCACCACTCAACGCTGCTTCTGATTGGTTACTCTTACAGTTGATATAATTTGTTGCCAGTCACCACTTGTCTCTTGCTTTAGTTCCCTTTCTATCACTTGTTACTGAAAAAAATAGTGTAATTAGAAATGCAGTTATACCTAAACCACATTATAAACAACACATTATTTCCATATTTACACTATTTTGCAGTATACAGGAAGTCAGTGTTATTGTTTAATCTGACTTTTAATGACTTTGCGTGTCCTTTCAGCAGTCTGCATAATGAATGACTTTTCTTTATTCTGAAATGAGGATTGTTTTGACCTTTTGCCAGTCAGACTCTCTTCTCCAGTCTGACTTTTCGTTCTTTCTGTTCACGTCGTGCCAAAGTCTGTTGAGTGTGCGTCTTGTGTCTGCTCTCTGGAGGCTGCTGCTCACCCATGGGTGCCAGTGCGTCTCCCGGCAGCACCTGCTTCTTTGCGCTCACACAATCGAGCCTCTTGACCTTGTACGCAACATGATGTTCTCTCGGATCAATGCGCGAGTTTGCCACCCAGAACTGCCCCCGTCTGTCAGCAGAGACCAGTGATGTGTCTGATGGACTTCTGTTTTTACACCACCGTGCAGTCTGGAGGGCGCAGAGCAAAGAGGACAATTCAAGCAAGTGTCCCGAATCCTGACACCGGTCCAGGCCCAAAATATCCTAAATAAAGCAGAAGAATTACTTTGCTAAGTCATATAGAAGTTTTCTCTTCAATGGCACTGAGCACAGTCGAGCAAACTGCACAGGTACTAAACCTGAAAATGATATTTTAATTAGAGATGCACTGATTTGATACTAGGATTGCATATCGGTGCCAATCCGCAAATGTTGCTGGATTGGGTATCGGCTCTATGATATCGGTTCAGCTTATTTCTTAGTTATGCCTTTAATTGGGTATAAAGAGACGTATTTATTGGCTGATGTTTATCTACAACATCTCATAATGTTGTGACATTTTATTCATTAGAAGTAACTAAGCAAGTTGTGACTTATGCATAACAGTTACAGTACATAGCATAACATGATCAACTTTCTTATGTTTTGAAAAGAAAAAAAGTCCTTACATTAGGATTAGAAGATATCAGGTATCGACAGATGCTTGATTCCAAAGTATCAAGATCGGAACTGAAAAAGACAGACGATGAAGATGGTGTTATCCGCAAACCTGATCAGTTTAACAGACTAATGCCTATACACTGCCTGCAAGGCGAGTTCAGTGAGAGACATGCACGAGTTTCTTGCGAAGTGCCTTGTACACTAGCTGCAGTCCACTGCGATCCGTGTTTGCCCAAAGCCACGCGTGAATGCTCATATCATGACTTGAAAGTCGCATCAGACTGCTTCTTACCATACCTCCAACAAAAAGATTTTCTGTGGATTCTTTCCGCACTTATTGAACTCTGTGGTCTGTGTACAAGGGCGCATTGGTTTTAAGCACTTTGTCTTGTGTCGCTCATTGCACTGAACTCACACTCATGTATGGCAGGGGACAGGGGTGGAAATGCAGTAGGTGGTGTACAGAGAGAAGAGCAGGGGAGGCCTGTGCATAGAGCCCTACACACTGCCTCTGGTCTGTCAGGACGTGAGTGATCCACTTGTTGGTGGGGTCAGGCATGTTAAACTGGTAGAGCTTGTCCTGGAGCAAAGCAGAAAGGATGGTGTTGATCGTAGAGCCATAAACAGAGTCCATAAACAGAATGCTGCCATAGTTTCATGCTGAATTCCAGTGCTGCAGGATTGTGCCAAGGAGCTGGACTGAGTGCAGCCTGAGCCCTACAGAAACCACTTTATAATTAGATGTAGACAGGACAACGTAAACTACTTTTCTCCCTCTCAGATGTTCCATACATGGTACATTATTAGAGTACAGCATATTTATCATGTGTATTTCTCTATTTCTTTATAGGAACCAACGTCCATGAAGCTAAAAAGATCCTGTCGGAGAGCGGTCTGCCCATCACAGCTGCAGATGACCTGGATGATGCTGCCAAGAAAGCTGTGGCTGCCATCAGGAAATGACTCCTCCACACGACATCGCTACGTTTGTGCTGATGAAATACCATATCATCACCTAGCAGTTTCTTTCACACAGACGAATGTTGAAACAAGGAGTTTTTGTGCTTTTGTATAAGAATCATGATGAACTTGTGCATTCCATTCAAGCTGACATACTTAACTTTTTGCCTTTATCAGATGTTTTTTTCTTTAATGCATTTTATTTGATTCGTTTTTGATACATAATGGGATTCTTATTTTTATCATTTTAAACCAAATGCGTTACGTTAGTTCGACATCATCAAAAAGCCTTGTTTCTGTGTCCTTAAGTCACCAAAACATTGCCTTCTGTACACGCTCAGACGGTGCTTTTTGTCAATCACGTCTTATATGAGCTACTTAATGCAAATGTGCCAACAATACCAAGGCAACTCCTACAAATAAATACAAAATATATATAAAGAATAGTAGCAATAGTTTTGAATAAAAGTATACTTAAAGTTTTTATAATAATGAATGTGCAGTTTGTGTGGGAATGGTGTTTAATTTGACAATAAAAAGTGATACAAATAGGTGTGTGAGGTTTTTTTTTTCAGCCAGTTTTGTGTGTAAATATATTACCAGAAGACCACAAAATATATTTCTAGATGATTATGAATCTTAATGACAGATGTTTGAACCAGATAAGATCTATCAGTTTGAAAAATCTTATCTAATTTTTCTATATTGCTGCTTCAGGTTAAGCATTAAGGTGCACATTAAAGCTGCAGGGCCTGGTTTTCCGTGCAAACAGTGAAAGTATGATTTTGTCCAGCTACTTCTCTCTCAATGTTAATATGTTCATTATTCTAGAACATTTCAACATCAGTAAACCGAAGTGAACACTCAAGGTAGCCATCAATTTGTCGTTTAAAGTTTGTATTTAACATATACTTTAGGTGGAAATGGCAAAGGTAGCCAATCCCTACATTAAATCCACCGTTCAGTGCCACCGGTCACCTGCCTAGCAGTTAGTTACTGTTCTTCACTGCTCGAGGACACATCTTCACATCTTTTGTCAGGACTTCTTTGCTGGTGGATTTTCTTGTGGGTTTAGGGGTACCAGTTCCTCAGCTTCTAGCCCTGTCCGAATAGCCCTAATTATAGCCCTAGCTCCTGGACTAGCCTCTAGCTCCTATCAGTGGGGTCGTCACGAGGTCACGTAAGAGCACTAGACAGCTGAGAGAGAATACGAACGTCCTAACAGCGCGGGAACAACGAGGAAATGACGCGACTCTACAGTAGTGCATGGGTAGATGATGCCTCAAGGTGTGAACCACACTTCCTATTTGTTCGACCACTGATCACACAGTGTTGATGTGTGTATGGGCACCATCTGGTGGTTTAAAAATTTACTGCAGCCTTAGCCTTTTACAAAAGAAACATCGTAGGTCTACATTGTAATGGAGTTTACACAAGGACAAGTTTTTTTTTTTTTTTACATATAACAATTGGGTGTATGCTAATAACATATATTATGTAATAAAAAAAATATATTGCTGTTCTTAGCAATATTCACTCAATATTTTTTCATACTTTTCTTTTTGCTTGTAGAATGACGTTTTGTACATTGTGCTTGAAACATTTGCATATGAAACATTGAAATTACACAATTACATTCATTTACATGAATACAAGTCTCCACACATGAGTTTAAAGTGGAGAAAGATATAGTACAGCCACGGGTCTTGAACCCGCGACCTTTTGAACTCTGGATCAGCGGCCTAGCAAGTCAAGCCACGCAGCTAGTGACGTCATTTGGATGCGGAGAACCAAATAACTGGTAACCACGCTATATTCGTATTTGCGAATCCTGGTTATTTTTGCGTTTTTACATCACGACATTCACAGAAAATCAAGGGTAATCGTCTAGAAAACATTTATGAAATATATTACATGTCAAAAGAACTTATTGTTTAGTTTTATTGTTCTTTTTCCCCCAATAGGCCTGGTGAAGCAGTGCCTCCTCTGACGCTCGTTGCTGCTCTCTGGTGTTGTGTAGAACTGGTGCCTCAGTGACACGTGATACAGAGTGATACTTTTCGATACCGTAACTGCGTTGGTCACGTGACTTTTCTTAAAGCGATGCAACTCGGCTGAGGTCTCGCTCTCAGCGCATGGCACATGTGTCGGTACCTCGGCTCGTTTAGCCCATCACTACTCTACAGCTGTTTATGAAAAACTACAACATCCACCAGCGAACTACAAAACACGCACCTCTGGGCTAATATGAATGACGCAACAGTTACAGAAACAACGCATTTGTACATTAATCTGTAGCTGTTTAATAAAAATACTGCAATAAACCTCAGACGAGCCATCTTTGTGAAAAGCTTAAACACGAAGCTTTTGAACACTTTTCATCACATACAATAGGCCAATATATGCACAGGACAGGACAGAATAAATATAACAGACTCATCATCACCAGTCTGTGAGAGAAAGAACAAATATATTCCCGTAAATCCTTCTTTACCTGCTGCAGCAGCAGCGCATCTCCCTTCTCCCCCGCTGCCAGCGGACTTTACGCAAATGAGCTGTGCCTTTAAGCTTTGTTTCTTCACACGTAAATAGTGTTAAGAGATGCGACAATACATTTAGTGAAGGTGATCTGGCACTGAAACCTTATATTTTCAAAGTTTAAAAGTTTTATGAAGAGAATTGTTTTGTGTGTCTAAAGTCTGAGGCAGTAAAACTTTTCATTCATTACAAACCAGGGGCGTCGCTAGAAATTAGATTTTGGATGTGCCTCCAAAAATGTAGGTGTGCCCAAAAAATTTACCAAAATTGTAATGTATTATATTGTTTTTTTTTTCTAACATAAAATCCAGAATATAGCTATTCTGGCTCAATTTGTTGAATTCTTTTCTAATATAGATAGTAAACTGTGAGTAGTATTGGCCACTGTAGAAAATTTTGGAAAAAACAGGTGAAATTTCCTGTAATTTGGTGAGTTTTATACTTTTTATACTTTTTATTGATTCAGATAACCTGAAATTAACAGTATTAAAACTATCAGCAGGTCAGCAAGATTACATTTGGTGCCCCCTGGTGGTTGTTTTGTAAGACAATAAATAAGAGTTCCTTTACAGAGTTCAAATTATATAAATAGACTAAAGAGTAGCTCTGAAGACAGGAGGATCTAAAAATCTGAAAACTAGATGTAGTTTGCTTTAATCTGGGGGTTAGACCAACAAATGTGATATTTTAGTTAATTTATGTGTTATTTTGTCCCATTATGCAGTACAGACCAAAAGTTTGGACACACATTTTTTTCATGACTATAAACATTGTAGATTCACACCTAAGGCATCCAAACTATGAATTAACACATGTGGAAGTCTAGTACTTCCACATGTGCCAAAAAGTGTGAAACAACTTAAAATATGTTATATTCTAGGTTATTTTGCTTTGATTAGTGATTAGTGCACACTCTCACATTCTCTTGATGAGCTTCAAGAGGTCGTCACCTGAAATGCTCTTCCAACAGTCTTGAAGGAGTTCCAGAGATGCTCAGCACATGTTGGATCCTTTTGCCTTCATACTGCAGTTCAGCTCAAACCATCTGGATTGGGTTCAGGTCTGGTGACTGTGGAGGCTCATCACTCTCCTTCTGGTGTTTATATCTTCAGTGTGAATCTACAATGTTCATAGTCATGAAAATAAAGGAGACTCTTTGAATGACAAAGTGTGTCCAAACTTTTGGTCTGTACTGTATGTTTACACTTCTCACCAAGATTCAATTGAGTTTTTGTGCATTTCTATTTTATTTTTAGTGTATTTCTCAGTGGGGCTCCAGCCCTTTGTGTCCCCCGGCTCTTTCTCCTGAGCTTCGCCCCTGCTCTCTCTCTTTCCAGTGCGCACCAAACAGACAGATGTCAGAGCTGCATCCTCACACTCAACCTGTCGACAGTCACAGAAATACTAAGCTTTAAAGTCAGAACAGATAACCTCATGCTTTGTGTGTTTTAAAATAGGCAAAATCCAACTTCAAAATCTAGAGAAATGCGCCGTATTTCGTCACGGTAAATTACGTGATTAGACTTATGAGTTCATCTACTGTTTATGCTCGTAACTTTGTGAATATATGTCATATTGATGCGAAATAAAGACTGGCTAACTGCTTATGAGACATAGAACATCTTTTGGAGGTTACCAAAGTACCCAGAGTGTTTCCCTTACGAAACAAAAATATATTGCAATATACTAGAATATATATTGCAATACATTAGAAAATATAATTCAATATATGATAAAATTTCTAATATATTTAACATATATGGGAATATATAAGTAGACAATATATTGCTATATAGTGAGTCATACACTGAAAAAGTGATTCTGGACTATAATTTGTAATATTCTATAAGAATAAAAATTTTAATAAACACTCTAAAGTACATTTATGTCTGAAACGTCTTAAGTTTGTTGATACTTTAACTAGTGATGGGAGTATCAATACTGAAGTACTGATAAGTGGAGATTGACTCTTTAAAATCTCAGTATTGATGCTCATGCAAATATAATTTCTATATGCAAATGTTAAATTATTGTGGTCATTTCCTCATTGTTGTGTGTCAGTCTCACATCAGCTTCAGCTAACTAACTACCTGTTCCTGCTGATTTTTTTTTTTTTTTTTTTAAATGCCTTCATCTGTAAGAATGTACTGGTATCAAGTATTGGTACCCAAAAAAATCCCCCCCAAAATACTTCTATCTCTAGTATTATATCTTTACCAAACCTAAGCATCACTAACAAGTCCATACAATGTGCATCTATCAAGTTAAAAAGTCACTAAACGACCAGAAAAAAGTTTTCTCAGCCCAGGTGCTACATGCGGTGCCTGGAGGTCTGGAGAGATCTCATTTATATAGGTTAGTGGGAGAGATGCGGGGGGGTGTTCGCGGGGGCGTGTCCCAAGACCGGTGTAAGCAGCATGTCGGGCAGCACGGACCACGGCCAGGTCTAGTGGAACAGACATTTGCGTTGGATTATTCATCCCTCTTTTTCGGACTCAACGGGACATCGCGGAGCCCGACGGTCCCGAGTGAAGCCTGGACAGGCCGCTGGATGAAAGCCAAGTCTCCAAATAGCCAAGCCAAGTGTCCATTAGCTTTTAGCGGCTAAAAGCTAATGCGCTAACACAGAGCTAAAGCTAAAGCTTCCCAGTGCCCCATGTATTTTGGATAGATCCGTTTGGTTACTTTCAGATGTTTAAAGTGTAAAGTTACAAATGGAAACAACAGGACAGTCTGCTGTGACACAGGAAGAACCTCCAGACACATGGACAAGCACAATGGACATTTACTGTGAACATTTGCTAATATAAGGACTTAGCTAACTGTGTGTCTGCTGTCTGAGTTTGGACTGTGTCTGACTTCATTTCACTTTTTATTGTTCCCTTAACTGCTGATTTTGAAATGGTTAGTGCTAGATAGTCAGGTCCGGAGGGACGAAGATTAAGTTTAGAAGAACGGGTAAGTTTAGGGAGAAGGGTTAGGGTGATGGCTAAGGTTAGGAAAAAGGTTTGGCTGGGCTTGACATTAAGGGTTGTCCCGTTGCCCGCGGCAAGTAAATATTTTTTCCGGGCAAGTGCTTTGCTCTCCTTAGTTGCCCGAATGGGCAAGTAAAAAAAACTGCGTCAATTTTTTTTTTTTTTTTTATTTAAAAAAATATAAACTCTAAGCATTTGACTTGTCCACAGTGAAGTCCACAAGTGTTTCTCAAATGCAGGTTCCTTGGTCCTGTACTCAAAAAGTCAGTGGCCACTGCAGTGAGCAGCCAGTTTGTAATTATTTGGACCTGAAACTAGTTTGCATTAAATTTACTATAATCAAAACAAAATAAAACACTATCTGAACACCACACAGATTAGTAGCCAGGATAAGCTGATTTAGACTCCGTGACTTGGTAACTCCATGATGATGATTAGTTTTGTTGGAATGTTCTCTAGTACAGAATTAAATACTGTATGTGCAGTATTTTAATAGTCAAAAATCTATGCTCTTTACTACCAGACTGTATTTCTTAGATTTGGAGAATTTGACAATAATATGACAAACTGAAGTAAAGGTTATTTAGTTGAATATATTCTCTTATACAGGGTATCATGGCATAGTAAAGAAGTTAAATGTTTCAATTTTGTAATTTTTGTTTGTTAGCTTAGTTGCTCTATTCTCAACGGTAGCAGTGAACCAAGGCATATTCTGTGCAGCCTATGGGCCTGTTTTGTTTTTAAATTGTTTAAAGTATAAACATAAAATGCAGTAAGCAACAATGGCAATAATGACAGAATACAAAGTAAATTGAAAATCGAAAGACAGACTAAATTTGTTGAGAACAAACACTGTTTTTCTTTACCCAAACTAACAGTTCTTCAAATCATTCCCGAGTCTCCATCTCCAGGCTGTTTTCTGTATTTAATAAGAATTAGTGGAAAATTCCAGACTCAACTCTGCACTAAAATAATCCAGTTTGGATTCTCCAGGCTAGATATTAAGCCTGGAGGTTACAGTTACAGTCTAAATATTAATTCCTACTGGATTGTACAGTTTTCAAAATGAACAACTCCGGCACCAGGGCACCTAAAGGACTTAAAGAAATAGAAAGTAGGACTGCTCAATAATGGCACTTGTTTTCTACAAGCCTTAGTCGTGAGAACACCCTGGACAGTGGCAAACTCAAGAGAGGGTTAACATACAGACACCCTCACAAAACCCATGGTAACATGGAGAGAACATGCAAACACCACCTAGAGAGATCTTCAGAGGTTGATTTGAATTCAAAGCAACTATCTTCTTTACATATTGTTTTAGTGATTATTGCAACATGTTTTACCAAAAGATAAGGTGGGTTATCAGCACTTTTGAAGAGAATATAAACATTTTGAGATTATGAGCATTTTTTCCACTCGTGGAAACACATGTTACAAACACACTTTTGAGTTTATGTTAAAAATCTTGATGAGTGGGTTTTAAAATATGAGCCAAATGCAGAATGTAAATATCCATATGGGCAAAACGTTGATACGAACACAACATTTTTAAAGGGGATATTGCTATCTTATTGCTTCTATATATATTTAAGAATGAACTATAATCTATACAAATAGGTCAGTAATTTACATATTACAAATACAAAATTTAGGTAAAACAGCTTAGAAGTAAAGAAAGGTCTATTTACTTCCGGTACAAAACTGCAGAACTGATAAGCTCCGCCTCTTCATTGTAAGATTTTAATGTAACAAGCAGCAGATTTAACATTTGTAATTGTTATTGTGTGTGGCTTGTCTCCTATGACATTTTGAAAAGTACATCATATTAATGAAGGACAAAGAGGGATTTTTTAATTTTTTACAATTTTTTGTTATGTGAGTTAACCCCTTAATATTTGGATATTTTTTCCTAAAATGCAGTTCAACAAAAAATTGTACAAAGTCAAACTGAAACTGTTTTGAGCCCTTTAGAAACAATTGTCTGGACTGTTTGTGAACTTGAAGCTTTGTACTTTTGTGGTGCATTCAGACCGGACAGCGTATTTGGGTTTTTGCGTCTATTTTCAATGTTAAGCCAGCGTATTCGCGGTGCGTATTGGCGTCTGTTGACACACGTTTCTGCATCTGAAAAAGTGGCGTCTTGCGAAGTGGAAGCTCAAACCTGCGGCGGACACAACTTTGCTCGAGGCTGCGGCGAAAGCAGGAGTTTTAAAATCCCTGCTGCTGTTCTCCTCTCACATCAAGAGGAAAGGACGACTGTTTACTCAAGTCTTGTATGAACTTTTTTAACTAAAGGTCGCTTGTTTTGGGGCTATTTTCAAAGGCTTGGTTGCTTGTTGCCCTGAAAATCTGTCGACACAAAACAAACTGACGTTGTCAGTCCAGATCATGTCCATGTTCTGGACTGACAAAGCCTCTCATGGATCTATTCAAAATGCTCGTTGTGGTGTTTGAACCTGCTGTACGACGTGACACTGGAGGAGGACAGAGACAGCAAAAGAACTATCTGAAAAAGAAAGTTGTGTGATGATCGGGTAAACTATGTTTTATAAAGGCAGCAACCTTTCTCTCTTTCTCTCTCTCAGTGATCTGTCTACGAGCAAAACAAAGAGTTTTGCAAACAAGAGGGAACTTGAAGAAGCGCGTCGGGGCGTGAAAAGTGTATTTGTGTCCCCCAACGCTTCGACGCGCATTGGGGCGTTTTGGACGCCTATTTGGGCGTCAACTTCGAAAATGTTCTGCGTCAAATACGCTTTAACATGCAAATTTAGATGCTTAAACGTGTCTGGTCTGAATGCAGCACTAGTCGTTGATGCATGATTGACTAATCATAAGTGAGAACAAGCTCTGGAAGGAGGAAAAATATATTTTAAGTCTACAGTAAAGCTGGTGTTTGCAGTTTGGGCACAAATGACACTAGTTTGGGCACAGCGACGACTCCAGAGAAATGTAATTGGGGGGCGATGGGGGGTCTAGTTTATAAACAGGAGGGGCAAAGAATTTCTATATAATCGTTAAGGATTTATAGGTACAACTCGATATATTGTTTATCGATCCAGTCTTAACAGGTCTAGTCTGGTTCTTTTACTCACAAAAAACAATAGCCTACAATATGGTATAATCATGTAGGCCTATACCTACATTTTCAACTTTTACATAAAAACAATACATCTACTAGCCAACTTTGTGATATTTTTTTATTATTATTATTATTATTATTTATTTATTTATTTATTTTTATTATTATTTTTAGCCTATTCCTACTAGGAAGCTATTAGGTAGTGTGAGTATTTTTTTAAAATACTTTTTACAGTGTTAGTTTACAGTGCACACGGCAGGAGCTGCTTCACAGGCAGAATACAAGTGTGATGCTGTTCTGATCAGAGCAGCCACAGTTTGTGTGTGATTTCTAAACTACGTCCCAAATAGGCGTTATACCGCGGACACTGCCCGTGTGTCACCGGTCCTCGCTGACGGCTTTCATGTGTCCTGTTCACGCGTCCTGTCGGCTCTTCTCTGACCTGCCGTGTCCCGGTGCGGGGCTGTTCTCTCTGCCTGTGTGCGTGGCACGGCGCGCTTACGCTGAACCGGAGCACAGCACCAGGCAAACACAAGCGGAGATAGACAGACATGACCGCGCAGCACTCGATCAGGGCCGAGTTGACCTCGCGTACACAAGACAAATTTTATGAAACGCCTCGGTCATGAGTCGGACCTATGCTGGAGCGCGAGGCGCTGTACCGGGGCTGTCATAAACCCGAGTCTCAGTAGTTGGCAGAGAAGATACTTTTGCTTGGAGGGGCAATGGGGGGTCAGAGCCTTTGGTTGGGGGGTCGCGGGACCCCCCAAGCACCCCCTGGCGCCGTCGTTGTTTGGGCAGATTTGGGGTTTGGACAAATTCTCTCAAAGTTGAAACTAAAATGTGTTTAGTTTTTAGAATGCATCTTTAACCTTTTTTGAAGGTTGTTTTATTCTTCAAATGGTTGAAATCCAAGGGTGATTATTGTTTGTAAAATCTGAAAAGAAAATGTTCTTTCTAAATGTTCTTTGAGTCTGTACACATTCATATGTAAAATATTTAGTCTGAAATGTTTTATTGCACAAAAATCTGACTCATGAAGAATCTCCTTTTGCTTTTTTTCCAATAATTTATAATTTACAACATTGTGATGAGTGAATCACAGTTTACAGAGTGTTGTCACAATGGCTCTTGTTTTTTCAAAACAAGGACAAGGCACCAAAATGTATAGATACTTTACAGTAGATTCACAGTTTTTACGACAGTTAGGATGTACTTAGTTCATTAGGAAAAAATGGAGAAAAAATAATTGGTTCTACTGGTTCTAACAACACTGAAAAGAAACATGTAATAAAAAGACCAAAGATAGCTTCTGTCTTTCATCAGGTTTACATTTTAGATTTCTGTTGCTTTCGATTCCAGACTAGAGAGAGACTAAAGCGAGTCTTTGTCAAGGCCCACTAAAAATATGGCCACGTTTGTGTGCATATAAAAATAACTTATTATGGACATATCAATGTCATTAGCATTTTTTTTTTTTACTTTAGTTTAGAAAAAAACACCCTTTTTTTTTCGGGCAAGTAGATTTGGGTGTCGAGCAAGTAAAAAACTGTGGCCACTTGCCCGGTGGGCAAGTGCTTGAAAATCCCTAATGTCATGCCCTGCGGTTTGGGTAAAGGTTAAGATAAAAAATATAACAGTTTAGGCTCTTTTAGCAACAGTTATAAACTCATCACCATGGCAACCAGCTCACTTCTGTCCCTCTGGACCTGACTATCTAGCACTAACCTTTTGAAATGAACCTTTGATGGTTGTAGACTGATGCATTGTTCAAAATATTTTGAAATATAGAATGGAAAATGTCATAGTTTTACATATATAATTTCATATAATGTAAGATATATATATTGCAAAGTATGTATGTATGTATTTAATATATGACCACATTTGAATGTATTATTGCATATAATAAAGTATATTATGTCATATATTTATAATGCTTCTTACATATATAATCCTATATGTTATGAAATATATTTTAATATATAGAACAATATATTATCTTGTATATTATGTTATGTATTTTAATATATAGAACAATATATAATCTTGTATAATGTGAGATGTATTTTAATATTTATAGCAATATATTCCAGAGTATATTTATATATTCATTCAATATACGAAAGTGGCAATAATTGCAGTATTTTTCATATACTGAAATATATATTACTTCCATATAAATATAATATTACAAAATATATATTATATATTTCACAATATATGAATTCTCATGAAATATATTGTCATTTAATATATATTGAGAAATATATTTTTTTTTCGTAAGGGTTGATTTCCCGCTATTTGCTATTAAGGGTAATAGTAGTTAGGGTAATATCCTCCAGCTACGGTAGTCCTGACCAAGCCTAGCAACAACATCTGGAGATGGGTCCCCGAGCGTTGCACTGTGGCGATCACTGCTCCTGAGGAGATGCCCCAGAGGCATTGAAGGATGGGTCAAATGCAGAGGACAAATTTCCTACGGGACAATAAAGTGTACCTTAACCTTAACCTAAGGATCAGACCAATGTGCAGACGTCCGTCACTCTGGCTGGGGCTGGTGCTCCTCTCATCACCGTGCGCTCTCCACACGTAGGCCTAGACCTGTAGTACAGCCGGTAGTACGGCCGGGTCTGTGCTCCCTGCTTCCTTTTCACATGTCTACAGCCGCATCCCTGTAGTACCGCCGGGTCTGTTGTATTTAACAGTTTTGAAAACTGTTTGTATTTAACAGTTTGAAACTGTTTGTATTTAACAGTTTAAGAAAACTGTATCATATAAACAGTTTTGAAAACTGTTTGTATTTAACAGTTGAAAACTGTTTGTATTTAACAGTTTTGAAAACTGTTTGTATTTAACAGTTTAAGAAAACTGTATCATATAAACAGTTTTGAAAACTGTTTGTATTTAACAGTTTTGAAAACTGTTGCATTACAGTTTTGAAACTTGCATTTAACAGTTTAAGAAAACTGTTTGTATTTAAACAGTTTTGAACACTGTATTTAACAGTTTTGAAAACTGTTGTATTTAACAGTTTAAGAAAACTGTATCATATAAACAGTTTGAAAACTGTTTGTATTTAACAGTTTTGAAAACTGTTTGTATTAACAGTTTAAGAAAACTGTTTGTATTTAACAGTTTTGAAAACTGTTTGTATTTAACAGTTTTGAAAACTGGTATTTAAACAGTTTTGAAAACTGTTTGTATTTAACAGTTTGAAAACTGTTTGTATTTAACAGTTTAAGAAAACTGTTTGTATTTAACAGTTTTGAAAACTGTTTGTATTTAACAGTTTGCAAAACTGTATTATATAAACAGTTTTGAAACTGTATTTAACAGTTTAGCAAAACTGTATCATATAGGCCTAAACAGTTTTGAAAACTGTTTGTATTAACAGTTTAGCATAACTGTATCATATATACAGTTTTAATGATAACTGTTTGAATTCAACAATCTAACTAAACTGTATCATATATACAGTTTTGATAACTGTTTGTATTTAACAGTTTAGCAAACTGTATCATATATACAGTTTAGATAACTGTTTGTATTGTACATAAAAAATGTATCATATATACAGTCTTATAACTGTATTTAACAGTTTGACAAACTGTTGTATATACAGTTTTGATAACTGTTTGTATTTATTAGTTTTATCAAACTGTATGATATATACAGTTTTGATAACTGACTGTATTGAACAGTACTAAAATGTATCATATAACAGTTTTATGATAACTGTTTTTCAGTCTAACAAAACTGTATCATATTACGTTTAAAAGAACTGAGAAACTGAGATGTTTTATTTATTCAGTTTTACGTTGTATGTACCAGAACCAGCACCAGAAACTTTAACTCGTTTCATTTTTATCCCTTGTTAGCACATTGATTTGAGTCTCATGCAGTGTGTGGGACGCCTTCCACTTACACAAACTCCTTTCCTTTATCAGCAGAAGTCATCTGAAAGCACGTACTCAGGGTGTGTCGGTGCTGTTCCTGGGCGTAAAAATGGGCTGAAGTGTTCAATAATTGCCTTATTTCATGCTCTCGTCCGTGTGTCAGGAATCTCTCCGCTGATGGATTGGATGGAGGGATTTAGAACTTGTTAAGGCGCAGCTTCTCAGGCCGCCTAATATTGTTTAATTCAGAGCCGAGCTAGAGGTCACGACCAAATGTGCACACTGATTTACTGGGCAAAATTAGCGCCGCTCCTTCATATAAATATAGATGAGCTTTTGGAGGTCAGCCTGGAGACTTTTCACTTCAGCAGGTGGGGAGAGGAAAGAGTAAAATAGCCAAGTGGTTTAATTAAGCTGAATTATTATGCGATAGTAGTTTTATCTTCCTCCCCCATGGCAGCGTCGCACTATTTGTCTGTGTAATTGTCTGTTTTGCTTCCTCAAACTGCTTGTGAATTGATGTCAAACGGTAATTGCCACTTTACAAAGCTGCCGAGAGCGTCTTAAGTGCAGGCAAATGCTTTGAGACAATCTCTTCAGGAAGTATATATGAGATATTCATAGTCTTATTGTAAAGCCAGAGGGAGTGTATCAGCTCATAAAAATGGCGTGGAGGCGTGGTTATTGCATGTTTAATGAATTTGGCTGAAGCTAAGCTCGTCCACCAAGTCATTTTAGATGTCCTGTGAAATCTTATGTCATAGAAGTTTTAATCCTGTTCTAACATTGTTTCTTCAGCAGAAACACAGCTGGTGTCAGTGAGAGACACTATTCTTTCTCTTTTGAGCCTCAGAAAACAGATTTGTGACGTTATAGCTTTCTAAGATCTTCTGCACTGTTTTGAAATCAGTTGCTCATTTTGAGCATTTCAGCCACATTTTTTATCTTGCTAGATTAATTTGATTGCTTAATTTTATTTGTGTCATGTTTTTTTTTTACACTTTTAAAGTTTATCATTGGTCTATTAAAATATGGATAGGATATTGCTAGCTTAAAGTGGAACTAAACGCAGAATCAACATTTTTCACTGTTAAACTGTGTGTTTGGGGTCAAAGTTGAATTATCTACAGGTCTTTGCTGTTATGTATGCCTTTTTCAAACTATGTTGGTGCAATTTCAGTAGACGCCCACGTCACATCGAGTTGACGCCACATACAAACCGCCCAGATAAGATATATAAACTTCTCCCTCTGACATTGCTGCTGTGGAGAGTTTAAAAGTGTCCACCCGCTGCAACATGATATTGTCGCTCATTTGGCTCAGACAGGTAGACGATTGGTGTGAGGTGTAAAGGTGCGCAGGTTTAAAACTCGTTTGGAGTTTCAGTTTTCTCATTTTCAATTTTAGAAAATACTCGCACCATGAGCTCATGTGCTTATGTAGGCTGAAGCAAAGGCAACGTGCAAGTAAGCAACTAGAACTGTGCAGCCTCAGCTGTAAACCCCACTGCACATCAGGATCGCTCCCACACAAAACTCACATCACCTGACAAGCTCACTATCCTGTCTGTTCACACCCACTGGGCGTCTCCACGCTCCTCCAGGCATCTCCCATTTTTGTGAGACCTTTTCACAAAGGTCAGATTTTGTGGTGAGTTTCATCTAGTTTCCAAGCAACTTTTTCCAGTTTAAAACTTTTCAGTTTTCATTAAAAAAAAAAAAAGTTTTCATAACATTTTTTAAATTTATTAGCTCTGGCTACGCTCAAGCTCTAACTAATTCTCACGTAGAGCTAGGTGAGATTGAGAAAAATAAAATAATAATTTTTATGATATCTCGATTACCATATTCAGATGACATTATGTCAGTCCATCAGAAAAATGTTCAAACATGTCTTATTTATATTGGGTAAGGTTTATTATCAAATAAGGTGTTAAAATTATGCAAATACAGACGAAACAATAAAGGATGCTTTTATAAGGGTGGAAATGCAGTTATTGACGCAAAGGGCGGCCATCTTTTCACCAGGCTTGATTCTAATGTGAAAGATGTTGAAGTAAATTACAGTGGTTTCATAATGACAAATCTGTTACACAAGATATATGCAGCTCACTCTGGCTCTGGCATTTTCTGTTTATTTAATTTAAAACTGTTCTTGTCTGGAGATTGTTTTCAGCACATAAACATAAGTGTCATTAAAAGGAATTCAGATATAAAATAAGTTCATTTTGGTTTTAAAAGAAGATAATTTTTTGTTATTATTAAAATTGGTAAAACATGATTTATTTTGGATAAAATGCAATAATAAGTTGGATTACACTGTTATACATAATTATTTTGTTTGGTTTTGTACTGTTAATAACATAGAATTTACGAGAACTTGAGAGACTATCGGGCACACACACACGCGCCCTCACATGCTCAAAGACTTCAGAGTGAGAGCCACGCAGAAAGCAGCTTAGCTGCTAGCTAACTAGCTGCACAAGGTATTTGTTTGCACATGTGTTATATTATAATTTTTGTTTTTCATGTCATGTTATGCTAACTGAGCTATGTTGTACAGAGGTTAAAGGTACACAAGTCCCATTTTCCATTCGCCAAAGACCTCCGAGGTGACAGACGGCCACGAGGTAGCTAATTTTGTTAGTGTCTTACTGTTAGCTAAACCGAAATGAATGTCTAAATTGTACTGTGTTACCTTGTCTTGTAGTTTTCACGGCGTTTACGGCATTTGTGAAGGCTAATAAATGCGCCCGTACTCGAGAAACCGTGTGCAGTGTTGTCATTGAGGAGCTACACATACAATTGTCTAATGTAAAACCTTTTTGTTCGAAGCGCAAATAAAAACTTCTGAATGCGTAACAGCAACTTTCTGAACCACGACATCACACGTTGGCATATATTCTCAGTTATTTAGATTAGAACGTTAACATGTCACTTCTTACCCTCACCTCTTCATTCTCTCGCGTCAACAGTGAAAAAACTCCACCACACCTGCTTCTACACGTGCTATGTTCCGACAGCACTATATACAGACACTTCTTGTTCACACCAAACCTCTGACATGTTGCCTGTTCACTTCACATCTCCCGTCACTGTCATGTTTTGACAAAGAAAAACAACTTGGGTTTAAGACTGGTCACTTTCTGCTCTGCTGTGTGTCCTTTGACTTGAGCTCACTGTAATAAGTCTAGACTCTACAGGCAGTTTTCTCTCCCAGACTACAGGCTTCTGAATATGTTTGTTTAAGTTAAATTTGCCCATAGGTGTCATTCAAATTCCAAAGGTATTTTATTTAAATGCATTTTTCCTCTCACAGAGACACAATTTACAGATTTCACTGCAGCTTAGCAATATTTTAGATTAAGAACAATTTAGGCTTCATTTCATAAATAGCTCTGTGCTGTGGAGCTAATCAAGGTTTGCTTGTTTCAGAGACTTTATTCTGAAAATGGCGACAGATACACATTGATTTATGACAACAACCTTTTGCTTCATCTATGACCTGAGCATTTCTTTTGTTTTCAGTTTGTTTTATCATAAACTTAATTACTTTTACCTGTGCTGTGGCAATGAAATGTATCTCTTTGTCACGTTGTTGCATCTGTCGATCAGAATCACATTCGTATGATGAAATTTCTTATGAAACAGACAAAGTCTCTCTTTTAATTCATTTACGGTGATAAAGTCTCTCCATTCAAATGTTGCAGCGCTCTGTTCAAACTTTCCTCAGCTCAAATTTTTCAACTTTTTATTGAAGAAAAACAACTATTTCATTGGAGAATGGTGTGTAGCAAATAGTAATAAATTAGTTCAAATGAGAAGGTAAAGTAGGCTGCAGTCGTTTTTTTCTTCTTTTTTTCTACAGTTCAGTTTGGTAGATTACAGTGGGTAAAATTCGGGCGATTCGCACAGGACTATAAGCTCAGACGATGTCTGTAATTATTACAATTTACATGGAGTTTCTTGGGAATAGGTTTAAGTTTGCTCAGAACCAGACCTTTTTCCAGATTTTTTTTTTTTTCTGAAGCAAAGGACCAGCTGTTTAGTCCAGAACATAATCTGTGAGAGCATTCACATCTGGACTTTGGAACAAGCCAAACTAGAAAGCCCTAAAGTTTGGACCAAAGGTTGTTAGAGTGATAGCAGTCAACGATGTTGTATGATCTGCATCTGTGAGATTGTAGAATATATTATCTCAGGAAAGAACAAGAGCTCACCAACACACATTTGTCAAACTAAATGGGAGAAAAACCATTAGTATTGCATTTATTTTTCCCCAACTTTTGGCAGTTTTCAGATTTAAAACAGTTTATTTCATGACATAATAAAAACTTATAATACATTTTAGTCTTGCATTTGTGAGAATACACTACAGCATTAAGTTTTCATTTTTCCTATTCCCCATAGCGTCTTTGTGTGTATAATTGAAGGACTCACTATTGATTTAAATACCCTGAGGCTGTCTTGAAAAACTGAGTCTAAGAAAAGATTTTCAAAGTTATAAAATACACTGACTGTATCTTATTTTACCATGACAATCTGTTCTGTGCAGACGTCGCTCAATCAATAATGAAAAGTTGGTGGCCTGAGGAAATTCATCATCTTGACTTTGCTAATCTTCACCTTCTCTCGGAAATTTGGAAGCCGTGTTTTCCTAATCGATCTTCTACACATCTCTCCTGTCAGGTCTCTGTGTGTTGGACTTCGCTGGTACATAATCCATCTTGTTCTCATTCATCACATCCATCAAAACGTAATTTGCTCCTTGTGTCAATCAGCATCCAAGCAGCAAGTGTGTCCTCTAGTAACAGTCGTGAGCACTTGAAGAATATGAGTACAAGAATGAGAATAATTGTAGGATACACTTATTTGTTACTATTTCTGAAAGGGATTTTGATCAAGGTTGGTTTTGCACATCTTATCTGTATTTTCTGCATGTAGTAAAGTTTTAGCTGGAAAGTAGTTCTTGTCTCTTTTATAAGGCGTTTTCGTACATGAAAGTGCCAAGAACCAGGCATCAGGAACACTTTGACACCCCTTCTATCACTGGGCCAATTAGCATTCGCACTGCTCAAAAGAGGAACCAGGGGACATTCCTTGACGTCAGCCGCCTACATTGAATGAATGAAAACCTTTATTGCCTCGAGGAGAATTTGTCTACAACATAAAACACACAATTGCAACAGACATACTTGTAGCCACAACAAGAACACATCAGCAACATTAAGTGCAGTCCATGTTACCCAGAACACAAAAAATTAATTCTAACGCAGATGGAACAAAGGATGTGATGCCTTTTCCGGTCTTCTGGGCAACACATTCAAAGTATGTTGAGTGTCCGTCACAATTTTTCAAACAAGACTCCTGTTCCTGAGATCTTACTTCCTAGTCACATTATCTTTTCCAGTTTAGTTTTGTTTTGCATAGACAGTGCTCCACCCCAACACTGAATGCAAAAAGTAAAAACACTTTCAATAAAACTTTTATAAAGTTTTTTGAAAGTATTTTGACCTTGCTGAACGGTGTGCTAAACTACCGTCAAGGATTGAAAACCATTCACTGTTTGTTTGTTGCTTATTGTGGTCCTTAATTTTCTTATAGTCCTGTTTCATTTTAAAAATTTTCTCACGCCCTTGCTTAGTTGTGTGATAAATGCCAAGTTGCGCTAGTTCATCAACTAACTTGCTGAAGATTTGTAATTTTTTTAGGGGGGGTCCCTCAAAGCCCCGCTGTACCTCCTTTTTAGTGTATGGACTGAGCACTGCTTGTTCCTCTGCATCTATCCATCTCATCAGTAAACTTTATTGCCATTATTATTTTTACAAAACTTTCCGACGTGCCTGGCGTTGTTGCTGTGCGTCAAATGCATACAACAAGGCGTCAACAACATCACCAATAACGTCACTGCGTCACGAAAAGGTTCTTGGCCTTAGAGAAACGTACTTGGTCCCCACTTTGTCCTCCCCGGTTCCTGGTCCTTCTTAGGTGGGAACACACCAGAAAAGGGCCAAGAAAAGATTACAGGAACAACAAAAAGTTCCTACAGTGCGAAAACGCCTATAGTTAAACATACATTATTTGGTTGTACTTGACTTGGAAAAATAACTATTTTAAGCAATTGCTGCAGTCCAAATGTGTTTCTAACAAGATTTATGGATCACAACATGTTGACAAAGGCCACTGAGGTTTACTTATTTTTGGAGAGCGAGAGACAGCTGAAATATGAATGAATGAAACATTTTCAGGCATGTTTTATTCAGGAACCACACAGAACATTATTCACTGTTGTGAAAATGGCAGTTTAGCATAATTCTGTCCACGGAATGAATCAGACGGAAAAGGTAACAATTTATTAAGGGTTAATTCTATTGTCAAGTTCAGAAGTATGTTTGGGTCGAAGAAGAAATCAGATATTGAGTAAAACAAAAAGGTTTAATTAGAATTTATCCATAAATCTAACTCCACAAAGTGCTTTACCCGCTAAAGGTGACTTTGGCAGCTAACAGCTATAGCGCCTCATTTTCCCTGCTCTTCTCCAGTCTCATACCTGTGTCTCATGTTATCGCCATCACACTCTGCAGCTCACAGGTTGTTTTGTGCTCGGAGCAGGGGAAAGTGGCCTGTCACCTCTGATTTTGGCGTCACCGCGGGCAGAGTGGTAATGGTGAGATGAAGGCTGCTTCCACACAAACGTCTATAAACACCAAATGAACAGAACGGTGTGCACAAAGTAATGGTACGAGGCATCTGTGTTTGTTTATGTGAGAGAATGTGCTCGTGTTGCATTCAGCAAAGGGAAAAAAAGTGGATTGCCTTGTTCATGAGCGTAAACAGCAGCTTAGCACGTCTTACAACCGCCTCAAGATTTAAACTGTAAACATCCATTTGCATAACATGAAAAGACTCACTCTGCACTGGCTAATTATTAACATTGTGTTGTGTAAAAAGTGGTTTTGGTTACAGTGCACCTACAGTTTTTCAGTCATAAGCAGAGCATGCATGTCATATTTCCAGTAGAACAACTGTTAAATAGATGGACAAGATAACTTACTATTTCTTCTCTTTTCCCAAAGTAGGTCACTTTCTTAATTGCAGCTTGTCAAAATGTTTAGTTTTTAAGGGTAATTAATATATAATTCTACTGTAGACCAATGGCTTAATTGTTGTGACTGTGATAAGCGTTGACGTATGGAAAACAGGGATGATACCTTCTTATTCATATGCTAAATTATTCATAAAAGATTTTACCTGATGCTTATCATTATTTTGAAGTGATTTGAGATGGCTATTGAAGACAAAGTGTATATTTATGATAAAATAATAATAATAATTAAAAAAATAACATTATTGACCGTACCTAATGCTTATTATTATGAAAATGTATTTTTGTAGTTATTTGGGATCAATATTTTACAAAACCTGAAGAAAAATATATATTTATGATTACATTTTAAAAATATAGGCTATTGCATATTAATCAGATTTCGTTGCCCATACCTGATGCTAATCATTACTTTTTTTTTTATTGATTTGGGATCAATATTTCACAAAACCTAGAAGCTATTGAAGAAAAAGTGTACATGTATGACTAAATATAAATAAAACATAATAATAATAATGCGCATGAACAAGATTTTATTGCCCGTACCTGATGCTTATCATTATTAAGATTTACTTTGAATTGATTTGAGATCAACATTTCACAGAAGCATCATGCTATAGAAGAAAATCTTTAATAAAACTGAAAACATTTATTTTTATAAATGAGAGGGTTACGGAATGATTCTTGCCATAATTATGTCTTTTGTATTGATCTGAGGTCAAGATTTTGAAGAAACCAAAGAATTGTATTTGGGAATGGCAATTTGTTTTACGGTCCCTTCATAACAACCAGAACATTTCCGAACACTTTAAGCTAACCCACACCTCATCCCAGGCTTTATGTTTGGAGTCATCACGTCTTGTGGCTCTTGGGAGTGGAAATTTTGAATATGTCGAACATTAAAAACAACTTTATCGAGGTCATGTGAATCTGCACAGCTTTGGGTAAATACAGACCTCAGAGGACTGGAGCTGATGTACAAGGCACTTCGCAAGAAACCCGCTTTTGTCCGACCCAAACCCGTCTCTGAGTCAGTGTACAAGAGACAGTAAGCATTTATCAAAGCTGAGTGTCGGTATGCTAATGCCAGTTAGCCGCAACGCTAACAATAACAGACAAACTTAGTGGATTTTGGTGAACAAATTGAACATTATTAGATGTAGTCAGGATGTTTCCATTTTCTATTAAAAGATGTCTGTGCTTGGGGAAATTGATTTTAAGTTGATTTATTGTTAAAAAAAATCAGGCATTGTCTCTTTAAGAGGCAGAGTTTGTCAATTCTGCATAAGTCTATCTATTTCTATCTCTGTTTCAGCTCAATTTTGCTGTTTACAATAGAGAACTGTTATGTAAATTTCACAGTATTCACAAAAAAAATAATCAATAATTGCTTTAACAGTACTGTATAATTTTGATGTATTTGTAATGTAAAGCAGCCTTTCCCATCTTTCCCTGACTGAATCTTGGATAAACACAGACATTACCTACATTTGCAGGAGATTTCAAACACTTCCACTTGCAAAATCCCCATTACCCGGGTCAATAGAGGGCAATAGAGGTAGAATAAATCCAACGACCTCTGGCTGGTCTTCCCACTGTGCTGTCTGCTTGTCTGATTGCCTGTTAGAAGTCCACTAGTGCCCTTTTCGGCTCCAACCGTTTCCCTGCCATGTCAGATATGGGGGGACTAATAAATGCACAATGACAGTACTCAGAGAAGCAATTTGGCCTGCGTAGATATATCCGCGGGTTACTCCAGTCTGACAGGGGAAAGAAAGTGTAGAAACAAACAGGTGCGGGTCAGAAACTCATCTTCAGGTGCAGATTAAAAACCCATTTTTCACAGTGGCGCCGTCTTATTGAGGTGGAATGGCGGGGCTCTTCATGCAAATGGAGCTGTGATTGGCACACGGGAGGGGCATGTGCGTGTCCATCCTCTGTGCGTCTGTCCAATTACCCTGGTGAAGATGAATGGAAGGTTGAGAGCTGAGGAGCTGTGTGTCAGTTGTTAGGATTCAAGATTTTCTGCATTTGAAGGCGATAAAGGGATATATATATATTTTTTTTTTAGACCAGCATGATACATATAATTGTTGGTGTATTTGAATCTAATGAATGATTTTGCTTTTTTTCTCTTAACATTGTTCCTAAGTTATATAGAAAATGCAGCTTTGAAATCAGAGCTTTCTGGTTACTTAAATTAAAAGATAAAAAAAAAAAGAACAAACAAACAAAACAAAAAAAACCTTTGGTCATTAGAATTCTTTCATCCATTTATCCAGTGCGAGGTTGCGGGGAAAGCATTCATGGCAGACTTCCTCCAGGTGGATCCCTAGGCTATGTCAGTCGAGAGGTATCGTCTCTCCAGTGTGGGACATGGCCAGAGCAAGTCTTTGAACTAGTTTTTTCCAGGAGGCATCTGCAACCGATGCCCAGGCCACCTCAGCTGACTCCTTATGACATAGAGAAGCAGCGGCTCTACCAAAGTTCCTCTCGTGTGACTGAGAGGAACTTTAACAAAGGGCCACGCAACAGTGAAGATGAAACTCCACCATCTTGACTTTGGACCATTACTCAAACCTCATGACAAGAGAGTAGAAATGTATGTTGACAATTTGTGAGTGTTGAATTTTGACCCCACTCTTTTTCATCTGTCTCACTTGAATGTTACCTTCTCACTAAGAAAGACGTGATAAGCACTAACATGCATTAATATTATTAATACATTTTATTTATATAGCGCTTTTCAAGACACTCAAAGACGCTTTAAAGACTTAGGCATTAGTCTAAGTGTTACGTATTAGTGGGTAACACATTGGAGTAGGCTTCTAAAATTTCTACGTAGCCTATGTAATACGTGTTTTGTCGTTCCCTGTCACCTTTTTACTATACTTGTTGAGCATCATTGTAAAGTATGGTAAAACTCTGCTGTGCTGATGTGTAATTAGCCATGAATAATTAATGGTTACACAAGTACTCTAATGCATACCTATTGTGTAAAATCTATTTTTTACGTTTTTAACGTTGCCTTCTCTCATCATTGGTTTACTCAAAGTTTTATTAAGAATGCTCACTCTATGTTTAGTAATCTTGTGTTGTTCAGCAGGTGATGATTGAGTGTTCTGTTCCCCGCCTACTGTTTGTATTTACTTGTGATTATTCAAAAAAATTCAGATTCATAGTTCTGCAGTTGTGAAGAGGAAGGAAATAGATCTCTTTCAATTTTTAAGTTGTTTCAATTTTGTGTTTTACAAAATAAAAAATGTAAATTACTGATCTACATACATAGTTTATTCCTAAATACAAAGAAAAATTACAATAGATCCTCTTTAAGGGTATACATTTTCATTAAGTAGTGCAGTAAAGTAACTTCTTAGTTTTCCAGGGCACCAATGTGGTGACTTAGCGAGTTTATTTTTGAAAGTAACAAGAATCGACAAACAATGATACTCTGCAGTGCCTCCCTTATTCTCAAAGCAATAACTGTAACACATTTATCAAATCTTACCAAGTCTGTTCTGCTTTTCTTGTTAAACCTCTTAAGTTACCATCTTAACTTTTCCCTTCCTTTCCGCACACACTTGGATTAGCTGCTCTGCCCTCTTCATATCTCTCCATGCGCTCCCTCCCTCTGCTAAAGCGGTGAAGCAGCAGTTTTGCTCCGTGTAACAGCTGTCAGTGTGCCGTCTTAGTGGAGCCTCAAAGTGGTGGCAGCGGCCTGGGACATCCCTCCTGTCTCCCTCCACCTGGATCTTGTGTCCTTCAGGCTCCCGTTCAAGGACACTCAAAAGAAGTCTGCCTGCGCTGGGCTATGGTCGGCAGGCAGGGGTCCCAGAGCACCGGCACAGCAGCTGCTCTCCGGCCCACCTGGGAGAGAGGTCTGTGTGAGAGATAAACAGTCCTCAGGAAAAGCATTATGCAAAGATACAAAACATTGAAACAGCTTGTATCTGCTTCCTAATTAACCACTTGAAAGCCCCAGAGGATTAGGTGAAGGATTGGGAAGAAGGAACAAGACCTCTCACATCCACGAAAAACACATGGAAATATCTGAATACATAAAGTGGAATGTTTCTTTTGACTGTTTAAGTTTGGAGACAGTTTCTTCCACCAGATGAAGATAATCACTTTTACTATACTATGGTATGTTGACATAGACATTCATTCCAAGTGTTCATTATTATGCGCTGCTTTTGTTTAATAAATGCCAGAAGTACAGGTGGTTAGCTCAAAATAATGAGATGATCCAAGCTGTTGCTCAAGTACATGAGAAAAAAATAAAGTGCAAAAGAATGCTGTCAGAAAGCTACAGCTACTTCTTAAGCTTCTTCTTCCTTAAAAATGTGTGAACATAAATAATGAATTTTAAACTTCCGAGATCATTCCACATGTTTTGCTAACTTACCTAATGCGTTATGAGCCTCTGCATTGTTCAACATAATTTGTTTTATGCCCTTTTCACAGCTGTTAGGAGTGAGGCGTGTCGATATATGCAAATGGAAGTTAGCCACAATCATGCTAACAACAGATGAACGTGATATTTGGTGTACAAATGGGACATTATTAGACAAAGATAAGACATTGTGGACTTATTTTCACCTGAATACACACTTTCACACGATATCTGTGCTACCTTGAAATTGATTTTAAGATATTTTACTGCAAAAAAATATATATATATAGAACCTTTAAAGTTACTCAAGTAAATGAAAGTGAGTACTTGATCAACAGAAGTCTTGATGAAATGTGTGAAAAGTTGGCTATTGATGAACTAAGCTAAACATAGATAGCCAGACAAATGGATTACGGTACACAGATTAAGCATTCGTGATAAGCAGTGCCAGTGATTTTTGATTATCATTATCTACATCCAAAAACAAATGGGAAGTTTTGGAAAATCCTTTGAATACTGCAGTGCAAAGAATTTTGTTGCGTAGAGGCCATCTATATCTTTGTTTGCCCCTGATTGATTAAAGGAGACCTATTATGTCAAATTCACTTTTCTAAGTTTTTAAACTTGTTATAATGGCCTTCCTTCATCATTAGTTTACTCAAAGTTATATTTGAATTGTTTCATGTATGTTTGAGTAATCTTGTATTGTCTTTCAGCTCCAGTTCAAGTGCTCAGAAATCCCCGTTCTCACCTACCACCTATCCCCTCCCACTTTCCTGTATTTACTTGTTATAATTAAAAAAAAATTAATCCTCAAATGAAGCATATAGGGTTTAAAACTGTCCCATATTCACTTTCCAACAATAAAAAATTATAAAAAAAATTTTGCAGTTACATTTTAAAATGAGGAGGCGGGGCTTATCAGTTCTGCAGTTTTGAACAGGAAGTCAGTAGAGCTGTTCCTATTTTTAAGCTGTTTTAGATCAACTTTGTGTTTTACAAAGAACAAAAGGTAAATTACTGATCTGCATATGTTCTAGTTTCTTACTAAATATATATAAAAAAAACACAACAGGGCCCCTTTAAATACTTGTAGTCTAATACAGTGGTTATCAACCTTTTTAAACTGCACCTGTGTGGCATCGTTTGAGCTGATTTCTACAGAAGGTTTTTGCATGAAGTACTTCAGGAATATAATATACTTTCATGACTCTGGGGCAATCCATTGTATTTGTTTTGTTAACCATTAGCATTAGCAACCCCTTTTTCTTCCTATGGCCATTAGCGGCTAGCCATTAAGCCCACAGAAATCACAAGTTATAAAGAGTGTCAAGTGGTGCAAACCTAGGGAGAGGTCAGAGCGTTGTTAGAAATCGTTGTTGAGTTTTCTAACCATTAAAGTGAGGCTAAACACACGTTCAGAGACTAACTCCGCCCACAACTGAACCCCAAACAGGCTCGCAAAAGTGGGAGATGCCCGTAGGCCTTTGACGAGACGCCCAGTGGGTGTGAACAGACTTTGATTGACAGCACCAAATATGAACAGTGAGCTTGGCAAATGATGTGACGGAGCGGTCCGGGTCCTGACCATGACAGTCTATCTGAGGAAGCTGTACAGCACTAAGTCTTTGCTTAGGCTACTTGCACGTCAAGATTTTTTTAACTTTACAAAACATAATGTATTAAACCTTTGCTTTAGTCTACAAGCAGCTACACATCGCACCACTCGCTCAACAAGCTGAGCCAAATGACGGCTGATATCAATGCGCAGCGAGTGATCGCTTTACAACTCTCCTCCGCAGCGGTGTCAGGGGGAGGAGTTTATTTATTCCCTCTGGGCGGCTCGTCTGCCGCGTCAAGTCACTGTGACGAGGGTACTGAAAATGCACTGACAGCGTTTGCCCTGCGTGGCAGTACAGCCACGTTTTTTCCACACATAACTGCAAAATGAGCGAGTTTGCACAAAAATGTCCAAATAATTCAATTTGACCCCATATACACAGTTTAACAGTGAAAAAAAGTTGATTCTGAGTTTAGTTTCTCTTTAATGTCTTTAATACTACCTACTCGGGATGGGACGATTCACCCAAGTCACGTTTCGATTCGATTTTCGATTTTGCCGTCACGATTTTCGATTTTCTTCGATTTTGTTAATAGATATCTAAAACTATCTATGTTATTTATTTTTACATTTATTTTTGTACATATATTAGTTTGTGAACTGGCAACTTTAACATTTCTGTTACATTGTGTCAGGGACACAGTTATTTTTCCTAATTAACTTCCATTCATGTTTTGCTTCTCAGTGCTTCTGAGAGGTTTTGACTTGTATGGGACTCATACATGCGTGTCTGCAACACTTTAGCCTACTCTTTGTCGATGTAGTGGACCGTCATCGTAATAAAACTCTTCGTAGCTCTGGAAGTCCGCCCATCAGCTGTCAGCGCAACATATTCACGTGCCAGTCTGGTCTTGCTCACGTTCACGCTTTGTTTCTTCATACATCGCGGGTATTACGGTGTTACTGAAGTGTTTTGGGCTCGGAGTTTATAGCAAGGCTCGGCGGTGTTAAACGTGCTTATACCACGGTCATTGAGAATGCCAATGCTAACTGCCGTGCGTTAAGAATGCATAACGCACAGGTAGTTCAGGCAACAGCCAAATCACATTCCAAATCACTGCTCTGTGGCAGTCACCATAACAACGAGTAAATAAATGCTGCCAGATGAGAAAGTGAGCCATAAATATGATTGATTGCGATGTACATTTTAATATTTTTGGACCATCAAAATTTTGAAGAATGAGAGGAAGAGGAGACAAAGCAAAATCAAAGAGAAGAAGTGTGTAGGTCGACTACTGGGACCTTTTCTGCAAGAGACAAAGAGAGAAAAGCATGGAGCAATGTTCTATCTATTGTGTCCTCTCCAAATGATACTTCCTCTTCATGTGACCTGTCTCAGACACATTCTAACAACAAACCACCAATCTAACTGTACCATTAATAGAAATGCCCAGTTTAATCATTAAATCTAAGTGTGATCTTTTATCTTTGATTTTGAAGGGTTGATATACTGGATTACTGTAACCTCATTCAATATTTAATCTCATTAAATTAATTTACATTTGTTGTTTATTCTTGTATAATTATAAACTAAATGAACAACTTATGCATTCTACCTTTTCATGGCAACAGTTGCTATAATTTCTTTAAGCTGAGCTCATCACTATAACCAGGGTGCGATTTGTCAAAAAAACAGAAGGGGGATAGAAAATTATAAGTCATTCTACACGCGCACCACGTGCACGCGCATATTGTGCACGCTCGCAACACGCATGCGCACCATGTACACGCGCGCCACTACAATCGCGTCTCTCCTTCCCGTGTTCATTCCGTTTCTTTTCCACTCGCAACTAACAGGCTTCTGGCGCGCACTGGCACGTTTCCTCCCAAAATGAACAGACTCTATTCAGTGCATAAAGCTCCGCAGAGCCCCGGGTTAACCAATAGGTCCTGCCTCTCAGCGCAGCTCTCGCGGCACCGGGTTCTACAAACAAGAGCAGTGCAGTTCGTCACTTAATACGAGTCTTGTCCCGCTTTGAATCGCATTGCACGTCAACATTTTCGTGTCTCTCACTTTGTTGCTGACTTGATCTTCCCGCTCTGCTTTGCTCACAGTCGTGGATTAAACCATGATCTCACAGGGCAGGTGACAGAGCAGCAGCACAGCGGCTCCGAGTGACCAAACCAGAGTATAAATGACAGCGCTGATAGAGAGAGAGAGAGAGAGAGAGAGAGAGAGAGACAGAGAGAGAGAGAGAGAGAGAGAGAGAGACAGAGAGAGAGAGAGAGAGAGATCGGCGCGGCGGCGTCTATGTTCATTATTGAGATCTGTCCATTTAAACTTTGCTTGTGCGCGCAGACAAAGTTAGAGGAATAGCCAATCAGAAAAGATTGGAAGCTGTTATGAGAGCTGCCTGTTGAGCGGAGGAGCAGCACCGGAGAAGGGAAAAAACATAAATGAGACGACGCTGGGATTGATAAACACTCTGAAAATTGGGATAATTGGGATATTTTTATCCCCCTACACATAATACAAGATAAAAGCAGAAGGAGGGATGGGGAAAATATAAGCAGAGAGGGGACGGACAATCCAGAGGTAGGGAAAATCCCTCCCATCCCCCCAGCAAATCGCACCCTGACTATAACAACAGGCAACCAAATGTAAACAACTGCTGTCAGTGTGGAGGAACTAGATTTGTGTAAAACACAGAAATAACTAATATCTCAGACATTAACATATCATAAACAAAATTTTACTGTTCACAGATGAGCTATTCCACTTTGTAGCCGTGGTATAAGCGCAATAAACAACTTGGAGCCGTGCGTTATGCAGTTTTAACGCACTCCGCGGAGGAACACCACTCCGCTTCGCGTCGTGGTGTTCTAAGACTCCACGTCGTGCGTTAAAACTGCATAACGCACGGCTCCTCGTTGTTTATTGCTTACTTAAAGCCTCCGCGTTCAACAGCGCGAACAAGACAAAACGGCTGCATGTCATTAGCGATAAACTTCCCAATAGACAGTTTCTTACCGCTAGCATCATCCTTGGCACTAAATCCAACGTGTTCCAAAACACCGGAGCGATATGAAGTTAAGGTTGAATCTGAGCGGCGCCAGCGTCTCCCTCCGCTTCTTTTCCCCACACACAACACTCTTCTGCGCACGCGCTCACTCGTTCCCCTTGTCAACAAAACGCCGCTGCCGCTACACGTGTATTTTAGAGCATGCGCAAAATCGTTCGAACTATGCAACGATCGGATCGAAGGGCCAGGATCGAACGATTCGACTCTTTTTGCAGAATCGTTCCATCCCTACTACCTACCTACTCATTTTGTGCAGAGGCCAACATTGCGCACCTGCAACTTTTAATGACGTAAGTTCTGAACGGGTCTATTGATATCATGTTAGCTTTAACCCGCCCATAAATATTTACAAATATACTTCCTCTTACAGATGGAGTACCTGACTTTATTGTTGTAATTTGACAAGCTTTTTCTTTTCCACCAAAAATAAAGATTTTACAAGCAGTACTTTTTGACCAAGTCAGACACTGTACTATCTGAAACAAAAAAGAAAGTATTGTATTTGATAGTCAAAAGTAACATTCTGAGTTAACTTGTGTGGTGCGCAATTATTTTTTTACTTTGCTGTAAAAAAAAATGTTCTCAAGCTGAAAATTCTGCCAAACCAAAAGGGATTTGTGAGAGTTAAGTTGGAGTTGGGTAGATAGTTTTAAGACTCCTGACACTAAGGATTTTGTGATATTCAATTATTTTAATGCTAGTTTGTATATGCCCATATGCCTTCCATAATTAGAGCATGCCTGTAGCTTGAATACTGATACAAACACATTTTATTTTTAAAAAGTAATTTTCTAAATTAAGTGATTTGTGGTTGGGAACAACTGAAGGGGAGAGTGTGATAATCTTCTTCTCTCATCTCACTGCAGTCTATGACATTTCATCAAATATTTATAAAACCCAGTGTTGGAGCAGCGTAATTAGAGGCCACTTTAATCCTCCAGGCTCCAGTTTCAGCCTTGTCCTTTCCGGGTCTGCATTTCCAGTGTTCCGGGGCGAGCAATGAGCTGCCCGCTGCGTGATGTCATGTACAGCTATGAACCAACATTTGATTGGTGTCACCCTGTTTACCCCACTGCTGGATACGACGCAGGCAGCAGCTGTGGCCAAATGTGCTGAGGAGACATTATTGTTTAGTCAGAGCCACAGCAATGGGAAGACAAACTAAGGCAACTATCAAGGGCCCTAAAATATAAAGGACACAAGCTCTGGTAAATATGG
Organism: Mugilogobius chulae; assembly: GCA_038363315.1. NCBI lineage: Eukaryota > Metazoa > Chordata > Actinopteri > Gobiiformes > Gobiidae > Mugilogobius > Mugilogobius chulae. Next base: position 42,406,734 of record CM076402.1, on the reverse strand, counting down.
CCCCTATGCCTATAATATTATTTTCTACAAACATGCGCAGGGGTCAGAGTAACAATTACAAATACAGAGCCTCAGGGCCAGGCATGGGAACAGGAACAGGAACAGGAAAAATTTATGAAGAAGCTGTTTGAGAGTATTGTACCCATAGACATACAAGGAGTAGACACCGCATTGGCTGCCTGAGCACGAGAAAAGCAGCGCCATCTTGCCACGGTCACCTGCTCTACTGAGTGCTATGTATTTGAATGGCGCTATGTAAATTATATCGTACCTTATGTCGTACCTCCCAAGCAGAGAAAAGCTACGCACAACTCTGTGGTAGACTGCTAATCCACGGCAGCAAAAATACTTTGCTTACAGAAGAACACCTTGATGTTCTCCATCATAACTTCAGAAGTTCCCCAATGGAGGCCACCGGGACATTTGTTGTGTTTTTTTAATAACAAAAAAATCAGTTTTCCCACAGCACAGATATATGAGTGCATATATTTGGGTGAAAATTATTTTCCAGTTTCCAATCTTCTAATACTGTTTGTTCACAGGGAGTGTGTTTGTTTATGCTGTTGACTAACTGCAATCAGCATAAGTACATCTTTCGACTCGCACTGGTTCCGAAAGTTGGACACCCGTGGTGAGTAATTCAGTGGCTCAGAATGCATTAGAACAAGGTATTGAGCATAATGGTTTAAAATGAAAATATTTTGATTGTTTACAATAAAAACCCAGCATATGCTGTAACACATATCGAAGAAGCCTCCAGACACACTCTTGCTTTTACAAACAACTCTGCTTAATTCAGCAGCTGCTCGCATTACCTCCAAACAGTTTACAGAAGAGAATGGATGTGCACATGATTATATTTCCAGCTTATTAATTACTTTCCAATTACTTAAACAAACATGCTACATTGAGTGCCTAATTTCCCCACTAAACTGTTGCAGATGGATTGGCTGTTGTTCTGAAGAGAAGGCGAACGGTGTAGAGTGTGACAGAGTATGATGCGCGGCTGACCACTGTCTTTGCTTTAGCACATTAGCTGAGCGCTGAACCGAGGCGAAAAGGCCACTTCGACCTGCGCTTTCCTCTCCACTGTGGTGAAAGAGCAGCTGGTAGTTAGTATTCATGCATTCGGAAGTAGGAGCACTGCAACATGACGCCATGACAAAGTGGCCTAATCTCCTGGATGTTTGCTGCAGCAAGATCATTTGGCTCACCTGCATTTTCACTTCTGCAACAAGAGTCATTGTAAATACTTGGTGATAGAGAAGAGTTGACTAAAGATACTCTAGCCTTGCTTCTGGAATAATACCTTTGTTTGCAGTTATTTGTTTTGGAGTGGTTTGGAGAACTATCACCACTTTTTAAAGCAGTGTGGTTCCTAAGCCTGTTGCTCACACGATCACATCTAATTTATGATGCACAAATTAATTTAATAAATCCGACTCCTACAGCTTGTTCACATGAGTCATTATAGAATTGCACAATTAATAAATTGCAAAATGGACAAAATTAGCAAACAAAGGCTGGAATGTTTGACGTATTATGATTTCCTTCATAAACTACAAAACATTCTGCTTTATGATGTGATTTTAAAACTATTGATTCCTTAGCTTAGATATGTGCAAACATGTCTTAAAGGTGCGCTGTGTAACTTTCTAGAGGAGAAAAGTCACCTTCACAATTCTGTAAAAATAGACAGTTAAAGCCATACTTTGGGATATTCTGGAAGAGGATAAATGCAGTTCATGCCATAATGTGGAAAAAAATACAGCCAAAGAAACAGCTTTTCCATGGAAACACCAAAGTGGTGGTCATGCAAGCTCACTCAAAGTAAAAACACAGATTTGTAAAAAAAAAAAAAAAAAAAAAAAAATTAACATGATAAAGAAATTGAAATGACAAAAACGCTGATTCCTGATGCATCAGCCAGTTTCTTTTCATTTCGTGGAAACTGTCTGATATCACATCACTGGGGCCTGAATTTGCTTCACATAGGCAGTGACTTTTTGATTCCAGTGCTTTTTGGTTATAATTTAATTCCGGAAGTAGAGCATGAACATGTGTGTCTGAGATTGTTGCTGTTTCTATGTGGTAAAACTGCAAATCAAAATATACAATGTTACTTTCTAAGTTAATGCTTGACAAGTCAAATAGAAGAAAACATACAGTCTGCTGGTCTCAACTCGGGTTGGTTCTGGCTAACACACCATCCACTCCTGCTCGCTGATTGGACGACCATGCTTCCTGGTTTTTGGGAGTTGTTTGCAGTCTTGTGATACCTGACTGAGTCGCTGAGGTGAAATTAAATTGAGTCGAGGCGCTAGTTAACAAAAACATCCTTTTATTCAAGTTTATTTAAAAAGTTACACGGAGCACCTTTAAAATAGCTTACATGTGATTATTGTATTAATTTGTTCACTAAAATGCAAATTGACTCTCAACGGCAATACTGGTCAGAAGAATTGCAAGTAGATTTTTTTTTTTCCAAATTGTCACAATCTGAATGTTTTGTGCCACATCAGAACCAGGCGTTTTTGGAGGACAGAACAGAACCTGGTCTAGGCAAGGCCATGAAGCTTCAGCCTCGCTTTCCCAGAGCCAGCTCATACAGGACAGTGCTGCAGGGATAATACTGTGACCAGAGCAACACATCAGGCTGCAGTGAGCATAGGACTTTGATCGTGTCTTTATTACCACTGTTGGTGCTGCTGTTCTGTAGCCTGATGCATCAACCGGTTTCATTTCTCTCGTGAGAATCATCTGACGTCCATTATTGCTTGCTCCATCGTAAGCTAGTAGTTTTTGCTTTAACCAATGGCAGTGTAATGCATCCCCTCATATCAGTGTGTCCAGTGTCCAGGAAGTGCAACAGTGTCGTCCATTGCTGTTACTCGGTATAAAAGTACCAAATCAACTTCTAACACGCACCACTGTTTAACTCAGGTTGGTCACAGCTTTATCTCTGTTCACTGATTGCCAATTGTAAATTATGTTTATTCATGAACATTTCTACAATACTGGACCTAGGAGCTGGAGACTAGGTGATAACTGAAAAGGACTTTTGGGTAAGGACAATTGTTAACACTTCCCCATCCCTGTATTTCCATATACTGTATGCAAACCTCCCATTATAGTCTGTTTACACACATACTCACAGGTCTAAACTATAAGCTAAACTCATCTGTCACTTCTAAAGCCTAATGGGAAATTCGCCCTAATTAAGTTGCATGAATAATTCAGTTGGCGCAGTGCTGATTAGTTCTATCAGCTGTCCAGTCGTGATGATCCGTCCAGGAAAGTGTAGGTGAGACTTCAGAGGAGAAATGTATGAGGAACTGTCAGATTGTGGTCTGACTGAATCACGTCATGTCTGTAATATAGTGAACTGGAACTGAAAATAATCATGAGCAAAGATAAGGCATTTCTGTGTGGTTGTGTTGGTGTGAAAGACCTCTTGCTTGTTTCCATAGAAATCAAGTTCCTTTAGCCATAATATTCCACAATGAGGTATGAACCTGATGTAAATGGATGAAGAATGTCCCATACTGTTCTAACCTTCTCTTTCAATGGTCTATGTGTTTTTTTACTCCAGAAAGTACAATGATTAATACATAACACTAGAAAAGTTAAGTGAATAATTTAAGTATATTCTTTACTAGATGTTGTTGCGCCCTGTGGTAGGATCCAGTCTTCTCCTGTCTGCTGCTTTAATGCATGATTTAACAGTGTTATGGCCCTGTGGTTATTGCTTCTGCCTCAGAGGGGTTGTTAATGCTAGTCAGAGCAATAAAGAGGTGTTCACATGGAAATGAAGTCAGGATAAATCACTGGAGTTAACTCTGCCCAGGCTCCACATGACAGCCTTCCCAAATGAAATCTGTCTCGTATTTACTGCAGGATTATTGGGCTTGTATTAGGTAAGTAAAAGCCATTTGTGTAGTCATAATGTTTCTAATTACTTTCTAATTCAAATGTAATAATATCCAGTACAAACACAAAACTATTACTGGTTGAAAGTAAATCCTGCATTTGGTCCAAGTAAAGTTTTAAACAGTGTCAGGTTTTCTTTCTTTGTATACGTTGAAGTATTAATTTAATGTTATTTTGTAGTTACTGGGGGTAGTTTCTCACAGTAAAGTTAGAAAAAAATATGTTTTTCATTGTTTCTTGTTATATAGAAATAATGCATTTTATGGGCCAAAATGGCTCTTTAGGAGTCTGCAAAGAGGTTAAAAGGTTATTAAAGTAGCCTTTAAAATATTTTTCTTGGCTGTGTCCTTATGTGTGTCCTAATTACTATATAGTGGTCACGCCATTTGGTAGTAGTGTCCGAATGTCCATCAGGTCAAACAATTTCCCACAATGTAGCTGGAAAAGTAGTGAGCATCAGTGGTCCCTTGAAAGGTCAATGTAAACCACAATGCGGTGCGAAAATGAGAGAACCAAAGCGGACAGCATCAGGTCTTTAACTGGAAAGAACGTGACTGAAAAAAGATTATTTTAAAAAAGCTGCTTAAACTGCACTGTTGAGCCGGTGTAGGTACTATATGGGCTGCAAAATCTGCTCAGGCGGATTCTGTCAAGGGTTGATGACGTCACTTAGATAGTTAAACAGTTTTTTTCGGCTAATAAAATTAATTTATTGGCATTAAAATACTATTTAACATATTTTTAAATTTGTGTAATTTCAGTAATTAAAGTTATCTAGGATTTTTTAAATAGATCGTAATTTTGTTTAAATGTATGCTACTACAATAATAAAAACACAATAACCACTACTCTATTTACAGCCAATCAGAGCGCACGCATGACGTCTCGCTTGTGCTACTAAGTGCTACCAAGCGAGTGAAATACAATCCTTTTTAAAGTTTATAACAAAACTAAATTATTTAGCTTGTTTACGTCATCAAAACGCGACCCAAGCAACTTTGGCAACTCGAGCAGAAATTTCACCTACACCGGAGTATAAACAAAACACATGTAGCTAAAAGCCGTTAGCCATAAAGATGCTAGCGTTAGCTGCTTACTTTAGTTTGGGCTGTGAAAGTTGAATTTTTTAGTCCAGTTGCTTTTCAGTGTTATTCATTCCAGTTGCTGTTTAGCTACAAAAGTTCATTTTATTGGACTTTTTCTCCAACCTTTTTTTTTTTTTTTTTTGCAGAAGGTTACATCATAAATATATATACCAAATTATATTTTCAGCTCATTATGTAAGTAAGTTAGTACTGAAGTGTTTTTTTTTTATTCCAGCAGTATTCCAGGTGAATGAGAAGCCCTTGTCTGCAGAGCGTTCCCAACTGACACAGACTGTCTCCGGTCTAAGCGCGCTGTCCCGGGGGCTCAGCGGGATCCACGGTGTCTCTTCTGCCTTTAACCTTGGCTCTGGGGCTAAACTCAGTGGGAATGCTCTGAAAGGCCTTGAGCAGATATCAGCACTGGCTTTTCATATAGTGCTGCCGTCCTGAGGGAGCGCCGCCACAAACATACTATTGATCCACTGTCACACAAGCACACCCAGGCGTCTCTGCTGGGACGTGTGTCAGCCGGGCCACAGACTGCTCTCCAAAGTGCTCACAGATCCCATCATGTGGTACAGAGGGTATCGACGTGTTTCGGCGCATCCTGTGGGCTCGCCAGCTTTCTGCCTGATGTAGCTGTTTGTTGTGTCATCGGTTTTCATCTATTTTTAGCCGTGAATGGGCAAAACAAGTAACATCAACATTAAAGCGTATAGATGAGAGTCTTGGGTTCCAGGAAGGCCGTCGTCGTGACCTTGTGACCTGATGTGTCAAAGTGTCAACGTATGAGGTCAAAAATGTGAAAGTCAAAACGGTGTGATCGATTGGGTACCAGGTGTTACTCAGTGTTTTTGTTCACTCAAATGTACGGTGCAAACACAGCATTATGTGAGGACCATCATAAAGGTAGGGTGACCGAGCCCGATCTCACAAGAAAGCATACATTTACCACGACATTACACAATATGTAAATTACGTATGATTAGCACGAGTTCACGGCGTCCTGCGTAATTATATTACGCGTCACAGTTCACATTCATTTCAATGGTGGTTGTTAAGATGTGTTCTTATTTATGAATATTAATGAAATCCTGATTCTAATCTTAACCAAGCCTAACCCTACCCTAACCCTCTTACCAATTTTAGTAACTTTATGCCTGAACTTACCCGTTTCACTTGAAGAAAACGCCCCCAAGTGGCTGCAACCAAAACTCATCCTATTTTGACACTGTGAAATCTCGTGTCATTTTTATGCTTTTTCATATCGTGCTACATGCACGGCGTAACATAAGTACTAAAAATAGCTGTGAACTCGTAGTCCATATATCAAGCTTTTGGTTGTACCGTCCCGCTTTTTAGGCTTGTGTCCTGCATATCACGGCCGTGTCCCGCTTTTTCTTTGGTGATCGAGCATAGCGCATATAACACTTATAGCACTGTGTTTAAACGACAATTCGAGCATCTGATCTCTGTCCAGGCGCATTTGTGTGATAAGCAGCACCGCGCGTCATTCAACAGTCTGCGCGCTGCTGTTCCTGCATTCCATTTGCAAGGAAAACTCAACTTCAGTCTTAGCGGCGACGGCGAAGGAGAAATGTAAATGCGTGTGAGGAGACGAAACAATCGCCAGCGAGGCAAAGAAAAGGAGAGTTTGCAGCCGGTACAATCACTGAAACACTCATGAGTCTGAACACTGAAGGAGACAGTTTATGTAAAATCAGCTTCTGAATCAACCACCGAGTCAAATATGACTAAAATAACATACCACAAACGAAGCTCATCAAAAATAGGCTCAACAGCAAGACACTAATGCAAACAATTAAACCAAAAAACAACTACCTGTTCTTAATAGCATAATATTTCAAGAAATAAGACAATTATCTATGTAGGCTATTTATGATTTATTATTCAGAAAACTTTGTATACTGTAAATTCAAAAAAAAAATCCTATATGCATATGTACATGATCTCTGTTTATTTTAGTTAAAAACAGTATATTCAGTTCAAAACAGGTTTATTATAAAAAATGATATCATTTGTCGAGTCCGTCCCCAAACCTGTCCCACTTTTTGAAGTTTTTGAGGTGGTCACCCAACATGAAGGCTTATGAAGATCACTGTATGTGATGCTTAAATGAGTATTACACCCATCCATTTAGTTGGTCAATAGTATGCAGTGGGGTTTAGGAGGGCCTCATCACATTAGCCAGGCTGACGCGACCTAGTGCCTTCACTCAATTTTATTTCATTCCAGCTACTTGGTCAGGTATCGCAGAGCTGCAGACAGTTTCCCAAAAGCAGGACTTACGGTTGCCCACTCAGTGAACAGAGACGGTTGTGGAAAATTTGGGTTTTTTTCTTTATACATTTAAGTCATTATGCACGCACGCCACATGCACATGCATGTTTGCACATGTCTCTTCTTTCCCTGGTAAATTTTGTTTTGTTTCCACCCTCAACTAACAGACCTCTGGCCCGCTTTTTTCCTCAGAGTGAAATTTAAAGGTTAGGTAGTTGACTTTTTTAGTTGTAAATTCGTCTTTTCTACTAAAAAGTATATTGCATAAGCAGCAGATTTAGGCAAAATCAGATCACTGCGTGCTGTTTCAATCGAAATAAAAAGCATTTTATTTATCTTTATTAGCGCTCTGATTGGCTGTGCTTGAGTGGTCACCTCCAGTATGTTTTAGAAGTTTAATTGCAAAGAAAAACATAATGTACATGGATATTACCTTGTGCTGAAGCATTTGTGAGAGTTAGAAACTAGTTGGACCTTGCTATAGGTTTTATGGTGTGAAAATCTGAAGCCCCACCTTTAAGTTGGAGGGTCCTGGGGTTGAAATCTTACCAATCTCCATTATAAACAGATTATAAAATCTTTAAATTATATTCACTGAATAATAGAAGGCCATTTCCACATCATAAATACTTTTTTGCCTAATGTGCTGTGGTGTGGGGTGGGCGGTCCTGCTCAGAGGGGCTGCAGTGGGGTAAATCCTGCCACACAATCCTCCAGAGAGTGAGAGGGAAGATCATCTTAAACTGTGAAGCAGCCACTGTCCCAACGGATGCACATGTCACCACAGACAAAAAAACACATCCATCATTTTCATCATGGTGAGGAATCTACACCTGAACATAAAGCCATGACCTAACCCATTAATAGGTTGTGTTCACCATTTAGAATTTGAAAATGTCCTAATATAAGGCGGTGGTCTTTCACAATGTATGTCAGATTTACTGTTTGAGGAAAAACATCCAATACACAATTCCATAAATGTTGAACCTTATTATTTGTTTGGGATACGTTCCACAGACTTATTTTTACAGACATCAGTCATACTTTTAAAGTTGAAGAATGGCACCACTTTCCAAGGTTGTGCACAATTCACCAAAGTGTTATCAGTTTGGTGCGCCATCATTAAGCTGTTTTGCACCCAACGAGGTTTAGGAGCTCTTTGGTCCTAGCAGTTTCAATATATTGTCTGTGTATTATTCTGTATGTTGGTGATGAGAAAAACTACACTATGTGTCAGTTTTCAAGAGTCCTTTTTTTTTTCATCACATTGGTGTGTTGTGTTGAGTGTGTTTCTTCTGCCTCAGCTATGGCTTCTGCTCCCTCAACCAAATCACACAGCACTCGTAACGGCTTCACAATAAGGTGCTTTTTCATCAGTGAAGTCTGCACATGGACGCTTCCAGGTGGTACTTGCTGGTTGCTGCCCTAGATTGGCAGTCTACCCCTCGGAGCTGAACTGTTGTTGCCTTGTTTTGCTCGGGAGATACGACACTCTCAAAAAGCTTCTTCACTTTGTTTTACTGTTCTCGCACCAGCCATGAGTGCTTGCATTAGCACCAGCATTAGAACCATCCAGCAATGGTCACTCCGACCTCTGGCTGCTCATGCTTCTCCGACTCTAGGTCCTTGCTGCTCTCAATGATGGCGGACCTGCCACTCGGACTTGAGCCATGCCTCTCAGCCATACAGTCTATGCTTTCAACTAGACAGTATGCAGCTTTTCCTTGAGGACAGCATGCATAATAATATTCCCTTGCATATTTAACGACCACAACACAAGCTTTGACTTACAGAGGGAGAATCGGTCGACCTCACTTCGCCTGCAGAAAGAGATGCTGTCCATCTAGTTGACTGGACAAACTTCTTTGATTAAAACAACAGAATGAGATGTGAGTTAGTTGTTTCGATCAGGTATGAACTGGTATGACAGAAGTCTGGCTCCTGTGTTTCCACGGTTTTACCTTGGGGTGTCTGTTTCTCTGTTCTTTGTTGACCAGGTGCCCTTCTGATTATCATTTCCTTTCCTCCACAAAAATATTAACCATTTCCAGTTTCAAGATGTTCTACTGCTCTTGTGCTTACTTCTTTTATTATTATTATTTAGATTTTTTTTTTTTTTTTAGATTGATTTGCTAATGTTGTACTTACCTGAATATTCTAACTTGCTCCAGAGTTCTGTTGTTCCACCTCTGCCTAGTTTAAACATCTTGAGGGAACCACTACAGAAATAGAATAGGGCACATTATGGCATTTATTCCTTGAGAGAATGACATGACATTGGGATGTGAAATGACCGCGTGCGCCAGGAAGAGCTGATCTAATTTTTTATGGGTGTCAGTGCTTGTCCTGCTCTGAGTGGGTCTGGTGAGGTTGGCACGAGGTTGGCTTCATGCTGCAGACAGATGATGAATGACCAAAGGAGCTGTGCTGTTTTCAATGTCCCAAAACCGGCCTATGTGACAGTCCTTGTCTGAGTGGGGCCTTATGTCTTCAGGAGTCACAAGAATAGATATGAGATAGAACAAAAGATAACTTCTGCTTCCATAACTGATCTATAATTATTGAAACAAACTGATCTTTGGAACACTCAGAGAACACTCATAATTCTATTCTGGATTTTTGCTTGTAAGGTAGGCTGCTACTAAACTTGCATAGACAGGTCTGGTTCTGGTCAGAAAAGTCATGAAATGCCCCTTTAAAGAGGGGTATTATACAAAATCAACTCTTGGTGCTGAATGTGCTTAAATGTTTGAACCTGGCCAAACTTCATAATAGTACTTAATTTATCTTCACAAGTAACTTGCTTGCAGCTGACAGTGAATGAAAGATCCAATTTGCATGATGTGGGGTTTGAGTTGAAAGGTCACTCTACAAGAATGGCCGGGACAATATATTGTTTTGCAATATATCACAATAGAATTAGCTCTACCTATCGTATCGTAGCAAAACTTTAATATATGAATACATTATTGAATGTTTTGCAAAATCAGCTGTTCATATTAAGATTGTCAACATCAAACTTTTCATAATCAATCAGCATCAAAATGGATCCATTGAAAAAGGAATACTTTATGTATTACAAGCCAGCCATTCATTTAATTTAGAATGTAAATACGTTTGAATAAGCTTCACCTTTGAATTCTTTCTGCAGTACTAGAATGCTAGAAAGCTTTTTTTTTTTTACCTAGAGCGCAATGCAAACAAACTGCTCATGTTCAGCAGAGACAGAATCTATAACTTGAAGAAATGTAGGATAAACTTTTTTCTGGTTCAACAGCTGCACTTGTTCCATAGCCTGGGGAACACCTAGCAAAGGGCTAAAGCTAACGGCCATGATGATTAGGATAAAGATTTCATAAAACAAACCTAAATAATAGCACATCTTTACAACCATAGAATCATACGCTGTTATGGCCTTGCATACAAGAGTTGTAGAGCTTCAAAGAGGCCATTACAATCTATATTCTGTAGGTATTACACATATTATTGTTAGCATGATTAGTATCCCATCATGTCCCTCTTTACGCCGAAGTTCAGCAACTTCTTAAGCAACAACAATGAAAAACTGAACATAATCCTTTCTGACTTATAATTGCAGGTTTTCCACATTTGGAGCTCTGTTGTACTAATCTTGTGTACAGTTGGAAATCTCTCGGAAATGTTACACGTCAGCTTTTTTAAATGAATGCACTCTGAGGTGGAGTCTATCTCTTCCCCACTGAGAACAGTCCCACCTTATGCCCCACTGGCAGAGCTGTGCAGGTGTGAATTTACAATGCTCTTCTCTGTGGCATAGCGCACAGCAGACCAAAGCACAATGCCAGGCTCAGCAGTGGTAAAGACAGAGCCAAAACCCCAGGCGGAGGATTAACTTTGGAACTGCGCTGTCAAACTGAGAGGTTCACAGGAGACCCGAGGGTGGTGTGGCCCCGCGCCTCACGTCTGCACTTTCCTACTGCACTCAACCATCTGGCACAGTCTTACAATGCTTTCCTCCAACCAAGAAGGAAAGTACAGGAGTCTTGGCTTAGTGGTTGTTCAAGCAGAGTTGCATTATATTCAAAAAGTGACCATGTTCTAGGTTGAATTAAAAAGTCTGTTTGAAAAGTAACAGTGCTCATGAAAACGGACCATTCTTACCTATGTTGATCTGCATTCAGGCCCAGGTTGACAACCACTGGCTTAGAGAATCATTATCATGCATTTTTCAAACATGCAGATATCTAAAAGACAAAACTTGCAAAAGCTGTCTTTTTGATGAAGAAGCGATGTTAGAAGAGGATATTAAAATGGTCAATACTGCATATGTTCCCTTTAAACATGGACTTGGTGGTATTTTGACGTCCACAAATGTATTCAGTCCAGTCTCTGAAGAAAACGTAAATATATAAAGGCATATTGACAAATTTCAAAAACGTACGATAAGCTCATTTTCACGCCTTTTTATTTTATTTTATTTATTTTTTTTTTTTTTACATCAATATGTTACGAAAAGCCAAAATGTAAAATAATCACGATTTTTGTTTGAAGCCACGTGGCGACATTTATTTTTTTTTTGTGCAAATCTATACCTGCTCCAAGCCCCTGCCCTAAGCTTAACCGTTTTAGTAACGCGAAGCCTAAGGCATTGTTTATGCTCACAGATGGACAAGCACTTTCCCATGATCATAGTTCCATGCGTCACGTGGACCGCAGTTCTTAAACACTCATGCGTGTCGTAACAGGAGCACATATACGTAGAGAAAATAACGACTGCTTTGACATAAGCAGCTAGAATTTGATTGACATGGGTGAGAACCAATCCTTGACATGATCCACCTGGTATTTACAGCCGATTGGACTTCCAAGAACCTCTAAAATGTCTGAAGGTCAAAGCTACGGAAATTGAAATGGCAGCATCAACCCTGAACAAAATGACAAACTTTCAGTCTTGTTGTGTCCAGTCAGACACTTGTTTCTGCAGACTACTCCAAGGCATTGTAGTATACCGATCTACTGCCACAAATCACCTATTCCTAACCAAGATGCTATGTAGAATTCTTGCTTCTCTATGTCAAAACATATGCCAATTCCTTTTCTAGTGATTGTACTCATCAGAGTCCAATCAAATATTACATTACCTCTCTCAGGACCCAGGGGCCTCACTAGCACCACAGAGTGAGCACACATTTTTACATCCGTCTGCGGTGAGAGGAGACATATTGGAAATCAAAGCCGGAGAAAGAGAAAGGTCTGAGGCAGGTCCCAAGTCACAGGGACCGGCTCCAGTCTGCTGAGGATCTAACGGATTTATGTAAATGTAATGGTTTAAAGAAAAGGAGCATACAGAGAATAGAGCACTCATGAGTCTTGGTTAAGCCTGAATAATAGTGCAGTAATTTGTAGAAATGGTGTAGTAAGTGCAGTAATTTGCAGAGAGTTTGCAGTAGTTTGTAACATTAGCATAAATAGAAATTATTTCAGGATCAACAAATTCATGCAAGAGTGTTCATTTATTAGTGCCTGTTTAAAGCAATTTTGGCTTGCATTATTAGACTGTCTACAAATGTAAAGCTCAAAATGCTCTGTTCTACCTTGTGATGTCGTTATTTAGGGTGGCATATTGAGGGTTTTTCTCACATTTTTAGCTTAGCTGTTTACCGTCTGGCTAAACCGAAAAACGTTTAACATATTAACATAAAATACTGGTAACGACATGGCTCAAGACCAATCAGCTGGATTTGAGTCAATTTACACAAATTTTAATGAGTTAGACATGTTAAGACACTTAAATTGGAATGAGTTTCGGAAAAAGTTTTTAGCATTTTATTAACAGTTCCTTCCATCAACAGCTCAGTCCAATGGTTTGATCCATAAAGAGCGTCATTCAAGTGCAAGGCAGCTACAGTGCTACATAAGCGTCATGCTACACATCTAAAATATCAAATGAACACACCAACACAACCTCCTGTTGCTGTCGATAGGGTCGAGCAACGCAGCGTCTGTTCTAATTGCTAAAGAACCTTTACACAAACACGATCCAAACGGCCACCAGGTGCCAAATAAATGCATGACGTAATGCTTGACGAAAAAGAAGAAACATAAGTCATGCGTGAGTATTTTTATTCATTCATTTATGATTTCACCAGGTAGATCAGCTGAGAACAATTACCCATTTACATCAACCTGGCTAGTAGTTGAGTATAGTTGTCAAACTCTGATGGAGAATGAGATGTTTCTAATCTTGCCTCACAAATTAAGCTCTACTTTTATTTATTTCCCCTGCAGTCCAGCCTTCACTGTGGTTACTAAACATTTTACTGATGTGTGATGTCACGATCCAAAACTTTATATTTATTTGTGTACATCGCAAGTGTAGAGCAATGAGCCTTTAGCCTAATATTTTTTAATTGTTTATTATGGAAATTATTTGTAGACATTATCATTGGTACAGGAGTAAACGGTAGCATAGTGGTGTGAGTTCTAGCTTCCCAATAAGAAGGTTGTGGGTTCAACTCTTGGGTCGGACCATATCAACATCTCACAATCTCTCTGGGTTCTCCAATTTCCTCCCACTTCCAAAAACATACATGTTCAGGTTAATTGAGCATCACTGTAAATTTTGCTGAATGAATGGTTGTTGTCTAACTCTGTGACGAGTGGGCCATTGTCCAGGTGTTTCCCCACGTAAGGCCCAAAGTTAGTGGGATAGGCTCCAGTCACCACACCCTAAGGGATTAACGTAGAAAATGAATGATGAAACAATATCATTAATACATTATGTATGACTGCAAGAAGCTTCTTTTACTATTTTCGACGTAAAAATACTTGCGATTTCAAAATGAGTTTTGGCTCTATCACATTCTTCAGCAGAATCTCATTGGCCTCAAATCAAGACCTCAATCATACAGATTTGCTCCATAGTATTTGTTTAGCTCAAGCGAATATTCCCTTTCTCTGTCTCTTTTCCCCCGGATGCTACGGCAGACAGCAGACCGCATTTGTGTATCCTCCTCTTCTCGCCGTTTACTTTTGAAGCTGTTGCATTATGTCCACAAGTGTGTTTTGAAATGTAGAGTTTGGCTCACATTTCCCCGGAGAGCTGGTGCTGGCGTTGCAATGATTAGAGCTAACATGTGAGCAGCCTGCGTCTTGTTGATCCAGGCAGACAGCGAACATATGTGTGTGTTCATAATCAACACATGGGCTGCGACGTTTGGAGCACGTGCCAAGCTATATCTGTGTTTACAAAAGTCGAGGGAACGAAGGTACGCGGCGACAACAGTGTCCAAATTACACTGACATAGCGGCAGCTCAAACACGCTCCAATGTGTTATCCAAAATGTCGTAAAATGTTAGTTTGTGGCTGCCTCTCAAATAAACACGGTCTGATTTGCACTATATGAGCAGATGGGATTATCCATTGAGCTTTTACAGGCGCTTGCGGTGCCAAGTAGTAACCATCACAAAACACTGACAAGCTCAAATTGATTTTCTTGCCATTTTCTGACGGTTTTATGATGCAGATGGAGAGAGGGTTTGCTGCAGAATGTGTAATGTCTTGGTGGAGTGGTGCGAGTTAAAGATGAGGTATCTAATTTTCACAATGTAAAATTTTGTGTCCAACTACTTGATTGCTCTTACAAAGTCTTCAAAATATGATTATTATCCACGTACAATAATTTGGACTGCAATTACGGCTTAAAAACATATTTTTACAGACAGCAAGTTGAAGCTTTAGTGGACCACCCAAGCTCAGCCAATCAGAGAGCAGCTTTTGGCTAACTATGAGAAAGAAAAAAAAATAATATTTGATTTGAATAGCACACAATGGTCTGATTTTATCATAAATTACTACATCTAAAATACACCTTTGCTAGAAATAACAGCATTTACTAATTTGCAACCTAAAAAAGTCAGGTCCCTAGCTTTAACATGCAGAGCCCTAGTTCTAGTGTAGTAGTAGTCAAGACCACACAAATCGAGCCCAAGACTATTTCGAGGCCACAGAGTCGCAAACCTAAAACCACTGAGGGTTGAGTCTGAGACAAGACCGAGACTTTCAAATGTCGAGACTGAGATGAGAGCAAGAGCGAGGGCCATTGAGACCAAATCAAGACCATCCATCATTCACATTTATTAGTGTCTTACTGTCACAGTCAGTGCATTTACATGATCAGAGATATCAGATAGGCTAAATAAATTAACTCTACTCAAACCGGTGCCTCGGTTTACATGCAAGAGAGTAAACCGATTACCCTGGATGGTCCTGCTGAGTCAGGTTCACTACTACGTGATCCAGGCTGTATTAGGTATTACATTGAATTAATGGATATATTGCTGGGACGTACAATGGCCAGGGTTGTGAGCATGCTCAGTTACAGCTGTCCAGCTATAAACCGATTTGTCTGTTTACATGATGTCTGAAATGGGGGCTAGAATTGGTCGGGACCACCACATGTGCCAATTAGATTTCTGAAACCCAGCCTGCATGTTAACGCTCAGAATGACACATACTATAGATATCACTAGACTTAGAGAAAGTCTGAGCTTAGCTGTCCCACCCAGAATAAATTTTAATTAAATAAAAAAAACTCAGAGTCAGAGTTGGTTGAGGACCATTTTGAAATATAGGTCCCTCTGTGTTATTTTCAAATATGGCAGGTGGGCTGCTATATAAAACTATATACAACATTTACTGTAGCCCAGACTTACATTGAATAATATTACATTACACCACATTATATACATTGTACAGTCTGACATTTCAAGAAAGTTTGTGTGCAATTTGCCTAATCCCAGTGCATTTCAGTTTTAATAGTCACATCACTGCAATATAAAGCTTTCTTTTTTGCTTTTTCTATAGGTTTTTTATCCATTCTGGCCTATGTGGCTCCTCTTGTCTGCTGCAGTGGGATCTGTAGTGCAAATTGTTGCATGCTTATTCAAAGGGCCACTATCAAGAATGCAGTTGAGTCCAAGACATGACCAAGACCTTAAAAAAGTGTTCTCGAGACCTGTCCCAAGACCATTACTGCGTTCTACTTTAAATAGACCAAAACATACATCGTTTCTTACGTTGAAGTTTCATATCTTTGAATGTATTTCTTTCTTTTTTCACCTGCAAAGTCTGACCTTTACTAACAACAAGAATCCAGACAAAGGCTCTAGTTCTGCCTCAGTGTGGTGCCTAACCTAACCCTCTCTCCATCTCAGTGACAGGGAGCCAGGTGCTGCGGGAAGCTGAGGAGATGAGCTCAGTAAAGACCCATTAGAAGGCAGCAGCAGCGGGGGCTAAATTGGACAAATAGAAAGTGTGTTATCTCCTCCGTTTGCACTCAAAACAAAAGACAATTACTGTGGCCCGGCGCTGAAGAGAAGAAAATGATTTAAATGTAAATAACACCGCGCCAGACGTTGTTTATAGGACCGGCAATATTTTACACATTTCATTGCACCGATCTTTCCTTGGTTAGTCGAAAGATTCAGCGACCGCAGTTGGTGCAGTGTGGATTTTCTGAAGTTGAAATGGCTTTGTTAAATTGGTCCCATGGCAAATCCTATCAAACTATCAGAGAATATGAAATGGCACAGTCACATCTCTGCTTTCATCTCGTCACCGGGGGGAAGAAAACTGGACTGACGCAAGAATTACCACCAAATGAGTTCTTTCATGTCTCTCGCCTTATATGAAAATCCAACATTTAAATTTATTCCAGAGAAATGTTCCATTGTCTGTAAAATAGTTTCAACAATAGATTTCATAGATTCCCCACACCCTATGACCTAGTTAGCATGCCTTTCACTAAACTTAACCAAATAATTCAACATAACTCTAACCATAATCTCACAAGAAATTTCTTAAAATATAAGTTTTGTGGAAAAAAAATTAGGCTGCAAAAAGCTACATGAATAATCGCAACTTCTGCCAATATGGATGTTAAATAAATTTGATTTTTCCACTTTTTTTATTTTACAGAGCCCAAAATCCCAGCGCCTCCGAGGGCTTCACAAGATTGTATTTAACAAACAGATGAAAATCAGAGTCAATACCAAACAGAAACTCTAGATTCCAACAGAAAGACTAGAGCTAACAAATATTGGAGCTCAACAGTGACTGCCCACTTCCTGGTTCAGCAAATCTCCAAAGTGTTCAAAGTTAAATCTCCATACAGGTAAAAACGTCCTGGGGCTAATCAGCTATTGAGTCATGAGCAGAAATCTACATTTTTGCTTAAAATCATTTAGTTATTAAAACATTTTGACAAATTCTGAGTATTAGTAGTACAATTTATATATCTATAATATTTTCTGGCTGAAAAGTTACACAATGGGATTTTTAATCTGCTCCTTGCTGAGTGGTTTTAAAAGACAATTATTATGGATATTTGCTTTGCGTGTGTCCTTGAAATGCCTAAAACATTTGGATTGTTTAATGGATTCCCATGTTATGGAATTTAGTTATAGCTCCATCTGGCTGTAATGGAAATAACAAGAAATTAATTAAACAATCTGCCTGATATGCTAATGCTCAAGATCTCAGAGATCTACCAAAAGTCAGAGCAGTGTTTTAACAGCTGTGTTTTGTTGTGAAGCCATGTTAAACATGATTTACAACCTGAATTGAATGTCTTGTGGTTTTTTTGTTTGTTTTGTTTTTTGTTTTTTTTGTTTTTTAACAATGAACCACATTTCTGCACATTATTACACTACTGACAGCTGATTGGTTGTGTAGAAAGTGCTAAACCTGCTTAACTTTGTTTTAAAGCCTATCAGTGAAGAAGACTTCATGTGAAACCAGACTGTTCTCATGGATAAGGTGCAATACCACGCTATTTTAACAGCGTGTCATGAACGCTACTTCTATTTTGTGCGTGTGTATTCGACGCGTTTTGTCCTATTTCATTTCAATGTGAATGTTAAGAGGTGTTATTATTCATGAAAACTAACAAATCCTAATCCTAACCTTAACAAACTCCAAGTCAAGAGCTAAACTTACCCATTTTTGTAACTTCGGACTTAATTTTGCCGTTAATCCCTTGAAAAACATCGTGTTTGTCGTCAACCACTAGGTGTGTCCAGACCACGCTCATAAAAACAAGCGTGTAATTGCACGCCAAACAGGCAGAGGGCGTCGTCGTGACACGCAATTTGTCATGGCGTGCTATTTTACGCATTCCATGAGAACACGTTGGTGAAACGGTGCCAGTGTCAAAGAATTGGGAGAGTGAAAGAAACCTCTCATGTCTGTGCTTTCTGGACCATGACAACCTTAAACTTCATCTGTCCACTGTCAGTGTTGCTCTGGCACTGCTGGTTTGGGGAATTCTCCATCGCTCTCTTCCCCCAACACACATATTTATTTCACCATTTACATAAAACTAGACTTTTTTAAGGTACAAATGCAGACCTGGAGGCCACAGTTACACACTGCTTTAACTCAGTGATAAAGTTGACAACACAACGAACAGCACAACAGAAAGTGAGCATATCTTTGGATCATAGGTCCTTCTATAGAATTTTAAAAATGTATTTAAATTATGTACAAATGGCTCAGCAGCCAACATTATTAATCATAACCTTTCCAAGCCTAACCCTTTTCCATTGTTAATAGTTGTCAATAGGCCTGTATAAAATGGAAAGTATTCTTTGAATAAATGCTTGAAATAAGTAATATTTATCTTAATTTTTCTTATATTAAGTCAAGTCCCTAACTCAAATGCAATGAGTTAAGAAACGTGATCTTGGTTTTTTAACTGAAAAGTAAGTATCTACTAACGAAACAAGAGTTTTTGCCCATAAAAATGCCTCAAAGAGACTATAGCAGATTTGTATTTATTTATTTTTTTTTTTTTTATACAATAAAATAAAATTTGTCCTCAATGTCCTGACTCCATTGCTTATTATCCCGTTTGTTCTAACTAAGTTTGTCTGTTGTTGTAGCATAGTGGCTAACTTCCATTAGCTCCTAACAGCTGTGAAAAAGCACATCATGGTGAACAAATCTGAGGCTCAGATTGTTTTAAAAAGAAAGAGTTTTAAATTAATTATTTCTGTTTGTCTACATTTTAAAGGAAGCCATAATTGTGTATAGCACTTTTACCATTAGAAAAACAAAAACTTTAACACTATAAGAAAAAAAAAAAAAAAAGTTTATGCTTCCTAATTCAAGAAAAAAATATCTTCCATGAGTTAAATTTGCTTAAAAGTGGGGCAGCTGATTTTCACACAGCAAACACGATTTAGTTTATAAATCTGACAATTTCCTCTCTTAAATAACCACATGTATTTATTTTAAGTAAACTTTTTTTAACAAACAACAAAGTGAAACTGGAGAGGACCACCCAAGCTCAGCCAATCAGAGAGCAGTATTTGACTTTGGATAAAAACTAAAATTCTTTATTATTCAGTTCAGACAGTGATCTAATTTTTTCACAAAGACCTGTATTTATCATAAACTTTTTAGTGGAAAACACAAACATTACTCATTTATAATTAAGAAAGTGAGTTGCTCCAGCTTTAAATAAAGACAACATGATCTTTATAAGAGGCTGTTGTAGATGAGGCTGGTGTAGCATACTTTTCCGGGCTAAACGTTTGCTATAAATTTGTGTTTTCATTAAATCAAATTCTTTTACAGTCCTGATCTTTAACACTTGACACGCTGCTGAATAGTACAACTGCTGCTACCGAGAGCTGTGCCTCCAACATGCAGCTTAACACAACTTTAATAAACCTCGTTGGTGACAGTATACCGATCCGTTATTTGTGTGTCACAGGCCTGCGGGTTCTGGGGACTGAACCAGGAACCCTCCCGAGACCGTGTGGCCTGGAACTGACACAGAGTGAGGGAAGAGCCCCCGGAACCCGCCATCGCTCATCTCATACGCGGGAGGACAGGGAGACGTCAGCAGCGCCGCGGGGCACGTACACCTTTCACACCCACAACACGCGCTCATATTTTATCTGGGGGTTTAAATATGGCCGCGCGCAGGGATTAGCTGCAGATTATGGGGACGATTATGGTTTTTAAAGGCGCTGAGGGCATTTGAACTTTTCTGTGGATAAATACAGCTGCCGTGCGCTTATTCATACAGGCAGAGGATCGAGGACAGTGTTGTGGCGGGGTGTCCTAAAATACAATTAAACTTATTCTACAAAATGTTGGCTGGAAGAGGTAGAATTAAGTTGATAAGCTAAAGTTAAGGTCTTAAAGCGTAATAGGTTATTGTTTATTATAGTTATTAAAGGTGTCATGTTTTAGCACCTTAGAAACACAAGCAACTTTTTCCTTGGAAACTTTTCTAACAGTCACGTCACAAGCTTATTCAGTACAATGAGTTTAGAAGCACTTTTCACAACTTTTAACGACAAGATCCAGTTTTGATAAAGCTAACGAGAGCTAGCCAACAGCAAGTGTGCTTCCTGGATTTCCGAGAACAAAATATGAGACAATGCAAAAATATTTTATCTGTATGTTCTTTGATAATCTGTTCTAGAATTTTGGAGTATAGGGCTTTATACTGTGTATGATATACTGTATATATATATATATATATATATATATATATATATATATTATATATATATATATATATATATATATTATATATATATATATATATATATATATATACGCCAACAGATGGTGTATATATATATATATATATATATAATATATATATATGGCCAACAGATCACTGAGTACGCCAACAGATGGCGTACTCAGTGAATGTCTCAGACAGTGGAGAACAGATGATGAGGTGCTGGAGGAGGAACCATCATGGGAGGACAAGCCCCTACATGGGATGTACCATCGGAACATAACTGAAGTGGCTGATCTCAAGAAATCCTATCAATGGCTTGAAAGGGCTGGGCTGAAGGACAGCACAGAGGCGCTCATCCTGGCTGCACAGGAGCAGGCCTTGAGCACCGGAGCCATAGAGGCCCAGATCTACCACACCAGACAAGACCCAAGGTGTGGTTGTGCAAAGAGGCCCCTGAGACGGTCCAGCACATAACTGCAGGGTGTAAGATGCTGGCAGGGAAAGCGTACATGGAACGCCATAACCAGGTGGCTGGCATAGTATACAGGAACATCTGTGCCGAGTACGGACTGGAAACCCCAAGATCTAAGTGGGAAACACCCCCAAGGTGGTAGAGAATGACCGAGCCAAGATCCTGTGGGACTTCCAATACAGACAGGCAGAATGGTAATGGCGAACCAACCAGACATCGTGGTGGTGGATTAAGAGCAGAGGAGAGCCGTGGTGGTGGATGTGTCAATACCAACCGATGGTAATATCAGGAGAAAGGAGCATGAGAAACTAGAGAAATACCAAGGGCTCAGAGAAGAGCTGGAGAAGGCTTGGAAGGTGAAGGCAACAGTGGTGCCCGTGGTGATCAGTGCACTGGGGGCCGTGACCCCAAACTGGATGAGTGGCTACAACATATCCCTGGATCTACATCCGACATCTCAGTCCAGAAAAGTGCAGTCCTAGGAACAGCAAGGATGCGACCACCTCCACCTGCTGCAGTGACCACATCAGCGGATGAGACCACCCGCGTAGGGTGAGAGGGATCATTTTTTATATATACTCGATTTTTGCCTCCTAAAAAAATTTAGTCAAACAAAAATAATACATATTAGGCTATCAGTTTACATGTTTTGCTCACTTACCTAATGCTTTCTGAGCCTCTGAATTGTTCATCGTGATGAAACGTGCCGGTATGCTAACAGCAGTCAGCCACAATGGTAACACAGCAACAGACAAACTTAATAGAGTTTGGTTGCCTGACCGGCCAGTCCCTGCACTCTTTGACAGACAACTTTACAAAGACGTGAGGGTCTGGGATCAGAGCGCCGGGTTTCAATTTCAAGGGCGGGCTTTTCGAGCGCTTAGTCAAACAATCACAGAAAACCCGGAAAGTACACCGAAACAGCAACACGCTAAACTGGAGGTTATTTTAAACAAAAAAATATATATATACAGTCGTCCCTCGCTCTATCACGGTTAACTTTTCGCTTTCTACACCACTGTATAGAAAGAAAATAATCAGCTGCATCCGCCATCTTGAATGTTTTGAAGCTTTTAGAAAAAAATTGTTTTGAAATTGGCGAGAGGTTGGGGGAGCAGCCGTTTGAGATTGGATCGTCTGAATTTTGGACAACAAAGGAATTTACTTTGTCTTTGGTGTAGGCAAGGAGTTTGGTGAACTAACGGGACATGAATAGAGATAGGACATTGCGGAATGCGGACTGATTTGCACGTGAATAGATACATTAACGAGATATCAGTGCTGGGGGGACATTTTATTTTAAGTTATTTTTAAATTGGGAATAGTCTCTTTCTTTTTAGTCAATTCTATTTCCACTCTTGTACAGTTTTTCTGTACAAGTTTATTATAAAATCAGACTTCTGCAAGCCTTTATCTAATTAATAAAGTGACTTAATGTAACTTTACGGAGCTGGAAAAGTATCTGCAAATCTTCCTCTCTCTCTTCTCTCCCTCTCTTCTCTTTGTTCTCTCTTCTCTCTCTGTTTCCTCTCCCTCCCTCCAACTCTCTCTCCATCTCTCTCTCTCTCTTATAACTTAGTCTAAGTTGAAAATCTCTGACTCACAAGTTACACCAACACAAATATCTGATTTAATTTTACTCACTGGCCTTATGAGTTTTTACAGTGTTTTTAAGATCTGTTTTCAGTCCTTACATCTTCTCTTGTTCATTAGTTTTTAGCCTCTGCAGTCAGTGTTTAGTATTTTGGTTCCAGCTACTGCAACCTATATCATCTTTACGTCTGAGTGAGAACGAAAGAGGAGTTAAAAATGTGTAAATACTGTTTTTGAAAATGATGTACAACAGCTTGGGGTCTCATAAGACTTGCATTAGCTGTGTGTTTGTGTGTGCGCGTTTGAAGAGGCATTGGCGGTGTGCTTTTCCTCCACAAGGTCAGGCTGTGGTCTCACCTGACGACAGGCGCTGATCCCAAACTACACTGACAGCTTTCTGATGGATGATTTTGAAAAAGCGCCCTGAACCCCCCTGAGGACTGAGGCCAATAGCACGCAGGAAATACAATCCAGTGTCAGATGGGACAGAACACAAGATGGTTACAAGACGCACAAAAAAAAAATCCCTCTGGTGGGAGACACGCACCGCTTCAAGACGTCTAAAGGCTGTGAAACGTGTGAGAATCAGGAGCTGTGAAAAGCATTTTACAGCAAGACGGATAAAATGGAATGAAGAATATATCGGCTGCATAAAAGACAAATGTCAGCAATATGTGGATCCAAAACAAAATTCTTGAATCTAGGTGAAAGTGAACTCAAACAAAATGGGCTTTAAATGTTTCAGTATCTGTACTTGACTTTTATATCCTACATTTTTCAAGAACTTTTTACTCCAACAATTTCAAAACAAGCTAGTTACTTTTTAAATCCACGAACACATTTTTTTCTCTCACTTTTTAAAGCTGCATCTATTTATCTAGGGGAATGTTATTTCTCTTTGCATTTACTACAGTTGTTTTTTTCCCCAATAATTGAGTTGCAAATTTGCATTCCAACTTGCCTATCCGCAGCTCTCACCTGTAGCTGGACATGACATGCTTGTCTCCAAGTAGACAGCAACATATTCTTTCATTCTTGGTAGAGGCGTGCAATATATCATATTTAACCAATATCATGAATGTTGTTTTCAAGATATCTAAAAATTTAGATTAGTATATTGCACATGGTAAAGTGTTACAAAAAAGGCAAAATAAAACAAAAAATTAAAAAATGTCATGCTGTAAACTTTCAACTAAGGGTCATATTTTGCAGTTTTGTATTGATTTCACATTTGTCGGGTAATTGCGTTCACATGACATCACATTATATAGGCTACTGTTGGCCAATAATATTTAATACATATTAGAATCAAGCAGCAATATTTACAGCAATGCCAAAAGTGGGTTATCAAATTCTACAAAGTGAACGCAACCTATTGACGTCAACAAAAAAATTTCAATGAAGAAATATTGTCCAAATATCGTCATTGAGATCTGCCCAAAAAATATCAAGATATTCTATCAAGATATTCTATTTTTCTATTCTCAGCTCCAAACCTAATTCTTGGCCAAAAAAATAATAAAAAAAGACAAAACACGGCCAAAACTTCTTATTGCTACAATTATCAATTTGTAACACAATTACGTTCAGATTTTTCATAATTCATTCACCACTAGGGCTGGGTATTGCCAAGAGCCTTCCAATACGATACGTATCCCGATACATGTAAATCCCAATACAAGTCCCTCAATATGATGCGTCCCAAGATTGTGAGCACAATGGGTATTTTGAATCATACAAAAAAAAAAAATACATAGCATTTTATTTTATCTACAATGCCTTTATCAGAACACATCTGATTTATGGATAATTCAAAATTTCAACTTAACGTCAGCATTGTAATGCACAATATTTGACTTACTAAGCAAAATGAGAGAAAAAAAAATAGTAAAGTATTGTATTACCTGTAAAAATGTTTATGATATGTTTATGAAAACAGGACTCATTATAATCAATGTTAAGAATGTTACTGTAGAATAACAAAATGCAGCAGAATTGTATTTTCACACTGCTTTTAGTGTTACAGATAAATGTCCTGTGAAATTATTTAGCCTTGAAACAGTTGTCCAGCTTCAGAATTGTAAAATGTATTCAGATTAAGTATCTCGATACGAATCCCGATACATCTCCCTGTATCGATAAGCTTATTGCGAAGTTAGTCACGATATATCCCGATACAGATACATAGAGTACAGCCCTATTCAACACAAAGTCATTACTCTATACACTTTTACCTTTTACTTAAGTAAATTTACAGTGTTTTTTGTTTCTGTACTTTTACTTTTACCAGAATCATTTTTTTGGATTCTGATAAAAGTCTTCTGCCATTTCTGGTTGTGATGCAAGAATTTCCAAAGTTTGAAGAATGGGAACAAACAACACAAATAAACGCCTAACATTTTTCCTTTAAATTTTTGCCATTCCTTTCATTTTAGATATACTGTTTATTTTGCCGTGCATCATTTCCATCTGCAAACATTCAAACTCGCTGTGACTAAAGACAGAAGTCCTGTGAGACACGCCGCACACGAAGGTCCAAATTACCCACAACACCCGTGTAACGCTCTCCCTGATGCTTCATCTTAATTACCGCCGCACAAGCCATGCAAATCCGATTGGCCGTTTATGCCAGGAAACTCATCACCGCACCGCCATATTAATTACCCCGGTAGGATTCACGCTATATTTGATATGCACACTGCATCGCCACCGCCATTACCGGCCCGGCGCGCGCGGTGTGTGTGTTCCGCGCTCTCGGGCCCCTCGCGCACGTGTCAGCGGTAATCAAATCTAAACGTTGACAACAACACATCGGCCGATCGATATGGGATGGGAGGGATATGCTTTGATGGTGGAATTTTAATCTCTTCCCCTCCCGATCGTGTGTAGCGCTTAATCTGTGTCAATATCCTGTTAGCAACTCGCACACACGACGCTATTCATTCGCCCTCATTGGATTTCCTCAGCTCCGAGCGAGTCCTTTATGTTCCATTGTTTGTAAAGCCATTAGATTAAGTGGAGTCAAACGCAATTAGCACACAATGGAGGCTCGAAGTGCCAAAGGAACAATAGAATCTAAGTTTTTTGTGATGGTTCTCAGGGACATTGAATTGACTTACATTCATTTTCTGCACATTAGTCTAAACCTAGTCATGCTTAACTTATTTTTACACTTCTTTGAACTTAAAAAGAAACCAGTTGTGTTTTTCTGAAGCATGGCATATGGAGATGAATAAACATTGATCTAAAATGGCTTAAAATATAAACAGGTCAATTGACTTCCTTCTTTGGGACTACTGGAATATTAACTGTACTGGCTTTGACCTTTTTGACCCCCATGTCTTTTCCTGCAATCATGTGTTCTCAGAAACTGGAAGTTCAATTCAATTCAATTTATTTGTGTAGCCCAAATCACAACAGCAGTTATCTTTAGCAAACAAAATTTGTCAGAAAATCAAGCAATAAAACTTTGGTCAAAACCAACAAAAGCATTAGAAAATTAGAAACATTCATTAATAAGTAATACAGACAATTGTTCAACAACAAATAGGCAGATAAAAATTGTCTCAGAGCATCCCCTGTCCTCAGACCCTCCTTTGCGGAAAGGAAAAACTCAAATAAATAAATAAATCACCGGAGATCATAGACGGACAGGCTGTACATGTGACCAGGACAGACGCAGATCCTGGCAGGGCGAAGATAGCCAGGCAAAGAGAGACAGGAGTGAAGCAGTGAGAGAGGTCCGGTTCTCAAGACTAGGTGGCATCCGAGTCCAGGCATCGACACTGGAGCAGCAGCATCTGAAACAGCAACACTCAAGCAACAGCAACACTCAAGTGGGACAAGGGACAGCATATGAATAACAAAGAACAGATTTGGTTCCAAGTCCGACTGGGAAAAACGTGGTTGAACGGGTAGAAATTTCAGCTCGGAAACTTGGGCAGAAGTGGCAAGACTGCATGAGATACAAACTGACAGGAATTTGGTTTTCTATCACACCTTCACCAGTAAAACACATTTAAAACTTCAAAGCAGAGTAAGTATATTTACAACTAACTACATGTCTTTTTCACTAATCTACAAAGAAAATCAGATGAAGTTATGCTAATAAGTGTTAGTGTCACTGCTCCATGTGTTTTACAGTTGCTGTCATGAACGCTCTGGTTTTGGGAAGTATGATCACTATGTAGGTACTGCCGTGTTTCTCTGTGCACATGAATGCAGCATTTATTTCACTTCACTTTTTTTTTTTTTTTCAAGTAAATACAGACAAGTGGACAGGAATTGGTGGTAGATTACTAAATCATGCAGGAATCAATCAAAATACAACTTTGAGAAAACTAAATTATTACACGTTTAAAACTAGAAAGTTTATGTTCTATAATAGATCTCCTTTAAGCCACATTCCTGATCTAATAAAAGAGGATTCACTTCATGTGGACCTGATTTTAGCCCCCATAAGGAAGGCAGGTATCCCCAGCGTGATTATGCACAGATTTTTTCTCCACAAAGTGATGAATATTCAGCCACATGCTCACCTGCAATAGTCTTAAGTGATGCTGGATGCAGGTTTTCGTCTCTCCAGCTGTATGTCTCCAGAAGCTGAGTGGTAAGCAAGTCGACCAGTCTATGTTTAGTTTGACCAAGGTCTCATGAAAATGCGGCAACACTAACCATACCCACTAACCTTAACCCTAATCATTCTAAGTCCAGCCCCAAACTTAGCTGTTTTGTAACTTCAGACCTGAACTCATCCATTAACCTCAAATAAAACCTTGAGTGGCCTCAACCAAAACATTTGTATCGTTTCTGTTCAATAAGTTAATCATCATCTCAATAACATGTCATAGAGACGCCAGAAAATAAAAATGCGTCAACACAACACACTATTTACATGGAATGGTACAGACATGCATTCCATTAGAATATGTTGTAAATCTTGACTCGCTCATCTGCAGGAGTTGCTGAGGTCCTCAAGACTCTTCATAGCACCATAGCAGTCAATAATTGTGCTCTATGGTGGCAACACGGTCTCACAGAAACGCATTATCTATACCCTGGCTATTCAATTACATTAACCAGTGGGCCATATTTGCCAGAGAGCTGTTGTCTGCAGGAAGGACTGCAAAACTGAACTACAAATGTGTTTTGCCCACTCTTTCTACAAGTAATACATTTACCAATATGCAATGCATGCAATCAGAACTAAGCCAAAGCAAACCCAGTGACAATGAACAACCAGACTTGAATCAGAGCAGGGACAAGATGGGTTGCAAACTAAGAAGTCTACAACAAAATCTGATTCTAGACTAAATCAAAGCTTGATGATGCAAACAGCTAACGGACTGGGCCAAGTGTTAAGTGAGTCTTTGAATAGTCAGCATTTGTATCGTCCTGATCTATAGCATGATATGTTATTTGTCATCAAGGCTCTTTCTACTTCCTTTTTGGCATAATGAAACTGAAAAGTATAAAATAGAGATGCTAATTTCTTAGCATCTTAAAGACAGGTGTTTTGGTTAAGATACATAGAGAGCAGGTCATTAAATGTTTTCTTTGGATTGAACAGCTTTAGGTCTGAAGTTACCAAAATTGATCTGGGGCTTGGAGTTGGTTAAGATTAGGATGGATTTTGTTAATATCATAAATAATAATTTACAGCCACAATAAGTGAACTGGAGCAGCAACAGGTCATAAACACAAAAAGGACAATTATGTGCTAAATTTGCATGGTATTTCTGTGAGATTAGGTTACAATATTTGATATTTAATCTAATTGATTTGTTTGCATGCCCTTAGTTTTTTTTTTAATCATTTCTTATCATATATTGAGTGTCTGCCAAAATGTTGCACCTTATACCAAATAAGTTCTTATTTTATGCATTTTGTCTATTAAGTAACAAACCTTTCGATAATTGTATTAAAAAAAAAAAAAAAAACAATGACAACATTCACAAGTGGCAGAGAATGTGTTCATAAATGGAGCAACACTGACCTCTGCTGTTGAAGTTTAAAACACTGTTGCAGCAGAAGCAGAGCATACATCAGGCAGGAGGTGTATAAATAAAGAAAAACACAAAACGGCGCTCCACT
Source organism: Mugilogobius chulae (assembly GCA_038363315.1). NCBI lineage: Eukaryota > Metazoa > Chordata > Actinopteri > Gobiiformes > Gobiidae > Mugilogobius > Mugilogobius chulae. Next base: position 42,377,734 of record CM076402.1, on the reverse strand, counting down.
TACCGAGCCGCCTTCCACAGTGTCGTTATGAAAATGTGGGCAAATCAATCACACGCTTCAATGTGGGCCACACACATGAGAACAGTTTAGAGGACCTCCACCGCACACAGACACAGGGAAATGCTCTGTACCTCAGTCCATTTTTAGGTCTTTGTCTTTGTTGGGATGTTTTCTTTAGGTTTAATGGGTAAGTTTGGCCTTCAAGTTACTAAAACTGGTAAATTTAAGACTGGGACTTGAGGCAGATTAAGATTAGGATAAAGATTTTGTTAATATTTGTAATTAATAACACATCTTTACAACCACCAAAAATAAACAGGGAAGGCAACGCGTGGCACAAAAAAAGGTGTAAATCATACGCTATTGCCTAAGATTCGTGTGCCTTGTAGGTTGAACTACTCATTTCACTAAAACAAAGTTAAGATTATTAGATCTTAGATTTCACTAAGCATTATCTCAATTTAGCCATTTTTTAGATCACAAAGTTCTTCCTGTTCATAGAAATTACATGATAATGGCCACTCTTCAAGTACTTTTCACTTCTTGAGATAGGTGCCTAAAAAACACAACTAAACGCTCATTTTTAATGTATGTTTATAGGTCATTACAATATGTTCCATATCCTAGTGTGATCAGTTTAGAACTCTCCTTTTTTATTGTTTTCAACTTTTTTAATATATCTTCACAAACTTGTTCTTGATTCATGTAAAATTGCCATTTATATTTACAACTATAGTGTTAATATATTAAATTAATATAAAAAGGAAATTTGTAGAAACTTGTCATACTCACTTTAAACCTTTTAGCTCAAAAATAATCACTATGTTTCCATGAGAGATAAAGCATACAGATATATTTTGTAAACTCCTACATGAGCTTATTTGTTACTTCCTAAGTTTCAGTGACATTCAAAGAGCTAAGACCTCATGACCAAATGATGTGACCTTTAACCTTTATCCAGAACCCAGCCTATTCTTACCCACGTAAACACTCTAACGATCTACTTTTTAAGAACAGTTTCAGTGGTCCCTTGTATTTTGTGTCCATTTCTTCCTTTAATAGGCAGTCGAGCTCACTTCCCACACAGCACCATTAGCCACATGCTACAAGATAACTCTGTCTCCTTCTGCGCTAGCTCCCGTCTTGTGTGTTTTCTGCTCGAGCTAATGATGTCCTGGCATGTACCGGTTTAGCCACGTATCCGTTCGGAGGCTGGCATGTGCTAATGGATCTGGCACCCCCCCCGCACACACGCTGACAGCTATGCTAAAGCGCTACGTCCAACTGGCTAAGAGATACTTCGTCAGCAACCAACAGATGCCACGTCCTCCCGCCGGCCAAAGTGACCTGTGATGGGCTGGTGAGAACGCCGGAAATCTCAGTAAGCTAATAGGAGGTAGTGAGCTTATGGAGGTGCGGCGCAGAGATAAGCTAGACTATTTTATCTTTTGCAAAACTGACCTCCTCATAAACAATGTCTAGAAACTTTTTTACAAAAACTAAGTGTGTTATTTTACACTTGTGACAGCTCTTTCTGCCGCAGCTGAAAGTCTCAAGCTGTAGCAACAACATGAGCCAGCGCTGGTGTCAGCTAACTACAAAACATTTGTGAATGAAATTCGACCCTACAACCCATTCACGCTACATTCAAGTGAAAAAACGGCGAGAAAAACATTGTCTCAAGCATCAGAAGCCAGACGTCTGTCAGACCGGTTCAGACCTGATCTTTACCTTGTTGTTTTAATCAGAGAAGTTCCAACAGCAAACTGGATGACATGTCTCTTTTTGCAGGGCAGTAGAGCGAAAATGACGTGGACTGATAATCCCTCTCTGTCCAAAAGCATAATATAGTAATATCATGGCTCCGCCTCAATCTAGCGCCCGCTGCAGAAAAAACACTGCACCAAGTAGAAGACAGAATAGAGCATGCTCATCTGTGGATGGTTCTGGATGGAATCTGTTATGGTCCATATGTAGTTCTGAATTGTAAGTGCATTGAATTTAATTCATACTTTCTCTTCTTAAAGTACAGGTCTCTGTACACAACCTTAACTATGTTCTCGATGTTCTCTGTATTAGCCTTACCTTCATGTTCCATTCAGACATGTTTGCCTCCAGATGCTGAGAAAACTACAGTGGTTAAATTTTACATACAGTAGATTTCTGATTTCTGAACACATGCACACCGGGATAACTGAGAACTGTGTGTATGCTTTAGGATTATATTAGTTTTCCTTTAAAAAAAAAAAACATTCCAATGTTCTGTTGTGGTATTAATTGAGCTCATTTGATCACATGACTTCCACGCTCTTATATGGCAACACAGTCTCTGAAGAAAACATGTATAGACAACATGATAAGCACGTTTTCACGCCCTTTTTTATGTCATTGTTTTACAAAAAGCCAAAGCACAAAATAAGCCACATGGAAACTTTTTGGGGGGTTTAATGGATAAGTTTATGCTTCAAGTTACTAAAATGGGTAAGCTTAGGGCTGGGGCTTGGTGTACGTTAAGATTTACTCGTTAAACCCAAAGATAATTTCACCACTTGGCTTCAACTAAAATTCGCCTGTAATTTTACAATTTGGCTTTTCATAACATATTAACGTAAAAAAAAAAAAAGAGATTTCAATTTTTATTCACGTTTTCTTCAGACACTGGGCTTTATATGGTCACACATGGAAAAACAGGCTTGGTAATGCAAATATGAATTGAATGTAATCACAGTTCATGCTCTTCTCCTGACATCCAGATGTTCTAGTTGGGTCTCCCACATTGAGATATGAATGCTGCTGATGCTCAGGGCGACATATTGAGGTAATAAAAAGTCCCTCGGGATAGCGGCAGCTCACTAATTAAACACCTCCACTGTGACCTTACTGCAAGTGCTAGATTCCACATAAGTCCTGATGCCCTGAGTCATTTCTTCAGAAGTCGGCAAACTTTTTCTCCACAGGACCACACTGGACTAACAGCATGAAAGGAAAAAAATAATATACATTACATTTGTTTAGAGAATGTAATATTTCCTTTCCTAATGTATTTAAACTAGGGGTGTCAAATGAGTGCATTAAACTGAGAGTAATTAATTACAGACATAAAAATCGAGTTATTTTTTAATCGCATTAATCTATTTTGAAATCTTTAACTTCATTGTTTCCATCTGCAAGTTTCAAAGTGGACATATGGGTTGTTCAACTTGTCTTGAGGAGAGTCTGCACATGACCTTTGACCTGAAGGACGGGGGGAAAGGTCACAAGTTATTGGACTGATGGTCAAAAGACTTCCTAAAGTCTTCATTTTTGGCAATATATTAATATTTCCATCTGCAACAATAATGTAATTAATTAAATTGGATAAAAACAAACAAAAACACTTAATTTGAATGTTTTTTTTCAGCAATTTTTAGGTGAGATTAAAAATAGATTAATTAGATTAATTAATTACAGATCATAATTAATTAATCTATTAATTTTTTTACTTGACAGCACTATTGAACACCAATATGTGAACCCAAAATGAATGATCTCTCAGTTTATATTTTGTTCTCAAATAGTAAAACCTGATGTATGATGGCTCAAACAAAGAACTGATGTCAAAATAAAGCAAATACCTACAAAGTAATTAGTTTTACATAGTGATGCACCAATCCAAAACTGGGTTCCTTGAAATTTCACTGTCACGTAATATCAGTTTAGTCAGTGTTCTGGTTGTGCTTTTAGCTGTACATAATTAGACCTATTTGACATTTTATTTACATAAAGGTGTTACACTGTCACTCGTGCAAGAAATATCAGCTACATAACATTATGTGACTAATTTTTCAGTATCATAAGGAGAAAAAAAGTAGTAGTTGACATCAGCAGCATACCCTCTAAGGAGAGTTTTTAACACTTCACAGCAATTACGACTTTCTGGGTGGAATTTGCATGTTCTCCCTGTGTTGGGTAAGTTTTCTTCGGACACTCCAGTCTCCTTGCCCAGTTCTATACATGCACTACAGGGAAAATCCTCAGAGAAGATTATCCTAACAAAACCAAAAGATCTGGACACAAGTCCCAGATATGAATGCTAAATGAGAATGAAAGAAAATGAAAGATTTTTCTAGTTATGGTGTCATAATTGAGAATAATCTCTAAATCTCTACATTTTCAATTGTAACACATAAATTTGATATTGTCAAATCCCTAGATCCAGGTTGCTTAATGGATAATGCAGAGAAATTATTTCTCTCATACGAGACACCTTCATTTTAACCTTGTTTGTCACAAAGGACAAATGTTGGAGTGCTTTGATGGATAAATTGCTACTTAAGTAAATAGAAGAGAAAAACATGTTCTTTCTTCATGCTTTTGTCCTGTCCTACTCAGTTTGTATTATATTTAATCCAGTACGTGCCAAATCACCTACTACGTTAATTCAGTATTTCTATTTGTTTTGACCAAATTAACTTAACTAGACAATAATTAGAACAATAGAGCTGACTATGGCATACCTAATTGTCCTAATATGAAAAACTTTTCTGAATGTTATACATGGGAATGTAATGCTTCGGGAATGGCTTGGAAACAACACAGTCTCCAAACAATAGGTACATTTGCAGCAACCGCTTTTACGTCAACAAATTTTGAAAAGACTTAAAATGACCATGATATTTGATTGAATCCATGTGGCGACATTCTCCTTAGGGTTAGAAACTGGATTACAATACCTGACATGTATGGTTTGAATCAGTGTGAGTTCGATGTGGATTAAAGGTGTCCTCTGCTGGAGCCGGGGGAAGGTGCAGAGGTCAGACCAACAGAAAGCTCAGCACCTGTCAGTGGCCCCTTCCCTGTCATCAGTCAACTCCTCCATATGCTGCCCATTAGAATCTCACAGACTGGCACCTGCCGACACCTGCCACATCTGCTGCTGACAGGGTGTGTACCAGCCGGCAGGGGCAAGACTGGCAACACCAGAGTAAGTAAGAAAACCATTTGGATTTTGCATAGACGCATCAAACTTAGCAAAGAAATAAAGGCTTTCCCAGCACGCATCACATAGCTTTGTTGGTGCAGTGAGGAACAAACTGATTGTATTGACATAGGTTATGATTATCAACATTTTGAGAGAATCAAATAATCCAATCTATCATATGTCCAGATTTTTTCGCAAATCATTCTTCCGTTTCGGTGCAACTACTTCAGCCCCTCATCGAGTGGACCGTTTGATCAAGGTCATGGGCAGATGGTTCTCCAATGTCTTCAAGGTGTTCAACCACAACTTGACCGATCTTCAGTCAACTCATTCCACTCTTCTGCGTTAAGCTTCTCTTGGGGTATCGAGGCTCAGGAGCCGCAAGCCCTCATCGGAAGCCCCAAAACAGCCATTTACATTTGTGTTTAGTTCATGCTCAAATTACCTCAATAAATTGTTGCATCACACACTGAGGTTGTGGTTAGTGAAATGAAGATAAGTATGTTATTTTAAGTTTGGAACTGGACCACTCCTCTTCTATGTCTTTTCTGGTGGAAACACCATAAAACTGGCCGCCAACACACTGTCATTTGTGGCTCAGTTTTTCTTACTTTTCAAATGGGGGTTAATGAGGCCTGGGAGCTGCCAACCTTCATCGGAAACCCCAAAACTGCCACTTACACTTGTTTTGTTCATGCTCAAATTACGTCAATAAACTGTTACATTCTACGCTGAGGTTGTGGTCCTTCCTAGTGAAACAACTTTAAGAAGCCAGCACAAGTTTAACAGTGTTGGTAGTTAACCATATCTATAAATTAATAAATTAAAAGTCTTAGTGCTTTTAAGGGTTATAATTTATGTTCTGATATTTTCATTAAGTAAGTTCATTTTTTGAATAGCAAACAATGATAAGACTTAAGTTGATGGACAGGTTTGCAGTGGAGCAGATTATGCGCACTTTTAAAAGAAAACAATATTGACACTGCATAATTATGTCACGTTTTTGCATGTTTAGAACACAAACATTTTTTTTTTTTTACACCGGTCACGTTTTGCTCACTTACGTAATGCTTTGTGAGTCACAAATTATTCTTTCATGGTGAGTTTACTTTTTATGTCTAACTTGTTCAGAAACTTGAAGCTAGCCTTTATTTTATCAGATGGTAAATAAAACGATAAGAAAAATTTAAGAACACAAGGGGCCTTGGAAAATTAAGGCAACACTAGTGCTCAGCCTCACACACTTTTTTGGCAGCATACTTCCTGTTTAGTCAAACGGCCCACTCATAGGGTTTAACTTTATTTTAAATGTGGGGTAGATTTTCACTCTGTAAGCACAGACAAGCTAACATGTTTGCTACCTTAACAGGTTGCAAGAGAAAGTGGCCTGCCAACAAAAGTGGCGGGACAAAAAATAATCAAAGAGGCGGGGTTTCACAGGAGATCTGTTATCAAGTTGGGAGAAAAAAAAGTTGCAAGGGTGAGTTTTCCACCATAAGCTATAATCTTATGCAGCAGAACTTCCGCAAGAGTGTTTTACGAATTATGTTAACCTAGTGCTCGCTGTATCTGCTGTGTGACTCCCAGTATGTATGGTAACTTTACAATCTCTTTATAAACCACAAAGTTATTAAAACATTTGTTGAGTTTTAAGTTAAAGATGTGCTTTTTAGACTGAAAACAACCATGCTATATGAATCTGAGTTGGACATAGCTGGCTTGCGACATGCCTTTAAACTTTTCATTTTTGAACTTTTCAAAATCCCAATGGGAGTTTATAATGGGGCTCTATCCTGCCAGAACCAGGGCAATCTTATACTGTAGAGCTCCACTTGCATACATTTACTGTGGTGTGGTCGTTGCTAGTGAAAATGACACAACAACCCATAGATGTCATACATATATTATAACTAGTGCCTACATAGCAGACAGAAGGACTAGATCTTCTTTAAAGTGCCAAGGATACAAAAAGCGGTGCTCTGTTCACTAATAACATGACTTAAACATGCTGTGTGCTGCTGCTGGAGGTATAAGAAAGTCCCTATGTGTGCAAATGCTAATCATGTGAGTGACTGTGAGGAAGAAATGCAGAGGGCGTTCTCTTCAAACACATACGATTCAAAGAGCAGGCGCTTTCAAAAGGAGACAGCACTAAGGGCACTGGGTTTGAACTCTGTTTGTGCCTGAGCGGACCCAGTATACTCCAAAAGAAAAAAGACCAAAAGAAAGCAATTCCTCAAGTGCTTTCCTTCCAAGAGAGAATATTGTATAAAATAAAACCAAGTGGAGGGCTGGAGTTGTATATAATGAGTAGAGAAACAGGAGACTGGGCTGAGGTGAGTTGCCCATGACTGTAGGCCTATCTACAAAAAATGCACAATTTCAAGAGGTCATAATTTTACTTGAAAAACCTTCTCAACATGCTGACAGAGACAAAATTATGAGAAGAATATCCACTTTAATGTTTTTTTTTTCTTTTTTTTTCTTAGTTTTTGTTGAGTTTCTGTTTTACTGAATCTAACTATTTGTACTCAAAGTAGTTTTCTACGACAACAGTGCAGAGCTTACCTAGCTAATCTGAGTCAGTGCTGAATTTGTGTAAAGCTGAGATATGAAGATTCCCAGATGCTTCTGCAGAAGCGCACACATGTTGGTCTTTAGCTACAGCAACACGAGGACAAAGTAAATATATATATATATATATATATATATATATATATATATATATATATATATATATATATATTTGATAGTATTTATTGTAGTTATAAGAGAGCCATAGAGTCTGAAGTTGCTTGGTTTTGCTTTAAACCAGAATTAAGCAACTTCAGCAATGGAGCTCAACAATGACTGCCCAGCTCTGTGGGGAGTCAGGAGCAGAAGACTCAAATTTCTGGTAAAAATCCATTTATGCAGCCTTATAAACTAAAATGTTATTAAGCCATTTTGCAAAATTTTAAGTTACAGATGTGCTTTTTAGACTGAAAACAACCGCGCTGCGAATCGGAGTTAGCAAATAGCTGGCTAGCCCAGAACATGTCTTTAAACTTCAAATATTTGACATTTTTGAAAAGCCCATGGCACTTTGCAATGAGGCAATTTACTTCCAGAACCAGGGCGATCTTCTGCTGTAGTGCTCCCCCAACAGCTCTGAAAGCTAGCCTACTGAATTGAAATTCAACGTTATTTATTTATTTTCATATTTTTGCCCTAACACAAAGCAGCAAAAACACTTTTAAACTCATTTTGCACTGCTAAATTAAAAAAAAAAAAAAAGAAAAAGCCAGGGTTTCTCTAGCGAGGAAGTTGTCAGATTTTGCATTTGAGATAACTGAGAGAACCAACACATGCTTCACATGGCCCAAAATGCATACAGTATGTAATCATTATCACAGATACTTGCAAAGACATTTAACAAGGGAAAAATGTTACTAAGTTCTGCTTTAAATAACTTACTTAGCATAAGAATATAATCTTCTGAGAGTAAATCTGACCAAATGAATGTTGTTGTTGTCCACTTTATACCGGATACACACTTAGTACCTTTAGCTTTACTTATCTATTTTAGTACAAAAACTAAATAACACACAACACCTTACAGATTTCAACCAAGCAAATGAATGAAAAGTGTGATTATCACTATTTCACAGTCGTAAATGAACATCCGAGAGAGCTAGTTCTGGCTGCTAACTGCTAGCTTAAACTAGCGAGAAATAAGTGTAGTATTCTGGGCTTTCTACTGGCAAACCTGTGAGATGCAGTCATAAAGATCAATACAAATCCAAATATTAACTGTATACAACATGTAGGATTTCACAAGATGTAATTTTGGTCTGTGCGTACATAGTTGGCTAAAGGTTCAAAGTGTAGCCTACATCTGATAAGAAGAAGGCAATGACAAGAAGAGAGGTTTGGCTCAATTATGGCTACAGCAACAATGTGTCAAAGAATCTGAATATACGTAAGTCAAACCGTGCATCAAATAAGCTAATAACAGTGCGTGCTAGGTTAGCGTGATCACTAAAAGCTCTGCTGTTTGCCTGCATTCATTTTTTTTTTTTTAATTCTTAAAACTGCTTTAACACAGTCATAGCAAAAGTGCAATATTGAGTAGCATTTTCATCCAAAGTGAGGCTAAATGAGTATAGAAAGAGCCAAACCTCAGATCAACACGGCGCCTATGGGAAAGCGTCCGATATGGGTCCACATGGGCGGTCTTTGGTGCATTGGTTTGTGCTGGCCCAGTGCCCTGTTATGGCAGACCTTCACACACATAATAAACACACTCCATCACCAGCTCGACCCCGGCACACTGCACACGGCCCGCATATTAATTATAGATGTACATTAAATTACTTCCATTACCTCCCGCACTCTGTGGATGGGACAGACAGGAATGATGGATGGAAAAGGGTTTGCTTTAATACCCCGAGATACAATAGTCCCCCTGCTTCAGCTTTTGCACTTTTGATTTCTTGTTTGACTTTGTTAAGTTAGATAAGTTTATATAGTGCGTGGAAGACTCTTGTTGGGGTATAGCTCACGTCTGACAGCAGTTTGTTATGATTATAAGGTGTTGGAGTTGAAGGAAGCGTGTGTGAAAAGTAGGGCTGCAAAAAGTTAATTGATTTATCACAACTTATCATTGAAAAAAATGTCAATTTAGTAGCTAATCAAAGAATGTTTGAATGGTACTTGAGGCCATTTGCAATTTGAATATTTGTTTAATTTAGAGACAGAACATTCATGTTTTGGAAACATTTTGGGCTAAGCGTCCTTTAAAACTGCCTTTTTTATGATTTACAAGTGCTTCAGACTTACGTAATCCCCATTTTAAAAAATGTGAGTTTTTATTTTGGCCTTACATAGTCCGAGTTTTGATTTGGTGGTACATGGAGAGCCAAATATTACATTAGAACTTGGTTATTTTGGTTAGTAATGAGGACAAGATCGCGAATACAAGCGGTCGAAATGAGTTTCTTCCGCTAGGTGGCGGGAGCTCCCTAGAGATAGGATGAGGAGCTCAGTCACACGGGAGGAACTTGGAGTAGAGCCGCTGCTCCTCCACATCGAGAGGGGTTCAGCCGAGGTGGCTCGGGCATCTGCACCGGATGCCTCCTGGACGCCTCCCTTGTGAGGTGTTCCGGGCAAGTCCCTCTGGGAGGAGGCCAAGTGGAAGACCCAGGACACGCTGGTGGGACTACTGTATGTCTCTCGGCTGTCCTGGGAATGCCTTGGGATCCTCCCGAAAGAGCTGGAGGAGGTGAGTGTGGACAGGTGAGTCTGGGCGTCCTTGCTCAGACTGCTGCCCCCGCGACCCGACCCCGGATAAAGCGAAGGAAAATGGATGGATGGAGGACTTGGTTGCTTAACTATAAATATACTCGCTTGTTCCTGTGACTTTAGGCCTTAAACAAGTCTTGTCGCAGGGTTAGAGACAGACATCCATTTACTTTCATTCATTCAATCAGTGAAATTTTCATTAATGGCTAATTAACCTAAACATGCATGTTTTTGGAGTTGCCCAGAGAAAACCCTTGGTCACATGGGGAAAACATGCAAAGTCCACCCAGAAAACTTGTGAGATGTTGATTTCTGTAACTCGGGAGTCAAAACTATGATCTCCTTGTTGGGATGCCAGAGCTCTGACCACTCTGCTATTCATTATTTGTATTCTTTACTGTCTTGTCACTCAATTTTGATGAAACTATGCAGTTTTGCAGTTTTTTAACTTGCTTTATAGAATGATATATTATTTAGTCTTTGCTCAGACTGCTGCCTCTGTGAACAAGCTTCGGATGAGCTTAGACTGTAGTGTCTCTTACTGCCAGTATTAGGGTTAGTTGGTAACACGTTAAGCCAGCCAGCTAATGTCATCCTTTTTTGTCAGAAGAGCTACTTTTGAAAAACAAAATCAACAGTAAGCGATTTCAAAATATTTGAAGATATGGGGCACAGTTAGATGCTTATATGAAAAATTAACCATTCAGTAATGGACACACTAGAGACATTTACAATAGAAACAGGCATGTAGTAAATACAATTACAGTAGTAAAACAGCTCCAACCTGTTGCTCCTAAGCTACAAGTTGGAGACCCCTACGTTAAGCATTCTGCACACTAGAAAAGTTTAAAATCCTTTGCAATTTTAGATGTCCCAAAACAAAAGCGCATACCACAGACATAACGCCAATTTGCAAGGATTATTTGTCTCACAGTTGAATCATGTCTCAAGGACAGAGATCACAAACATGCAGAGTTCAACTTATACATGAGCCAAGCAACTCAGGTCGTCTTTATGTGCACCGTTATTAAAAAAGTTAAACAATGTTGAAACGCATATGGAATAAACCCGTGTGGTAAAGGCCTTAAAAAAGCGGATATTCATGGCAAGAAGCTGGTTACATTGACTTATTGTGAGCATGGGTTAGCAATTTTCCAGTCTCTAAAAAAACTTAGAAATGTCACAAACGTATGATATGCACATTTTAATGCCATTTACGCCAATATGTTATGAAAAGCCAAAACACAAAATAACCACAAATTTTGGTTGAAGGCACGTGGCGACATTTTCCTTGGGTTTAATGGTAGTTTAGGCTGAAAGGGAAAGTTTAGGACTGGGGCTTTGGTTTTTTAGGCTTTGGTTTTTCATAACATTTTGATGTAAAAAGGCATGAAAACGTATCATATGTTTTTGACACTTTGTTGTATATCTAATTTTTTTCAGAGACTGGGCTGCCATTTTCACCATTTTTAGAAAGCAGCTAAGTCTGGCTGTCACAAAATTCACACAAAATAGTCTTTAAACGTGAAAAAATGTCTTTGGTTTATTCCTCCTATTTATAGCTCTTGTATTTTCAGTTTCTAATGATTTCAAAATAAACGTGTTCCAAAGGGTGCCTTACATAATTTCTGTCATGTGTGCTTATCAACATTTCAAAAACGATATGGCTATCCTTATCCCCATATCTAATCTAAGCTCCCTTTGGTCAATGTTTTCAGACAGTACTGTGGTGGTCTTTGAGCTGTTGTCCACTTCACTTATGTATCACCACTTATAAACTCTCCATTTCAAACCAGATTAACAGAAGGTACCGTCACCAGCTAATCAAACCGTCTCCTATCTGACAAGATCAAAACAGGGCTTCATGTTGGTGGGATGTGCTCATGAAGAATGATAAATGACTTGCACGCACTCACTCACTGGCTCCACACAGAAATGTCGTTAAACTGAGAGCTGTCAATTAGTGTCCTCAAGCAGCAATCCATCCTAATTGTGTCTGAATCAGCAGAGGAGCAGCGAGTCACCTAACGTTTATTGGTTTGAGTTATTCATTTAAAAACCTGTTAGCCTGTTCTGTTTGCACAGCTCAAACACTCCCCGAAGCTTGCAGTAGTTATTATGTTTTCTATTTATGAGATAGTGATTCTCAAGCTGTGGTGTGCAGGCTGCTTCTGGTGACAGAATACAATACAATATTTCTTCCAGCACAGATCACTTGCTCGTGTATCTATTCAGATGGAAATTAGTCCGTAATGTCCTGACTACATGTAATAATGCCTCGTTTGTTCACCCATCTCCACTAAGTTTGCCTGTTGTTATTGTTGTTAGCATTGTGGCTAACTGCTGTTACCCTACCGGCACGTCTCGCCCCTAACAGCTGTGATGAAAACTTAAAACACATCGTGGTGAACAAATCTGAAGCTCAGAACGCATAAGGTAAGTGAACAAAACATGAACTGAGGTAGGAAGTGTGAAATATTTTTTTTTCGGATTGTTTACATTTTTAATGCTGCTTTCACACCGGACAGCGTCTGAATTTGCGCTTTAAAGCCTATATTTAATGCAGAATATTTTTTAAGCTAACACCCGAACAGGCGCCCGAAATTGCCCCAATGTGAGAGGAGAGCAGCTGCATGTCACGTGTCACAGGATTGTAGTCTCTGACGCCCCATTTTCAGAGGCAAGAAGTCGCGTTAACAGACACCAATACGCACCGCAAATACGCTTGAAGGCTCAAGACACATTGACTTTTACATTGACTTAACGTTGAAAATGGACGCAAATACACTGTATGGTCTGAACGCACCATAAAAAAGCTAAAATGGGTACAGCCTCTTTAAGGTCTGACCCTGCTGCTAGTGATTATTTAGTAGAAAACGGCTTTCTGTGAGTTTTGAATATTGATTCATTTTATCCCTGCAAAATCGAACCCACAAGTATTAGGCAAACCAGAACTAGCCAAGCCTCAATGTGAAAAGAGCCAATGTTGAAAAGGTGCTACACATTCTGAAAGCTACACGACTAAGCGGGAGTGCAACTGTTAACAAACCTAAATCACAGTTGCAGGATAAGAGTTTTCAGTATACTAATGATGAGGAAACACTGCTACCAATGCTTTATTTCAGTCACTGCATACTGAAAGGCTAATCTAACAAGCAAGATGAGGCAAAAATGTCTAGTTTTCACAAAGTTGCTCTAAAATGTGCAGCTAACCATTTTGTCTTTGTTTTCCTTTGTCCATAACTTTTGACTCTCTGCTCAGTCACCCGTTCACCCTCCTGAGACCAGAAGTCGTTGTACCATTGAGCACGGGGGACAGCAGAAGGACAGGGCAAAAGTGTGAAGCTGCAGATCGGAGGCACATCAGGCTCACACTGGCTGCAGGTCTTATTCAGAAGTATCTCATTGTAGGTTGTTTTTTTGAGACTTTTTACAAAACACATACTGTTTATTACTGTGAAATGAATATGGCTATGTTTACTTAGTGGTTTACTTAGTTATAGTCAAATGTAAACTAATATTGACTAAAGGTATAAATGCGACAAACAGACCAGGAGACACAGTTCGATCAGGGCTGCTGGTAAAGTGTGTTTAACTTGATGAAATTACCCTAACATTAGGACAGTGTGATCTTCAAATACATTATCTTCTAGTCTGTGCAGTCTTCTAACTGATGCCATTACACACAACCCCCTTTTCTTATTACAGAGTCTGACTTCTGTGCCAAACAGTTCTTGAGTCAAAAAACACCTCCACTGGATTGAAGATTTGATATGACTTAATTTTCCCATCTTTTAAATAATTACGCAACCCCACCCAACATATTTCAAAATATACTGTAACAAAAATGACCTATGAGTATCAATTCTGACTTTTTACTGAGTCAATATTAATACATGAATACTTCAATATTAAATTCCCTTTTTAGAACCGGTTATAGAAATGGTTAAGATTAGAAAAGTGCAGTTTTAAATTGTTATGAAATATATGTTGACTTTTCATATTGATCTTAAAAATGCCAAAACATAACAAATTATATTCTGTATCAGTTGTTAAGTTACTCGCAAGCTGTTTAACTAGTAGAAGCTTTCAGAAGTGCCCAAAACTAATGAAACAAAAGTGCAGACTGTTTCTCCACGCTGTTGTGTTTGTCTTCACGTGTGTAGTTACCCTCCGAACAAGACACTTAAATTAATAAATTCTCTTCAAGTAAGTGGTTTGCAAAAAGCTTCTGCCGAACAACACACAGTATTCTCTCAGGTAGCTCCTCGGATGCTCCACAACAGTGGGTTTTTTTTTTTTTTCTGTTGAAAATTTGCGCCCTTTCTAAGGTTGCTTATGCCTAGGGCCGGCCCATGCTCATCTTACACAACTTCATCCCATCTACACACTGTTAACACGGTTTCTAATATTCCAGCTGTAAACACAGGAGCTTGTAACTGTTGCCTCCGAGTCTGCAGTTTGACCCTTCTCACTAAACCCAAATATTACCATGATGAACAGTCTGGTGGTCAGTTCTGCCTCTCTGGGGGGAATCTCCACCTTGTCAAGCGTTAGCCTTAGCACAGGGACACATTGAGATGATGCAGAGAGTTTGCATGTGTTTGCCTAATCTCCAGGTGCTCTGATGTTAGCGCGGCGTGCTGCTGGGCGCATTAGCCTGGAACAGCATGGCTCAGCTTCATTAGGTGCTCGTGCCCTCAGTGGCTGACATTTACAAACTCTCCCCTTTTTTTCTAATTCTAACCCTCTTCTTTTTTTTTGTCAGGATCACTGTTTTGGTTGTAGGTTTTAGCAGATTAGGAAAAATACTGTCTAAATGCAAATCAACTTTTTGGGGGTTTGTAACCTTCTCCATGTTTGAGCAATCCGGTGTTGTCCCTGTACTCAGACATGAACGCTCTGAAATTCCTCTTTTCACCTACCACCTATTACTCTCTCACATCCATATACTAGCTATGATTGAAATGTTTAGAGTGTGTTACAGATAAAATGGTATGTGCTGCTTGTTATAATGAAATGTCACTTTGAAGAGGCATGCTTGTAAATGGAGTTTATAGGCTATTATGAAATGTTAAGGGAGGGGTCTCAACTTAAATAGACCTGGGGCCGAAATAATCAAAGGCAAATGGTCGAGGTCTGCATTTTTAATATTGCCTGACTAAATATTCAATAAAAACAAAGGTAATTATAGGCTATTAACCTCTAATACAACATACAGCCACAATATAGCCACATGAATTGTTTTATATTGCATTTTACAATACTGTCTTCTATGTGATGGATAAAAGCAAAGAAAAGTGAGAAACCAGGGGCACACGTCCTCCCTGGGAATTTTAGTCAAATTGCAGGTAATTTGCTGTAGGAGAAGAGCTGTGGCTGCGCCAAGCTTCAGTGCATTGTGGAACCTGTAGTTCAATTTGTTACGTGTGTGACATGAGCGGGGAGGAAAGACCTAAATTTGTAGTCAACAACGCCACCCAGGAGGATTATGTGGCCCTGGGACCACAATGACACAAAATAATAAATTTGATAAATAATGAACTTAAGCCGCGCTAGTCTAGACATAAAGAGAGGTGGAATTTTACAAAAATAAAGCTTTTTATTTAAACATGTTCTTTTTTAAAATAGGCCTATGGACAAGACAAGTTAAAAAGCACAAGCACATAAAGTGCACAGTTTGCATAAAGTGCACAGCTGCAGGACTTTAACACAAATGAAGCACAGAACCAAGACACACATTTAAGCAAAAGAAACCAAAAATATAAATGCAAACAGGGATTAAACAAAATAGAAATAATTAAACAATGCAAATCAAAATACAGCAAGCCATGCAAAGTAAGCAAAAGAAAATAAATGCAACAGAAACAAGCAAAGCAAGCAAAAATAACATGCAAATTAAGACATGCAAACGGCGGGACTCACCAAAATTGTTGTTTAGCTACCTGGAAATAAGCATTTAATTTGGGTTATAATGCTTAAACATTGATTCTGGGATTCCAGCTCTGGTGGGTCTAAAGTGCTACTAGTGCTTACAATATTCAACGTTAAAGATCCGATTACAATTCTGGTCGCATGTGATGTCGATGATCCTGAACTTAATTTGTACTGATTATTCACAGGACAGAACAACGACCTCCCTTAAAGGAGGTGGCAGCCTGAAAGAAAGGCCCCACTTGAAGCGCCTCGTGCCTATAGATAAAACACGAGCGTTACAAAGAAATAAATAAAGCTACAGACCTAGTGGTTAGCATCTTACCTGTTGGGCAGAGGAGCGCGCACTCACAGGCAGCCGGAGGAGGGGGGCGGCCGCGGGGGAAGACGGCACGATCCCACAGCAGCCCAGGCTCTGTGACAAGTTTTAGGGTCAGCCGCGGCCCCAAGACCAAAGTACAAAGCGGACAAGAAACGCACTTACCCGGAGAGAGCCCCAAACCCGCGCCGCGTGCTCCAGACACGCTCTCCCACAAGGAAGGGGGAGGAGGGAACCGGCACCGCAGCGGCGGGGCGTCAAAAGCCCTAGACAAGGTAGACGCTACATTAAAGTGAGTCCAGAAACACAACAGGAAAAAGGGGAATATGACTGACCTGATACGAAACGATGCGCGCGTGGATAATAGAGTATTTAACCCAGCCGGGTCTAACTCGGGGCACAACACGCTGCCACCAAGCCCACTTGAGATAAGAGTGTACGTGCGCGCGCGCTCGCGCTCCGGTACATAAAGAGCCATGTTGGNTTGAGATGATGCAGAGAGTTTGCATGTGTTTGCCTAATCTCCAGGTGCTCTGATGTTAGCGCGGCGTGCTGCTGGGCGCATTAGCCTGGAACAGCATGGCTCAGCTTCATTAGGTGCTCGTGCCCTCAGTGGCTGACATTTACAAACTCTCCCCTTTTTTTCTAATTCTAACCCTCTTCTTTTTTTTTGTCAGGATCACTGTTTTGGTTGTAGGTTTTAGCAGATTAGGAAAAATACTGTCTAAATGCAAAATCAACTTTTGGGGGTTGTAACCTTCTCCATGTTTGAGCAATCCGGTGTTGTCCTGTACTCAGACATGAACGCTCTGAAAATTCCTCTTTTCACCTACCACCTATTACTCTCTCACATCCATATACTAGCTATGATTGAAATGTTTAGAGTGTGTTACAGATAAAATGGTATGTGCTGCTTGTTATATGAAATGTCACTTTGAAGAGGCATGCTTGTAAATGGAGTTATAGGCTATTATGAAATGTTAAGGAGGGGTCTCAAACTTAAATAGACCTGGGGCCGAAATAATCAAAGGCAAATGGTCGAGGTCTGCATTTTTAATATTGCCTGACTAAATATTCAAAAAACAAACAAAGGTATTATAGGCTATATACCTCTAATACAACATACAGCCAACAATATAGCCACATGAATTGTTTTATATGCATTTTACAATACTGTCTTCTATGTGATGGATAAAAGCAAAGAAAAGTGAGAAACCAGGGGCACACGTCCTCCCTGGGAATTTTAGTCAAATTGCAGGTAATTTGCTGTAGGAGAAGAGCTGTGGCTGCGCCAAGCTTCAGTGCATTGTGGAACTGTAGTTCAATTTGTTACGT
Organism: Mugilogobius chulae; assembly: GCA_038363315.1. NCBI lineage: Eukaryota > Metazoa > Chordata > Actinopteri > Gobiiformes > Gobiidae > Mugilogobius > Mugilogobius chulae. Next base: position 42,359,903 of record CM076402.1, on the reverse strand, counting down.
GTGTGACATGAGCGGGGAGGAAAGACCTAAATTTCGTAGTCAACAACGCCACCCAGGAGGATTATGTGGCCCTGGGACCACAATGACACAAAATAATAAATTTGATAAATAATTAACTTAAGCCGCGCTAAGTCTAGACAATAAAGAGAGGTGGATTTTACAAAAATAAAGCTTTTTATTTAAACATGTTCTTTTTTAAAATAGGCCTAACAAAAAGTTAAAATGCACAGCACATAAGTGCACAGTTTGCATAAAGTGCACAGCTGCAGGACTTTAACACAAAAAGAAGCAAGAACCAAGACACACATTTAAGCAAAAGAAACCAAAAATATAAATGCAAGCAAGGATTAAACAAAATAGAAATAATTAACAATGCAAATCAAAATACAGCAAGCCATGCAAAGTAAGCAAAAGAAAATAAATGCAACAGAAACAAGCAAAGCAAGCAACAAAATAACATGCAAATTAAGACATGCAAACGGCGGGACTCACCAAAATTGTTGTTTAGCTACCTGGAAATAAGCATTTAATTTGGGTTATAATGCTTAAACATTGATTCTGGGATTCCAGCTCTGGTGGGTCTAAAGTGCCTACTAGTGCTACAATATTCAACGTTAAAAGATCCGATTACAATTCTGGTCGCATGTGATGTCGATGATCCTGAACTTAATTTGTACTGATTAATTCACAGGACAGAACAACGACCTCCCTTAAAGGGAGGTGGCAGCCTGAAGAAGCCCCACTTGAAGCGCCTCGTGCCTATAGATAAAACACGAGCGTTACAAAAGAAATAAAATTAAAGCTACAGGACCTAGTGGTTAGCATCTTACCTGTTGGCAGAGGAGCGCGCACTCACAGGCAGCCGGAGGAGGGGGCGGCCGCGGGGGGAAGACGGCACGATCCCACAGCAGCCCAGGCTCTGTGACAAGTTTAGGGTCAGCCGCGGCCCAAGACCAAAGTACAAAGCGGACAAGAAACGCACTACCCGGAGAGAGCCCCAAACCCGCGCCGCGTGCTCCAGACACGCTCTCCCACAAGGAAGGGGGAGGAGGGAACCGGCACCGGCAGCGGCGGGGCGTCAAAAGCCCTAGACAAGGTAGACGCTACATTAAAGTGAGTCCAGAAACACAACAGGAAAAAGGGGAATATGACTGACCTGATACGAAACGATGCGCGCGTGGATATAGAGTATTTAACCCAGCCGGGTCTAACTCGGGGCACAACACGCTGCCACCAAGCCCACTTGAGATAAGAGTGTACGTGCGCGCGCGCGCTGCGCGCTCCGGTACATAAAGGCCATGTTGGAACGCCTACTTGGCACCTTAAAGCGTAACAACCGTACGATTATGCCACATATACACCCCCCCCTTGATTTGGTCGTCGCCCCGACGACAGATAGAAATAAATACCAAAAATGCTCAAGAAGAGGCACCAAAGTGCGAGGAAGATGGGTGAACATTAGAATGCTGCCCCCGCAGTTGCACGAGTCGTGCGGCGTAGTACTGGTTGACTAACACAAGGGTCGGGCATGTCAACCCTGCTTCCCGTTGGTGCGTCTTCGAGAGGGGGATCGCGTTGTCCCCAAGCGGACCAGGGCCTGAGGGCATCACTGGACCTGGAGCCCCTAGGTTGCCAGTAACAAGGAACCAAGAATCGCCATTTCTCCAAGCCCTCTGTCACTGCTGGCTCCACACGAGAAGGCCCACCTTCATGAGGCTCCAATGCCAAACCATGCCCCACGTGTGCCTTCAACATATCTCGATGCACATTGCGGGTGGCCTGCCAGATTGGCGCTGGAGCAACAGTATAAACCGGTCCATCCCCTGTAGGAACCTTCAAACCTGGTACAAGTCAGGACGCCAGAGGTCCTGAATCTTGTGGCGACCTCTAGCACCCTTCTCTCTAAGATAAACAAGCTGACCAACCTGCAAAGGGGCCTCCCGAACATGAAAATCATGTCTTTCTTTTCTGCGATTAGCATTTGTCAACAACCGCTCACGGGCCCCGCAAAGGCCACCTTGAGCTTCGAGCAATGTTCTGTCACCCAGTGCTGCACAGTTCCAGGAAGGGGCTCCTGTACATGCCCCAAAGCAAAGTCAACGGGAAGCCTTGGTTCACGTGCCCGAACATCAAAAAGAAGGGAGATCCCCAGTGCTCTGATGGGGTGTGGTGTTATATGAAAAGAGCAACTGCGGAGGCATACAGCCCAATCGTGTTTCTGCGACGAAGGAAGAGTCCGGAGAAGTTATGAAGAGTGCGTTAAACCGTTCACATTGCCCATTCCCGGCCGGATGGTAAGCTGTGGTCCGGGATTTCTCCACATGGTAGAGATCACAAAGCTGGTGAAGCAATGCTCCCTCAAAGCACCTCCCTTGGTCTGAATGTATGCGACTGGGTACCCCAAACTTGAAGAACCACTCCTTCGTCAGAACATGGGCCACCGTTGGGCACGTTGATCCCGAGTGGGACAGCTACAGTGTATTTAGTAAAGACATCAGTCATTACCAACACATTTTCGATCCCATGACGGGTTGGTTCGAGCACCGTGAAATCAATGGCCAAGATCTCGTTCGGCCGAGAAGCAAGTAGATGGCCCATGTAGCTATGCGGAACAGGTGCAGAGTCTTTTGCAACCTGGCATCTTTCGCACTGCTGCACCCACTGCTAATATCGGCAGACATTTGAGGCCAGTAGCATGTTGGCGCACCAATTCTAAGGTTCTTTCGATGCCCTGGTGGCCATGTTGTTGGTGGAGCATCTCCAGTGTTTGCTCCCGGAGGGCTGCTGGTAAGAGGAGTTGGAAAGCTTCCTCCCACCATCAGGCCGGAACAGCCTGCGATAAAGCACACCTTCTCGTGCCACTATACGGTCCCACTGTTGTAGGAGTAAAGACGTAGCTTTGGAAAGGCGACGACGTTCATCCTTTGTGGGCCGTGTCCGCTGCTTCCAAAAGACCAAGAATTCCTTTAAGTCTGGATCTGTTCCTGTAGTGCCTGGATGTCGGCAAGAGAACGGCCAGGAAGTGCCGATACCAAAGACAAAGCGGCCGTCACAGGGCCGGAAGCATGCTGAAGGCCAACGGAACTGAGCTTCCAGGCAACAATGAAACCACCATGTCAGAGATGGTAAATATTGCCTGGACAGAGCGTCGGCATTGCCATTGCTGCGGCCGGACCTGTACTTTATTTCAAAGTCAAAGGCTGCGAGTTGGGCAGCCCACCTATGCTCTAGGGCCCCGAGCTTAGCTGATTGCAGATAGCTGAGCGGTTGTTGTCTGTAAAGACACACACTTATGCCCAAGCAATACTGCACGGAACTTTTCGTCAGGGCCCACTTGAGCGCAAGCAGTTCCAATTTCATGGAGCTATAGTTAGTCATGTTGCGCTCAGTGGGCCGCAACCCACGGCTGGCGTAGGCAACAGGTCGTATTCCGCCTTCAGTTTCTTGGGACAGTACGGCCCCAAGACCACTGTAGCTCGCATCAGTCTCCAAAATGAAAGGCTTTGGAGAAGTCTGCATACGCGAGCACAGGAGCGGAGACCAACTTGGCCTTTAAGCCTTCGAAGCTGGCCTCACACTGTGGGGTCCATACCTCTCCCAACGACCTCCCTGATCCCTTCTTGGTCTTGGTCCCACCAATTGTCGCCACTAACTTGTGGAGGGGGCTGCCAGTTTCGCAAACCCTTCCACAAAGCGACGATAGTAGCTGGCGAATCCGAGAAAGGATCGCAGTTCAGTCACATGCTGAGGACGTTTCCACTCAGCCACCGCCTCAATTTTGGAAGGGTCAGTTGAGACACCCTCTTTTGAGATTACATGTCCCAAATACTTTACTTTAGGTTTAAAGAAGGAACATTTTTCCAATTTGGCCTTCAGACCCTCCTGTTGAAGGCGTCCCAAAACCAGGTCCAGTCGGTCAACATGCTGAGATACAGAGGAGGAGAACACAACAATGTCGTCCAGGTACAGCAAGAGTGACTGGCATTGTTGGTCCCCAAACAACCTCTGCATCAACCGCTGGAATGTACTTGGGGCGTTGCAAAGGCCGAAAGGCATTCGATTGAATTCGAAGAGGCCAAAAGGTGTACAAAAGGCCGTCTTCGCTTATCCAGTTCTGCACGGCGGACCTTGATTGTACCCACTCGCCAGATCGATTGTGGAGAACCAACGGGCACCCGACAACGCATCTAGGCTCTCCTCGATACGTGGCAAGGGAAAGGCGTCCTTGCCGGGTTTTACCATTAAGAAGGCGTAGTCGACACAAAGCCGGAGACTGCCATCCTTCTTACGGACCAGGACAATTGGGGGAAGCATACGGACTGCTGCTTCCCTAATAACCTGTGCATCCAGGAGCTGGTTAATATGGCCTTGACGGCCTCATATTCGGAAGGTGGGATACGCCTAACGTTGCCGGATAGGCACGTCGTCCAGCAGAGGGATCTCATGGGTAACTAAGTTGGTACACCCTAGGTCACCCTCATGTGCCGGAAAACACAGTCCGGTATCTATGCAGTAGGGATCTAACCTCTGGCCTGATCCTCTGGAGCCAAGGCCGATAAGTCCACCGCATCCACTCTGTCTAGCTCTGTTCCCGCTGGCAGTCTGAGAAGACACCGTGGCGGAAACTGTGCCAACCTCGGTAATCCCCGCAGGAAGACTCACCACCTCTGCCTTGCTAAGGACTCCAAGGCTGGTTCGGGGGTAGAGGAGGGCATCCGTCCTTCCAACATTAACCACGGGAATGTAGACTGTACCTCTTCCACACGCACAGACCAGGGAGAGACAAGCAATCCAGCAGGCAGAACCAAAATCGGGGGGCTCGAAAAGAGCAGTGTCGCCAGCAAACTGCTCAGGGCAGGTGCTGGTCACCAGTTTTATTGTGCCACGCCGGTATCCGCACTGCATGTGAACCTCGCACCTTCACGTTCCCTGTCAAGGGTGCTGGCTCACTAGTCTCCCACTTGGTGGGCATATTCTGAAGCGCTTCAATAACATGGCCTGGAGCCTGTGCATAACAGGAAGTTCAAAGAGAAGGGACCATAGGCGCCAAAAAGCTCTCTGTAACAGCGCCGAATGACGTCATCCCTAAAATGCCCGGAGCAGAGACGCAGGACCTAGGGGATCTTTCACAACTAAAATCCCCGCACGTGGGATCACTTTATCACAAAGCGCCACGTCTAACTCCAGATATCCGATGTACGGGATTTCGAGTCCGTGGCTGCTCGCAGCTGCAACCAGTGACACGATCGAGGCGGCAGGACCCCATGGCTCAAAATGTTCCCTGAAGAAGCTTTCCGTTATAGTGGACACCATCGAACCAGTATCCAGTAGGCAAGAAACTACAACTCCCCCCATGTCAACTTGGAGGGTTGGACATGACGCCATCAACCCTGACAATTCACTTACCTGTGAGCCTATAGACTTCCCTCCTGAACCTCGGCTCCGCAGTCCAGAGGGCTTCAGTTTTCCGGCTGGTCAACAAAAGGTAAGGGTCCAGTGACTGAATTAACTCGACCACGGAGCGCTACCCTCTCTCCATCGCACTCGCTGGCATAGTGGGTCCTGGCCGCTGGCACCTTTCGGCAGACAATGCTATTACGCCAGAAACCCCTACCACCCTGTCGTCCAGCCTAAAGGAGCCAGGTCCTAAGCCGGGTCAGTTGCTCCTGCTGAGACTGCAGCAAGGCCATGATTTCACTCAGGCCTGGCACTGGGCTGGTGTTGGCCGTTGGCGGACGCGCACTGCCCCGACTTCATATTGAAGTCCATGGATCGAAGGAAGGGAGAAACTTCGCTCCCGATGAGCCTAGGAACCCCTCCCGCTCCACTGGAGGCCTCTGCACGTACGTTTAAAAGCGTAGATGTCGATGTTCGCGAGCAAACCGCTTTAAACTCCCGACGTATAGGCACTATCAATCACATGCTCGATGATTGATCGCGCAGGAGTACGGCTGCATTGTTTGGCACACCGTCCGGTGTAGCCTGCTCGATCTCGCTCCATAAGTAGCATGAGAGCCAGCAGAACTCCTGTAAAGTCTCTCCTTCTTGTGTCTTCTAGCAAAGAAGGCCTGTTGGAGAGTCACATATGTGCACGCACAACCATAAAGCTCCCGAAGAAACCTCAAATCAGTGGGTCTTCTTTTACCTGAACTGGACGAAACTTAATCTCACTTCTGGCCTCACCTTCCAAATGATCAAAGATGAAAAAGGCCTTGTCCCTTGTGGACAGATGACGAGCCCGCATGCAGGCCTCAATTTCCTCCACCCATTCCTCTAGGGAGGGTCCAGTCTTCCCATTGAACAAGGGACATTTGCGGTCCCTGGACATAACTAGAACAACGCTCAGTGGAAGAAGCGTTAGATAGAGATTGGGAAGCACTACCAGCTGGAGCACCTGAAGACTGGTTAGCTCCACTAGAACCGCTTGGGCCGGGTCCCCTCTCCAGGCGAAGCCGCTCATTGTCCGCTTTAAGCTGTAACAATTGCTCTCTGAGCCGCTGAAGCTCCTCCTCCATACTGGCAGCGAGTACACTATCAACCTTCAGGTAAGGAACAAAGTAAGATTTTTACTAAACCTCAAATATTTGGGTCCTGAAAGAAATGCCGTTGTCCTGTCCTGTCAATATTAATAATATTTTGAATCAATCCAAAAAAACAAAACAGTTCAAAGTCACATAACAGATTCAAAAAATGACGGGAAATAAATCACACCCTCTACTTTATGTCTGATCCTGCCAACCAGCGGCCAGATTGTGACATGAGCGGTGGAGGAAAGACCTAAATTCGTAGTCAACAACGCCACCCAGGAGGATTATGTGGCCCCTGGGACCACAATGACACAAAATAATAAATTTGATAAATAATGAACTTAAGCCGCGCTAAGTCTAGACAATAAAGAGAGGTGGATTTTTACAAAAATAAAGCTTTTTATTTAAACATGTTCTTTTTTAAAATAGGCCTATGGACAAAGACAAGTTAAAAAAGCACAAGCACATAAAGTGCACAGTTTTGCATAAAGTGCACAGCTGCAGGACTTTAACACAAATGAAGCACAGAACCAAAGACACACCATTTAAGCAAAAGAAACCAAAAATATAAATGCAAACAGGGATTAAACAAAATAGAAATAATTAAACAATGCAAATCAAAATACAGCAAGCCATGCAAAGTAAGCAAAAGAAAATAAATGCAACAGAAACAAGCAAAGCAAGCAACAAAATAACATGCAAATTAAGACATGCCAAACGGCGGGACTCACCAAAATTGTTGTTTAGCTACCTGGAAATAAGCATTTAATTTGGGTTATAATGCTTAAACATTGATTCTGGGATTCCAGCTCTGGTGGGTCTAAAGTGCCTACTATGCTACAATATTCAACGTTAAAGATCCGATTACAATTCTGGTCGCATGTGATGTCGATGATCCTGAACTTAATTTGTACTGATTAATTCACAGGACAGAACAACGACCTCCTTAAAGGAGGTGGCAGCCTGAAGAAAGGCCCCACTTGAAGCGCCTCGTGCCTATAGATAAAACACGAGCGTTACAAAAGAAATAAAATAAAGCTACAGACCTAGTGGTTAGCATCTTACCTGTTGGCAGAGGAGCGCGCACTCACAGGCAGCCGGAGGAGGGGGGCGGCCCGGGGGGAAGACGGCACGATCCCACAGCAGCCCAGGCTCTGTGACAAGTTTTAGGGTCAGCCGCGGCCCCAAGACCAAAGTACAAAGCGGACAAGAAACGCACTTACCCGGAGAGAGCCCCAAACCCGCGCCGCGTGCTCCAGACACGCTCTCCCACAAGGAAGGGGGAGGAGGGAACCGGCACCGCAGCGGCGGGGCGTCAAAAGCCCTAGACAAGGTAGACGCTACATTAAAGTGAGTCCAGAAACACAACAGGAAAAAGGGGAATATGACTGACCTGATACGAAACGATGCGCGCGTGGATAATAGAGTATTTAACCCAGCCGGGTCTAACTCGGGGCACAACACGCTGCCACCAAGCCCACTTGAGATAAGAGTGTACGTGCGCGCCGCGCTGCGCGCTCCGGTACATAAAGGCCATGTTGGAACGCCTACTTGGCACCTTAAAGTAACAACGTACCATTATGCCACACGTGCAGGCCACTTCCAATATTAATCATTGCATGTTTGAGACCTCTGGTCTATAGAATTCACGTTCTAAAATGTAATGCTATCATAAGGTCAAATGGATGACAAGATAAACTTTTTTTTCTGTTAACATAATACTTTCCCAAGGGGGACACATTTTAAATCTGATAATTTGTATTAGTGATTAGTAATTTCTTAACAAAACTACATTCATTTTGTGTGACAAACATACTGTATGTATTAAAGGTATGAGTAAACTTAGTGTTTTCCACTACATTTACCGGTACACATGATAAATGGTGCACTCTGTGAAAAAACAAGACTACGTAGTACTGTCTGAATTGAAAAATAAATAATTTTAGTTCTAATCAGGACCTGAATGCTGCGCTCTGATTGGCTGAACTTGGAGCGGTCACTTCAGTTTCACTTAGTTTTTTGTAAAAAGACGTTTATTAAGCTATATTTTCAATTAAAATGAATACATGTCAATATTTATCATATGTCAAAGGATTCATGAGAGGAAGTTGCCAGATTTAAAACCTAAATCGTGTTTGCAGAGTGAAAATCAGCTATCGTACTATTAAATATCATTGGCCTAAGAGTTCTAGAGTCAAAAACAGATAAATAGCTAATAGTAACACAACATACACAAAATGTCAAACTAGGATCAAATGTACAAAAATCTATCATTTTAATACAATTGTCAGAGAATGCACAGTGTAGGCTAGTACAAGACTACAGATTGTGACTTGAGCCATGTATGTTACAATAATTCAGGTAGTGTAAGTGTGTAAACCGTCATTAAACAGCTGCCACAAAGTAGGAAACCCACACGTTATTCTTAATATATAACAGTATTTTAACACTGTGTGTTTGCTTTGACAGAAATTCACGTGTCAAAAACAACATCCCACAACATTGAGAATTCTTTGCTTGTAGGCAATGTAAACAAGACTGTTTGTTACTCATCGGGTCAGTGACATGGCCTACTGCACTGTCACAGAACATAGCGTAACACATTTTTAAAGTAAAAATAACAAGAAACGTGAAACTCTTTTCTAAAATCAGTAGTATATAAAATTAAAGTGATACTAAGCACTAAGTTTTTTTTTTTTTTTTTTTTATGAAGCATTGTCTACTGCTCCGAGTCAGTTTTTGGCCATTTTTGTGCAAACTCACTGTAGTAGCAAAGTTCATTTCTGGTTCATATGTGACATCAGAGTGGATTATCAGATTGTCAAAATCAATAACATTTCTTTCCCCTCCTTCTTTCCTCTTCCACACTGCTCATTTTAGAAACTCTGCTTGAAATGTGGTTGTGGGAAGAATTTAGCAGAGTAACGCTAAAGGGCAAAACACACACACAAACACCAAATACACACGCACACACAAAAACCTACAGAAATACACAACCATACATTTAAAAACACCCCCAAATTCAAAACTTGCACGCAACTTCAAAAACATGCACACAAAATAAAAAAACCACACACACAATTCAAAAACAAGCACACACATTTATTTTTTTTAAACTTATGAAAACACACAAACATCCAAATTCAACAACACAAAGCAATTCACGCAAAATTCAAAACAACACTCAAGTTCAAACACATGCGCACATACACCCCACAAAAAAATTGTGCAAATTTAAAGAAAATTTTCTGTTTTTGAATTTGTATGCATGTTTTTGAGTTTGTTCTTTTGTTTGCATTTGTGTTTTGTTAATTGTTTTTTGTTTGCATTGTGTTTTGAATTTTGCATTTGTTTTTGCACTTGTGTTCTTGAATTTGCATGTGTGTCGCCAAATTTTCGTGCACGCTTTTGAATTTGCATCTACGCTTCAGAATTCACAGGCGTATTTTTAGATTTGCGTTTTTGAATTTGCGTGTGTGAACCTGAATTTTTGTTTTTGAATTTGTATTTGTGTTTATTGAATTTGAGTGGATGTTAATGAGTTTTGCTTTTCTGTTTTGGACCACTGTACGTTGGGTCTACCCATACCAGAGTGTCGACACCTAATCTAGCCAGAGCTCAGAAGCTAAGCAAGTTGAGCCTGAGCAGTACTTGGATGGGAGAACGCTGGAACATCAGGTGCTACAGTGGAATGATTGGAGAGAAGAAGCTGTTGTTGTGTCCTTTCCCCCACACTGCCTAGTATAAAATTGGTGAATGAATGAATGGCTGGCGGTGCTCGGAGGGGCCATTGGCATAAAACAGCAGCCTCGCTTCTGCCAGTCTGCCTCAGGACAGCTGTAGCTAGAGTAGTAGCTTCTACCATTACAAAGTGTGGAGTTAATGCAAAATGAAAAGCTCTACATAAATCCAATGCATAATTAATCATTTTAAATAACAGAAATGTAATGGTAACACTAATAGTATACTAAAAAGTTAAAGTTCATCATCCTGTTGTCTCACTGTGGTTTGTGTCCAGGTCAGTTTTCAGCTCCACCACTGATACGTTTGCTTGTCCTTGCTCCTCGGTGCTGCTGGGTTTGCTCTGTTCTGTGTCCTCTTCACGCTCTTTTCTTTGCCCAGCATGTGGAAGTGGTAGATGTTCATGATGAAGAGGAACATGCCACCAGTTACAATGAATCCTCCGCACATTAAGTACATGTACTTGTAACCTCCATAAATGTCCACAAGGAAACCTAAAGGACACAGGAAGAAGACTCATGTGAGAGAAGAGAAGAGACTATGAACTTTTCTCTTTCCAATAAACTGCAATGGGATGAGAGGCGCTTGAATGGCCCCATATTGCACTAATCCTGCATTCACACCTCAAAATGCTTGTGGTAATTACATTTTGTGATGTCATGAAGTGGTAGTCTTGAAGCGACATCTATGTTTAGTCTATATTTAACTTGATTTATGTAAAAATAGACCCAAGTTAAGTTATTACAAGTCCCTCATTTTAAACTCATTTGACCAAGAAAAAAAAATCAGGCAGACTTTAAAAATGTTATATTCTTTAGTTCATAGCTTGTTTTCAGTTATAACTCGAGTCAGGGGCCAAAACTACAAAACCTCAGATTCACAAAGAGTTCAGCCAATTGTTTGTGCTCCAAAGGGTTCAGAAAGAAGCTAAAGGTGGGAGTGTTTCTGTGGATCTGTCAGTGATGGTTCAGGACAAATAAGTGCTGAATGAAGAACTACAAGATAGTCTTCAAAAGTCTGAACCAGTGTTTAGAAAGAAATCTGAGGTACACTGATCTAAATATAAAAGTCCTTTATTGCAATTTGAATTGTATTTTATGAAAGAAAATACTGGTGTCACAGAGCAAGACATTTAACTTGTACACAAAAAATTAATATAATAATAATTTATTTGACCTAGCTTGTCTTATAAATGACAGATTAACATCTGGTTTTTGCAAAACTTTTTTTTTTAATATGCCATTGTCACAGCAAAGGACACCACCACAATTACAGCATTATATGTATTATTTTTGAAGGATTATGTGCAATTTTACTAGGTATTTATACTTATGTGCCAACACATTTAGCAAAAGCATCTCAGACCTAAATGACTGATCTAGAATTATTTAAATAAATGTGTAACAGCAGGATATTTATCTCTTTTTTTGTAAGAAATAAAAAACTTAGTTCTTAAATTATATGTACTTTATAAAAGCGAAATTTTAGAGAATGAAAAACTGTATTTAGAAATTAATTTAACCTGATTCGCAAATAGTATGTCAAGTGTCTATAATTAATGGCTATTCTACCTCTGTGATTGTTGCACCTATAGTTTCACCCACTTTAAGCTTCTGTGTAAACATTGAGAAAGAGTAAGCCAGCTTCAGATGAGCCATGTCAGAAATGATAGAGGGATGCTCCCTCGTCTTGGCTCTGGCTGGTCTTCGGCAAAGGCAATTTAGAAAGCTCAGCCAAAACGAATCAGCGGGGAGGCCCATTCTTACAGCCATAAAACATCAGAGCCAAGGTTGCAGTAACAAATGTGTCTCCGAACACCTTTGTTCCATCAGCTGTTCTCACTCTCCATGATAAGAATGAAAGTAGCTTTTTGCAACACTGTTGTTACTCTCACATAATCTCAAACCATTTGACTGCAGTGTTTCAGATCCAGAACAAAACAGCAACATCCTGCCTATTTTGGCCTAACCTGGCACATGCCAGACTGATAGTGTGTTTCTTTGAATTGTTCTACACATTGTCCTTTTTAAAGTCAGTTACTTAAAGTCAATATGAAAAGTAAATATAAAAAAATGACTGAAAGGTGCACTGTGTAACTTTCTGGAGCTGAAGCCAGCTGCACTATTCAGGAAGAACAGAAAGTTAAAACCACACTTTGGGACATTCTCGATGGAGATATATGCTTTATGCCATGATGTGAAAAAATATAGCTAGAGGAATTTATTTCCTATGGAAACATACCAGTGATGATCCTCTTCTAGGCCAAATTAACTAGAAGAGGGTCTATTTTGTAGATATGCAAGCCCGCTCAAAGTAAAGATGCAGATTTCTATGTTTTACTTAGTGCTTTAAAGACATCTATGTATATATGACAAAAAACATGCTTTTATGCAAGTCTATTTTGAATAAAAAAAAGTGATGAGTATCATTTTTTCCCTTGTAGCTAGAATACAAATTTAATGTATTCACGATCTACATAAATTTAAAAAAATAGATAAAGTCTTCATAATTATGGCAAATCTTGGTGGACCTTACTGAGAGTTTGAGTCACTGGCTTTCATCACAATGACAAAGAACATTATTATGAAATTAACTTGACGGATTTTGCAGAATTTTGTACATCTCAGCACACAGCTACACACACAGTTGTGTAATAATTTTTTGGAATTCTTTCTAACTAAACTGTGGTTCAGGAGAAAAGAGAAAAAAGATTTGATGAAAGCTAGTTGCCAAAATGTTATCTGAAAAATAAAAAACATTTGTCTGAAGGGTTGGGTGTTATTAATACCAGACAAATGTATGTACTGCAAATGCATAACAAAAGTGCATTATATGTTACTTACTTGAAAGAAAGCAAATACAATTTCCCGATTTATTTTCAACCTGCTATTTTTGTAACATTTGTCGAAAAACACTGCACTTCTTAAAAACAACATCCATCTCTTAAATTTGATAACCTGCCCACCTCTTGTTCTCTATATTCAGATGGTCACTTTGGCCCTGTCCACACGGTCTGATTGATAGGACTCATCTACTGTTTGTACATCAATGACCAGCACGCTCATTAAGAGGTCATTGATTGGATAGACAATAATTATGTCCATCTGGCAAAGTTGCTACTATTTTAATGTATTCGCAGTTTAATTATGGTCCAGGTACAGGCCTTTAATGGAGCAGGGTTGAACCAAGCGTCATTAAACAGCCAAAGCTAAAGGCTAATTGCTCTCGCTTACCTCACTTCCTCCTAATTGGATTGACCTGAAGGTTTGGGGAGCAGTAACAAGCGCTCTACTTTGGGAGTTTTAATGATTGTGCCCTCTGGAGGAGAGTGGAAGATATGCAGGGCAGCATATGCTTTTAAGTAAATGCCGTGATGGTGCCACACTTATCCTAATGTGCCGATAAGAAGATGCAAAACAGTGCAGACCGCGGTATAACCTGAACACAATCGGCAGAAACACTGTGGCCCAAGAATGTGCTCCAAAAGGTTTTGATCATTTTAAAAGTACAAAAAAAAACTTGTATATTTTTGACATTAAGAGCAGCTCATTCAATGGTTTACCCTTGAAAAGCAACGGTGTTATATTTTTATCAGCATCTTTAAGGTTTTGCCAGTTTAGCTAAGGAGTTATTATGGCTCTTTAATTCATAGATTGTATTAAAGACGCAGGTAAGGCACAATATAGAGCTGCACTGTGTAACTTATCTGGTAAAAGACTCCATGATATTGCTATTGCTTTGCCAAGATGTTTTCCAGTACAATTACCATTCAGTATATGCAGAAATAATTTCACATGGAGTGTTTTATGACTCGAAAATACAATAAAATATTATTCTCCGCAAATATTTAACACACTTTTAACTTGGCCTGGTAGTGCCATATGTTTGTTTCCATTGAGACATCTACATTTAAAGCCATACTGTAACTTTCCACAGGCAGAGCATATCAACTTCATGAAGAAAGGTGATTGCAGAAGCTCCACCAAAAATCTTATACAGTGTATCTTTAGTCGTAGTGACTTACCTGCTGCAGGAGGTCCCAGTAACATGGGGATGCATTCGATGATTGTGACCAGTCCAACAGCACTGGGGAAGCGCTCGTTTCCCATGAGGTCCATAAGACATTCAAATATGAGTGCAAACACCATGCCAAAGCTCACCCCAAAAAGCACTGCATAAACCACCAGCAGCGGGTAGCTCGAGATCAGTGAACACCATATGTGACACGTGCCATTGAACACCATGGCAAAGCTGAAGAAGTACTGAACTCTAGGCCGAATCCACTTTATATTGGCGATTAGACCTGTGCCTGGACGAACGAACATGTCCACAACGCCTATAATGGAGAGCAGATAGGCTGCCTTGTACTCGTCTATTCCATGGCTCACTGCATAGGCTGGCAGAAACACAATGGGTGCATAGGCTCCAAAGATGAACATGATGTTTCCGGTGAGATAGATGACAAAGCCTCTGTCCTTAAAGAATGTCAAATCTAAAAACACTTTCATATTCTGCACACAGTTGTCTTTGACACTGGTGTTTACGACGCTCTGCTCCTGTGGTTTCTTCTGAGGAATGGACTTTACAGGTCTCATCAAGGCTCCGGCTACACAGCAGTTGAGGAGCAGCCCACCAAGAATGAACAGACTTCCTCTCCAGCCGTATCTGTCCAGGAAGAACTGGATTAGAGGAGCTAGAAAGCACAGGAACACTGGGCTTCCCGCCATGGCAAGTCCGTTGGCCAGAGGACGTCTGACAAGGAAGTACTTGCTGATGATGGTGAGGGATGCGTTTAGGTTAAAGGCGAGTCCACAGCCTGCAGGTTGACACAAAAACAAAATACTTTTAAAAATGTGTAAATTATAAACATTGTGTACAGAAGAACATAAGATTTTGTTCAAATAATAAATCTTATCCTGTTGACAGATTTTTTTTTTTTCTAGAAAGGATAAAATTTCCCCAAATAAAGAAGAGTGTATAAACAAATAACATTGCCATAACAATCCCTGTTTTAACGCTAAAAATAACATTTGTAAAATGTTATTTTTATTTGCTTGGAGAAGACAAACACAAATTTTGAGAAAACAAAAACCAAAAGCTGTTACTGAAACATGGCTTGTTTCAACAAAAGCATTTTTCTAAATAGAACTGAGTGAATTGGAATTTTTTGGTCTTTAGGTATTTTATAAATATTTTCACACAAAAAAAAGGCTGTCGTCCTTTAGACGTTTAGTCGATTAATCGATTAATGAAGTCTTAGTCGACCAAAATTTCTATTAGTCGATTATAATTTTATTTAGCTTAAGATTTTGGACCAAATCACTGGTCTAGGTCTAATCTGTCTTTTTTATATAAATGCAATTAGTTGTCTGTACGAATTATAGATTTTGCATGAGGATTTTGTCAGATAAATGGTTAGTTCAAAGGCACTTTTAACTTTTGCCATGACCCGTTTTGAGCCAATTAATCAGTTGAAATCATATTTCCAATTGAGCACCTGCTTTGAAACATTTTTCCAAATAAAATTTGTTGGACATGCAAGTATTCTTAATGATTATGGATTTGTTGGTTGTTGTCCACAGCCAAACACATTCACATGACAGTCCTCTTACATGGACTGCAGGGCATTTTCTCTGGGTGTGTAAACAAAAGTGAGTATGTCTGGTTCAAATAGTTAGCATGTTGTGTTTTTTCACACAATGTTTGAGTGGTGACTGTGGATGAGAGCGTGGTGTGGCTGCATGTCAGATGTGCAGGGCACAGGGGAGCTGAGCAGGGCACACTCATACCCCCGGGCACCACACATGGCCCAGCCGCTCTCGGGGACTATTAATCCTTCTAGCAGTCCTTGACAGGGTAATGAGCCTAGCAGGGAGGCAATGAGCCCCCATGTGACGAGCATGATGGAGGCCTACGGGAGAGAACACAGGGCCACTGAAGACCATGCTCTCTGGGATAAGGGACAGTTTTGTCTTAATTACTGTCCTGCCTATGGTTCCCCTGGTGCTCACAGGGCACCCCAGGTGCTGAGGCAGATGCCCTGGGTCGACCCAGAGCTGGATGAGCCACACGGTGAGAGGAATCAGATCTGGCAACAAACACATCCCACTGAGAAGTGGAAAAGCCCAAGCTGCCAGGATCCTGATCCCAGAGGAGAAAGACAAAGACCAATGAGAATGCTAAGTCAAAATGTAAACAAGCCTGGAATCTGTCTCCTCAAACCTCTCTCCTATTACAGAGGATTAGTTGTTTGTGTTAGCATGTGTGCATCAATTTACTAATGTCAACATACCACCTACAACGCCAATGCACAGGTACAGGTAAATGATGGAGCTCCCAAAAGAAGCAGCGACCATGGACATTCCACACATCAGTCCCCCGAGCATGACTATGGGCCGGCTGCTATAACGTTTGACCAACGCACTGCTTATAGGTCCTGTAAGAAAAAAAAGAAACAAGTCAAGGCTAATTCTAGTGTGACAGAATCATGTAAGAAATGACATTTCACTACATAACAGGCAAAACTAAATTCTTTTCTCTGTGAATAAAACTACACACTCCACGTCTCCTTTTAACTTTTAACCTGTGTGTATTGGAGATAAATCATCCTTCTGTCTATGGTTCAGTCACCGTAGGGCATTTTCAACGCTCTGACCATTTCTACTTCCATTACAACTTTATATTGAGTCAGAGGTTTTCTGAAAGGGCCGTCATGGTGCTCCCATGGGGTCTATAGTGTCACAGCTCCTCTGATATATCCCCCCTGCCTTTCTCCTCTGCTGGGTGACATTGCTGAATACTGGCCAAGGACAATATGATAAAGCCTTCTGCCTGAGCCACAGAGGAGAGGAATATTTCACTACATAGCATCTCTCCAAGTCAGGTGCAGGTGAGCCCACTCCCTTTTGTTCTGCAACCTTGAAAGCGGCCAAAAAATATGCACATTCTAAGTGGCGCCTTTGTTTGATAAAAGTAAATGAGAGAAACTGCAATGAAATCCTGTCTGTATAGCAAGGAATGAATGAATTTATTTATATAGCACATTTGCACAGACAGATGTCTTCCAGAGTAATTTGACCTCACTCAGTGATGGCAAGCAGCCCTGGGGCAGCTCAGCATAAGCTATTCGCCTAAACACCTGGCGCCTCAACCTCCGGCCACAACCTAGCATTCGCTAACCTGCATGTTAATGGTTTGTGGGGAAACCATAGTGCCCAGAGGAAACCACCCAGACAAGGGGAGGAATATGAAAACTCCAAACAGAAAGGCCTGCAATGTGCAGGATTGGAACCCGCGACCTTCTTGCCACTGTGCCGTCCAGTGTGAAGCTTCCCTTGCTGGATTCTAAATAAATAATTTTGTGCATGGACTTTGGGCTTCTTTATTTGAAAGGTGGAAAAAGCTTGGAAATTTTGACAATCTTGGGTAGCATTTCATATTTTTTGACATTGTTAATAAAATTAAATATGTAATTATAATATGTGCGTTTCATTGCATTTGTCTGCCGAAGGCACAACATTATACAATTGTTTTGGCTTGATTGCCTCTTGCTTTCTTGTGACAACCCTGATTTTGTCTTTGGGAGCTAACCTTTGGAGTGGGTCATGACTTCAAATAAGCCCAGGTTCTAAAAAAAACAGTAACTGTAATTGAGGTCAAGTGAGCAGACTGATTATTTGGTTGCAGCCTGTCATGTGAAGTCACTTAATCAATAAGGCAGCAACCTTCTAAACTGCTGCTTAGACTTAACACAAGCTTTGAGGTTAATGATAGAGAAGATGAGAACAGTTTGCAATGATTCAGACTGAAATCCCAGAAGGAGTAAACACATTCAGCGGATTTTAACTTAAATTCTTACCTCCGGCATACATTGTGGCTAGCATTATGGAGGCGATCCATGCGAATTCACTGAAGCTGCACAACAAGTCATCCTGGATGTAATTAAAGAAGACGGCAAGAACCTTTGGTGTGGCATATGCAAATCCTATAGAAATGTGAGCTCCAAGCACTACTATCCATCCCCAGCCTCCATCTAAAGGTTTATTAGCCTGGTTTGCTTCCACAGCAGCAGACATGGTCCTGGACACACACAAATACACAGAAGTGTTAGAGGTGACAGAGTAAATACTGATTTTAACCTCCTTAAAAGGTGTGGTAGGTGATTTTCACAATGCAAACACAATTTAGGTTTTAAATCTGACAAATTTCTCTCATATATCCTTCAACATATTGTTAATATCAATATGTATTAGTTTTTGGTTAGAATTTCTACTTAAAACCCTCTTTTTTCTTCTCAGCCAATCAGAACGCTGCATTCTGCTCCTGATTAAAACAAAAATTCTTTATTATTCGTTTCAAAGAGTACTAAGTTGTCTCATTTTTTCACGAAGTGCTGCATGTATCATAGACTGGAAAACATAAAGTTTACTAATTTACAACTAAAAAAGTTAGCTACCCCAACTTTAAATTAAGCATTCTTTATGTTTCTTTCTTGGCATTAAACTAATCTATCTTGTATTTACTCAACAGGTATTTTATGGCAAAACAAAATAAACTGACACCTTTAATAGGCAAGAATGTCTTCTGTGGGTGGCTTTTTCCCAACAAAGAATGGCTAATATATTAAAGCTAAGCCATTATTTTCCTGACATATGTGTGAACTGAAAGATAAACCTGGCATCTGTCCTTTGTATATTTACATTTACGGTGCAGATAACGTTACAGTGAACTGGACTTTCACACAAAGTTGAAACGAGCTTTCACTCCACACTTTACAAACTAGATGGAAACATTTGTAACATAATTGTCTGTCTACATACATAGGCTACGTTTGCTCCATAATCATAGCCTACTGTAAGTGAAGTTACATCAGACAGACTGGATGATAACGTTAGAAAAACCTCATCGTGATGCCACAAAGAAAACGCAGACTCGCGCAGCCCACGTGGACATAAGATACAAAGAATCGATTTAGTAGCTCCGGTCTGATGGTGAAATCAGTTTGTGATCCTACCTTCCAGCGCGCTGTCCCGTCCCAAGTTCTGCCTGCTCTGAAGTTAGTTTAGGGGACAAACTTTGGATAGACGGAGAAGTATTGACGTTGGATCACGTGTCCTCAGTTAGCCTGAAGTGCTACGCGGCTGAAATCCGTCAGGAGTCTCTAAGCATGCGTGCAACACTCCAAACTGTTTAGTATTCACGTGCTTTAAAAACATACACAGCAAACATTATCATCAGTTATTTTATTTTCAAATTATGTGCAATGTGAATTTCACAGTTGAGCTCAACCACCATTAAATTCCATAACCCAGACAAACAAAACCAAGCAAAGTAAAGCATAAGAAAGTTATGTAGTGCATATGGCCTAGCGGCACAATGCAACAGCACCTAAAGGATGCAAATGGATGGCAAGGAAATGACCGCAAAATATTGAACACAGACAGTCGTTTGTTAGCTTGTTGTACAATGTGACTGGTGTGGGAGGAAACAATATGAAGCAGTGTAATGTTTAATGCTTTATAAAGTTGCGTTAAATAAAATACCTATTCTACTGAGGAGAAAAAATCAAAATGCATAACTTGTGAATAATCATTCATATAGGGAAAGAAACACTAACATAACTCAAAGAAAACAGCCACTGAAGACAACAAAGAAGTCACATCTATTTTTCAAGTTATAAAAGAAAGTGAAGAGTTTAGAAAACTGTGCAAGTACAGCAAAACTATGATACAGTAAATTACACATAAAACATTTAAATACAGTACTGTGTATCAGTAGATCCTGAGAGTTTGTTTTTCTGGTTCTCCAATGGTCGGCTGTAGACATGTGGATGGAACTCAGACCTTTGCTTATTCATGGTGGGTTATTGTTAGGGACTGTTCAAGTCAAAGGTCAATTTAAAAATAGCACGGTTCTTCTCTTGGAGAAGCTTTAACAAGTTTTACTAAATGTTAGCCATTTCCATACAAATCCCTTAGAAGATTGCTATAGGAGAACCTTTTATCGAGGGGTAAACTTCTTTAAGATAACATGGATGGAAATATGTAGTGCAAAGATGACACAGGAACTTGCATGAGGACATTGACGCCACTGAAAATGTCACATTGACAAGGAACGCCACTCAGTGGTGAGATTACTTCTACACAAGAGATTGTCACAAAATAAAAAAGCAGCACCAGTTGTGTCCTCGTGTGGTGTCATGAAGAGAGATTGGTGGCTGTAAATGAATTGGGCACAGGCCAGGTCACCCTCACTCACTAGTCTCTAGTTTGTCCCATGTGGAGGAGGGTGCTTGGTAAGGTTTGTAGTGAAGGACCACTGAAGTGGAGAGTGATTCAGTGCAAAGCTGATTAAGACTTTTCTTCATCAGGAGAAACAGTTATTGATTCTGATGCCTCCTTATAAGCCACAGGCACATTGGCATCCCAGATGATCTGCGCTGAATTACAAATCACTTCAAGTCTGCACCCACGCAACAGCCAAATGCATGAATGTTGGCGATTCTCACACACAATTAATGCACTTTACTAAGGTAATAATATATAGCCTAATCACAGTTCTGTTAGTTTAAGTTATTGCTACCACAAAACAATTTGTCCAGATCTACCAGAACAAGTAGCTTGTTTTGGCCAATAAGATTCAAAGAAACTCAATAGAGCTTACTATAGCACACGCTTGCCTAAATGTCCCTTTTGTCTTTGTCAAATCAGTCTTGAGACTTCTGAGGTAAGCCTGTGAGTTGGTCTCAACTTTCCACTTAGTGTTGCCACAATTTGACTCCTTATTTCTCCAATGTGGAGAGTGAGTGTTCACTTTCAATTTCACAAGGTAAGTTCACACCACACAAAATGGATACCAACCTAAAGCATGAGGCCCCATGCAACTAAAATGTTAAACTTAAAAGTAGCTTTGGAGCAACACAAAGGGGTGTTGTTTGACACAATGACAAATGAGGGCCATACAGGTATTATACAAAGTTCAAAAACAGTAATGTCCAGCACACATCAAATTAAAAATCTGTAAAATGAGTTGCAGAAAGACTAAACAGGGAAAATGCACACACACACACATTTTTGAGCCAAACTACTAAGCTACGTTTCTCACCTTACCCGTATGAATATAGACTTTATATAGTTATTTACTGTATATAGAGATATTCGGACATGTAACATCCACAGCTCCAAAGGGAACGCTCACTTGCATGCTTATCATCTGTAGATTTCCTATAGCTATATGTATCTGAAACAAAAATAGAATGGCTCAACATTAAGCAAAATATAGTATAATTGCACTTATGATTCATTGAACGGTTTTGTTAGCATCGTGTTGGTGCTATTGGACCAAAAAAAAAAAAAATACTGCCATTTATTTTAAAAAGCACCCCATATTTGATCAGATGGAACCAAACATTGAACAACGCAAGACCTAACAAAAAAAAATCAATGTTCTTGTGGTAAGACACTGAAGGAAACACCAGGCACAGGGCAGGCTGCCGCGTTTACTGCCCTTCATCAAAGCACCTTCTGCAAACACTGTGGGTAGAGTTTAGCAACCACGCACTCAAAATGACGGCCTAGGTCCCAGAGGCGGTCCGGCGTCTCGTACACTTTGGTCCACGCGTCAGCCTCGTCGTCGTACTGGTAAAGGGAGTTCTTGCGGCTGGTGCGAAACACGTGCTTCTCCACCATTACCTGTGTAGCTCGCACAAAAAGGTGGAGCTTGCCTTGGAGCAACATGGCCTTGATGTACGGGCTCGTGGCTTGGTCGAAAGGCAGGTCCCGTTTGCGGCTCCAGGAGTTCTTCTCGATGTCGTAGACCTCCACAGTGAAGGTGCGCTGATGGTTTCGGCAGATGCCAGCAATGTAGTAGATGCAGTTCTTGTACAAGCAGCCAGGCCCTGGCTTCTGGGCACACACATAGATGGAAGGTGGCTCCAATAGTCTTTTCGAGGATCGAAATAGAAGAAATATTCACCTGTGGAAAGGAAGAATGAATACTTTAAACATCTTAAAGGAGACAAATTATGTTTTATCAAGATAATTTGTATTCTAAGACCTTGAGTATGAGTTGCAGCACAATAAAGGATTAATAAAACATGCATAAATGAATCCAAATACAACATTGAGTAAACTGATAAATGATAAGGGAACACTGCTGTAACGAGATTAGCTTGTGAAAGTAGATTTTGCAGATTTTATGTTCTCCTCACAACATAGTAGCTTCAGACATTTTTAGCCTTGGCCTTGACCAAAACATGTGTATATAGGATGCTAAGAAAATAGCAAGTCTATTTTATTTTTCACAGAACGTCTGCTTATTGCTTGAACAAGAAAAAGCGTTGTTATGATGCGTTGTTTACATGGCATGGCAAAATAACATAAACAACTGATCAATTAATGTAAAGAAATAATCATCGGAATAATCGATTACCAAAATAATAAGTTGCGCTCCTAGTAAACATGATTTAGACCCTTCCCCACTCACCTTGGAGAACATATATCCGGTCTTTGTACTCCACAGCGCTGTGAAACTCCATGGCGACGGGCATAGGGCTCACTGCCGTCCAACAGTTGTCCCTGGCGTCGTAACACTCCACAGACTTTAACGCGTTTCGCCCATCGCCCTCGTACACGCGCCCTCCCAGTGCGTACAGTTTCCCGCAGCAGTGGACGAGCCTACAGCCGATCCGCGCTCTGAGCAGGGAGCGCGCGGGAGCCACCTGTTACCCGCATGCTCGTACTGCCAAAAGTCGCTCTCCGCTCTGTGGTCTATGGACACTTCGCTGTTGCTGGGTCTGTAGCCTCCGGCGATGTAGATGTCGTTCTCCGGGGACACCAGGATGCCCACCTCTCGCAGGTCGTTTGGCGGTTTGCAGAGCTTGAACACTCTCCCCGCGGCCGTATCCAGGCAAGGCACCGTCTGCTTCTTCCCTGAGTGTTTGTGAGCCGCGTCGAAACAAATGACCATCTCGGAGGCGGTCATGCCCAGGCGCTGAGGCAGCCGTTGGTGCCGGTGAGACGCGCTTTAGCCTCGGCGGGGTCTTTGGAAATGGACAGGGCACAAGCGAAAGGGGCGGGAATTCGATTTAGGAAGGCTTCGTCGAGGAGCGGGAGACGAATGCATTGAGAGAAGACTTCGGCTAGGTGAGTTTCACGGCCGGACAGATCGTGTTCCAGCCAGCGCACGATGCTCTCGTACACGTGCTCCTCCTTTTCCACGTTTAAGTCGTCATTGTTCAAGATGCTCACCAACTGCTCCTTGGTCATTTGAAGAAACTCTTGCTCCCGGGATACACACAAGAACTAGGAAAATAACAAAAAGAGAGAAATTACAAATTAAGTCATACTTAAGACAGATACAAATGTTTAGTATTAATGTAAGTGTAATAATTTGGGCTCTGTTAAGGAAGATGGTCAATGTTGCTACTTCCTGTTTAATTCTATCTTTGTGTTTTTTGCGAGATCATATCAAAATAAAAGTGAGGCTAAGCACAAACTCGACTTCTTTTTGCTACTATCTATGTAGTCTAAATAGCATTACCTACTGATTCAAATCATTTCTTGCAGTGTTTTGCAAACTGAGCAAAGTTTTAGATCAAAATAGTAACAAACTGGCTGACTCACTGGAAAACCCTAAGTAATTTCGACTAAAGGTATATTATCAGACAGAGTGCAAAAAACAAACACTTCCTGTCAAAGCAATCAGACTGCTCCTCTCCACTCGTCTACTGCATGCTCTTCCAGCACTGCTGCGCCTGAAATGTGTTTGTGGGTGGAGTTTAAGGGTAGCTAAGATCAGGTAGGCAATAAGCACTGCGTGGACGGTGCTAATAAAAAAAAACTCAACAAATAAGAGTGCCTCCATTGGAGGAATTATGTCAGTAATAAAGCTAGTTTTGTATCAAACCCTATCATAAATAAAATACCAACTAATAAAACAAGAAACATTTGTTGGTCTCTAAATGTAACTGGTTGGTTATCTTTTATATTGTATGAAAAGGCAGCATAAGCTGTGAGGCGCAGAGAGCTAGCCAACCTAGATATTAACAAGTATGCCTTATATTTATAAAAATGCAGTTATATAATGATGACTGGGTTGCGGTGCAAGTAATTGTATGTTACAAGCTGTGACAACAAAAGAGTGATGGTGCTTTAAAACAAAATGTCACAAACCTTAAACAAAAGATGGGCATGTTTAAGTTTTGGTATCAAAATTGGCATTGAGAATCGAGTATTTCCATTAGTTTAAAAAAAGGTTTGAGATTTTTGACTCATAACACAAGGCCACGCTACATGTATTCTTAACAAACCTTTTTGCGGATGTAATCCTGAGATCGCTCTCGAAGCTCCTGGTGTCCGTAAGCATCAGCAAACATATAAACTCCTATACAGTTCTGAGGGTCCAGTCGGCTGATCATAAACTGAGCACACTGATCCTGCAGGGCTGGGATCTGGAATATGCTGGCTGCAGTGAACAGGGCCTGGACGTTGGACTCAGACAGTGTGACCCTGGAGGTGTAGGCATAGTCCAGGACCAGATGCATGGATTCTGATTCCACTCCAACAATTCGGACTTCCCGCTGACTGCTTTCTGTAAGGCCACTGGTGAACATGGACCTGTAAAATAAGGTACAACACATGTAAGCTTTTCTCCAACAGAACAACTAGTAATTGTGTCATACACAACATTAGACACAGTACCTAAAGTATGGGCTGATTGCTGCAAGAACATTTCGATGACATGAGAAAGTCTTGCCATGGTCCACTTCTACAACAATGTCTGTGAGCTGTGCTTCATCGTACAAGGCTTTAAGTTGCTGAAGGATGTTACACGCATGGATAGCATCTACCCCATTGTAGTTGGTGCTCGGTGGTGTTCCATTTTGTACTTGTAACAGCTTCCCTACCTCTGAAAACAAAGACAGGAGAACAATGGTTAAAGACGACACATTCAGATGAACCTCACATGAAATATAAAGAAATAAGGTATTTTCACACATTAAAGAACCATGAACTAAGTCTCCACCCCCCACATTATTTTTGCATTCACGCAGCAGCAGTTGTGGAATGTGGTTCTTCTAAAGGGAGTTAAAGTGCTTATGACAAGATTTTTCAGTAGAATATAGTAATTATAATTATATTAAAAGTTTGCCAAATGTTATGCTTGTTTTCATCCAATTTGGCTAGTTTGATGAGAATTATAACTGTCTTTTCAACAGCAAATATGACATACAGGTAATTTCATTACTAATACCTAGCAACCATATTGTTTACAAATCAACTTTAATTTTGCTAATTTCTTTAAGCTCATAGGAAACGTCTATAAATTGTCTTTGTATTTTGGTGCTTTTTGATGACATATGTGGAGGGATTCATTTTTAGAACTCAAATTATATACTGTAATTTTCAACTTTTTTGTCAAGTTACAATGAACTTACTGTTCATTTAACAGCAGACTTTGAGTTTTAAAAAATAGTTGCAAAACTTTCCTTAATTGAATGTTTTAACACATGGAGTCAGATTTATTTTAATAAATGCTTATAAATGAGATAAACATCACCCCTGTGAGCGCTTAACCTCAATTACAAAATAGAAATTGTATTAAAATACAATTTAGGGTAAACTAAGACTAAGTAAACACTGTAATGAGCATAAAAGCATGCTGAATCTTCTGAATTTTTATTATAAAATAATGTTAACAACAACAAAAAAATCAATTGAGTGTTTCTCAGTGATGGTTAAGAGAGAAAGAAAGCAGAAAACACAGCCAAACTAAATATAAAGTGATCTCATGCTTGGAGCGATATAAACAGGTCACATTGCCTTCTCTTGAGAACATTTTTACATGTTTCTTACAGCTGAATTGCAACATAAATCCATGATAACATGGTTCCGGCTGCAACATTATTCAAGTTTAAAAACTTAAAACTTCTATCAAATCAAATGTCGCAAATACACTCAAAAAGTGCTGTGTCATATTATATGCAATAATTAATTACATTGTCCATCAATTATTTAGTTTTTAATTATAAGTTTCTTTAATTGTTATGACCAAACTAAGCATAAAAAAAAACATAAAAACAGTACAAAACACTATCCATTGGAAACAAACAATAAGACAAGAATGTCATCATGATGATCAACTTTTAGCACTTCATAAGACCTTGCATATGCTGTGACCACAAACATGATTTTACATTTATCAATCCAGCTGCAAATAATAGTAACATGTCCACCAACTTCCTGTTTGAAACAACAAAACTGAGAAATCCCGCCTCTTCAAAGTGGCATTTCACCAAGCACAAGGGTGTATCTTACTTTTTCTATGTTATTTTATTTAAATAAATAATCTTTTTAGAGATTTAATTTCTTAGTTTTTTCGTTTTGCAAGCACAAAAGTAATGGTGGCAGGTTAAAACTACTTCTTCAGAACGTTTAAGTGTCAAATGCAGAACAATATAACAATAAGTTCAGATATGAATCAGAAATCAATCAAAATACATTTATTAAGCTGTGTGACCACTGCTATGAAATGGCTAAACCCCTAAAAAAGTATATGTTTACTAAATAAGTCCCCTTTAATGTTCATTGAGGCGCAAACAATCTCATTTGGCAACATGTCAGACAAAGCAGATATTCAAGTTTTACTTCTAAAAGCAGCACAGACATTTACTAGAATTGCACAAATTGTAGGCTGTTTAAAATATTTTATAAAAATGTATGGAATTCTATAATCCATACAAATACAAAGCGTCAAATGTGACAAGACCCTACACAACAAGTGATAAGAAAAAAAAAAAACTGTCTGTCGCCAGGTGGTAGCTGCTACTAGCCTGCTAATACTGATTGTTCCAACTCGGTTTTCCAAGTCAATGTGAAATTCAGATTTTGAACCAAACACGACGTCGTTACAGCCTATATAATCCCACACAACTGGTTATTAGTTGCCTGGCATTTATTGTCGAAGAAATGAAGCGGATCCCGTTTTAAAAGCAGCTCCTTTTAGAGCTTAACTTTTAGCAGAGAGCTAGGCAAAGAGCTAAGCTAGCAAGAGATCTTATCCACTCTGTAATGCGACTTTAAAAATACTTTTATGCTGTAGTGATCAGAGAACGTGCACACAAAACTTGCATTATACATTGAAATCACAAAATAAGTGACTGCAAGCTAATGTCAAGTAATTTTAATTCACGCACGGTCTATCAAAGAAATGTTTACACAATCAGCTGTGCACTAGAAGCTAAGGCTAACCGGTGTAAAGTTAGCCAAGGAGCTAACGCTAGCTGCTTAAATGGCTAACAACAATTTAAGAAGTCGTTTAGAGCTTGACTCGGTTTAGAAATAAACGAATGTGTCTTGATTGACCTACTGTCACACATAGCATTATACAAACAACAAAAAACTACAGCGTAATGCAGATATTAAGTCAACCGGGTGTAGAAAACAATGATTTTAGCTAACCTCCACTGGCAGCCATTCTCTCCAGTCTGTCTTGGGGCAGACCGAGAAACGTCAGTGAAAGCAGAGGAGCCCCCGGAAACAAGGAAGAGCCAATCAGCAGCGCCGCTCAGGAATAACAGCCAATCAAAAGCTTACGTCTGAAGAGCAGAAAAAGAGGCTATGGACTCGAAAGTAAATTAATACTTGCCTAAAATGAATTTTCAGCAGAAGTACTGAGCATAGAGCTACGCTGCAGCAGGTAATCGCGGTTTCACCATTCCTCTTGATTGTAGATCCGCTCATTTCAGTCATTTGTAGAAGATGCAATGTTTCTCATTAACTGAGGAAACTATGGTGTGCCCCCCATAGTCTAAACAACCTGCACTAGATATTGGTAGAACTATTAATTCCAATTTCATTGTAATAACTTTTTTAAGGTAACTAACCTGGTTTAAAATAGCAAGAGAACAAAATGTTCTCTCACTGTTACTAGCCTATATGACAACAGTCAGATGTAGTGGGTCATAATAGGTTGTGTTCACGTGACGTCAAAACATTCTATAGGCTTTTTTGTTTGTTTGTTTGTTTGTTTGTTTATTAAAGTTTAATGACCCTGCTCCTAACCTTTTGGCCACACTGTGTTTGTTTACTGATTAAAAAAAGAAGTGCATTATCAACTATCAGCAAATTATCACAAATACTCCTGTTACTGACTGTAATTAGATTTTGGAGTAATTGTACATTATTGGAGCACAATTCAAACCTTGTATTTTTTAAATAGTTACATTTAAAACCACAATAAATAAATCTACAGCACAAGTTCTATGCACAGCTCAGCTGTCTCATTCTATAAACCCACTTCTCCAGCGATTGATCAGAGTGCAAATTTGCAGAATTTCATGTTTAAAGCGGCTTAGTTCAGTTTCAAATGTAAAACTAACAACGTTTTGCATACAAACTGATACATTGTACTAAAACCTTAATTATCAAGTCACATTGTGGTGGAAGACACAAGATGCAGGCAAGTGAAGTTTATTTCTCTGTGCGAACGAACTAAGTGGCATAACAAACAACATAGGCAACATAGTCAATGTGCACACAGAACTGAGAACTTGATATCGGGTATGTAGTCTAACTCTGGTTTGGATATGGGACTCGTGCGGGTCCCTGAGAACTTGTTTAAAACTAAGGTAGGCTACCAGTTTTCACCTTGGAGCAGTGCGGGCGCAAGTTTAACATTTGTTGTACACTGACTGCAAGGCGGATACGGTTTGAGACACGTGCGAGATACACTAGCTCCAGTCCACTGCTGTCCATAGGCTAATTGTTCAAAGCCGCGCAGATTCACATGGATGACCCGAAAGCTGCATCAGACCGCTGCGGTCTCCAGAAAAAGTTGACTTCTTAGATCTTCTTGGATTATTTCTGTACACTTGCACTGCTCTTGCACCTGTGCCTGCACTGCTTCAAAGTCTGTGACATAATGGTAATTCAAGCACATTCTAACTCCTACAGAACCTGTACAAATCCCAACCCACACTTGACTCGCACTCATTATAGAGGGATTTTTGGTAGACGTCACTTTCTGCCCTACTGCGCATGCTTTATGCAGAAAGAGCCGTTCTCCATCTGCTTAGTTGTCAAAACTTTTTTTGAAAAAAAACTATGAAATGGAATGAGAGCTAGCTGTTTTGATCATGTATGAACCGGTATGATGACAGACATCTGTCTGCTGAAGCTCAAGACAGCGTTTTTTGACTTGTTTCCACTGTTTGTGTCTATGAGCGGGTGCGGCGCATTGCCTGTGTTATATGTGGATTCTTGCTGGAATTTGCTGGAATTTGGAATTGGCTTTGGACAAATACAGACTGCAGTGGACTGGAGTTGTTGTAACTGGCAGTTTGCAAATGTCCCCAGTCAAATCTGCCTCGCAGTCTGTGAACACAGGTGTGAGTCCATCAACAAGATTTCAACATCTATCCCCATCCAGCTTATAGGTATGGTACCCCCTCATATGTTTATTAAGTCCAGCTGCATAGTCTCCCCGACAATGTTTGAGAGCATCGCATCTCACAAGCAGTGAGACAATGTGACAGTGTGACAATGGCATAGTCCCACCAGCAAACTGCTCATCCAGGGCAGTAACAACAAAGCAGCACCTGGAGTTGTCTGTGTGCAGACTGCGTCACTGTATAGCTCCAGAGGATTCCCAGTGGGAGCCGCCGCCAGCAGTTTGTCTAAAACGCTCTATGTCAGGGCTACATGTGGCAAACAAAACCGGGCTACAGGCCTTCTGTTAACAAGTCCCAGAGGATCATTTAAAATGTATTTTATTTTATAGTCTATCACTACTTCCTTGTTGCCTGAGATCCATGAGCCCATGTTCCAGCAAATTGCAAAGAGTAGGTCTGGTCACCACGCTCCTCGTGTATCTCAAATACACGAGGGTCATACAAAGCGGGCAATAAGATAAGTTTACTTGCGTGACACACATGAAATGAACTGATTGGTTGTCTGTCATTTAGACCAAAATCTAACTTCACTCACCTCATAATAAAATCGTTTTTTGCTTCTCTCATTGACTGTGCAGAAATCTGCAATGTTTTTCAATTCCACATGACATTTTTTCCACATTTATTTTCTTTTTTTGTTGTAGTAAACAGCCATGTTGGTTTTCATACGGGAAACGATGCCTGACCCTGATTGATTTACTCTCACTGAAATTCTAAAGAGGGATACTGTGGCCAGAAACACAATTTATGTGCACAACAACATGTTTGTTTTGCTTTCACTTACACTTTTTAGCAGCAGTAGTCTACTACTTAAAATTGTAACAGAGTTTGTCATTACCCCTGTAACTCTAATTTGACCTTTTCCACCAGTGTTTAGTAGACCCTGTACTCACAGACAGGTCTTCTGCTCTCATGTCATTCTGAGCTCCCTAATGAGTCACAAGACACAAATAAGAAGAACAATCTTAGTCTAAACTGTCTTAACTGTCTTCTGACATTTGGCACAGACTTGAGCATGTATGCACCTGCAAACATGAAGCCTGTCTGAAGTGACGATAAGAAAGGACCTCATTTTTGACAGAAACGTTATCTAACTGAAGATTTTGAACCAAATTCTTCTTTTATATTGAACCGTTTTATCATGCTTTTACCATTAGGACACAAATGTATTTATAAAATGCACTTTGTGTGTGTAAATGTATTTTCATTAGATGACACAAATGAGAAACAGGGCAGGGGTGTAATTGCAGTTTAAATGTGTGTTTTTGACAAAGATGAAGGCAATTGAGTGCATCTGGAGACCTGTAGAGAGACTGCAGATGTTGTGAAGAGCCATGAGCGCCACACCGTCTGTCACTCCTGAGGAGGCAGAGAGGATGGGAGCGCATAGACATGAGGAGAGGAGGTGCCTGTAAATATATCACGGGCAGAGTCAAAAACAAGGTTTTTATAATACAAATTTAACTACAGCAGATCACAGATCAAACGATTAATACATTTTCACTTTATTCCAGTTACTCCTATGCAGGATAGTGTAATGCCACAGCTTTTGAAAAGATGACACTGTATGAGCACACAATGTCTGCAAAAACAGATACATCTGTGCCTCACATTTGTTCTGATGCATTTGTTTTATTGGCTGCTATTAGTGAAAGAACACATATAGTCCAGTTTAACTTTAGCTTATAACCTCTTTTCCAGCTGAATACTTGGGTCACAGTCACAGAGCAGTGCTTCGTCTCGGTGAGAGGAGGTGAGGGAGGGCTCATGTGGGACACACAGCAGGGAAGGGTCTTGGATGAAAGAACTTCCTGGTGTGTGCTGTTATGCACAGTGCCCATGCTCTGTCTGTCATCAATATTGAGTCGGTGGCGCACAGAGATCTATCACCAAATCCGATTCCACACACAGAATTCCAGGGTCCCAACAGAGTGGCCTGGGATGGGCTATTCCCCTCTCTCCGCTTTCCTCTCACATTATCCCAGGCCCCAGGAGAGTATTCTCCATCATGTCAGTGTAATGTAGCACACAGAGGCAATCATGCTGCTCCTCTGGCCTCAGGGCCGAGGAGAAATGCAACTTTAGCACTTAATCATCTCAGCCATTGAGCCTGTAGAGAGGATTCTACTGTATGAGTGCAGATCCCTGACGGTGGCTTGCTGCTGGTGTGGCTCTTCAGTTCAGGCTTCTGCTCTTTCCATTTGGAGATCAGTGAATATGCTGCTGTAGAATGACTGCTTATACATCAGCTCAGCTCATGTGGAAAGAAACTCAGTTGGATGCAGTGATACCTGCTGACACCAGCTGAAATATTTGGATTCATGAATGCTGGGCTCACTCCAAGGCAATCACAGCCATTCTAGTGTGATCAGTGTGGAGCAACACTATGCATCCCAAAGCAGTCTTTTTAATGCTGACGTATGAGTCCTGCTCTTATTACAGCTTCATGTTTTGGTTTTTATGAAATTTAGTCCCACAGATATAATAACATGAGTGCTGGATATCTCTTTAATATACTTGAATATTGGTGAGGGTTTGAAAACACATCATTTTATTTGTTCTCTTTTTATCAGCAACTCTGGACTGAACCAGTTTTGAGTAATCTGCACCTTTGCCCCTCCAACCACCACAGAAGCTCAACCCTGCCTCTGTATGTGTCAATCTTTTAATACAAGTTTTTATCATTTTTTATGTTGACTGTTCAAAAACCAGTAATTTCATGCATTTATGTGTTTATTTTGCAGCGCAATATACACATAATGCTAAAAGGTAAAGTTGCTTGTACCAGATTATAGATAGGTATTCAGTTATATTTAGCAGTGGACCAGATTTGTCAGAGGGCTGTCTGAGGGCCGGACTACAGAACTGACCTGTATTTTACACCCATTATACAAAAACAGCTCAAAATGATACTATTTACTAGAAATCTAATATTTCCATCAAGATAAATGAAGCAATATAATATTAAAAACAACCAGACAAAAAAGAGGAACACTTCATTAACAGACTCTGGGGTCACACGTTTCAACCCATTTACATTTCTGTTCATGAATTGGATGTTTTTAATTTTGTGTGACATGGAAATTGTTTGTTGTGCGAATTAAAACAAAATTAAATTTAACAATTATAAATATTTTTTCCAAAAAAGCTAATTTCTCATTAGTGGTGGGGTAGCTAACTTTTTTAGTTTAAATTGTAAACTTTGTGCTTTTTACTAAAAAGTATATATAAATACAGCACTTTGTGAAAAAATGAGACCTCTGATACTGTCTGAACTGAATGATAAGAATTTTAGTTCTAATCAGGAGCGAATGCGCACTCTGATTGGAGCTTGGGGCGGTCACTCCAGTTTTACTTTGTTGTTTGTAAAAAGGCAAAATGCAACTGAAATGAATACATGCCGATATTAACCATGTGTCGAAGGATTTATGAGAGGAAGTAGTCAAATTTAAAACCTAAATTGTGTTTGCAGTGTGAAAATCAGCTACCCTACCTTTACAGTAAATGGCATCTCTAATGCATATTATACGACTTAAAAACTATAAGCAAACACAGCCTGCTTCATGATCTGTGAAGTGGGACCCAAACATACATCTCAGTTGGTCGAATTTGGCCCCCGGGCCGCCTTTTGAATAGCCCAGTTATAGATTATACTGCAAGAGTTATGCATGACATAACTCTTAAACTGAAAGATTGTCAACATTTACAATTAAAAACATGTAATCTATAATAATTTTAGCTGACTTTATGTCTGCTAATGAACAGAACCCACTGCCCCCAATGTTGGAGCTTGGATTTCTATGTTTTTTTTTTTTTTTTTGTTTTTTGCTGTAAACACACATAAAAAATTGTAATTAACAGAAACAAAAATATGGATTGATTAGCTAAAAATGCATGAAAACAAACAGAATTAATAATGTTTTTTTTTTTTTTTTTGAGAAACCAAACAATGTAAGTAAATCAAACTCATTAGGAGTCGTCTGTATGGGAAGCTCATTAAGTGTCTGACAACTGCAGTAATCTGTCCACGTTTTACAAGACTGTGAAATCTACATTTATCCATTGTTGTTTCCGTGAACTTTCTTGCTACACAAAGCACATTTAACACTCCTGGCACACACACAAACTGGACGTGTGCCATCCGCCTCTCCAGAATACTAATGAGAGTGCTTACACAGAGTCAACCACGCTGACCTGAGGTGGGCCGGAGGGGGGGAGCGAGTGGGAGTGGAGAAACACACCAGACTCTGACCTTTGACCCCATCTGACCCATGCACTCTGATCTATCGGCGGTCGGCATTCATCTCATTTTCATCTCATCCTAGGTCGCACATTAGAGTAAACATCGTTAAAGCTGGGGCACAACACAGAAGTAGAACATTTAATGATTCCAACACTTCAGCACAGTTATCTACAGTACATGCATCAAGTTTTGGTTGCCCTGCATTAAAAACTACTTCATACAGACAGCAAAGTGAAACTGGACTGGAACAACAGCACAGCCATTCAGAGACAAATAGTTTACAGGGGACTGTCACAATAAGCATTAGTCGTGAGCAGCTGACTTTACTCACACATAACACATGCTTTCATAAAGGGCCCAATCCTGTTTCAACATTATTTTCTCATCAAAACAAGTTTTTTAAGTCAATAACTCCACACTTGCTTTGAGCAGTTCTGCAGCATTAGCATTCAGACACAATCACTTTGTTTTCTTCATAGACATATAATTAGTAGACGCACAATCCGACTAACCCTAACACTTAGCATCTGAGCTAGTCCGTCCGCTAAGATTTAAACTAGTCGGAGCGTTCTACTGTATTTTCCTATAGCCATTAGCATTTGCCCGCAAAAAACGCAAGTTATGAAAGATCCAGAGCGTGTCAGCTAGTTCAAACCTACCGACCACATTTAGCAAAGGTCAGAGCCTTGTTACAAATTGTTGTTGAGTTTTTTTTTTCATTGTAGATAAAAATTGTTTATAAAACTGCTAACGGCTAGTTAGCAGTTCTCTAGTGACCACCAAGCGTCCGCTTTTACATGTTACTAGTGAGAAAAGCAGACAAATTACATAACACCGAACAAAGTTACAGCTTTACTTATCTGTGGAGGCGCGTCTGTCTCATCGATGAGTGATGGAGCATTTCCATGCCCTTACAAAAGTAGTATACTTGTAGTATATAAAATAGTATACTTCAGTGCACTGAAGTGTACTTTTAATAAGTATACTTCAGTGCACTGAAGTGTACTTTTCAAGTATACTTCTAGTATACTAGATTATATAAACTATCAGTTTACTAAAGTATACTACTTTATACTAATTGACCCATTTTTTAGTTTATAAAAGTATACTCAAAGTATACTTAAAGTGTACTTTTTGCTTAGTTTTTCAAGTTTATGAAAGTACACTGAAAGTGCACTTAAAGTGTACATTGGAGTATACTTCTAATAGACAAATAAATTCTTGAATAAGTATGCTTTAAGTTTACTACAAGTAAACTACTTTAAAGTTTATAACAGTATACTTGTAGCAAAGTGTACTCTGCATGAATCTGTGAGAAACTGGTCAACAGCCTTGTACTTTAGAGTGACATATTTTTAAAAATCAAAATTAGGTTCACATTTTTATATTACATTTATTTCACTTAGGCCAAATTAATACTAAGTGTTACAATAGATTGTCCATAAATCAGATGAGAATGTATTAATATAGTTCATCTTCACATGGCTGTAGAAAAGTCCATTCAGGTCAAAGTTCTTAACATTTTTTGTGTCCATTCTGTACATGGCACAGATCCACATAGTCCGACAATGACTGTTGAAAGATTTATTGCAGTGTGAAAATCACCTATCCCACCTTTAAATAAATCTCACTTGACAAGCAGGTAGTGGCCATACCTGCTTGTCAAAGCTGATCCGTCAGATCTCAGAACTAAGCAAGAAAGGCCTGGTTAGTACTTGGATGGGAGACCGTTAGAACACCAGGTGCACAGCGGGATGGCAGAGTAGATTGTCATTGTGTCCTTGGGCAAGACACTTAACCACACTGCATCAGTGTCTGCATACACTGGGTGAGTGGATGCTAGATTGTAAGCGTTTGAGTGCCTGGAAGGTAGAAAAGTGCTATATAAATAGACCATTTTACCTGAATTCTAGATAAAACAAAGTTCCGTACTGATAAGTAGATTAAAAACCGGGGCACTCATAGTAGATAAAAGTCCTTAATTCAGAGGACTCAACTTATTCGACCTGAGTTGGTCTTCACCAGGAAGTGCTAAAATTACATAGCAATAGGTGTCCTTAAACAGGGTCATGTCATGTGACGTTACAGGACCAGAGCATATACATAAAAAAAAAAAAAAAAAATGGAAATACAGTAGCAATGACAAGAGGAATAATAACAACGTATTTGAGGCCCCAATGCTGACAAAATGTAAGCAAAATTATCACATAATCATAGAACAGTGCACACCCAACGTCTATAAAAATGCATTTTTTGGCATTCAGGCATAAAACACTTTAAAATTTGGATATAGGTATATGCTCTTGTTCCGTGTCTCGTATGTATATATACAAGTATATATATATATATATATAATATATATATATTATATATATATATATTATATATATATATATATATATTTTTATTTTATTTTTTTTCTATAGGCAACAAGTTTGTTTTCGTGTAAGAAACAGCATGTCCCTGATTGGCTAATTCATCCGTCAATCCAGAAAATTACAGAAATATATTGTCTTGCTCCATGTATATAATGTAACAGTAACACGCATGTTTTACTCAACAGTTGACATTTTTGAGGAATCACAAGCAAATACAAACAAATGAGCTGGGATAGGTGGTAGGTAAAAACAGTGATTTTCTGAGGACTCAAACATCAGATTCAGGACAATGCAAGATTACTCAACATGCATGAATCTGTCCTCATAAACTAATAATGAGAGAACCCTGTTTTTCTGTTGGAATTTTGTTCATTGAAAGCAGAATGTTTGACCAAAATGAGCTATTTGAAAAAACATTGAATACAGTATTATCTCAATGGAAGAGCAACAGTGCCACCTAGCGTCTCTAAACAGGAATTCTGGCTGTGCAGTATTTATTATAACTGGATAAGATGTTATTGCTTAAGTAATGCAGAAGATTTTACTTGTTTCAAGGTGTTTCTGACTGGTTATAGGAAAACTTGGCTTAAAATAAGAACAAAGATTTGCCAATGAGATAAGAACAGTTTTCTTCTCTTATAATTTGTCTCGAAAAATAAAGTAATGTCAACTTAAAATCAATTTGAAACTGTTTGAAACGAGAAAAATGATGTAGATCCCTGCAATAAATAAAGCTTCGTCAACATGCTTGGAATGACGGTTCAAATCCCAGAATCAAGCAACTTTAACTTGTCTTGAAATTCACTTTTTACAGTGCAGTTAGAAGAAACAGAACCTAATTTGCCTTAGTTGATCAGACAGTCAAATTAGTCATGTGCTCCGGTCTTTGCACTGGCTTCCAGTGGCTCAGAGGATAAACTTTAAAACAGATCTGCTTGTGTTCAAGTCTTTCATGGCCTAGCAGCAAAGTACATCTCTGACATGAACCATCTCGCACTCTGAGAACTTCAGGAACCTTCCTCCGGCTAGGCCCACAGTCAGGACTAAACATGGACCAGAGTCAGGACTAAACATGGACCAGAGTCAGGACTAAACATGGACCAGAGTCAGGACTAAACATGGACCACAGTCAGGACTAAACATGGACCAGAGTCAGGACTAAACATGAACCAAAGTCAGGACATGGGGAATAACCGTTTCAGTTTTATGCAGCTCAAATATGGAAGATGTAAGACAGGCCTCCACTGTGACAATGTTTACTGTAAATCTAGGATCAAAACATTTTTGTTTATCTTTGCATATGACTGACAAAGCTTTATCCGCACTCTTTTTAAAGTAAATTTTATGATGATTAGTTATTATTTAATTTGCAGTAGCCTATCTTTTCCTGTATTGTAAAGCACTTTGAATTGCTTTGTGTATGAATTGTGCTATACAAATAAATGTACCTTGCCTTGGTTGTTGTTGTTGTTGTTGTTGTTTTCATTACTATTACTTGGTTAAATTTTCCATTTGGTGTCTTTATTTTTTTAGTTTTAAAGCTATTAAAAATCTTAAGTTATTAAATTTCACTTCAGGCTCCCACCTGTAAGAAAAAACTAAAGTTATTCTCTCCCTTTTCGTCTCACTTAGTTGCCATAAGAATGTTGTATGAGAGGTGTGTGGGCTTCTCTGACTGACAGTCCGTCCCCTCCTCACATAGCCTCACTTACTGATGCTGTATTGAGATTTATTCCACAGGCTCTTCACACATTTGCATGGACCGCTCCTCCGCTCGCTCTTCGCCGAATGATAACTATGTTCTGCTTTGTGGCCGAACTCCCAGAGCTCGATGGCATTTCGTTTCTCCAGGCTAATTCAGTGAAGAGAAGAGTTTATGGAGTTTGCATGTGAGATTACACAAGAAGGCGATGTCATATTAGAATTACACATTGTATAACATTATCACGAGGCAGGATTTTGAATAGCTTAGATTTAGACAAAGGGAAACATCTGCATTAATGTGTTTATGATAGGTCCATTCATTCATTTTCTTCCACGTTATCCGAGTTGGGAAGGCAGCAGTCTGAGGCGTTCTCAAGCCAGTCTAGAGACATAGTTGGTCCAACGTGTCCCAGGGTCTTTCTTTAGGCCCCCTCCCGCAACATGCCCGAAGCACCACCTCAGCTGGCTTGGGCATCTGTGAAGAAGCAGCGCCTTACCCCGAGTTCCTTTTGGCTATTACCCAAAGCTCATGACCATAGATGAGGGTTGGAACGATTAACCAGTAAATCCAGAGCTTTGCCTTTTGACTCATATGTCTTCTTCAGATAAAAAACTGCATAAACTCGTCCACACGAATCAGTGAACCAGCCTGAAGCCGTGTAATGCCTGTAACTGACCAGACTGCGGTGCTGTGACACTGACACAGAAAGTCACAAAACTAGAGGAAGACTTGACACTGAGCATGCATAGAAAAGTTGCTGGATGTAAAAAAATCTTAGCAGTTTTTTTAAACTGAGCAAACATTCTGAATGAACAACGTGTAGAAGAGACACAAAGTGGATATGCCTTTGAGATTGTAGTGAATTTATTTAATTTGTGCGTGTCTTGTGTGGTTTACGGTAGAGATGGCAGATTTTTGTAGCGAACATCATATATAAAGGTTAGTACATTCCCCTCCACAGACCTCTTGCCACAGATCAGAATCACCTCTTCGACCACATCGGAAACCCATTTATCGTCACCTCTGACACGTGGCTATGCTAGCTATGTGTAATTTATACATTACACTCCAAAGAAGGTAAGGTTAGGTAATGGGTAAGTTTACAGATTTGTTAGAAGTTGTGAGTTGCCTAATTTGGACGTCCTGTCTGTACAAAGAGCTTTTCTCCGGCCTGCAGCGAGTGGTGGGCTGCCAGAAGCCTCCTGTACATTCTGCAGATGAGACAAGGAGTCTGGGGCAGTAAAGTCATCAAGTGCGGATATTGCAGATAACTGCAGAAACGCTAATCCACTTGTGACGTGAGGGTGTAACTTTTAAAATAATTTTTACAGTGTAATAGGTTCGCAACAACGCCACCCGAGGAGATGGCTCGGGACAGACAACCACTTTAATTTTTACTTTAAGGCCGCGCAAGTCGTTAGGCTAGTGAGAAAGGAGACGTGAAACTGTAAATACAAAATACAAAAGTAATTTTATTTTGTCACAATTAATTGAAGATACTAATTAAAATCACTATAGGCCTATAGGAGTGAATGGCAAAAGGTTAAATAGCATTTAAAACAACTGTTGGCAAGGACAGATTAACAAAAGCTGAAAAAACAAAAGTTAACACAATTTATGAATAATGCAAAAAAAGTAAAGCATGCAAATAATAACTGCAACAAAATAAACAAGCCAAGCAAATTGCAAACAAAATAAACAAGCAAACAAACCATGCAATGCAAAATAATTAAAGCAAGCAAATGAAACTTAAGCTTAATAAGCACACAAATAATTAAATGTAACTCACCAACTTAATAGAATTAACCTAAATGTAAAACAAAAAGGGAAAATAATGAACAGCTAATATTAATTTGTTTTTGTGCCAACTCTACAGTAATTTAATTGTCCATTTCTGCACAAGACATGAGAGCACTAATTTACCGGAGCGCACCTGAACGCCCCACAGCCAGAGCGTGCTCGGAGAGGTGCCAGCAGGCCTCGCTGCTGTGCCACGGGCACGCGCGCAGAAAGTTCGAAGATATGTGCTCGTTTGTTCGTTTCTTTATTTAGACAATCAGTGGACAAAACAACGAATCCCTTGCTGGGATGGCGGCCCGTTTCTGGTCCGCGCTGGAAGCTCGTGCCTGCAATGGAGACACGAGTCTTAGTAAATTGGATGAGATAACTACAAGCGTTTGGATCTTACCTGCCGGTGAAAGGCACGCGCTCACGGCCAGCAGGAGGAGGGGAAGCGCCGGTGGATTGCGGCTTGTTCCTGCTGCAACTCAGGATCTAAGACGAATATTTAGTGGTCAGCTTTGGCACGGAGCCAAGAATGGAAGGCAGGACAACAAGCACTTACCCAAGTAGGAGTCCCGAACTCACGGCGCGAGCCGAACCGCTGCGCCCAGGCACTCAGACGTGCTCCAAAGAGAGAAGCCAGCGGTCGCCCAACGCTGCAACCACCGCACCAAGGAGAAACGTATGTTCGCGCGCGCAGGACACGCAAGGCTTATGGGACATGCTCAGTGCCACCCCAATCACCTCTCAGGTAAGGTGCACACCGCATGCCCACAAACAGCAATGTTTCGGCTCACTCACATCACAGCAGCGTGGTTTTGAGGCACAATCAAATTTTAGCAGAGCGGGCTAACATGGGCTGTTAGCGCCCCAGCTTACACATTTTAGCTTTAACATCAATGCATTTGTTCATATCAAAATTGAGTTTGACATTTTAGAACAACACCAATGTGAAATAAAAACACAACGTAAAGAAAACACTGGAGTGGAAAAGCTGCTGGACCATTACTCCAGTAGTAAATCCATGCATCTCCTCACACTCTTCACACATCTCCAGCCTTGATCAGCCCGTCTCTCTCTCATTACCTTTCCCCATCTCGCCTCACTAACGCTCCTCAACACTAACCGCTCCCGACACCAGGAGATGAAAAAGAAATTCTGATATCAAGCACCTACACAAAGGAGGCCTGACCTTTCATCAGCGTGATGTTTGATGACGTGACATTTGCATCATAAGAGCACACAGAAACTGCAGCTCGGGCTAACCGCCAAGGTCAAGGGCCTATTAGAAAGGAACAAGCCCTCGAATGCGGCGCTGGGCCCTCCGCAGTGTTTGATGTCCACATTCAGCCCCGAGAACAGAGCAGGGACAGTCGGAGAATTCATTAAGAGTTGGTTTATTTTAACAAGCGAGAAAAGGTATTACTCCAGGCTGTGTTAAATGATCATGACCATAGCTGTGTGTGAGAAGCTTCGGTCTGATGTAGAAAAGAGAAACGAGTTAGCAATGTTATTTCATTAACGTAAAAAAGATACAGAAAAAGACTATTTAGATTTATCCAATGCAAAGATAACCTACATACAGACTGCTACATTGAAAGATGATATGACTCAATAAAATGTCAGGAATTTGTGCAAAAGTTTTCTTACATTATGAATTTGGTCTAAAAAAAATTCAAAAACACAAATCCAACTTCGAAAACATGCACACAATTACAACAACACTAATCCAAATTCAAAAACACAAATGCAAATATAAAGATGTGTGCAAATTCAAAAACACAAATTCAATTTCAAAAACATGCATGTAATTCAAAAACACCAGCCCAAATTCAAAAACATGCGTGTAAATTCAAAACCACAAATCAAAATTCAAAGACTTGCATGTAAATTTAAAAGCACAATTCCAAATACAAAGGCTTGCATGCAAATATAAAAAGACAAATGTAATTTAAAAAACTCAAATTCAAAAACACAAATCCAACTTCAAAAACATGCATGTAAATTCAAATTCCAAGTACAAAGGCATATATTCAAATTCAAAAACGCAAATCCGAATTTAAAAACGTGCAAAAATTCAAAAACACAAATTCAAAATCATGCACATAATTTCAAAAACACAAATCCGAATTCAAAAACATGCATGCAAATTTAAAAAACAAATCGAAATACAGTGGGATATATGCAAATTCCAAATAATCGTTTCATACATATGCAAATATAATCCAAAACACGCACATAAAAAAACACGCACCCAAATAAAAAGAAAAAAACACGCATGCACATTTAAATATATAATTCCAAAATAATGGCAGGCATTTTTTATATATTTTGAACAAAGGCTATATGACGTCACAGCATTAAAATGTAAGCAGTGAACGATGAAAATACGTGATAGAAATTCTGGCATTTCCACTGTCGCAGCAACAGTTTGACAACAAATATGAACCACAACTCTGTTCAATATTGAGTTTGTATCTGGCATGTGAAAAGAGAAAATTGAGTAAACAGTGGTAGCGAAG
Source organism: Mugilogobius chulae (assembly GCA_038363315.1). Taxonomy (NCBI): domain Eukaryota; kingdom Metazoa; phylum Chordata; class Actinopteri; order Gobiiformes; family Gobiidae; genus Mugilogobius; species Mugilogobius chulae. Next base: position 42,317,555 of record CM076402.1, on the reverse strand, counting down.
CAGAAAAACAACAGGAACACTGAGGCTTCTCTTACAGTTTTGACTGACACAAACTTTGGACCAGACATTGTTGATCTGATTACATTTCTAATGCTGAAATTACATGTTTTTGAGACTTTTTAATGAGTTATTTATTGTACACCATAAAAATGCCCTAAATTTTCAAACGCCATTAGCAAACAAGCTAGCTAAAGTCTGTCCTCGTGACAACAGAAGACACTTTAAATTATTATTTTTTTTTTTTCAACTTTTTTCAACTGTTTTGATAAAATGTTGCTAATGTTGTCAGAATGTTAAGGAGCTTTTTTCAATTAATTGCGTGTGTGTTTTTGAGTTTGTCTGCATGTTTTCTGAATTTGCATTTGTGTTTTTTTTATATTTCTGTGGATGTTTTGTCTTTCAGGAACACTATAAAATAGGACAGACATATCCAAACATTACAGATACGTAAAAATTGTACAATGCAGCTGATATCTGAGGTTGAGGATGGAGGACGAGTGATTAAGTTCACCTCACCGGATAATGCCAGACTGGAACTAAAAAAGAAGTATCCGTCCATAAAGTAACTTTGAAACGGCCCTTGGTAAGAGCAACTCAGACTTTAATTTCCACTTGTTCTTCATAATATAACTATTTCTGACTTTAAATGAGAAGTGGAATAAATAAACAATTGCAGGGCACAAAAATGGTATGATGTACAAGTACTTATTTTTTTTTTTTTTTTTTTTTTTGCTGTGATTTTGGTGGTGCTATTTTCTTTCTTTCTTTATTATTATTATTAGCCTATTATAATTTTATTATTTTTGATTTTCTTTTAATTTTGTTTTAGTTTTGTATTATTATTTTATATTTATTTTATTTTTATTATTATTATTATTTTTTTTTTTTTTTTTTTTTTTCAGGTTTAATTATTTTTTATTATTAATATTATTGCTATTTATTTTCTGTATCTTTATATCAGCTATTATAATATTCAATAATACTCATATTAATATTCATGTTATTTGCAGTTGATTAGTCTTATTAATATTTATAATTTATTTAGCGTCTTACTTAGATTTGTCTAATTTTTATTATTATTATTTTTTATTTATTATTATTATTTTTTATTTATTTATTTATTTTTTTTTTATAACTTATATAGTTATAGTTATTTAAAGGGGATATTAACTATAAAATGAAAGCCTTGTTTCTGCGCCTGAACACAGTAGGGAGTTAAAGCTCTAAAAGATAAGTTTGGTTATTTCTGTGTATGTTTGTATGTCTGTTTGTGTGTTAGTGCTCGTGCTCTTCTCCTCTCTCCTCCTGCTAAGTTATTTCTATCTATGGTTTATAAACAATTGATTCAGTTAAGGGTTTAAAAATTATTCACATCAATATCAGGAGTATAGTTCCTAAAATCGACCAACTTAGAGTTTGGGTGGTTCAATATAAGCCTAGTGTAATCACAGTCTCTGAGACTTGGCTACACAACAATATTACAAATGATGATGTTAAAATTGATGGCTTTGTTTTGTACAGATCAGACAGAGGTTCAAGAGGAGGTGGTGTAGCCACTTATGTATCTTCAACTCTCACATCTCAGCAAGTCTTCCCAACAGTTAAGCCAGTTAATTTTGAGTGCTTATCTGTTGTCTTAAGATTTCATGATAACAAATCTTTAACTGTCACTAATATTTATAGGCCTCCTACTGCCCCCGTTGACTCTATAAATTCTATTATTGCTACCATTAATTCATTTAAAAAACAAAATGAAATGATTGTTTTGGGAGACTTTAATAGTAATTGGCTTCATCGTTCCTCCTCTAAAGAAAGAGACTTATTGAACAGTGTTAATGTCACTCAGATCATAACTGAACCCACTAGAGTAGATCAGCGCTCTTCCTCACTTCTAGACTGGATATTGGTAACACATCCTGAAAGAATTGTTTTATCTGGAGTTATGTCTGACTGTTTTAGTGACCATTCTGTTGTGTTTTGTGTCTGGAAAATGAAAATGCCAAGAGTCCCCCCCAATTATATTAAGATTAGACAAACTAAAAACATGAACACTGAATTATTTATAAATGATCTTATCAATATAAACTGGGACAGATTTCAGCTTATACCATATGTAGAGGATGCATGGAATTATTTTCATTCAGAAGTTTCTAACATTATTGATAAGCATGCTCCTCTCAAATCTATTCGTGTGAAAGGTAGGCGTTTGCCTTGGATTAACTCTGCTCTGCTTAACCTCTATAGAAAAAGAGACCATGCTTGGAAGAAGTATAACCACTCTAAAGATCCAGCTGATTGGGAATCATACAGATATCTCCGAAACTACTGTAAAACACAGACAAGGAATGCAAAATCTTACTATTATAAAGAGGGGTTTGCCCAAAATCTAAATAATCCCAAAAAGTTTTGGAGTAAACTTGATCAAATTCTTAATAATTCTAAAAGTAAAATGACAAATCATGTATGTGTTAATATTGAAGTAATTTCAGATCCTACAAAAATCTCTCAAGTGTTTAATCAGCATTTCTCTTCAATTAGTAATATTGTGAAATCTGACTATTTGTGTGGAGGGCTATCAAATGAACGGCTAACTAATCCCTCTTTCTCGTTTTCTAAAATTTTTCCTACTGATGTCTATAAGGTGCTAACAGAGCTAAACACTAACTGTAGTGCTGGTCCTGATGGCTTAGAGGCAAAATTTCTCAAAATGGCAGCGCATGTTTTAATGTTTCCATTAGCTGATCTGTTTAATTTGTCTTTAAAGACATCTACATTTCCATCAACTTGGAAGGCAGCCAGAGTCACTCCTGTTTTTAAAGGAGGAGATCCCGCTGATTTGAATAATTATCGGCCAATTTCTATTATATGCACTGTAGCTAAGTTGTTTGAAAAATTTATCTTCAATCAGGTCTATGATTATTTAAACACATTCAGTATTTTTTCTCCTTTTCAGTCTGGCTTTCGCTCTGGTTTTTCTACCACCACTGCCCTATTGAAATTTACTAATGACTTGTTCACCTCTTTTGATCAAAATCAGTATGTGGGATCTATTTTTCTTGATTTGTCCAAAGCCTTCGATCTAGTGGACCACTACTTGCTTCTTGATAAACTTTATGCAGTTGGTCTAGATGTCAATTCTATTCTGTGGTTCAATTCATACCTCCACAGTAGATCTCAATATGTTGTTTCTCATGGTATTCAGTCAGATAAGTGTATAGTTGAAAAGGTGTGCCTCAAGGGTCTACACTTGGTCCTCTTTTGTTTAGTATTTTCATTAATGATCTTCCAAATGTCATTTCAAATTGTTCTATAAATATCTATGCTGATGATACTGTTATATACAATTCTAACTCTGATCTCTCCCTTGTAAAAAATCAGTTGCAACACAATTTTAATTTAGTTCAAAACTGGCTTCATAATAATCATCTAATTTTAAATATGAAAAAGTCCTGTTGTATACTCTTTGGTACTCACCATAAACTGCGAGATTCTCCTGATCTTCAAATTAAGTTTAGAGATGGGTCCATAATGCATAAAGCTGATTCTATTAAATATCTTGGCCTTTGGCTGGACCCTGAACTCAACTTCAAACCACATATCGATTATGTCATCAAAAGAACATACGCAATATTAGGTCCTCTTTTTCGGTCCTCTAATTGTTTTACTTTAGAAGTCAGAAAAAGAATAATTGCTCAGTTAGTTTTACCTATAGTTGATTATGCTGACACAATTTATCAAAACACACATGACACATATCTTAAACCACTCAATGTTCTCTTCAACTCGCTTTGTAGATTTATTTTGAAATGTCCGTATCAAATCCACCACTGTATTTTGTTTGAAAAACTTAACTGGTTACAACCATCCAAGAGACGAGAACTACATTGGATTCTTTTAATTTTTAAATGCATTTACTTTCATTATCCACATTATCTTAAGCAATTTTTAACTCCAGTAAGTTCATCCTATTCGCTTAGAAGTACTTACAGTCTCACTTTGTCTGTTCCGTCTATCTACAAGGAAGTTGGACGTAAATCATTCCAGTACAAAGCTCCTTCTGATTGGAATAATTTACCCATATCCTTAAGATCTTTAACATCTTTTAGTCTATTTAAGTCAACTTTATTTGTTTATCTCAAAAGTTCTTGCCGATGTATTTAGCTTTGTTGTTTATATTTATTCTATTCTAGTTTATTTTATTATTTCTGTGAATGTTTACCATTTAAATATTATTAATGGTACAACAATGGTAACAATTCTATGTTTGGGAATGTCACAATATATCAGTGTTGGGTAGCAAAATGAATTGTAAGAATTAAATTGATTAAATTGATTAATTTTTCTGCATTTGCATTATGGTAGTGAGATAGCTCAGTTATAAAGTGTCCTTGTTTTGAATAAGTAACAGTTGTAACTATGTTATATGAGTATTATCTGTTGGATGATTTTCTTTCTTGCTTCTCCCAACACTGAAGTATCTTGTGATGTGAATAATAACTGCTGCATATTTTTTTTGTTTACTCTTGATACCCCTGGTAGCTGTGACCTAATGTAAAGCTTGTCTTCTGCTGGAGGTTGGAGAGGAGTGAGTGCGAGCATGTTTGTCTTGTTTGTCTTATGTCGTATTTTGTATTAGATGTACTGTACCTGTCTTTGTGCATTATAATTGTTCTTGGTTGTGGACCCCCTCGAAAATGAGATGTGACATCTCAAGGGGCATTCCATAAATAAATAAATAAATAAATAAATATCTCACTAATTTGCACTGAATCGTTGTTATTTTTCTATCTTATTCCCCTTTTTTCTGCACACATTTAGAGACTTAAATAATGTTATCCTATGTGTCACTTACCCACAGACTGAGACAGCTAAAACAGTCGCTCACACAATCCCCTTGAGTTTGAGTGGCACCACAAATACGACTGCATTTGTCATTTTCACATTTTAATAAGTTTTCCCTTCACCGAAAATAGAAGTCGTTCCTGAAGACAGACATTAATTCTGAGCGAATCAATCTGGGTCAAAGGTGAAGCGCCCGTCGGTTGGCAGACATTTTTATGCAGCTCTAATAGTCTCTCAGGATTGAAAAGTTCAAATACAATGTGGTGTGTGCCATTACATCACCTGCTTTATTTCTCCAGAGGATGACCTAAGACATTTTAAGACTGCTGTGTTTTGGATCGTAATCAATACTAGGACAATTAGCTCACCGTTGGTAACCACACTTTATAACGGCTGACATTCGAAAGATGGATTCATGAGATTAAATATACTTTCTGTCATCTGGCTTAGACAAATCAGTAGTTCTCAAAATGTCAGATCAATATTAATGTGTTGGGTTGAATTTGGAGATGACGGCTAACAAGCTAGTAAAATGTAGCGTAAATGTAAAGGTAGCCTATAGTCGCTAGCCGATGCTTCCTTTAAAATGTAAACAAGCAGAAATAATACATTTTAGATTACTCAGTTCAATCCACAAGTTTCATTCACTTACCTTATTTATTCTGAGCTTCTAAATAGTTGTATGCACTTTTTGCCAGGATGTTAATAGCAGTTATAGCCACTATGCTAACAACAACAACAACAACAGACAAACGTAGTGGATTTGGTAAACAAATGGGACATTACTAGATGTAGTCAGGACACTGAGGACTAATTCCTACCCCTAATAGATACACTAACAACATATTTCTTCCGGGGGAAATTGGTTTTAAGTCATTTTATCGTAAAAAATTGACTAGTCGCTTTTATAAGACTCAGGAAGCAACAGCAGTGACTATAGAAATAATGGTAAATCCGCCATGTTTCTTTTAGAAAAACTTCTATAGTAATAGGTTACATTAGATAGGACAATATAATAAAGCATCTGGCCTTCCAGCCGCCTCATTGGCTTGGGAGTCCGAACCAGCGGTGTTTCGGCGGTGTTAAGGCGACTATTAGTGTCCCGGCGCCGCCGAGTCTCATTCAAGCTAAACAAAGATGGCTGCTCTCGTGGATGTATGTGTTTCTGCTGCTTTTGATGCGATTTTAGTAAAAATACGGAGTCTTTTGTTTTTGAAAGAAAAGCCGTATGTGTGACGCGTACTTGTTCTATCTCACGCAGACATTAGGTGTGTTCAAGATGCGAAAATCTCTGCCTGGATTGCAGACGAGAGCAGGCGGCTGAGGCAAAGAGGAGGAGATTCAACTTGGACACTTGTTGAGCCCGAGAACTGCGAGTCAGCCTCAGATCTCACAGACTCACGGAGCTCTCGCGTTTGTTTGAAGTGTTGCACTGAATAAAACTACCTACACCGTTGTAAATGCAATTGTGTTTCCCTCGCGCATCACAAACTCACTCACACATCACCAGAGCAATGAATAAAGAGCTCATGATAAAGTTGGCACACTTTTGATTTCCTTTGTAAAAATGACTTTCAGGTCATAGGAGTTCAACACATCCATCTGGCATGAGCCAGGTTAAGACATTTTTTTTTTTTGTTAAATAATCATATTTGTAGAAGAGAGAAAGAAGAAATAGAGTAAAGGGGAAGGAGAGGGAGAGAGAACACAGAGAGAGCACTGATGTTTAGTACACACTGACGCCACCTGCTGTTGTTTTAAAACGGACACGTCAGGACTAAAACTGGCTAAAAATACAAATACAAAATACATTAAAGCATTATTAAAAATATGTTGCCGGCGAATGTGATTTATTTATTATATTATTAAAAACAGAAATTTTCAATATTCAGTACATTTATTTTCAAGATCTCAAATTCTACTGTTTTAGGAGTGTTTAAACTTTAACTCTTTGGGTCAAAGTGAATGTGTATTATAGTGAACTGTAAGACACACTTTTTTCACATAAGTTTGTTTACATAAGGATAGTTGACTAAATTGTGAAAATAAGAATATAAACTATATTTACATTGTCCTTTCTCTTCTGGTGATGATTTAAAAAAAAAAAAGTCAAAAAGGAAAACTAACTAAGGGAAACTAATTATGATTTTAACACATCTTAAAATACAAAATAGAATTTGTCTTAATTGGGAGGAAAAAAACTGCCCCTGAACTCCGCTGTTGGTGGAACTTGTAGATCCACTTCCATCCACAAGGAGGCAGGCTGTGCTCAGTATTGGGCTGTAAATGCGCAGGCACGCGTGGACTCGCTGGTGGAACAGCAGACAAAGTGAACAGGAACACTTTGATTATACACTCAGTCGTCTACATTTGGGATTATCAGGTTTTGTTGCACATTATTGCCTTTATGGTGGTACATACTTGTATTTGTATTTTAATATCAAACATAAAATTCATAAACTCTCTGTTAGTGCTGATTAGAAAAAACAAAACAAAAACATTTGTGTCCATGAATAATCAATAACAACAAAATAAAGATGTTCCAGAGTTACTCCCTTAATCGCCAGAGCAAACAGTTTGAAATAAAAGAGAGACTGTAAACTTTAATGGAGAATCTAAACTGATTACTCTGTATTGTTTTACAAAAACAACAGAAACATCATCAACAACAACAACGAATAGTTTGCTCTGGAAATCTCCAAACTACTGAAATTGATCAGAGACACTTTAAAATGACCAGCCAAGTCTTCGAAACTTATGAAATGTCAATAACGACGATAAGCACAATTTCGCTTTTTGTTTTTTACGTCAATATGCCACAAATTTTATTTTTATCTTAATGGAGACATTTTCCTTGAGTGAAACGAGTAAATCCTAAAGCCCGAGTCCTAAACTTGCCCATTTTGCTAAACTCAAAGAAAATGTCATCACGTGGCTTCAACCAAAATTCATGGTTATTTTTCTTTTTGGCTTTCCGTATCGGTATAAAAAAGGCATGAAAATGTGCTTATCATACATTTTTAACATTCTGTTGTATATCTACGTTTTCATTGGAGACTGTGTTGGAAATGGCGTGACAATCAAACCAAACTAGCCTGATATGGTAAAGCTGCAAAATGGTTTAATTTAGTTGCATTATAGACTCCAAACTCTCTGAGATCATCTACCTATATGACATCACAGATCAGGGACATTCAGAACACTGTTTTCTGAGGCTCAGAGGGGAGACTATAGTATCTCACCGACAGAGCAGCTGTGTTTTTGCTGAGGAAGTTATGTTAAAAGAGGTTCTGACTCTGCACAATGTGTCCTTTGAAAGACAGTTATTGCTCTTGTCTATTAAAAATACTTTTGAGAAAGTTTATGTTGGCATTTTATGCATTAGAACTTTAATAAAGCACAAAAGAAAGGTTAAGTGAATCGAATTAGAGCTGCATCTACTGAGTGCAAACGTAATGACACAAGAGATGTAATCAAAGCGACATTGACTGATATGCTAATGCTGCAGAAATGCTCAACAAATGGACTTAGAAACGGTGCAGAAAAAGCAAACGCTGTGTTCAACATTGTGCCCCAGATGGTAAGCTTACTACACTTAAATGTATGAAGTAATAGACAAAAACTCTTCGTGAAACGAGGTGGAACATATCTTTGTAGGAGGAAGGAGCTACAAAGATGTAAATACTGTACATTCTATTATTTCACTTTTGAAAATGATGTACAACAGCTTTAAGTAAGTGGAAAAACTGTCTTCTTTAATTCCTTAGTTACAGTTCTGTTGTCATCATTCACTTGTCTTTGAGTGGGCCAGTACTTTACCTACATTCTTCCTCCCTCGTATTGACAAAAGCTGCTTTATTATTTGGCTGAAGTCGGTCTTGACTGTGGCCAGGAGTGGAGTGCGCTGTTGGAACAGGACTCCAAACAAGAACAAGTCCAGTTTTTGTTCAAAGACAGACATGCATGCCTTCCCTTTCACCTCGGAAATGAACGTCCCACCCCGATCTACAAACTTGGCTTTCTCGTCCTCTCCTTTTGGTGTCTTTTTTCTGTCTTGCTCGGAGCAGGAAGCAGACACAGGAGGGTTTTGTACGTCCCGCGGTGAGGGTGGTGAGGGCCGGGACCCCCCAGCTCAACGCACACGGGACATGAGTTTGGGGGATGAGACGGGAAACAGGTGTCACCCTTGACCTTCACAGGACCGACAATAAGTGAAGAAGTGCAGCTTGAAGTCTTGACGAGGCACTGTACTACTGTAAAAACGCACTGCAGTGATCATTATGGCTGCCAAAGAGGAGACAGAAGAGAAAATGTTATCAAAATGCGTTTTCAAAGTAACATTAATCAACTTGGAAAAGTAGTCAGGGTAAGTATCCTCAGAGATTTGGACACACTTTTTCATAAGCCAGATACTTTTTCAAATGTTTCTTATTAGCATGATAATGGAGGCATATTCATTTGTAGGCAGAAATGTTCAGATGAAAATGGTGTTTTAACTATGATGTCACACATCTGGGATGTTTTCAAAACAAAGCATTTTTAATAGTTGCAGAGGAGATGACCTTTCAAAACATGACTCATAAAACAAGTGTAGTTAAAGCTAAATACAATTGCAGGTATGTGTTCATGTGAGGATATGTCAAAATTTTAATAAACACATCAAATTTGTTTTTTGATGTGTCTATTAAAATAACAAATTTAAAAAATCAGCATAGAAAATAGCATCTGAAACCTTTCTCATTATTATTGATGGTGACCTATGATCAAATATTGTTGAGATGTATTTACTGTATAAAGCTTCTAAATATGGCACCGCACATTACACAACACAATATTTTCTTCAATTACTATGTGTATGTGACCGATAGAGAGAGATAGAGAATACGTTTACCGATCAAATCAACATAATTCAAGGTACCTGCATATTCGTTAGATAAATGGACACTGAGACCCAGGTACTTTACAATAACATGACACAATTCATCTCACTGAAAGTAAAATCATTGAGTCCAGTTGATCATTAAAGAGGAGATCAGAGCCACAACCTCTCCATGTTTGGATGAATCAGACAAAGACAGACAGTCAAACATTTTGGTCTTCAAAAAGGGGAGGCAAGCACAGCACTAGACGGACCCATGCTTTGCGAGTGCGTGCGCCACACACAGAAGGAAGTACCCGCTGCACTCAAAAAATGTGCCTTTTATATGTAAGGTCAGTCTGCACTGTTACATGTATGGTGTAAAATAATGGCTGTGAACATATAATAAACGTCATAGCGTGGTAGTCAAGATTACACTGATCAAAACCAAGACTATTCTGAGACCACATTGTTCAGAGACCAAGACAAGACGAAGACCACTGAGGGTCAAGAGTGAGACAAGACCTAGCCTTTTTAAAGTTGAGATCGAGCTGAGATCAAGACCACGATCCCTCGAGACCAGATCAAGACCATCTTTTTAATTTTTTATCAGTTTGTACATGATCTTATTGTGCAATCATTTATAGCAAACTGTGCCCGGGACAGGTCACTGCGCCAGATTTCCAGCTCAGTCTCCAGAGAAAACGTAGAAACAGAATGTTAAAAACGTACAATAAGCACAAAATCTTACCTACCCCAAGCCCCAGTTCTAAACTTACCCATTTTAGTATCTTGACACCTAAACTTACCCATTAACTCTAAGAAAATGTTGCCATGTAGCCTTAACCAAAGTTTTTATTTTACGGTATGGCTTTTCAGGACATTTTGACATACTTATTGTATGTTTTTGACATTTTGAGACTGTGTTGACTGTGCTGCGCCCATGAACTCCTTAATAGCAGTGTGGTAATGAAATGTGGTCTCTATGTCAAACCCTGAGTCCAAGACAAGACTGAGACCAAATAATCTCCAGTGTGAGATGAGACTAAGAAAAGCAGTCTTGAGATCGGTCTCAAGTCCTACTACACTATGCTATGTGAAGCCTTATAACCTAATTGCCTTATTTATAGAATAGGCCCATATTTTAAAATGTAGCCCTTAACCAATTCGAACTTTAGCCTGAGCTTCATTTGAGTTTGAGACCTTTATGTGGTAAGGCTGGGCTCATATTGTATTGTGATAAACAGGGAAATCACCACTTTACATGGGTTTAATTGGGGTATGCACAAACCACCAACTTCCACCGACATCCTCACTAAATAGACATTTTTTTCTTTCTTAACTCTGAAAACCATGACATGTAAAGTTTCGTGTTCTTGAACTCTTTCTATTTAACATGGAAAGTCATGTATGCAGCATTCATCCTCATAGGTTTTTTAAATGAGATCCCTGCTCAGTGGTGCTGTGTTGTTCACCTCTGACAACTCGACCTCTGAGACTCAAAGTAATAAGCTCCAAATCCCGGCGAGTGGCTTAAGTGTAGCCGGAGACGTTTGGGAAGCGTGCAGAGAGAAGTGTCCTCAGCCCGTCTGTCAGCAGCGCTCCTATCACCTGCTCACCCGATCACACGCACTCACCTCATCATGATTGTCAACTTTATTTGGAAGATTAGAACCTGCTGTAAATGTAAATGACGGTTTTACATGAATCAAGAAACTGTTTGTGAAGAAAAGATTAAGGATATGCTGAATCAAGCAGAAGTAGAGCAGAGTTCAAAATTGATGACACAACAGGGTTATTTTTTCGTAACCTGTAAACAAAAATTTAAAGGTGCACTGTGTCACTATTCTGGTTAAGATTTATCTGTATATGAGAAGGTGTTATATTTTGCCAATATTATGCCATGGTACAGTTAAACATGTCTCTCTATGATTTTGTCAATTACAGATTTGTTTGTTATATTCAGTTATTTCAAAACACTTAGACAAAGGCAGGTAACACGGGGACAACATGCACCATTCACCCAGAAAGATGATGAGATGTTGATTTAGTGCGACTCTGGAATCGAGTTCATCAATTCAATAAGTCCTTTTGTCGGCAATGTATCGATCCAATGGGTTTCTTTTTGTTTGAGGAGCTTGTCATGGTAGCCTACAAGAAAAATGAAACAAAGAATAAGTCCAGTCCACAGAAATGACAGAGATTACCCGGTGGTTGTCCATTTCATTGATGCCCACCACAATGTGAGTATTTGCTTTGTTGGTCCCTCCACATCCATTACAAGCTCCTCAACTAAGGGAAAGCCTATTGGATCGATACAATGCAGACTCTCGCACCAAAAGGACATAATGATAAACTGATTTTAAATGTGTTCTTATACAATAGGAAATTACTTTGGGCCTGAGTGTATTGTAAAAGTTTAAGTGTACATAGATAATTTTTGGTTTGTTATTTTTCAATTAAACGAACGGCATTATGTGGGGTATGTGCAGTATGCAATTGTATAGGGTTAGGATATGTGCCTTTCTTAGAGCATCAGTCAGCCAGCTTCTCATTCTCAGAAAGATATTTACCTGATGAAGTCCACAGGCTGAAATGTTATATTGGTTTGAGTTTCTCTGGTGATGCAAATACACAGTGTGTTTTGCCAGCTCAGCACGTGCCTTCTCTTTACGCACCTGTCCTACAGAGAGAAGTGCTTAATTTTTCACTTTGTGTTAGTTTTCATTCACAAAAGTGAAGCTTACTACTTTCTGCAAAGCCAATCAGCTCTTATCCCAAAGAGTCATAGTGACTCTCATAGCTATGTAAAAAGTATAAAAAGTCTAAATATGTCAATGGTTCTAATATTTTAGCTGATTTCTGGAAGTGAGACCAGCAGCCTTTTTATCCAAGTTCTCGTCCTGTCCTTCCACTTACTGTAAATGGTCTGGACAGATCACTGAATCTGAGCTCCAAACTCCATGGTCAATGTTCTTCAGTTCTTCTGAGAGTACATAAAACATTAGCATCAAGAAAACTTTCTAAAGTAGAAAACAAAATGTAATTATTATGAGAGAAAAGTTAGTCACCTCAGCTTTAGTTACAGCTGTTTATGAAAGGATGTTTGAGTGACAGGGAAATTACCGACGATCACTTTTGACATTTACTGTTTTACACTGGAAGAACTGGTTCGCTCTGCTCCTATTTGCTGAAGACTAAGTAAGTCAATTATACTGGAAATCACCTGTCATCATTTTCATGTCATTGCAACAGTTAGAAGGGTAATAATTATGTAAACTGTATGAAGGCATTGCCAATTTTAACAGCCACTTCAGCACCTCGAGTCAAAATAAGTTTGGAAAAATATGTTTTCAATTCAATTTCAATTGTATTTATTTGTATAGCCCAAAATCACAACAGCAGTTATCTCAGCGGACTTTACAAGATGTTGATTTAGCTAACAAGATTTGTCAGAAAATCAAACAGTGAAACATTTGGTCAATGTCAACAGAAACAATGTAAATTAGAAACAATTATTATTAGGAAATGCAGGCAGATTGTTACAAAGTGGCAAATAAAATTTGTCCCAGAGCATCCCCTGTCCTTGGACCCTCCTTCTCGGCAAGGAAAAACTCAAAAAAAAACATTGGGGGAAAAGAGAAACCTCGAGGAGAACCACAGTGAAAGAGGGATCCACTCCCATGGACGGACAGGCTGTAGATGTGACCAGGACTGACGTATGTCCAGATGTAATTAAAAGTTTAAGTCTGTGGAGCCAGATAGACGCTTTTTCTAGCAGGATAGACGATTTTTCTAGCAAGACGAAGACAGCCAGTCAAAGAGAGGCTGGAGTGGAACAATGAGCGAGGTCCAGGATCTCAAGATTAGGTGGAATCCGAAGTCAAGATTCGGTGGGATCCGAGGTCCAGGCATCGACACTGGAGCAGGAGCATCTGGAACAGATACACTCCCCAGAGGGGAGTGGGACAAGGGACAACATGTGAATAGCAAAGAAAAGATTATGGTATAAGTAATGAGATGTTCTTTACAGGGAAATAGGAGAAATAACGAAAACAGGCAAGGGAGGGGAAGTTGATATGTTTATGTAGAGCACAATTTGTACACAGAGAAGAGCGTGAAAAATTACAAAGCAGGAGGACAAACTCTCACAAAAATACAATACAAGAACAATAGTGCAGAAAGTGCATACAGTCAAATGCATGTATAAACAGAGATTGCACAAATAATCAAAGATGACTGAGTATGAGTTTTGTAAGGACACTCATGGACACTCAGGCCCCGCCCACGCAGGCTCTGAGTGCAGTAGTGTTTTATTATACACAATTGTTGTGCTTACACTGATTTTAAATTTAGATTTTCGATAGAGATGATATGGACTCAGGTTGTTATATTGCAATAAATAAATTGAGTTGTGCACAACACGACTGAACAAAAGTCTCTACAAACACATACTTTTACGACTGTTCTAGTGTGTATTCAATAAAATCATTCATAATAAGGAGTCACGTTTTAAAGTGCTGCTAGCGTTAGGCGCTTACCTTAGCTTAGCTTGAACAGGTAAAACATTGATAGTTTCCCAGCCAAAAGTCTGTTTTCTTCATAAACATAAAAATCCGAGCGAATAAAAGCATGCATGACTGCAGTTGTGTTTCCCCCATAATTATTTGTGCAAGAAGCAGGACGAGCTTGAGTCGAGTGAATCTGAATGCAGTCGAAAGCTCACGCCTGACCGTTCAGACCAATAAGAGCGGGAGTTAGAAAGCTAGCAGTAGCCAAAGTTAAAGCTTTAATAGTCATTTATATGAAACTACAACCTTTTGAACAGAAAAAGGGTTTATGATGTAAAAGTAGGTAAGAATTGCCACAAAATTCAACAGTTTTTGAAAATGCAAAGACAAACTGCTTGTGTTTCTGTCGAACACAAACAATTTGTGTTTGCATTGTGCTCTAGGGAAAAAAATTCCCATTGCAGTATCAATGGAGCGACCACAGGGGCTAATTGAACAGCTACAAGCTAGCAATGGATCTATTATATTATTCATATCATATAATAGATCCATGCTGAGACACCAGAGATGTGCAGGATAGTTGGTGCCATCTGTTGGTGTGATTGTATATTTGTGTCAGAAACAAGGCAAAAAACGTACTAGTTTTTAGGCACGCCAACTAAAACAATCAATCTTGGTTATAGCTTCAGTAGTATTAATGCATAGTTAAACTTTTCAAATTAGTCGGACAGTTTATGTTGAATTTTTTACATCAATAACATTTTACAGTTGTTGCAAAATGGTATGCACAACAGAAAAAAACAAACAAAAAACATATATGTATGTTAAATATTGCATATTGAATCAAAATCGCAATATCAAACAGAAAAAACGCAAGTAGATTTTTTTGTCAATATCGTTAAGCCCTATAGTTTGTTTTTTGAATTCATTTTAAAAATATTTCAATAATATTTCAAAAACAAGGACTTAGATAGCCTTAAAAAAACAGGAATAACGATTTTTTTTATGATGAACAAATGACAATTGATAGATGCAACCGTTTCTGGCAAAAAAATCTACTTTTCCCCAAAAACTACACTTTAACGTTCTTTTTCCGATTACAATAAAATAACTTAAAATTTGTTTCCCCATAGCACCAATCATATTTATTTATGCGAAAATTAGTCCACAATGTCCTTACTGCATCTAATAATCCATAAGTTTTTATTCATTATTTAATCATTTGTTCATGCTTTATTAAGGTTATTAAAGGTGCAGTGGTATGCTTTTACATTTAAATTGTGATAGCCTCAGCAGTGACCCCATTTGGCCAAGTATTTTAATGATTTGTAAAGTTTTCAACCTCCACAACTCACTGTTCACTTGTCCACTGCCTGATTTACAAAAAAACCACGGTGTTAGTTCAGTACTTCCTGGTTGGTGAGTGCAGAGCTCTTGCACTAATGGTTATCCTGCTGGTGTGGCTTTCCGGGGCAGAAGCCTGACAGCCAACTGTTTGACACTGAGGCGGCACAGACAGATGGCAGCCAAATGCCTTTTATTGCCTGTCTTTACCACGTCTCAAATTCTCACTCCAGAGCCAAAGCGCCCGAGTTCCTGCGCATGATTCAGACATATTTTCTTTCGTATTTATCCAGTGTTTGGGCTGACGGTGCGAGTTGCTAATCACGCCTCGCTGCCTCCCACCAGTTGTTGATTCTTGCGCGTCACATGAGCTCCTTTCGCACACATGTACGCGCTCACTGGCTCTGTGCTTTTCTTAAATTGAGAAGTGCAGATGTAGTGACATATGTTGCTTTCCTCACACTCTGTTGGGTCTGTGCTGCTCAGTGCAGAAAGTCTTCTCTCACAGGTGCTGCAGCAGGAAATAACAGGAATTGTTTGAAACTCTTCAAAAGCACTCTAAGATTTGAGTTAATGAAGTTATTTCAAAAACAGGCTTTAAAAAGTATGTTTATAATCCATCAACAATAAAACAATTTGAACTAGAAATTAATTTAGTCAATTACACCATAAAGCCACTGGTAAAGGATTTCTCAAGAAAAGAGAAATCCAATAAATGTTATTCCTTTACGCTGCCCCCTAATGGTCTGTGTATATGGACTCCACAGCCTCTACCAGCCTAGTTAAGCTTTTCACTCTGAGTCCTATTCTCAGAGGGCACCACAAAGTGTGGGGGCTTTATAAAAAAATACCTCAAGACATTTTACTTAAAAAAAGGCATTAGTATTCTTCTTTTCATCTAATGTAGCCCAAATAAATGAATTAATGATTTATTTCTAAAGCACATTTACACAGACAGATGTCTTCCAAAGTGCTTCTCAGTGAGATGAAACCCCCTTCCTCTCTCAATGATGGCAAGCTGCCCTTGGGCAGCTCAGCAGAGGCAATTTGTTTAAACACCTGACGCCTCAACCTCCGACCAACATCAAGCGTTCCCTAACATGTTATTGGTTGGGGAGGAACATGCAAACTCCACACAGAGAGGCCCGGAGTCGAACCCTGCAATCTTCTTGTTTATGAGGCCAGAGCGCTATCCGCTCTACCACTGTGCTGCCTATACAGTATATGCCAAATGTATGCCAATGTTTGCAATGTTGTTAACTCTTTCCTGAAGCAATTTGAGATTTCTTTGAAGATGCAGTACAAATAAAAAATACAGTAGTATCATGATGATTTCAAACCAACTGTAGAGCACGTAGCAGAGTGGTTAGAGCTCTGGCTTCCCATAAGGAGGTCGTGGGTTCGACTCCCGGTCGAACCATATCACATCTCACAATCTCTCTGGTGGAGTTTGCATGTTCTCTCCATGTCACCGTGGTTTTCTCCGGGTACTCCGTTTCCTCCACCTCCAAAACATGTATGTTTAGGTTAATTGGCATCACTGTACAAATTTCCTTAGTGAATGAATGAGAGAGTGAATGGTTGTCTGTCTACCCTGCGACAGTTGGCACTGTCCAGGTGTTTCCCGCCTAAGGCCATAGTTCCTGGATAGGCTCCAGTCACCCGCGACCCCTAACGGATTAAGCGGTAGAAAATGAATGAATGATGTAGTGCACTGCGGCCCTTGTGTGTTCTCATGGGCACATTCATGGAATAACTTAATAACGTCTCCCAGAAAACTAGACTTCTTGTGGATTCTTCAGACAGACAACACTCCACTCTGAGGTTCGTTAGGTACTTTCTAAGTCCTAAAAATGCGACCCCACCCAACTCGAAGTCAATGTAGACCCAGCATTAGAAATATTTCTGCCTAGACTGTTCCCTACAAAGTAGCATCTCCTCCATAAGCTGGAAAAGTGTGTTTCAAGCCCAAGCTGGATTACCTGTCTAGAAGATGCAGCTGCTTGGATCACTGCACTCCAGTGCACTCCCTGCACTTATAACAAATAAACAAGTTTCTTCTTTTCACCATCTCAAACTGACTTTCTTTTGTAGCTCTTGGTTGTAGATTCTAATCTGTTACAGCTACAGAGAGAAATTAGTTTGAAGTAAACTTCCATTCATTACTGTGTATGTTTTCCCTTTTTTACTGGTTTCATTCTGTGGTAGCACACATTTAGGCTCTTATGCATCAAGCACATTACAAAATCAAGGCTTGTACTTGTTGCTACAGTACAATCTCAATGCCGTAGCCACTTGACTTGAGACGTACACGATAATCGAGAGTCTAGACAGCCGATCGCCTGAGCAGCAGCAGCACACCGCCAAAGCCACAGAGGCTTGACATTTCATTGATAAAAAAAATACACACATACAAACAGAGATCAAACGGGAACTTATAAAGGCGTGAGTTCAAGTTGTTGATAAGGAATTGTAGTTGGCACCAGCTGAGGCTGTGCGAGTGTAAGAAGTGCTGCCTGAGACTTTGTCTGAAGTCTCCAAACTAATCTAATCTGTTGTTCTGGAGGAGGGGGTGCATGCCCAGGGATATAACACCAATGAGACTGGAGGGTAATGGACAAAATGATCTTGGTCTTCTGAGATTATGATGTTGGAAGGAGTCTGAAGAAATCTTAAAATATCTTAAATTAGAAAAGCGAAGTTTGACACAAATTGGGGCTTAGGTCTTAAATTGACGTTTCTGTTGAGCAGGATGTAAACACTTTGTTGAAATAGTCATGGACTCCTGGAAGTTTGTTAGGCAAAGACTAGTGAATTCTTGGTTTCTAACCAGCCTGCCCTGATCTGTTTCAAAGAGCAGTCTGGTCTCACGGAAATGGGAAAAAATGTGTCATATGACGCAGTTTCTATTTTTCCGTGTTTAACTAACTAAGTGTCTCACACTGGCACAACCGAACCGTGCCAGCTGGATGCCCTACAGCCGTTCTTTTGTCCAGTGTAGTGCAACGAACCGCTGAGACCGCACGTTCCTCTGGCCGGTGGGAGGTGGCAGAGCTCGCACGGTACTCATACACCACACCAGACTAGACACAAGCACACTGTGACCTATATTGCACAAGAAGACAGAAATCTGCACCAAACTCCGTGAATGCGCTTACCTGATAGCATCATGGCCGGGGCGAAAGTGTGAGTCTCTGTTCCTGTTTTTTGCTCCGCTGTTTTAATCCAAAGCCTGACGGAGCCTCACCGGTAAACGGTCTGCCCATTATATTAAAATATAACGCCGCTGATCTTATTTGACCTACAGCAGTAGCACTCAGCGCTTGATCACGCTACATGTAAACAAACGGCCTAGAGATGACTCACCGCTGGCCGACGGCTCAGATCGTTTATGCTAGTGTGAGTGCGGGCCGGCGCGGCCAGAGATTTTCTGCAATCGGTGAGCGGCACGATTACAAAGCCCTAGTGTGAGTGCGCCCTAAGGCACAGACCTAAACTTACCCATTATTGTTTTTTTACAAGCTCCTACACAATCAATCGATCTGGAACGAACCATATTTCAGCTTTTGAAGACAAAACACAGCAATTGTCAAATCTAATGTCATCCAAGTCCAGTCAAGACTGCCGTGCTCTGGAGCCCAGGCAGAGCTGCAGGTAAAACCCGCCTAGAACAGCACTTCTGCTGTTACAGTCGTTGCATCTACAACAGATGACAAACAAGAATGTTTTTGTAGAGAATTGCTTCAAGACTAGCCTTAAACCTCTGCGTCTGATGTCCATGGCATTTGCAGCCTCCAGTGCATACTGAAACAAATGACACGCGATTTTAACTGCATGCTTCCTCTTTTGTCAACAACAAGGTAGCATTTAAGGCTAGCTAGCATACATGTTGATAGCCCCTTCATTAGAGTGTGACTTTCTGTAAATACTGAACAAATTTTAGATCAAATCTTACTATCAGGTAAATTAGAGCAGTGGTTCCCAACCTTTTTCGTCTTGAGTACCCCTAATCATGATCTCACAGAGAACCTAGTGTCAGGTGTTTTTTTTGGGGTATTTATCCTTAGCCTACTTGTACATTTTCATTTATAACAATTACTGGTACATTTTATTATTTTAATATATTCCATGTCAAACAATTGCCTTTTAACAAGAAAATGTGCTGCAAATAACATTTTTCACATTACAGTATCTGCAATCATCTCAAGTACCCCCTGGCAAATGGTCACACACCCCCTGGGGTCCATGTATCCCTAGTTGGGAAATTATGGATTAGAGAACCAAGGTTGACAACGGTGCCATGGCAACAACGCCACCAGATGTAGACAGGTCAATCTGAAACCGGATGACAGTAGTGCATAACCCCTATTGTGACTTCAAACATCTTTTTACAGACAGCAAAGTGAAAAGAGGATCACCGAGTCAGAACCAATCAGAACACTGTTTCGAGTTCTGATGACAACTTTTTCACAAAGTGCTGCAATATATATGCTTTTTAGTTGAAAAGACAAAGTTAACTCAGCTACAAAAGTTAGATGCCCCACCTTTAAAGAGGGCCTATCATGTAAAACCAATTATTCATCATTAGTTTACTCAAAGTGTATTTGAATTGATTCATGTATGTTTGAGTAATCTTGTATTCTTCTACAGAACTTGCTTGAGTGTTCAAACACTTCCTGTTCTTCACCCCGCCCACTAGTCTGTATTTGTTATAATTCAAAAATTAACACTCAAAGCAAAGCATGGGTGGTTCAGAACTGTCCCATAGTCACTTTCCAACAATAAAAATTAGTCATCTAAAATCTGTTGCTTGTTACAGTGAAGAGGCGGGGCTTAGTACTTCTGCAGTTTTAAACAGGAAGTCACTGGAGCTGTTTCTATTTTTAAGCCATTTTTAATCATTTTGGGGTTTTACAGAGAACAAAATATAAATTGCTGTAGTAGGCTACATATGTTTTAGTTTAACATTAAAGAGTTGGAAAAAACACGATAGGGTCCCTTTAAGTTCATTTTTGTCAGGCGTTTTAGGAAAAATAGGCCAATACCAACAGTTTGTGGGACAATGGTTTTAAAGTAACAGCTTTGTTGGTTTTAGTAAACGAATTAGCGGCTATCTTCCACCAGCAGCACGCAGGTGTAGGTGTTTGCTTCCGTCCGTTTACATGAACCTGAGTGTAAATGTGTTCAGTGCAGTGGAATGTCCCTGTTTGTTTGTGGGCAGACAGGGAGGAGAAAGCAGGGCGAGGTGCGAGGTAAGGAAGTCATGGTGCCCCCTCCCGAGATGGACAAGCCTCTATTATACCCCGAGCGCCCCTCTCCCTGGGCTCTGAGTGGGGGCCCATAATTGGAGCTTTGTGCAGTGTGTGAATTTTTGGGCTGCACACACTTTCCCAGAACGTGTCCGGCCACTAAACAGATGGGCTCTGTACGCTCTGGACACAAAACGCACCACACCGGTCACACTTCCGCACCAGAGCACATGGACTCACCAAAGGAATACGTCACAGAGAAGTTGGGAGTTTTCTTTTGTTTAGAAATAAACTATGAAAAATGTATAGTTGATTCATTAGAGACAAAATTTGATGTTTCGAAAGTTTTATTGTTGGAAATGGCTACTCAAAGTCAGATTTATTTCTTTATTTGTTTATTTTTGCATAATTTCAAATTAATACAGACAACAGGACTTTCCTTGAGCATCAGCTGCAGGAAAAAACAAGATTACTCAAACCGCCATGACTCAAACAAATGAAGCTCAACAGTGGGAGATCGCCCTGGTTTCATTGTAAATTCCCCAAACTATTTCGAAAAAATTAAATATGAAGAGTTTTAAGGCATGTCGCAAGCATGTGCTAAGTCATAACCTAAAATTCAGCAAAATATCTTAATAACTGTGTAGTTTATAAAGTTGCAGAAACGGGTTTTAAGCAAAAATGTAGGTCTTATGCTCGTGACTCAACACAGATGTGATTAGCAATGAAGACGCTAATCAGTCACTCTTGAGCTCCATGCAACTGCGAGTAAACTAATAATGAAAAAATACTGTTTTTATATAAATAGGAACTCTGAAAAGTGGATTTTAAGTCCCCATTTTTTTACATTTTACTGCTAAGTCAGACCAAGCTTCAAGTTAAGATTTCATCCCTTCTTCCAGCACTGCGAGTTTGACAGCTCTACTTGAAATGTGGTTTGGGATAGTTTAGAGCAGGGGTGTCCAAACTTTTTACAAAGTGGGCCGCATTTTGAAACTTATATGAAGCAGAGGGCCATATATTTCACGTCAGTGAAGTGAATCATTCAAAATATGCATTTGACCTAATTTTAATGAACCACCACGGTTTTAATTGAGCCTTAATCATTCATTTTAAGGTTAAAAGCAACTAAAAGTTTGTTTTTTTCAACTATGAAAGAAGAATTGCTCAAATTTGACATTCAAAACTATACTTTTGTAATTTGGGCTAATCTGGCTGTAAGTCTGAGGCCAAAGAAAATTCGTCAAGGGCCGCATTTGCCCCCGGGCCGCAGTTGGACATGCCTGGTTTAGAGCAAGGCTATTCAACATTTGGCCCAGGAGCCAAAGCAGGGCCTCCAACCAATTAAATCCAGCCCTTGATCCATCTTTTAAGCAACTGAAAATATAGAGTAGGTCTGTTTTTGTATGTGTGTGTGTGTTTTTTTGTTTGTTTTTTTATAGCTTTGAGCCTTGGTTAGTCTTAATATGGTTGGTATGTGGTCTTGTGCTAGTTCAGTATCCAGACATCTTTCGTATTTTTCCAATGTTGAAACATACCTAATGTGAGGAATATTTTGTGCGGCCCCAAATAAAAACAATGACTTCTACTATGTATTGGGACAATTACAAGCGCCTACATTTTCAGCCAAATGAAGGCTGAAATATGGTGACGAAAGCTTATAATTGAAGAATATTTTATTTGCATAGATTTTCTATATTGTAGTCCTGTTAGTGATTATCAACATTATTTTTAATTCATTCATCTTTGTTCTGGTTGATTTTATCTCAATTAATCGCAACAGCCCTGAAATGAACCCTGGGAAATAGCCCTGCTTTAAAGGCTCTAACTTTTATTTGTTTGCACATCTGGATTTTTTCCCCCTCCACTTTTAGAATAGACTAGAATAGGTTTACCACCTTCTACACGACATCCAGTTCTCATCCCAAATAGTCCTATAGAGACTTAAAAAAAACAGACCCTCTCAAAAAATCTGCTTTCACAATAAATTCTCTGGGGATGAAACAGAGTTGACTACAGGCAAATATGAAGAATTGGAATTATTAAATATATTCTGTTAGACATTGTTTTCTAATAGAGAACATGAATATGCTGTTAGTTTGTGATGAATTGGAGCGCTTTGGGATAAAGAAAAGCAAAAGGAAAACAACTTGAGTTCTAAAGGCTTTTGTGGTGGCCTTCCTTTACTTTGTTCACATTACTGGACACTATTGTGGGAAGTTTTGGGGCTTGGACGAAAACAGCACATCACCACGGCAACCAGACTTAGCTAATTGTCTCCTTTGCAGCTGCAAGGGCACAATTTGGGCCTGGGAAAACACAAGTGGAGATGTGATGTTGTGATTTTTTTTTCTTACTTTTCTTTTTCATTAGTGCATATATGGCCATTCTTATGTCGAGTTTTTAGTTTGATCTCGACCATATTTTTTATAGAATTTTGTAATGACATCTAGGAACAAGTCAGGCTGATTTATTTTCCTAATTAGCTGCTGGTCAATGAGCCTTTTTCCCCTGCTTGGTTGGATTCTTTGAAGGTGTTGCGGACTTAAACTCTAATGACAAATGGATGTGTGTCAGTCCTAGTCACTTCTACAGCCAGTTGGTTCATGGTAGTACATTCTCTGTGGTTCTCAACTAGTGTCTCATGATAGTGCTCTGGAACAGAAGGACAGTGACAGATTTTCTATCATTTTGTTTGTTAAATCAAGGCACTCAAATCTGTACATTTCCAATAGTAAGGTTCCAAAAGTTTTGTATGAACAATCATTTGAAAATAACTGTTTCACTTGCTCTATCTGACCTGACAGTGATGCCCAGGCTTTGTGCTTTTACAAAAGAGTCTCTATCACTCCGGTTTCCACCAACTGCATCTAATCCTCCAGCTAAGGTCCTGACCAAGTTATGCGCAACATAATAGAGAAAGAGTCTCTTGAGCTTAAATACAATAACTAACCTTTTCTGAGCTGCTCAATAGTCCGTCTCAAATCAACATAAGCACTCGCTGTGTAACTTTCTGGAGGTGAAAAGTCAACTATACAATTCCATAAAAACTAAAAAGTTAAAAGCTTTGGAACATTCTGAATGAGGATAAATATAAACGCCATAACCCCTGTGTTTACATGACAGCTTCAATTTCGAAAAAAGATAACTCAATTCTGAATAAAAATGTATTCCGCTTTAAAAAGACCATGTAAAAATGTATATCCAGATGAAAATGATTATTTAAATTTAAACTTAATTCTGAAGGAAGTGGCTGGTTTATTACACTGTTAAAGTCAAATTACTTTATTCTTTTATCATGTATCCCGCTATAAAATAATAACACTGCGCATGCTTGTTGCGTTGGCTTTCTGACGGCGGTGATGCACAGCAAGATGGAGAGAGTCATATTATTACTGTTCAATCAGAACTCCTAAACCCCAGCTGTTAATGGAAATAAATAAAAACTATTCAGTATGTTTCCATGTAACCTTTATTCGGGATTATTATCTCTACGTAAACTTGAATACAAATATTTTAATTTCCAAATTATTTAATTTGCAAAAATGAATTTGGAATTAGAAACATCATGCAAAATGTGGCAATGTAAAAAATACAGCTAAAGGAACGGCTTTTCCATGGAAACATACAGAATACGCCTTCCTCTAGGCACGAGTGTCAACTCAAATAGTGGTAGGGCAAATAATAAGGGTGAACATAAACTATAGTCCCTATTAAATCATATGCATAGGGCTGTTTGCTATAGACCATTACTGACCAGAAATTGTTTAATTAATATTTCTTAATAATTGCACATAATTATGGCAATAATACAGATGCTTGTTCATTCCATGTATTAAATAAAGTAAAACAATATAAAGTGCATATCAAATAATTAAATCATGCTCAGGCACGTGATATTTCTTGAGCAATGGTCCAAGCCTGAGTATTTCACAAAAAAAAAAAAATACAAGTTTTTTTTACAAAAAATAAATCAAATAAAAATTACAAATATCAAACTTCATACAAGAACCAGGGGCCAAGTTCAAAAAAAGTTTTGAACTGTTAGTGGCCCAATATGGATGTATACACTAGTCAAATAGAATAGTGAGGAAAAAGGAAGCATAATGGAGGGCTTTCTCCTGGTCTATAAATAGTGCTTCTCTTCTGTCCGGTCTTGTCTGCAGTCGGTTAGGAGCGCTCTGTGAATTTTTGGTCTCATTCTTCACACTGTCACCAGGGCTGTGTCAGGGCCCTTTGGATCCGTTCAGTCATTCTGTCGACGGGCCGTGCTGTAGTAGTCCTGCTGGGTAGATCTTCACGTGTGAGCGGAAAAGTCAAGCAGTCTTTCCACTTGTTCACCTCTTCATTTGGACACTTTAGTCTGTCAGCAAACAAGCAGGGCATTCCCGACCTGCTTTTCCACAATGGGGCCTTTATGTGCCAGCTTTAAAACCAGAGCGATGTAATAACTTAAAATCAGTTTTGCCCCAGTCCAGATTGTAAAGTCTGTTTGTTTCTGTTGTCTGAAATGAGGAAGTGTACTGTTGGCTTACACGTTTTAGCCTTACAGCAGCAACAAACCTGAAAGTTAAAGTTGTAAAAAGCTCTTATAAACAAATTTGGTGAATAATTAGGTAAGTAAGCAAAACTTGTGGACTGTGGCATGAAGAATAAAACAGTGCTAGATCAGTCAAACCACAATCAAGGACAAAAAGAAACATAAGATTATATGATTTACCCTAACCCTAACCTGTTTTAGTCAATTTAAACAAGCCAACCAAAGCAGTTAGCCAAATGCTAACAAAACAAACACTTCCTGGAGTTTTGTGGACAAACAATCTACTATTGGCATACCTGCTTGTCAAAGCCTGATCCTGTCAGATCTCAGAAGCTAAGCAAGAAAGGGCCTGGTTAGTACTTGGATGGGAGACCGTTAGAACACCAGGTGCCACAGTGGGACGACAGGAGTATGCTTGTGTCATTGTGTCCTTGGGCAAGACACTTAACCCACACTGCCTCAGTGTCTGCGTATACTGGGTGAGTGGATACTAGATTGTAAAGCCCTTTGACTGCCTGGAAAGGTAGAAAAGCGCTATATAAATAGACCATTTCTCCTTTGGTGCTGCTGCTGTCACCGCCTTTGATTATGGTGTTCTACCAGTTCCTCCTACCTGCTGAGACTTTCTAACAACACAACTTGGTTAATGCTAGAAGTTACTGAAGAGTTAGGGCAAACTTAGGAAAAAGGCTTTCGGTAAGAATGAGCGACGCAGCATCTGTTCAAGTCTTTTTGAAGCACATCGATGTAAAAAAAAAAACATTCACACAAACACGATCCAAACAGCCACCAGTTGCCAAACAAATGCCGAGTAGGCACGCGTGTGACGTAATGAACAGAGGTTTCTAATCTTACCTCGTGGATTAAGCTCAACTTCTGTTTCCCGCCAAAGTCCAGCCTCCCACTTTATTTCAAAACATTAATACTCAAAGTGAAGCATATATGGTTCAAAACTGTCCCATAGTCACTTTCCAACAATAAAAAATTGTTTTTAAAAAAGCTGTTGCTTTTTACAGTTACATTTTAAAATGAGGAGGCGGGGCTTATCAGTTCTGCAGTTTTAAACAGGAAGTCAGTAGAGCTGTTCTTATTTTTAAGCTGTTTTAGATCAACTTTGTGTTTTACAATGAACAAAAGGTAAACTACTGATTTGCATATGTTCTAGTTTCTTACTAAATAGTTTGAAAAAAACACAATAGGACCCCTTTAAGACTGAAATAAAAACTGTTCAGAACAAGACACCAGCACACAGATAGGAATTGATTATTTGTGAAGAGAAAAAAGTTGCAGAGGACTCCAGTAGTGAGGTGGAAGTTCCTTCCAACAAAAGGAATCTGCGCTGGTGCACCACCGCGCAGAGCACCTGACTGCACAGTTTGCTGTGTGAGAGCCTCCTGATCTTAAAAAAGAAAAGCACACAGTGACCACACTGGAGCTTGACCAGATCTAAGCCCATGTTAGGGCTAAAAGTTGTTCACAGTGTAGGTTTAATAATAAAATGTTTGTCTACTTTATTCCAGGAAGTTTGTTTCTGTAAGTTGTTAGCATTTGGATAAATGCTGTTTATTTATTTATTTAACGTTTAAGAGGAATAACCCCTTGAGATAAATCCTCTCGTTTTCAAGAGGGTCCTCACGTAGGTGGACAAAACTCCAGTTCAATTTTAGAAGTAGTAAAAAAAGGCTTCAAAGCACATTGTGGTAAATAAATTGGAGACCCAAGTGAGCGAAACATGTGACTGCAGTAAAAAGTTAAAATCTAAAAAAAATCCAGATTCTTTCCTTTAACGCCTTTATAAAATCTGCTCATAAACCTAACCTTGGTTTGAATTCAATAAAATGAAATGTTTTCATAAGAAAATGAAACATTTTCAATAATAATTTTTCTGAAACTAACACATTTCCGTAGCTGTAAGTTTCCAAACTAAATGACTATCATGACTTTGCGAGCTAGTTAGAAGTATGTGACTCGGAGCGTGACAAATGGATAGTGTACATTGAAAAGCATTAGAAACAACAAGCTGGTTTTGTGGCAGGGATTTCCTCCTGATGGTGGAGAGTCATGCTTGTGGAAGGAGGAATGCAGTGGAACATGTGCTGCCTGGGGCCTGAAGAACAGGTGCTCCGAGCGTTTGTGTGTGTCGTGAGAAGACTAGGCCTCCGGGAGCAGAGCGGGCCAGGTGCACTGTCACCATGTTCATCTGCGCGAGAGGGGAATACACAGCACGCATCCGAGCACAACAGTAAACCCAATCCAAGCCTAAGCAGAGTTTAGCCAAGTGCCTCCCCGTAAAGGCAAGTGCATAAACCGGGAGAGCATTAGCCACATGTGCTCGCTTAGAAACATGCTGTCAACAAATGGGGTTTCCTGAAGGCTGCCTCACATTTTGGACATTTGTATGAATTTGTTTATAGATTAAGGTGTGACACAGCTATTCATGACTTTTCAAAATAAAAATCTGCTCCTATTTAGATAATCTATTGAAAATATATATATTTTTAAATCTATCTTTTCTTGTTTTGTTTTGTTTTATAATCTGTTTCTAATTATACTTGATGTGTTCTTTAAGGTCAGAGAGTAATCGTAATAATTAGTTGATGGTAACACTTTAAAGTACCGCCCCGCTAGTTAATAGGTAACTACGGGGGTACTTACTGGTACTTACTGGTACTTCTGGTGTTAGTACCAGTGGTAGTTACTGGTAACTACAGTGGTACTTGTAGTGGTACTTAGAGCAAGTACTGGTAACTAAAGTGACAGTTACCAGTATATTTAGTATTAACTACAGTGGTAGTTACTAGTACTTAATTGACAGTTACTAAAATAGCGCCCACTAGTTAATAGGTAACTACGGGGGTACTTACTGGTACTTCTGGTGTTAGTACCAGTGGTACTTGTAGTGGTACTTACAGTCACAAGTACTGGTCACTAAAGTGACAGTTACCGGCTAGTTAAGTATTAATTTTAGTGATAGTTACTGGTACTTTTGTGGAATGATAATTAGGGATTATGGTGGCATCATTTGTACTAATTAGTGGTACTTATACGGGTACCTCTAGTGATACTTAATTGTGTACTTGGTGGTTCTATTTGTGATGCTACACAAACAAGGTAAAGACTGTTATGAAACAAGTTTATTACTGCAAATATTGTGTATAATACAGATTATGATAAAAATCAAACACTGGGCAATCTAATACAAAGAGACACCTCTTTATTATGCTCACAGCCACAATAGATATGAAACACATTAACAATTTACAAAATGTTTATCAATAAACCCCAAAAAATATTTGCATACTACAGCTGGTTGAGCTTTAAACAATAGTTACTATATAATGTATTGAGCACTAGCTAAATTACAGTAAAAGTTGGTAGTAGTTCCAAAAAAAAAAAAAAAAAAACACTGACAGCTGGTCTTCTTGTACAGTTTTAATACAGTGGTACTTCACTGGTAGTTACTGCATTAATTAACTGTTAATTAACACTGACAGCGGGTCGTACTTTAAAGTGGACAAGGTGTACTCACTGTCAGTAACTCTAGTAATTGATAGCTAACTATCACTGACAGCGGGTCGTATTTTAAAGTGGACAAGGTGGTACTTCACTGTCAGTTACTATAGTAATTGATAGCTAACTATCACTGACAGCGGGTCATACTTTAAAGTGGACAAGGTGGTACTTCACTGTCATTTACTACAGTAATTGATAGTGTAACGGGTATGGTCTTACACATGTCCTGAGCGGGAGTCGAACCCGGGGTCTCCCACACGCCGGTCAACCTGACAAACGCATTGAGCTAAAGGGAACGCTCCCCTTGGCCCAGTTTGTTTGTGGGTTCCTATACCTGAGGAGTGAGTTTACTATAGTAACTGACAGTGAAGTACCACCTTGTCCACTTTAAATACGACCCGCTGTCAGTGTTTAGTTAGCTATCAATTACTATAGTAACTGACAGTGAAGTACCACTTGTCCACTTTAAAATACGACCCGCTGTCAGTGTTAGTTAGCTATCAATTACTATAGTAACTGACAGTGAAGTACCACCTTGTCCACTTTAAAATACGACCCGCTGTCAGTGTTAGTTAGCTATCAATTACTATAGTAACTGACAGTGAACTACCACTGTAGTTAATACTAAATATACTGGTAACTGTCACTTTAGTTACCAGTACTTGTGACTCTAAGTACCACTACAAGTACCACTGTAGTTACCAGTAACTACCACTGGTACTAACACCAGAAAGTACCAGTAAGTACCAGTAAGTACCCCCGTAGTTACCTATTAACTAGCGGGCGGTACTTAAAGTGTTACCTAGTTGGGTAATACAAAAATAATAACCTGGATACGGCATTGCTACCAGCCCTAGTGGCCACTCCATTGGTACTGCAGTGAGAACATCTACAGGCTAGAAACCATGCTCATATACAGTACATTACAAAGAATTTTTTTCTCTTTCAAATGTTTTTAGTTTTGTAAACAGGTTTTTTAGCTTTAGCTTTGGCTACCGCGGCTATCTCTACAGTATAAACTCTCACTCTGATTGGTCGAACGATCAGGTCTGTTTGACTCCACACAGAAAGCCCTTGTTACACTCGCCAAGAGTCCAACACAAGTATCACCAGAAAGCGTCAACACAGAAATAGGATACAAGGAGCATTATTTCACACCTTTTTGCATATGCATATAATTTTCACGATATGAAAAAGAGTGCAATAAAATTTCATAGTGTAAAACACACATGAGTTTAAGCCACATGGAGAAATTTTCTTTAGGCTAAACGTGTAAGTTTAGGCTTTAAGTTACTCAAATGAGTAAGTTTAGGGCTGGGTTAGGGATTGGGGTAAGGTAAGATTAAGATAAGTATTTTGTTAATATTCATAAATATTAAGACATCTTAATTAGAGATCGACCAATATGGGTCCTGGGCCGATACCTATGCCGATTTTTAAAAAATGTTGTCACCTGATGCTGATATCAATGGCCAATTTTCAAGGCCAATTTCTGAGGCCGATTTTCTTATTTACAGTTTTCAAAATACAGGATGAGACAGTCTATCCAAAAAAGAAAAGGTTCAATCTAAACTATTATTTACTCATTGTTTAATGAATACAACATGTTTATGCACATAAAGAACACTTTCAAGAGTCATTCAAGAAAGTGTCCCTTTTAAAAACTCAGAAGATATAAGATATAAAACAAACCGTATCACTTATCTTCAAAACTAACAATCGTGCAGATGACTGTTTAAACAACTGCCTGATGAAAATCAAAATACTGGCCAACCAATATATCGGTCTATCTCTAATCTTAATAGGAATGAATTGGGACTGCAACACAACGCAAAAAAGGCCTAAAATCCTTTTCTTATGAGGGGTAGCTATTTACGTTTCTTGTGATATTGTTGCAGAGTCATTTTAAATACGGCTTTAACACTTTCATCATTCTACCACTAAGTCGTCTATGAAATGCTATTCTTTCTTTGAGGCTCAAAAAACATTACGATGTCCCAGATTTGCTTGTTTTCTCAGCATATCAGGCGAAATCAATTGGATTACTTCCCCCGTATAGTTTCTTTTGCAGTCAGTAGATGGAGCTGTAACTCTTTTCCTGATGTGAGAAACACACAATTATAGTGTGCTTTACTGCAATTTCTTGTTGATTTTGGTGGATCGGATTCCAAAGTGCATGTCTTCAGAAACAACACAAATAATGCATCATTGTTGTCTTATAATATCTTGATTTTAGGACTTTTACCAAATTTAGAAATTCATTTTTTGTAGTGACAGGTCAAGGGTAAAACACTTTAAAAAGTATAGATGCATTTGTCCTAATACACTTTAAATGTTTGTTTTTCAGACTATTCAGACAACATCCGCCGGTTAACATTAAACATTTCATCAGCTCAGCATAATCTATCTGGTCGGACTTGTGGGTTGTGTTGTAAAAAGAGCTTTAGGAGGATTCTGGTCGTATTGTACAAGACAAATGCACTGAGGCAAACATGTAATGAGGAAACGCAAGTGACACAAGGACACAGGCCATGTTTGTTTTTACCATTTTGCTCCTATTGACTTAGCTGTGCCTTCATTCCGGCCGGTCCTGTCCTTTCTCAAACAGACCCAGGTGCATGCTGGGAAAAAAACAGACTACAGTCAATCTTGTTGGTGCTTGCTTCTCCACTGTGCCAACCGACGATGAAACTGAGGATTCTCAACACCTTAAACGGTGTGTTGATAGCGACGGAGCAGTGGTTCTCACAAAAATACTGTCCCAGTTTCTGAGTATACGTGTGCACTGACTGTTCAGAAAGCTCATTTATAAACTTAAAGGTATATGTAGCATTAGCCTAAAAATATTTGCTAAATGTGAACTCACTAAGCTTATTTTAAAGGGGCACTGTGCAAGATTGAGAGGAATTTTAATTATCACACAAACATTTAAATCATATTTATTCTTTACAACATGAATACTTAAGAGAGCACTGTTAACCAACCACATCAATTGTGATACATTTATACGTATTAGAAATGTTTTATTACGGGCCGGAATGTGAATTTTGGCGCTATGTCACTATGGTAGTTAGGCAAACTGCACTTGAAATGCTTCCCTGGTGTTCAAAGTGGATATTACTTGGATATCACTTTATTTTTTATTACACAGTGCCCCTTTAATGTTTGTTTTTAAAAATCTAAAACAAAACAAAAAGGTAATTTGGGTTAAATTACATTATTAGACATCTTTTGTCCTGTCTTTCGTTATCTAAATCCAATCTTTTAACTTGTTTTAAGTTTTGTCAAAACCATAAGTTTAGTTTTTTTATTTGAAGAATTCTTGTAATGCAGATGTTGATTTTAAAAGCTAAATGTCTGTACTAAATATTATTGACCTATAGGATTTTGTGATATCACATAAACAGCTATAAACAACCTATATTTGACTCTCAACAGTCAAACTTCATTACCATCAGAGTCACTCTGTGTTCTTATGGAATGTGCACTCACCATGTAAAAAGCATCACATGACAACGCACTTTTTTTCCGAAATGAACTCTATGTTGTGTTTATGACACAACATTGTGTCACATGTTTTGAGGTCATGCAAGTAGGTTTTATTTGGGGTGAACAAGTAAGTAGAGATTCCATGTCCTAATTTTAGTATCACGATAATTACAAGACAAAATCACGATATACTGTAGTGATTATTCACATTTACAAAACAACACAACCAAACAGTATAATTTTTTTTTAATTCTCATGTCTTACATGTCACTTTACCACACGTTTGTGACACATTTTATCAAACAAACTTTCTTCAAAACAAATCTTAATGTGACATTTACCTATGTACATTTGATTCAACATAGACTGAGGTCAATATTTTGCTTTTCTATTGGTTGAAAGAAAGTATTTTGTTTCTAAAATGCCCATTATCAGAGATAGATCCATTTATTTATTTATTTATTTTATCTGATCTCATTCTTGACCTTCAAATATAGTTTGATAATTCTACTGAAATCACAATGCCAAATATCAGCTTTATTTATGTAAACTAATATATCATCCATCTCTAATTTCTACAGAATCAACAAAACAACAAGTGTCTGAAATTGTCACAATTATTATTCTTTTGTTCTTACGAGTATATTGCGACTTGAATAATCACAATTAACCTACTAATCCTGACATCCCTACAAGTAAGTTCAGGTCTAAAGTTACAAACAATTTACAGCTAGGTCTAGGTTAGGATCCAGCATAGAAATGAACTAGCCAGGGCAACAATGTATGTCACAAACACACAAAAAGCAATGACATGACAATATCTAGATTGCATGGTACAGATCTGCATTTCCGTGAGACCAGGCCGCCCCAGAATAAAGTGTCAGAAAAACGTTGCGTAGAAAGATTTGGGTTAGAACTGAACGCTCGCAGCTGTTGGCAGCACATCTCCTGTGATTATTTGTTGTTCTAAAGCTTAGTGTGCAAACATAGCTCGCAATCCTCTGGGCCGCGGTGGGTTTTGGTGCAGGATCCTGGTGTGGTATTTCACCGAGAGGAGAGAATTGTAAAGTCCAGCTGCTGGTACTGACAGCTTTAGGACACAGCTGGTCCTGTGGGTGTGAGGAAGGATTCAGCCATGTGTGTGTGTTTGATGTGTGTGTGACTGTTCAAGTGAGGTTTAGGCCAGAAATGCAACCTCATTTAAGGCAAGAATTTAGCACACAATTAAAAACAGGAATCATTTTTTAAAAGTTATTATATTACAAATGTTAAGTACCCATGACAAGCTGGACTACTCAACTCAGTAAAAAAAATAAAATTAAGATTATTATAAGATACAGACATCTAAATCTAGAACAAATTATTAGTGTAAAACCTTTTAAGATTGTAAAGTTTGTTTATGTTGGAACTTAGGGGGTTGGACTTCATAGAGAAAACCGCACATATTGTACTGTTGTTATATGACACACACACACAGCAATAAAACGCATCATTCAGTTTAATGATCAAACAGTTAAAGAATTTACTAACCTGTGATTATGTCTAACCACTAAACGTGTCTTCAGTATGTCTTCCATTCAACAAAGTGAAACTAGAATGGATCCGGCGGGGCTAATCAGAGGGCTGTTTTTGATGAGAACTCAGACAAAGCACTGGGCTCAATTTGATCACAAAGTGCTCTGTTAACAATATAATTTTTAGAAATACAAAAATAAAATAAAAAATACAATATTAGGTTACTTTACAATGTGTACAAAGAAAAATGTGAGCAAAGGAGACGTGTTCTTGTTGTTTATCTGTTGTTCTACTTTTGTTTTCCTAATGTTTGTTATTTGTTATTCCACATATGTTATTTGGACTTGACTTTGTACATACAGGAGGTATTACATTACTGTATATTGGTACTTCAATTATATGTCACATGGCAATAAAATGGGCCGTTAATTTTAATGATCAACTATTAAAGAACTTTACTAACCTATGATTAAGTCTAACCACATGATCCAGTGTGATGCAGGACTTTAATCAGATATGAATCTGTGACAACGATTTTATAGTCAGGTCAGTCGTACAAACATGATGAAACATGTACAGTACAGTTTCATTATTTCAAAGTTTCAATCAAAGTTTAGACAAAACTTTCTACCAAGATGTATTGAAGCATTATTGAAATTTGATTTTTTTTTTTTTTTTTTTTTTTTTTTTTTTTTTTTTTACAAGCATGATAAAAAGGAATAATTTCATGCTGTTAAACCCTAACCCTAACCCCAACTTATTTTTTTATTTTTGGTATAAATTAGTAACTTGTGTGCTTTCCATCAAAAAGTCTATGGTAAATGCAGCACTTTATGAAAAAATGAGATAACTAAGTACTGTCTGAATTGAATAATGAAGAATTTCAGTTCTAATCATGAGTCGAATGCAGTGCTCTGATTGGCTGTGCTTTGGAGGTTCTCTCCAATTTCATGATGCTGTTTGTAACGTGTGGGTTTTAGGTCATATTTGCAACCAAAAATGAATACATGTTGTATACCATGTGTCGAAAGATTTAGGAGAGGAAGTTATCAGATTTAAACATTCATGTTTGCAGTTACTCCACACAGAAATTGCAGGGCCAGATTTATCAAGCATTTGCTCATGTGCAAAACAGGTTAGGGGGAGCAAAACCTTGGCAGAGATGACATTTTTCTCTCACACACACTCTAAAGATGCAGAATTTGAGGGGGTTCATGTCTGTTTTGTTTAGTATGTTGTATGTGCATCTTCCAATATTAAAGTTGTGTAAAAATAAATAACACGATTTTTTTTTCCACCCTTATTTAGCACCTGGCTGATAAATCAGGCCCTCAGTGTGATACAAACATTTGCCAAAAAAAAACACAGATATTTGTGCTTAAGGCTGGATTACTGAATTTCAAACTCAACAAAAAGAATTAATCAATCGTTCAGAAGCAGAAGTATGTCAATCAATCCTAATACTTCTCACAATTCCTTCTGCACATGTTAACACTTAATAGTAATGCGCGGGTGACCTTTCGGGCAGATCAAAGATAGAGTGATGAAGAAGTTACGTCCTAAACCCATGTTCAAACATTGCTATGCTTGAGCTTCAAGAAAGCCTTATTTAAACTTTAATAATATCAAACAACAAGAACAGCACTCACATCCATACATTTGTAAAAGTGAAAATTGCAGAGCGGTAGTAGAGGGCTCATACAGAGGAGTCCAGTGACCGTCCCAGGAGTGCGTCGCTGTTAACTGAGATCCTCCCGGTCCCTCTGAGATCCAGGCGACCCATGCAAACCCCAAACACTCTCCCCTCTCCTCTTCAGCTCCATTGTCCCCCTGCGCTGCCTCCTTATCTGATCGGGCATCCACTCACTCTAATTTACAATTCTAATGAAAGCTGCCACGCTAACCTTCACCCCTTTCTGCGAGAACCCTGCCACAACAACCCGAGGAAAAGGGACAGCGAGTAAAAAGCCCCTATTAGACCGGGCGTATTACGTTACTGCTGGCCTAGTAGATTGGATTGTCAGATGGAGCTTTCAATGTGGAGGTGTTCTCACATGATAAAAGAAGAAGGCAGAGATATGTTGACTGTAGCACTGTCTGGAGAGCTAATCAGCCCTGTGGGAGGTCAGACGGCGGAGATCCACTTCCGTATTGTGCGAACAGAAGTTATTGTAGCGCCGTCAACAGCGGTGATCTGAGCAGAAGTCCGGACAATTCATCTCCAAGGCTTTATTTGTCCAATCTCGAATGCAATTTTTAGTTTTAGAAAAGAGTTCTTTGCCCATTACCTGTCTCGTCTATCACAACCCTAATCTGGTCGCTCGTCTTGCTAACCGACAGCCAAAGAGTATTATTCGGCCTTTAACAGCCAGCGAGCGCGCTAGGGGAGAGAGGAGAGGTGGGGAGGGGTGGTCAGCGCGATGCTATCAGTGTGGTACAGACAAATGAGAACAAAGGATGGCTCTCTCCTCTTTGCTGTGGCCTAGTTGTAGCTGTTTTTCTGTTCTTTAGTGAGCGCTTGGACAAAAGTGGTGAGGTGGAGGTGTTTATTCTGATGGGACTGCAGCCTTCAACGAGCAACAATCAAATAAATGAATTAAGTATAGATTTATAGACACCTGCAAGTGTATGTTTGTTGTTGTAGTGTATTTGTTTGTTAATCATTGGACCACAGAAATAATTTGTAGATGACAGGCAAAACAATAGCTCAATGGCACAAAAACAACACAACAACAAAAAAGGCATGAAAACATGCTTATCTCATGTTTTTGACATTTTGTTGTATATCTACGTATTCTCTGGAGACTGGCACACAAAGACTGTGTTTGAATGCTGAAGTGCAAAGCATTGTAAATTGGTCATAACAACATTTTCTGTGAAGGAATATCAAGCTCTAGGCACATTAAGATCTTCTGTTGTTACTTTTAAGAGCACCTGTGTTCACTGTTGATCACATGTTTGGCAGAGCTGAATCACAAAGAAGGATTTATCCTGCAACAAGAAAAAAACTAGCATGTAAAGCTACAGTTGAAGTGGTGCTTGTCCTTGTGTATAACTGTCTGTGGGAGCCACGACCTATGATCAGAAATCTTTCATCTCACATAATTAAAACTGTGCATTAGACACTTGATTTATAAAATGAGAGAACTTGTCATTAGTACGAGCTGTTACTTTGGACGAAGTGAGATGCTCATCACCTAAAATCCAAAATGTGTTAAAAGCATTGCTTGAAACAATGTGCCCTCGCTGTGATGTCTCCGCCTCCTCCACTGAGGGGTTTGAGGGTTTAGGGTAATGTTTTTGGCATGTGTGAGGGCCTTGGAGACACCTGTTTCCCCTGTTCAGCTCTGCTCGCGGCCCAGCCTGGCAGTGGACTCACTGTAGCCTAATCCTGACGGGCGAGGACAGTGGTATTGTCACCCATTTAGAGAGTGTTGTGGACACGTGGCTGACCCTTTAGCACGCCGGAGGGGTACGGGCGCAGGCACGCCGCGAGCAGCACTGGCAGGTGTTTTGACGGATGTCCTGTGGCTGCCAAAGCAAACAGAGTGGGAGAGGTGCAAGAGAGGGTGCACTGGGTGCTGAAGGGAGAAGATGGGTGTGCTGGGACATAGGCCTCACAAAGAGAGCACAGAGAAGAGTGTGGCTTTGTTTTACTCTACACACAGTCAACAAACTCTGATTGGGTTCACTCATCTGCTCCTGCTCTGTAGTATACTGGTCACAGCTAAAAGCTCAGATTAGTTTTTGTTTTGTTTTGTTGTTAGCAGCCAACACTCTTTCTCTCTACCAGGAAGTTTTTCTGCAGGATGTCTTTGGTCTTTCTCTGTACCACAATACTTAACTATTATTACTCAGTTACATTTACTGGGAAAACCTTTGTACTTTTCATTTTAATGTTTAGTGGCAACATTCAGCTTGAAGTAGGCCTACTTTTTCTAGAGTAAGAGTTGGCTTTGAAATAATTTTGAATGAATGAATAGTTTATTTATATAGCAGATTTACAGACATGTGTCTTCCAAAGGGCTTCACACAGTAACCTTTCCCCCACTCAGTGATGGGAAGCGGCCCTGGGGCAGCTCAGCAGAAGCGATTTGTCAAAACACTTGGCACCTCAACCTTCGACCAATATCAAGCGCTTCCTAACCTGCAGGTTATTGGTTGGTGGGGAAACCGGAGTTCCCGTAGGAAACCACCCAGACACAGGGAGGAACAAACCACACACAGAAAGACCCAGGGCATGCAGGATCAAACCTTCTTGCTGTGAGGCAAGAGCACTATCCGCTGTGCTACCATGCTGCTTTTATTGTGTCTTGCACCACTTCTTATTTTTATTCATTTTTATGTCTGTTCAACTTATAAAAAGCCAAGAGAAGTCTAGCTGTATACATATGCTAACCACAGTCAGCCAAATGTTAACAACATCAGCAGATACTCTTTCTGGATTTTACTAAACAAATGGTATATTTTAGGTGTAAGTTATAATATATTATTCTGATTAAAACCAACTGTTTGTCTTCCATTCTTTTTTATGTGTCTATGCCTTGATGCATCTGAACCTTTGTCATGTATCATCCTCAACTACAAAACCTTACCACTCTTCTTTGGCACACATTTGAACTGTTTCCTCAGACTCTGGGACTAGACTCTCCATTGAAGTACAAGTGAGTGTATTAGATGATCCCCTCCTAACAAGTGTAGGTTTAACGTGTGACGTGTGCCGCAGTGAGAGGAAATCTAACGGAGGTTGAGTTTCACTTGTCTTATGCTCTAATGGCCCACCCAATCACCAGGACATGTGCGTTCCCCTGAACATGTGCACAGGAAGCCTGGAGGTATTGCTGTTACACAACAGTAACTGGATCTGCCTTGTTCGCTAACCTTGGGTCTCTTTCCTGCCCTCAGCCGCTATTATGAGGGCGACGAAAGAAGGGCATCAAGAAAGTGTGGCCGGCGAACTGTTGTGCGCCATCTGAACAAGTCTACCAGCTCTATGCAAAGTCAAAGACAACATACTGTACATGAGAGTGTTATGGCAACAACAAACACGGCCATCAAAGAGGAACTGAAACTCGGAGAAACACAGTAAAGTTGATGTAGGTAGACAGTGTTGGGAACTAACTGAATACATCTACTTAAAATATGCATCCCAAATTCTTATCTTGACATTGTTATATTTTTGGTCATATTTGGAAATATCTCGTAGTTATTGCCTGAAAAATGTCTGACTATCATCTCACGGATCCAGGTCAGAAGTAAACAAGTGATTAAAATTTGTCTTGTATGAATGAAAGCAAATTTTGTGATTCCAAATGTGCAAATATTCTCACAGCTTTTGATGCCCTACATGTCTAAATGATGTACAGGGATTTTGATTTTGGGCAAAATGTCCTAGGAGAAGTTCAAGGAAGTATGACGTGAGCGAAAATGCTGCTTCTGCATTTTGGAACTTTCAAATTCAACTAAATGTAACTGAGAAAATGTAACTTAGCAGTGCCCATCTACTTATCTGGCAGTGATTCTCAAACTCTAGTATCTAGTATTCACAAGACTGTCTTAAATTCTATTAATTTAGTCAGTTTAGAGTCAATTTTGTCAACTTTTTGGTACTTCTTTAATATGTGTAATGGATAGATCTACTGCAGAAATGGCACAATTTTAAGCTTAATAACTTGTATAGGTGATTCTGCATTTGTGCACTGGACATTGTGATGTATGGAATCAAAGGAGGGCAAAATAACACTAATGCAATGAAGGCCAGATTGTTATATGTCAGAGGTGTGAACTTGCAAGACCTAGAGTCAGACTTGAGACACTTTTTTGTTGTTTAAGCAATGACAAAAATTCAAACTTTCACCGGATCACGTCAGTGGCCTGTGTACTGTATGTGCACAAGCATGACGTTTTCAGGTGATTTTCATATCGTTGCACAAGTTCTATTGGAAATGAATGAAGCAAGACCTTTGTCAATGGATTTTATGAAACAAAGTTGAAACCCAAAGCAGAGCATTTGGACTTGGCTTGGACCTGTGAGCCACACATTTATAACTTAAGCCTTTGAAGGGACTTAAAGTGCTTTGATTTGCCTCTCTACAAATTTGGATAGGCCTGATCGAATAACAATTTATGTAAGAGATTAATTGTTAAGCCGCTCGTCATATCTGTGGGGTCAGTCCGACTCAATAAAGACTTTCATATCAGATCGTATCATTGTAAGGTCCCAACAGGCAGTGTGATGACTTTTATAGCAGACAGTCAGCTCCTGGCTTTTCTGCCTAGTGACAGTGGCTTTTAATATAGAAAACAGCTTAACTAACTCACTTTGTACAAACTTTTTCATTCTTTATGCTAACAATAACTCTGTGTAACCATCCTTTACAAATCAGTTTTAATCTGTCTTTTATTGTTGTTTCACATGAAGACAACTCGCGCCACTCACCTCCTATATACAGTAAGTTTTTATTCTGAAAGTTCATTTGGTCACCTGACACTTCCTCTGCTTGTATGAAATCATTACTAAAGTTGACTTGTCTGTGGTGCTCTTTTCCTGCGACAGATGCAACTATTGAACTGTTTGCATGTCATAAAAATTACCTCAACCTCATGTAATTTGTAATAATTACAGACGTCATCTGAGTTTCGAGTCTTCTGCGAATCGTCCAAAAAAGCAATGTTTCCCTGAATTTTACCTCCTGTATTTTCCAAACTCAGATGTACTCCTGTAATTCTACTCCAGTGTGAATGTGTGTGTGTCTGTGTTTTTAATTTGTGAACTGTGAATGAATTCATTAATAATGACTCTAAGGCCTATTTTACCTTCAGATTTGAACTCAATTATTATTGCTATTCACCACAGATCCTTCTGTAATGAAATTGTTGGTGTTTTTTCTACAGTTAAAAAGCTAAAAATTAAACAAACGACACCAAAGTCAGGGATTCTAAGTACAACCTTGCTGTTTTGGTAACAGAAGAAAATAGGTGTTTGGGTAAAGTTTGGACAGAGCAATGCAGTGTTTGGATGGAGGGACTTTATCACTAGATTAAAAGATATACAGCTGTTTCACAAGAAATCTGATCATGTGGATGTGATTTTGATTGACAAACGCAACATGACGAAGAGCCATATTTAAGCTGCCACAGCTCAGATCATTCATGATAATTAATCTGAAAACTCTTGAAATGGTCAAGTCATGAATGAAGCAAGAAGTTGTTAGAAATCAATGCATATCTTTTTCAATTTCAATGTATTTGTATAGCCCAAAATCACAATAGCGGTTATCTCAGCGGACTTTACAAGATGTTGATTTAGCAAACAAGATTTGTCAGAAACTCAACGTCAATGTCACTATTTCCGGAATAGTCCGTGAAAATCACAGGCCTGGATTTGATCCAGTGCAAATATCCGACATCCCTAATAGGTAAATATTATCCTCTGAAAAGAAATTCTGAGACAAAGAACTGTAAATGTCAGTGGCCAGATTTATTTGTGACAGGTCTTAAAATCGCTAAATATTTTAACTTTTAGATGTATAAATCAATGACTTGGTCTACCTCTGCTGCTAGGTTTAAGCTGTAAGTCTCTCATTTGTACTGGCTTTGTTGTCTGAGTCACTGACATGACAACTTCCTGCTGCTTTTAACTGTCCCTGAATGAACCTCAAGGCTCCTGAGCCACTTCGGTCTGATGGAATAAATATGGAAACGAGAAGCAAATCGCAGTTCGACATGTGCCTGACCCATTGTAGCTTTGTTTGCCTTCTTGTCCAGGTCCCAAATCTCTCCCTTTATCACCTGTGCAATATTTCATTCCACAGTCACAGTGCACCGCTCCAGGGAACAGTATCAGAGTGCAGTGTTGGGAGGGGGTCTGTTCATCCAAGCAGTACATGAGCGCTAAACTCAAGCCAAGGAATGCCTGATAGAAGGGCATAGGTCACGGAGAAGCATGCTTTGGCAGGGACAGAGGGACATAGCCACCTGGTCAGCTGGGTTAATTATAAATGAGGCAGGCCGCAAGGGGTAGATGAGCCGATCAGCTGTCTTCTGCGCGCACACACACACACATGAACATCGCAGTGCGCTGGTCTACTCTGCTCAGCTCCTCGTCCCAGAGGCCAGAGGTGTCTGAGACGCCCGACGACCAAGCCAGGTGGAAACAGGGAAAAGTTCACCAGAGCAGAGGCCAAAAGCTAATGTTGCGCAGATGTGTCACTGATATTGCAACACAGTCTTCGAAGAAAATGTAGATATTCAAAAAATGTCAAATAATGTACAATAAGCATGTTTTCACGCCTTTTTAATGTCAATATGTTCTGAAAGTCAAAACGTAAAATAACAACGCATTTTGGTTGAAGCCAAGTGGCAACATTTTCTTTGAGTTTACTGGGTAGGTTTAGGCTTCAGGTTACTAAAATGTGTAAGCTTAGCTTGTGGTATACCTTAAGATTTACCTGTTAACCCAAACATAATATTTTCACATGGCTTCAACCAAAATTTGTGGTTGTTTTACGTTTTGGCTTTTGTAACACATTGATGTTAAAAAGACAATAAAACATGCTTATTGTACGTTTTTGACATTTCTTTTTTTTCTACATATTCCTTTAGCACATTTAGCAAGTGTTAGCATTGTTCATTATTTTGAACTGTGCAGTGGGAGAAATATGTACTATTTAAATACATGCTAATTTAGTGATTGCCTCTCCTTCAAACACTGCAAAGTAAGGCCTTTCAAAAAATAAGAAAAATGTTGCTTATTTTGAGGTAAAAAAAAAAAAAAATCTTATTTCAAGTGAAATAATCTGCCAAGGCAGTCAGAAAATTTGACTAACCTAGTTTTCTTAAAATAAAACAATTTCAGCAATTCATAGATTAAAACAAATTTGTGGAAAAAAAAGACCACTGAGTACTGTCTGAATTGAATAATACAGAATTTTAGTTCTAATCAGGAGATGAATGGAGCTCTCTGATTGGTTGTGCTTGTGGTCACTCCACTTTCACTTTGTTGTTTGTAAAACATTTTTTATAAGCTATAATTGCAACTAAAATGAATATTGTTGATGTTTATCATGTGTTTAAGGACTTAAGTGAGGACGTTCTCAGATTTAAAACCTAAATCATGTTTGCAGCTTCCCCACCTTTAACTGTGCATTTTAAACAATTCTCCAGAAACATGAGGAATGTGGTATGGTCAGACAAAAAAATAGTTGTTTACCTTCAACTAAACTTGACTTTTTGGGAAGAACAACAACAGGGGCGCTGGGGGGGGGTGCTGTTCCGTGAGGAAAGCGACTCCTAACACAGCTCGCATGTCTGCCGATTGTTTGTAATTATGCAGAATTGTAAACCAGGCCAGCAAAATAACCCAGACACCTCAAACCTCTCTTAGTGAACTGTACAAGCGCTCTGTGATGAGGAAAGCCACTGTCATCATAGAAGACGCCTCT
The DNA here is from genome assembly GCA_038363315.1 of Mugilogobius chulae. Taxonomy (NCBI): domain Eukaryota; kingdom Metazoa; phylum Chordata; class Actinopteri; order Gobiiformes; family Gobiidae; genus Mugilogobius; species Mugilogobius chulae. Next base: position 42,274,251 of record CM076402.1, on the reverse strand, counting down.
CATCCTCTGCATCACCACTTCAGTCTGCTGCCATCAGGCAGACGTTACAGAGTTCCACTGGCCCGCAGGAACATTTACAAAAAATCATTCATCCCCACTGCAATAACTGCCCTAAATGGCACAAAGTAGCACTGTTTGTGTTTGTGTTCAGTTCATTTCTGTTTTGTTTCTTATATATTTTTATTGTGAAGTTTGTGTGATGAAAGACTGGAAGAGCTGTGTTGAAGACAAATTTCTGTTTTTATTCTAAAACAGACAAATGAAGTTCTATTCTATTCTAAAGAACACTGTCCCAACAGTAAAGAATGGGGAGAAACATTATGCTTTGGGGGTGCTTCCCTTCCAAAGAGACTGGCAGGATTCACTGAAAAGCAATGTAACTCAGTCTGAAGCGCTTTGTGACTCTGTGTCTGCGAAATGCGCTATACAAATAAAGATTACTTACTTACTTACTTATTTTGTTCTACAACACATTTTTTTTTATCCATTGAGCTTTTGTTTCGCAGAAGTTAATTTTATGCAACAAAATGTAAATTGAAAGTAGCTGTCATAGAGACTGTGCAGAGCTTAGCTAGTTTGTTTGCTAACAGCAGATTTAAACATTCATTTTTGGACAAACAATGTCCTCATAAATAAGTACAAAAACATCTATTTGCGGGTAGAAAGGCAATGAGTTTATCTGTGTGTGATACTAATGTAAGAGGAATGTAAGAGAAGCCTCAAACTACCTTTCTACCACTGTTTACCGGATTTTTCCTTTTCACATGCCAGAAACAGACTGAATATTCAGCAGAGTTGCACTTTTAAACATATCATCATGATAGATTAGAAGTGCATTTCACAACTTTGAGAAGACTGAGTGAGTTTTGCTAACCCGTAAAGCTAGCAACATATGCTAACAACGCATTCGTGGTTTTAGGAGAAGAAATTGTTCCGTATTTAGAAGCATTAGTGTGTGGTTTTATTCTGCTGGATTAACCTGATTAGAGTGCGTCTGATTACAAACACCTGCTGCAGATATCTGTTCTGACTGTCACCCTGATCCAAACTCAAAATCCGCCCCTTTCTTCTCGTTTAGTTCTCCGTCTCTGCCCAGTTGTCAGCTCTGTTTGGAATGCGGCTCTAGGCAGAGTTGGATTTACCATTTACCACAATTAGGTCAAACCACTGAGAGAGAAACCCTTACGGTGGACTTTAGTGTGTGAATCCGGCCCAGGTGGAGTGTGCACAGGTGTGAGTGTTTAGGCAAGTGTCCCAGAAAGAGAGGAGCAGCCCAGACCAGGAACATGACCAAGTGCCGCAGGACCCAACCTGAAGAAGTTTCCTCATCGCCTCACAGGTGCTTCACTGAATTGGCTTAGTGAAGAAACATGATCCAATCCTCATTTCTCAGATGCTTTTCCAAGTTTATTAGTGACATGTTTGGGCTTTGGAGCCTTTTTATGTGCTTTTCCATTCTGTCTTTTGCCACTTTTCCAGTTTCTTCCCATTTGGTTTTCAGTCCAGTGTTACATTTATAATATTTTAATCTAACTTAGGCTCTGTCAGTACTTTTCTTTTTCATAGCAATATTATTTCAAAATACCTGTTATCTTTAATCTAGAGAAATGTGTTTTATTTTAAAGATACCGACTAAAAAATTAATAAATACAAACAAACAAACAAAATAAATAAATAAATAACACTAAAGCCTCTTGTATGCTATGAATTTTAAATGTTCTGCAATGTTAAAAGTAGGGGAAAAAAATAAATTCAGGCCACATTTTGAAGTGATTATTTGTCTCACAGTCACAGGACTTTTGAATATTGAATCTGCTTGTAAACACTTTGTTATTTACTTGTTTTTTTTTCTCATTTGTATGAACTGTCACTAGTCGACGAAGTCTGGAACTGTCTGTCTGATTTGCTGTGTTAAAATTCTTCATCATAACATCTCATGATCTGACAAAAAATTCTGTTACACTGACCCACAGGTATTATATTTGGTTTTAAATGAGACCTCGTATATTTTTTCATGTAGTTTTTGTAACACAAAAATAATACAAAATACAACACGAAATGTCAAAAATGTACAATAAGCAAGTTTTCCGTGCCTTTTTTTTTTACATCAAATTGTTATAAAAAGCCAAAACGCGAAATAGCAATGGTTGATTGTTGGGGAAATGTCGGACATTTTCTTTAGCGTTAAAGAGTAAGTTTAGACCTCAAGTTACTAAAATGGGTAAGTTTAGGACTGGGGCTTGGGGTAGGTTAAGATTTACCCGTTAAACCCAAAGACAATGTCGCCACGTGGCTTCAACCAAAATTTGTCATTTTTTTCCCATTTTGGCTTTCATTATATGTTTATATCAGGGCTCTTCAACTTTATTTTCCAGAGGGCCAGATTTGATCGAGAACCATGGCTTCGGGCCGGGAAGTTGAACAATATGACACTGCTTTTGACATGAGGTTGTGCCAAGAATTCAGAGGACTAGATTTGTTTCTACAGTAATGCTACAGTCTGTTTTTATTGCTAGTAATAACCAAATATGAATCTGGAATATCTCAGCACTAAACCAGGACCAAATAAGATCTAAAGGAAAATTAAACGAGGACTGAAATATAACCAAATAAAGTCATAAGGTATACACTGTAAAAAATGACTGATCTTAAACTGGATAATGACTGAATACATTCTTAAAATAAGTAATATTTATCTTTATTTGAGCATATTTTAACTGTTTTTAAACAAGATTTGCCAACAGAGCAAGAGCAAAGGGGTTTGTTTAGCTAAAATATGACAAAATGCAACCAACTGGAATTTTAAGACAGTAAATTCAATAAAATCAACACTTATATTGGCACATTAAGACATTTTAAGTTGGCCACTTTTCTGAATCTAACATTTTGTAATTTAAAGTGATGGGCGGATCAATTTTGGAGGCCATTTGCACCAGTATTAAGTTGAATAGGCCTTTATCTACTTTTTTGAACTGGTATAAATCTAAAATATAATCCTTATTCCTGTTCAAAATGCAGACTGATAAGAACTGAACCTTTCATTTTACTCTGCATCTGAATCTACACTTGTTTCCTGCTCTACTGAAATACACTGAAATTGAAATTCATTATGCTTTCGGTATCTTTACAGGCCATTAAACTTTTGCGTGTTGTGTAAAAACAAACACACAAATCCTGCTGTGAGAAGACTGCGGATTCACATTCAAACACGGGGCAAACGACTGGACATGAAAGCCTATCACACAGAGAATTGGCTACATTATGTATCCTCCTGTTGGTCTTTGAGCGATTCAGCCAGCATCAGCGTTATTGCTCCCGATGGACGCGGTCTGTTTATTTCATACGCACTGGCCCCACAACGCTCTTGCTATCTCTGCTATGAGCGTCAGGGGAGGCATTGGACTCAAGGCTTGGCTTCTTATAACCGTCCTAAGCACAAAGCCAGGGCCTGTGGATCACTCCTCTGCGATGGCTTTTCCAGTCACTTTGTTCAGCTCACAAGGTTTGAATTGTCAGCAACTTTAGGACAATGCAGCTACGGAACTGAAGCCTGTGCCTTTGTTGGACGTTGTTTCAGATTGGCGAAGTAAAAGTGGGGATGTGACTTTGTTGAGAACACATATTATGTAAAAGGTAGAGCTTTTGAACCATGCATGTAACAACATTATCTACTTGTTGTATTTACTTTCCTTGACACGAGTTTGTTGTGATTGGAAAGTCTCTCTAAGATGTAGCGATGATGCCATAGTTTGAGCTCTGAGATCGTCAGTGATGTTTAAAGTCCATAAATCATTACCAGACTTGTTTTCAGCGTTTTTTGCCATTTACGCCCATCATCACCAAAACAAGTCAGGTGATGATTTCTGAACTTAAAAACAACTCATAAGAGCTTGAAACTAGATCGCTGACGTCATACATCTGGGAAATTCAGAGTGTTTTGACAATCAGACCATCATGCCTTGCCCAACTCAGGTCAATATCCAATCCACTCGATAATTGTGATTCAGTAAACATGCTGTGGAGGTGAGCCTCATAAATTCTTGCAATTGCAGTGTTGAATATACTATGCACACTTTTGTTTCTGTTTGCACTCAAATGCACTGTATAGGTCCTGTTTTTATGATTGTCAGCATTACAAAAAGCATAGCACAAAAGCATTTGTGAAACATCTTGATCATGTAGAAGCTGATCATCAACACATAACTTTCTTTAGGTGAACTTGAATTGTTGCTCCGTAGTTCATGCTAATGACAAATTAATTCATGCTGGATCATTTGTTTTCATAAGGAACTGTGTGGTATTGAGCTGAGCTATGCAAATACAAAAGTCATGAGTTTATTTGTTTAAAGGTACACTGTGTAACTTTGTGGAGTTAAATAGTCAACTACTCAATCCAGAGGAAACTGAAAGTTAAAACCATAGTTTGGAGCATTAGTAATTGTGATAATTGTGTGTTAGGCCATAATGTAATAAAAATATAGGTCTATGTAACTAAAAGAAGCAAAGGACGCAGTTGATTTCATTTTCCACCGCTTAATCTCGTTAGGGTCTCGGGTGACTGGAGCCTATCCCAGTAACTTTGGGCCTTAGGCGGGAAACACCCTTGACAGAGGCCAACTCGTCACAGGGTCAGACAACAACCATCCACTCACTCATTCATTCACTTAGGGAAATTTACAGTGATGTCCAATTGACCTAAACGTGCATGTTTTCTCTGTAATAAAGCACTTATGACAGTCATGTGTCTTCCACATTCGAGCTGCAGCTACTGGCTGCAAGGGAAATGACCAGGACAAAACAATCACATTGATCTTGCCTGACATGCTAACGCTTACAGATGTTTATGACATCACTGATCCGGACATTCAGAAGTGTGTTTTCTTAGGCTCAGGCCTTGTCCACACAAAGCCAAATCAGGCATTTTAGAACAAATATTTCTACCACACAAAGCAGGAGTTTCAGGACAAATAAATATTAAATATTTCTGAAAACCAGGTAGAAAACTCCTGTTCATGGTCTTCGCTGTTACTCAATATAAGGTATACTTTCCTTTACCAGAGGAAGTATATGGTAATAGTACCTGCTTAAGTACAAAAATTATGTAAATTCTTTCATGCACTCAGGACATACATGTAAAGAGGTTTATGCTTTTGTGCTGTACAACTTGTCATGTTGTTTTGTGTATCTCATCCATAAGCATCAGTCGTCTGCTCGCTAATGCTGCGTGTCAGGAGGACATCTTTACCCACACAGTGACCGCTGCAGGGCCAGTCTGCGGTGTGTCAACAATACCCCACAGCAGCCTCTTCTCCCGGCCACGTGCCTTTGAGCAAGACCAATGTCAGCTGTCACTCACACACTGCATTAAAGCAATAAGCCCCCCAGGAGATCTGATTAAGTGGGCTGCCAGCATTTAACTCACTCACAGGGAAAATGAATTGTGCCTGTGCAGTTTGTGCTGATCACAGATGAAACCGTCTGTCAACAGAGAGCAAGAGCGCTCCGAAGAGACAAGATGGACGTTGGGACTTTTCATGTGTCGTGATGTGGAGGAGGCAGTCCATATGTCATAGCAAAAAGTACATTTATGTTTGTGATACAGACAGGAATCTATACAAGTTAGACTTATCTGTTTCAGGATCAGAATCTCAACCACTTTTATTCATCAGGGCAAGTAATTTTTGCCAATAAACAGAAATTAGTAAAGATCCAAAAAAGAGAGAGAGAAAAAAAAGAAAGAGAACAAAAGTAAAAGAAGAAGAATTAGAAAGTAAACTAAAGGACAAATACTTTTTTTTTTGCTTTCTCCCTTCAAACATTTTCCTGAATTCCCTCACTTTGTAATCTCATGCATCAGAATAAATAAAAAGCACACATGACAGTCATGTTTCCCACATAAAGATTTGAGTTAGAGCTCTATCTACTGATTAAAAATGAAATCTCAAAGAGTAAACAATTAAATCAATCTTGCCTGCGGTTTGCAAGTGCTGCAGAAATTCTCATGACAAGCCTGGATCATTTATGGACTTAACAGTGCAGAAGAGACCTATCTATGACATCACAGATCAGGGACATTCAGAATGGTGATTTTGCATAATATGTCCCCTTTAAATATCACAATACAAAACAATATGTATTGTGATATGTTTGAATGCAGAAGAGTCTGGAACCAAAAACAGAGTCAATCAATTTGTCATCCAAAGTTAGGACGATCCAGTCTCTAAGCCTAACCCATTTCAGAACATTCAAAATGGTGGACGTAGCTGATACAATATTTTCTTTGGCTCTTGCTTCGGCTTTGAACAATCCCTTAAAACCTGAGAAACAAACTGCGTTGAGAGCCTTCATATGGAAAAAATCCTGAAAACATCCTGTTTAGTGTGTCACTGTTACAGCGTTTGTGGGTTCTGTGATTGGTTACCTCAGCACTCACAAACCCAGACCCTCATCACAGACATTGTTAATGTAGTATTACAAGTGAAAACAAGTTGACACTGTTCCGTTTATCTAATAGTCAATGTTCAGAGTAACTAAATGTATTACTAATTTAAAAAGTAATGGTAATTATTTACTGTTTTTCAGGAACAAGTAATGTTACTCATTACATAAAAAAGATGACAAGTATTTAACATCTGTTACTCTCATATCCAAACAAAGGCAGTTAGATTCTATTAAAACAACATTGCAGAATCAAATTAAAGTGCTCTTGTTTATGTTTTTAGCATGAGTTAGCCTTTGTTAGCATTAGCATGTGTTTTTGAAAGGTGTGAAAAGTGTTTCTAAACGCATCATGGTCAAGAATTCAGAGACTCAGAATGCATAAAGTAAGTAAGCCAAATATCTAGTCAAAGAAATAATACAGATAAAATTAGGGAACTGTGGCTTTAAGAAACGGTTATGCACTTGTTAGTATACATGCTATTTTGAAGTGAACAGTAGCAATCTACACCAAACACCTCTGTGCTTTCTAACTCGTGTGGTCTAGTGGTGGATCAGAAGTGATCAGGCAGCTATACACAAAGCTCTAAGCCACACTAACCTGTACACACAGAGGATCAGTGGCCCTCACACACTCCATGTTTTTGAGAAGAGCACAGACATCTCTGACAGCTGAGGATCTAAAAGTGAGAAGCTCCACCCAAACACAGATTAGCAGGTCAGACAGTCTGCTGTCACAGACTACTGCACGTCTGAACGCTCTGACCAAGCCGACACACAAGAACCACACACAAAGTAGACTTTACTTCCACTTCTATTAGTAGCCTACTATACTGTGACATTCTATAATTCCACTTTGAACATGTTAGGTGTCTATTTACTCCACTGCCACCTAAACCCAAAGATGAACAAGTTTTATGTGATTATTATCTGCTGCTGCTGCTGCTCCACTGTAAAACTTTAAATGTGCACCTGGTGGAGAGACCTTTATGTGCATTAATTTATACAAAAAGCTTTGACTGTTGAAGAGAACATTGAACTTAACTTTTATTTGTATTCATTTGTACGCTGTCGTCACCTGAAACCTAGATGAGCTAGAAAGTCTTAAAAACTTTCAGGGTAAGATGTATTTCTTGTACTTGATGGATCTAGATTATTTTGCATGTTTCAAGGTGTATCTGCTTGTTCGTAGTCATTTTTTATAGTTTCAAGCCAAAAGATTTGCCTATGGTTGCACCTTGTACTGTCATTTGAATTATTGTTTATTTATCTGTAGTTTTTCTCCCCAAAATGCTTCTGTTTAGCTCAGTCTAAACCAGAGCTTTCCGCCGAGCAGGTGGCGGTCTGGTGATTGACATCTGAGTGAGATGTGATCACAGTGTGTCCCGTGTGGAGCAGGCCCCGCCCACCTCCTGACTGACAGCTCTCCTCTCAATAATTCATCTGGGCTGTGTGTCTGAAGGTCAGGACAGTGTGGGGCGCTGTGCAGAGGTGGCACCGGCATCAAATATTCATCGAGCTGCTGTACTCACAATCCACTCTCCAAATACTCCTGCTCTGACGCTGGCACCTGCCAACAAACAGCTGTAGAGAGAAAGCACAGGGTGGAGAGGCGTCGTCAAGGTAATGTTACACAAGGACAAGGAAAATGCAGTATTGAGTTTTGTTTTAGAGAGAACATGTTAAAGTCTGATTATTTTTTAACTGAAAGCCATCCGAATTTGGTCAAATGTTGGGGGCTGGATCACGGTAACTAGCCTAGAAAATTATGTTTATTGAAAAACAACGACTTTTTAATGCCATTTATCATTGAAAATGAAGGACAACAAGTAAAGACTGCTTCATATCCAAGTCAATCAAATTAAAGAAATATAAAGAGTAATAATACTCTCTAAGCGTGCTGGGGGCCAGGTTAAACAAACCGAGGGCGGCATTTGGCCCCCTGGCCGCAGCTCATGAAGAAACCATGGATCGATTATATCATCTGGATGCGACATTGCTAGCTTGTAGCCCCAGTAGCCGCTCTATACAGCAGTGGGAAAATCCCTTGACAGACTAGAAAGCATTTTTTCCTAGAGCGCAATGCACAAACTGCTCGTGTTCGGCAGAGACAGCATTTACAGCTTTAAGAAATGTCGGATTTAGTGACAAGCTATTTCCACATCATAAAGTTCTTTCCAGTCCAAAAGGTTTTAGTTTCGTATAAATTGAATTTTTAAGCTTTAGCTTCAGCTACCACTGCAGCAAAAGGCTAAAGCTAATGGCCATAATAATGCCAGTGAGCAAAAGCCATTGACACACTGCGCCCGTCATCTTTAGCGCCATGCATCCAATCACAGTGCACAATTGTATCGTTTGAGTGGAAACACACATTGGAACAAAAACTAACATGGCAGGGCTGTCTGACATAATGCAGCTTGATTTAGCAAAATTATGGACTACTAAATTTAAAAAGTAACTTCTCAGCTACATTCGCATCAGGTAGCTTCATTGGGTAGGTGGTAGGTGAAAACAAGTCTGTTCTGGTTATGGGGGCATCAGTTGCAGGAAAATATATGATTACTCAGACATGCATGAATCATTTCTTTGAGGAAACAAACTAAAAGATAACTTTGTAATGATGTTTTCACAAAATATAATGCTATGATTACAAACTTAAAAACTTCATTTTAGATAATAGGTCCTCTTTAAATTTTACAATAAAGAAGTGTGGTTTAAGAGGCTATTTCTGAGCCTTTTTAGATCAATTCTGTGTTTTACGATGAGCAAAATGCTAATGACTGTCATATTTTATTACTTTCCTTTAAAACCTTGACTATTATTCAAAAACGTTGCACAACTATTCTTTAGTCAACATTTAGCGTTCCAATTTCAAATCAAAGTGTTGTGTAAGATTGTGTTGAGCTGTGAGGACCTCCATATGTGGACATGTCTCCACCGGCAGCAGCAGCAGGAGGATGACCTAAGCGCGGCCCTTCTTCATCCTGATCAGAGCTGCAGAGGCCCGGGCCAGCACATGACGCTGAAGCAGGTGTTGTTGCTGGGGCTGGGGCGAGCTCGGGCCTTTGGCAGAGCACGCTTGGATCGCACTGCTCCGATACATCTGCGTCTGCTGCTGCGTACAAGCTGTTGCGTGCTTTCTGAGGTATGCTGCAGCTGAGGCTTAGGCTTGGTCCCAGGCTAAAGTGTGTAAAGCTGAGCTAGGCAAATGTAGATTCATGTCAGGGTAGTTCCCTGTTTGGGCAAGTGAGAATTATGGTCTGTTTAAACACACTACTATTTTTTATTATTATTATTATTAATACATTTTCTAATTATTAATTTTAAGCTTAATTTTTCTGTCTATGTTTTGCTTACTTGCCTAATATATTCTGAGCTGACAAATTATTCACCACAAGTGTCTTAAGCTTTGTTCACAGCTCTTAGGTGCGAGGCGTGCTGATATGCTGACAACAGTTAGCCACAATGCTAACCACAACATTATTAGATGTAGACAAGACATTGCGAGCTGATTTCTACTCAGTTAGATAAATTTACGCTAGGAAATTGATTTGAAGTTATTTTAATGTAAAAAAAATTGTATTGTCGCTTTAAAAACAGTTTGTCTTACTTAAAAAACAAACAAAACACAAAAACATTACACCAAAAAACAATTCAAATGATTCATCATAAAAGTTGGAGGCAGAATTAAGCTACACAATTCAACAGAAGTAGAAAGCTATACTGGAAAAATAGCAATATTAAACAATTTACTAAGTGAATAGGCTACTGGGATAAAGGTAGGTACCAGCATATATGCTACCTGAAATTTGCTCGCTTAAAAATGTAGGCAAACTAAAATATTGAATTCTAAGCTTTTTACTTCATTCGGTTTTGCTCACTTACCTAATACATGCTGAGCCTCAAAATTGTTCTCCACAATGTTTTATCACAGCTGATGGAGTGCTGTTGTTGTTGTTGGTAGCATTGTGGCTATGTCTAAAACTGGCTAAAAACTTTTAGCTACAATGCTACCAACAACAACAGGCAATGGATTTTAGTAAGCAAACGAGGCATTATTAGATGGAGACAGGACACTGCAGACTAGTTTTCACCTAAATAGACTCTATAACAAGATATCTGTGATAGAGGAAATGTATTTTATCTTATTGTAAAAAATTAGCATAGTGACTTTATATTGAGTGATATTGAACTACTTTGAACATACATTTACAGAATTACTGTATGCCAACAGTACAGGTTACAAACCTGAGAGTTCTTGTGTTGTCTGTAGCATATCTTGAGTCAGAAAAAGACCTTTGCTGCACCTATATCTGGGAATGAACTACAAACTGAAATAGGTTCAGACAATCTGTATAAGAAGCTTCTAGATGTATTAGATGGCCTGTCTTCATCTTGTAGCCTAAATGTTTTGTATGAAATGTGTAAGTTTGTTTGTTTTATTTATCATTGTGCAATCTTGTGTGTTTGCTTGTCCTGAAATATCTGTTTATTTGAATGTTTTGCTGTCTCTTGGCCTGGACTCTCTTGAAAAAGGATTTGTAATCTCAATGAAGCTCTCCTAGCTAAATAAAGATAAAATAAAGGTTCCTAAAATGCATTTGACCTTCATATTTACCTTAATATTTTGGGAAAACCCAAAATATGCCAAATCTAGTGTCATTCAGGTCTCAGTTGTAAACACCAGTCAGACATTTGTTTGTGCTCCAAACTGTTCAGAAGCAGCTGTAGTTTGAATTTTAGTCGAGAAGTGTTGGGGAAAATAGGCTGAAATGATATTTAAGGATGTATTTCAATGGAGACAAGCAGGTGACAAGCAGGCTATGACAGACAGTTCATTCACAAAGTTACATAGAGCACCTTTAAGACTGCCTTCTCCTGCAATGCAATGTCATGTGTTAGTTTGAGAGTGGAAATGATAATACTAAAGTTTACTTGGATATTCCAAAGATAAAGACTTCCAGCTGTGATAGTTTATTTTAATGCTGAGGTCAGACTCAAAGTGTTTACAATGAGCAGAGTGGGTGAATATGAGCAACAAATTGGCTTGAATAAAGATGTGGAGTCATTTATTTGGTGCTTAATGCTGAGCTGAAACATGATAGTGAAGAAGAAATACGTCAGAGCCAAAAATCTTTAAATTTAGTGGCTGTAAATGATGCACTTACCTTCCCCAAATCCCCCTGTTCCCGAAAACTGGCAGAACATTGGACATTACTTGTGTCTCTGAGTGCTTGTGTCTTCTCTTTTTACACTGGTAAAACGTGGACCAGAGAGTTACAAGGAGAAAAAGTGCCACGTTGTGAGATGTAGATGAGTTTTCTAATGATCAAAAGGTTCTTGCGTTCTTGAAGTGGAAAAATGTGGCAAAATGGACACAATAATTGACCCAACAGATAGGTACGATAGGATGGAAGTTTTGGGAGAAGGTGTTTTTGGCGATGTCTTTGAATGCCGCAACAGAAGAACGAAAAAGTATGTGGCATTAAAGAAAGTAAAAGCAGCCAAAAGCAAGGCAATATATAGAGAACTCTTTATGCTCACAATGATCAGCGACCTGGACCCAGACGCTTACAACATAATTAGGTTCAACAAATACTTTAAATCTAAAGACGGACGTCACTTCATGGAGTTCGAGCTACTGGACCAGAGCGTCGCTGAACTTATGAAAAAACAACAGACTGGATTTTCTTAGGGAGAAATCCGTATAATGGCAGACCAGGTATTGGTTGCTTTAGATGGTTTAATGGAAGTGGAGCTTTTATACACACTGACCTTAAACCAGACAATATCATGTTGGTAAACCATGCAGAGATGCCCTTTAGAGTCAAACTGATAGACTTTGGGGTTTGTTTTCTCAAAAGTAAAGCCACTCTGGGATGGAAATGCAGCTCATAGTCTACAGAGCTCCAGAAGTCATTTTAGATCTGTCGCTGTCTGAAGCGGTGGACATGTGGAGTCTTGGCTGCTGCCTCCTGGAGTGTTACTTGAATGTCGAACCTTTTAATAGCGAGTCCACCTACGACCATCTAATGGAGATCTGTCATTTAATGGGTGTCCCTGAGGAGGTTTTGATCACGAGGGCAATGAATGGGACATGTTTTTAATACAAGAAGGTTCACAATGAAGACACTTTGCATTTGAATCGGGGTTCGATTGCGTATTTGTGAACGCGCAAACAAACCCTAATCTGAGCCAAAATGTCAAAATCTGGTGCAGTTGGTTTTCTTCGGAGACTGTGTTTGTTTGTTTGTTTATTTATTTATTTGGATGGATCCCATTAGCTGAAAGCTTTCACATTTCATTTCAGGTACTTTGTTAGGAGAAAAAATGTCAGAACATTTGTTTGGCAAATTTTAATTATAAACTTTTAAAAGATAGAACTACAACTTTCTGTTCAATAATGAAGAAACAATCCTTCCTGCTCTTTATACTGAGACGTCCCGCCTCTTCATTGAAAAATCTAACATTTAACCAGCACAATACAAGATTACTCAAACATGCAAGAATCAATCCAAATACAACTTTGAGCAAAATTATGACAAGAGAATACTGTTAGAGTGAAATTTCAGAACATGCCCCTTTCAAATCCGCATCTCTGAGTCTTTTTTTACCCCTCTACTCTTGTCGCACGCATATAGGAAGAGCTTTGACAGCCCAGAAGGATGGAAGCATTTATCTGCGAGTGAATGCATGTGCCAAAGCGCCGATCCTTTCAGGTGTCCAGAACGAGCCGTGACAAACGATGGCTGTCATGTGAGGATGTGTGGAAGAGCTGAGCAGTTGTGTTGGAGCTCAGAGCGTGGAGCCACAGGTGTTAAACAGCTAAAGCGTTTGATCCGCTCGGGGGGAGAAAAGATGGACCTGGCCCAGTGAGGCTTCTGCGGCAGCCCCTCCCCGCAGCGCCGCTCAAAGCCACGGGGTCAGGCGTCAACCGTCAGCAGCCATACAAGCCATTTGTTTTTGGTTGTCAGGGCTCAACAGGTGAGCCCGGGGTGGAGGGGAGCGTGCTTCTCCAAACAACTCACCCGGAAGAAGAAAAATAGCACCCGAGGCTGCATATGAAGAATACCTCTGGTGAGCAGACACGGCACTCGAGAGATGGAGTTAGACTGAATGTGTGTCAGTGCACAAGCGGTGTGTTAAAGTTTGGAAATAGAAGGGTTTTTATAGGAGCAAAAAGGCTGGAGCGCAGCAGTAAAGCCGGTAGTAAATTTCCCATAATTTTCTCCATAGACTTTTTGTAATATTCAACTAGCCTATTTAAAGGCACAAAATAGATTTTATTAATACTCCTGCATAGATACAGTATGTTGCCAAGGTATATTTTCAGGTGAAAATTAGTTTGAAAAGGAGCGTTTATCCACAAACAAATTTGCTTGTGTATTAGCATTATTCGTTTTTATTAGTTTATTCGTTTTTATTTAATAAAAAAAAACTTGCATTATTCGAACCTAAACGCCACATTGTGTTAACCCACAAATATTTACCTTATTTGTCATATTTTAAGGATGCTGCAAGTGATTATCCAGCTATAACTTTTTGTGCAGTGTGTCAAATAAAGATTTGGTTATTTTAGAGTGGCATGGTACAGAATGGAGTGGTTGGGTACAATTCAAAACACTTTTGAGATGAACCAAAATAGCATATTAGCCTACTTTTTCATTGTCTAATTGAATTTTGTTTCTACCTCAAAGAAGTCAGCTAAAACAATACATCTAAACAGTTGATAAATAAATGAGAAAAGTCTGTGCCAAAATCTAACCATGTTCCAAACCAAATGCTTCTTCTTGTCAGTTGCAGATCTGTGTGAGAAGTGTTAACCGCTCCAGTCTCTCCACCTGCACCGCCCCACACGGCCTCAGCTCTCTGTTTGTTTTTGTTTGAATATTTCTGTTCTCCTTTGGCGGGGGGCACTGGGGCTGCACCTGCACTACAATGGCCCCGGGACTGCCCTGCCTGCTCCTCTCTTTTGTCCTGCACGCTCCATAGACTCTGGGACAAATCTTCACACACACACATTCCTCCTCTCAGGTCTTTTCAGTCATTCAACATCAGCACAATGTGGTCTGATTGTCCGCTGGCCAAAGGTCTGCTTATAGAGCTACTTTCAAATGCTGTTTAACTGGACAAATGTAGTTCTTTATGTGGGTAAAACTGGAGAAGAATGCTATAAAATGAACAGGTGAGCGTTCAAAGTGCATTCTAGTCGTTTATTTTTCTGCCAAAAAAAATGGTTGCAAACTTTTATGATTTAAACAGTTAAAATGAGAAGTTAAGACTACATTTTTTCCTTAAAACATGAGCATGAATGTATTCAAGATTTGACTTAACATGTTGTTTGTGTTCATTCAAATTGACTGTTTTTATCAGGTTATATAAACAGAACAAAATCAACACAGTCTTCAAAGAAAATGTAGGATGATAAGCATGTTTTCAAGCCTTTTTTTACGTTCATATATTACGAAAAGCCATAACGTAAAATAACCACGAATTTAGGTTGAAGCCACGTGGCCCCAGCCCTAAACTTACCCCAAATTTGTGGATATTTTACATTTTGGTTTTTCGTAATATATTGATGTAAAAAAGATGTGAAAAACGTGTGAAAAAAAAAAAATGAACACTTCCATTTGGAATAAAGTTAAAACTGAAGATGGGTCATTTCATTGGCTATTCTAAGGCATCGACATAATTTCTTTTTTGCATAACTGATACACGTTGATGAACCAATTCATTTCCTCATAGATATAAAAATGTGTTTCTTCATTCATTTTCTACTGCTTGTTTACATTAGGGTTCGCAGGTGACTGGAGGCTATTCCAGTGACTTTGGGCCTTAACCGGGAGAACGCCCTGGACAGTGGCCAACTTGTTTCACGTTAGACAGACAGTAATTCACTCTCTCATTCATTCATTCATTAGTGGAAATTTTAGTGATGCTCAGTTAACCTAAACATACATGGTTTTGGAAGTGGGAGAAAGAAAGCCGGGGTACCTTGTGAGAACCCATGGAAGACGGGAATAACATAGCAAACTCCACCCAGAGAGTTCGTGAGTTGGTGATTTGGTTTGACCGGGGAATCAAACCCACAATATCCTTACTGAGGAGCCAGATTTCTAACTACTCTGCCACCGTGCAACCCCACTAATGTGTTAATATTTTTGAATACTGTATTAACAAAATCCCTATTCTAATTTTAACCAACTCCAAACAACTAAGATTACCCATTTTCATAGCTTTAGCCGTTAAACTTAAAGAAAATGTTATTCCATGGCTTCAACCAAAACATGTATCTACAGTATAAGACTAATGTCGTAGTTACCTATAGCCTTTCCATGACACACAGTAATATTCATGTTACAACTGTGACTGTAGGATGGATTTTCTCTGCAAAGAACAAGTGTTCAGACAAAGTTTGTGGAAAGGCAGTCCACAAATCTGCTCACAAACAATGTGTGCTTGTTACTTTTGAGAAATATATAGTCTAAACAACATCATTATTTTTACATTTTTAGCTTAAACTGACAAGATTAGTTCACTTTACACCCTCATTGTGTTTTGTAAAATGCAAATTGTGTCTGCATGTACTGCCTGAACTCTGCCATCTCTACCGATTTTGCACAGTCTGTTACCTCCAGCTGCAAACGTAGGAAGTCTGTCTAATGCTTAAGTCCACTCAGGCTCTCTTCAAAAAGCAGGCAGCTGACATAACAAGCATAAAGTAATGGTCTAATGCTTAACATGACAGTGCATCAGAATCATGACGTGGAAGGAACTGAGGTGATTTCGGAGTCGTAATAGTGGAGTAACATGCATGAAAACATCTGTCATTTCCTGACGGACAAGAGCTAGAGAACAATATGGACCTCTTTCTCTCTTCCTTGTTGTGCATTTCTTGCCTAGTCTAATGTTGTCAGCCATTTTTTTGTTGAGGTTGCGGGTGAAAAAGCGTAAAAATGACACGAGATTTCACAGCAATAAAAACAACTACTATAGAAATAAACTGAGACTGCATACATACACAAAAAGGCTGTAAAATCGTGCTAATGATAGACGGTTTACATGTCCTGTAATGTTGTGGTATATGAACGCTTCCTTGTGAGATCAGGTTACAAAGAACGAACAACCATTCACTTTCTCATTCATTCTGGGAAAATTTACAGTGATGCCCAATGAACCTAAACATGCATGTTTTTAGAGGTGGGAGGAAACCGGAGTACCCGGAGAAAACCCATGGTGACATGGAGAGAACATGCAAACTCCACCCAGAGAGATTGTGAGGCGTTGATATGCTCCAACCCGGGAGTCGAACCCACAATCTCCTTATTGGGAAGCCAACCACTTTGCAACCATGTGTCGTGGCAGAGGCAGTGAGATGAATATTGTATTTTAATTTGACCAATTCCTAATAGACCAGACTATTTTAAAGGAAATGATGGACCAACAACGCCACCCTGTTTTATAGTGTCAGGGACACTTAACTAGACCAATTAAAACGTAAGGACAACACAGGTAAGTGATTGAGCGGACTGGAGACAAAAATAGAAAAAAAGTAACAATTTTTATTTACCACAAATAAATACAGTGTAACATTTCTTTTTAAAATTCAGTAGACTACCATTCTCACTCTTGCACTCACTCTCACAATTAAAATAGTACATGCGTTAACTGGATTGCATAAAACATCCTCAAGACAGCAACAGGAATACGGACCTTTTATTTCCTACCCAATAGAGCGCGTGTCCGCTGCGGCCCACAGTCCAGAGTTCAATTCGGGCAATAGACAGGCCCGATGTCCGCGGCGGCCCGCAGTCCAGAGCTCACCCGGGCACCGGACAGCCAACACCGAGGGGTTGGTTGGAAACGCAACCGCCCGGCTGCGTACAAGACTCGAGGTCGCCTTCGAGTCCAGAACAGGAGCCTCGGGCGAGGGGAGTCTTAGCAGTGGACCACGGGACAAGAGCCAGAGACGGACCAATAATACAAATGATGGAGAGATGAATTCGAGAGGAAAAGAGAAGAAAAGAGAGGCCCGCAAGTTTCCAATCCAAAAATACGAGCTGCGCGCACGGTGCACGGAGCAACCAAAAATCCCAGCAAAAGCCCAACAACGCTTTTATCTTTGAGGGTGTTGCTCAATTAGAGTGCTTAATGAAGGCACCACAACGGCCGTGATTTATTCCAATTTATCCCGTGCGTAAAACGCACTTGACGCCACGCGCGGAGCGTTTCACTTTACAAGCGTGCAGCACGAGCCACAGGTGTTCCAGAGTGGGAAGCCACTGATAGTGTTTACGCACGCCGTGCGCGTTCCAAAGAGTACGAGCGCCGCGGCTATTTTCGTTTTTAGACAGTTCTTTGCAACGGGTTTGGTGCTCGTGCTGCCGTGCACAGCTCCCCAGAGCAGCAGATGACGTCAGAGACAGCCAAAGAGGAAGCGCAGGTAAGGAGACCTCCTTTTAAAGGCTCAGGTGGCACACAATAGGCTGCCAGCGGATGCGGGCCTACTGCCACACATGCACCCTATTATCAGCCTTTCAATGTTTTTTTTTTTCTTAAAACTTTGGTATCTAACTTTTGTGTGTGTAAATAAGTTATCTTTTTCTTTTCCATCAAGGGACATACGGTAAAAGTAGCGTTTTATGACAAAAAATACACTGTTGTGCAGAGGCTACAATTCACTTCTACATCTAACTTAGATATTTCTTAGCGGTAGTTCACGCGGGAAACACTTTGAGTTCTAACTCAAGCTGTCACCCCTTTTTCAAAATTGGGATCAAGTGAGGGACGTATGCCACTGACTCCACTATGAATCCCATTCATGCGCGCTGCTGCTTGGTCAATGGGGTATTTCACACCAAACGAGGGTCACCCATCTGAACTGGTTCGGCAACTTTTGCCGACAGACGGCTCTCGTGTGTTTGGAGTGAATGGCACTGTCAGGGTTCAGAGGAGCGCGGAGCAAGTCATGGAAGACTTGCTTGTAGAGTCTGCGTTGCCAGCGGTCGCTAGTTGTAAGCAGCTGTTTGATTGACCCGTGACTACAGGAGAACCAGTGAATCAGTGCTCGGGAAAATTGTGCAGAAATCTGAAAATGATGCTTACGGAAAAACAGTATTTAGCTGAGCATGAATTGTTTTCATTTAACTGGGTTCAAATGTACGTAAGTAAGTAAATTATTAGACAGGACAGTGCTGACTAATTTCTACCTGAATAGATATATTAACAAGATATCTGTACTAGAGGGGAATTGATTTTATGTTATTTTATTGTAAAAAAAAAAAAAAAAAAGTACTAAGAGTAGGTCTATTGTCTTTTGTTCAAAAAGTTACTTAGCATGTTTTTAACATCCTGCTTAATCTGGGAGAAAAGTACATTTTTGAAGTCCCAACATTATCTGGACAGATCCCACATGCACTGCCCAGATGTTCAGTGTTGTCCCATCTCAACAGCCGCTGCAATGGAGATAATTACATTTAAATGCACCCGTTTAAAGATAAATGAGCAATAGTCGGTAATGATGGCTTATTTCCCATCTGTGCGTCGCCGCGCAGTTGTGAAAGAGGCGCACTGTTCGAAAACACAACTTCACAGCGGCCATTAGAGGCAGTTACACAAAACCATTACAAACCAGCGAGAAAAATTAAGCTAAAGGTGAAAAATGCCGAAGCAAACACCAAATGTTGGCTGCAAACAGACAGTGTGGATGTGTTGTTTTGGTAACCACAACAGTGTTCGCAGCTGCAGCGCTCAGGCTTGTGCAGCAGATAGCACAGCGTTGTTGATAAAAAGAGCATTGCATGTTGATTGAATCCAGGCCGGTACAGGATAGGCTGTGTGTTGCCAGGTGACTGGAAAAAGCAGCTTTGTAGAGAGGAAATCAAAAGGTCCCAGACTGAAGCAGAGAGGTACCGTGGGACGTCCCATCAGAGTTAGTACAGACACTAAGAGCTGTAGGATTTGTAGTGTCTGCCGTATTGAATGAAGTTTAATTCCAGCCCCTTTTTCAGTAAAACACAAGTCTTGGCATCATAGGGAACCTGTTTAGCACAATGGACAAAAGAAAATGTTGCGATGACGTTGCAGTGACATGCATATTCTCAGAAAACAACAGTTCGACGTTTTTATAGCTGTTTTATATCAAAAATATTGCAAGGTAATTATCCAAAATATAAGACAAGAACAAACATGTATTAGTTGACCTTTATTTAATCAAAAAAGTTCTAGTGAGATTGGAATATCCTTTCAGTGGAGTGTATACAAGTGAAGCATTGTTTTTAGAGGCAAGGAAAACTGGAAGACACGTGCAAATACAGGCAGAACATGAAAACTCCACATGGGAAAACCCTTAGCCACCTTGGAACCGATTCCAGGACTTTCTTGCTAGAACTCCTGCACCACCATGTTTCACAGATTAAAAATATAGACAAAGTACAATATGTTGTTTGAACTTAACTCCAATCTGGAATTGTTATCTGTTCTAATCCAAATCTGAAAATGAAAACAGTCATCCTCTTAAGGCAGGGATGTCCAAACTTTTTTCACAGTGGGCTGCATTTGGAACCACTTTTGAAACTGCATTTTGAACACACTTTTAATGAGGCATTAAACAATGATTTTAGGTTTATATAATATTAAATGTTTTGTTTATTTTGACTGTGATAGAAGAATTGCTAAAATTTACATTAAAAACTGCTTTTTGTAATTCAGCCTATCTAGCAGGAAGTTTGAGGGTAAAAAAAATTGTCCAAGGGCTGCATTTGGTCCCCGGACAGCAGTTTGGACATGCTTGTTTTAAATATTTCCTTCAAAACTATCTGCAATTCAACACAAATGTTTGGACCCTTGGTAAAGCTTAGGCTTTGTAGTTTTAGCTTCTGATGACTTAGTGCGTCTAATCATAAGTGAGAACAAGCTGTGCACAGAAGAAAAAACAGAATACAATTTTCTTTGATAAATATGCAGAGCTATAAAGTTGGGGTTTGCAGTTGAAGGTGTGAAATAGCTGATTTTAATCTACAATTTAACTTTAAAAACATATCTTTACAGACTGCAAAATGAGACTGGAGGTGACTATTCAAGCCCAGCCAATCAGAGCGCTGCATTTGACTCTTAAAGGGACATTTTTAAAAAGCCTTTTATTTTAATTTAGGTAGTGCACAGTATTGATTTTGTCACAATCTGCTGCTTATATAATATACTTTTTGGCAGAAAACTACTAAGACCTGATTGAATAGCTTGGGAATGTTTTGAGTTATGGCAATTCTTCTTCAAAAGCTGAACATAATTTAACAAAAAATGTAGGCGGAGCTTGTTTAAAAATCCTACTGGCAATGGTTTTGAATATTTGGGTCTTTTTATTTGTAGGTTTAGAGTACAAGCTGAACCTTGAATGGAATGTCTGATTTGAATGCAAATACAAGGGTTAAGCTGTTTTCTATTTTTCTTTATCATATGCTGGACACAATAGAAGAAAAAAGGCACAAGTCAACCATACAGCAGAATTTTTAGAGGTTTTAATGCAGAACCACTGATATTATTTCATGGAGACCTGATATTTGTTCCCATAAGATGACCATAAATTAAGTTTTGAGTCCCCACGATGTGACAAACAGCCTTGCACACCTGAGAATGTGACTGTGTGGCTGGAGGCACATACCTTCATGTTTGCATTCATCTGTGCACACATAACACTCTGGTCATGAGAGGAAACTTAATACAGCACGCATGCACATCCATAGGAACCTGCACAACAGCAAAACATCAACACACACACACAAGCACAACACACACGCCTATAGTGGCCATCTGGATTTAAAACCAGACAACAAAACTCTCAAAAAAAGCTCTCAGTGTAAAACTTCTGCTGTAGTAAGAAAAAAATGAATTACAAGATTTTTTTATCATGTTATGTTTACATGTAGAATTTAGGCATTTTGTGTGTAAAATGGCCAAACATGCATGAATATGGGCAAAGAAAAAGTGAAACATTATAATATATTGGTACATTATGTTAACTTCTCTGTATTTGAGATTGAAATCAATTTTTAAAAAATAATAAATCGGTTTAGGATTCAATAGTAATCTAAAAAAATACATCAGAGGTGAACAAGGAACAACAAATAGAAAAAAAAAATGCATGCACACTCAAATGGCAGATGTAAATAAAACTTTTTTTATTTTTTTCTCTTCAACTACAGGATTGTATATTAGCAAATTCTTCTGCAAACAAATAAAACAAAAAACATATTTATGAGCTATTTATAATGATAAACTGAACAGGAAACTAGATTTTTCATGGTTAAATACAATGTACAATAATATAGACTGTGAAAGCAACCTATTACAATTGCAGTACATGCCATTAGTGATTTTCTTCTTCTCAGTGGTAAGGCTGAATTCCAAGGTAACACTGACAGAATTCATGACAGGACAGCTCTGAATTGAGCTCATATCCATCTGTGACCTAAGTTGGGAAAAAGGCAGTGTTGTAACGAACATTTGAAACTGAAACGCCAAGAATAAGATTCCTGTCAAATTGACAGGAATCAAATGTGAGTGTTTTTCAAAAGAACTGTTTTTCAAAAGAAAAACAGTAAATATACTATATTGTGAACTGTAATTCTACTTAAAGAGGTCAAAATATGTCCACCAGCGTCACCATTTATGTTTTAGTCCTCATATTTGACCTCAGCCTAAACTCTAATGCTGCTTCATGATTGGTCTACTGCCATTCCAACGTCCTCCAACAAAATTGTGGATCAACGGTAAAATCTTCTGTGTCCGAGTCAAGCTCCACAGACCAGACCAAGCAGGAAACAGAGGGTAAACTACGTCCAGAACACTTCTCACTGACTTTGTTTTGATTACAGTTCTTGTAATTAATCTTTATAAAGCTAGTTGCTTTGCCAGTTAAACTTAGTCAGCTGTTAACTCTCACTTTATGTCACTGAAACACTGACGAGAGAATACTTTTTATCTGACTCATTCACGTAATTCAGATACAAAACACACGTAAGCTCATGTGATGTGAGCTTGAGAGCGACCCCATCAGAAAAGGCCATTTTTTTGCACTCCTGCTGCAGAATATAGAGCTAATTTGGCAGATATGCAGGGTGTGTAATCAGACTGTTAAAGTTAAGTTTTCTACATCAGTCACATGTTTTGCTCTCTTATGTTATTCTTTCTGAGACTCTGAATTGTTTAGCCACAATGCTAACAACAACAAACAAACAAACTTTGGGGATTTTGGTGAATAAACAGGGCATTATTAGATAGAGACAGGACATTGTGGATGGATTGTCACCTGAATAGATACAGTAGTGTAACAAAGTATCTGTGGTAGAATTCTAAGCTATTTAAATCTGGCATAGCACCTGTAACCCCATTGATAACATTTGGGATGTGCCTGAGATTCACACTCTCCCATCATCATCTTTGAAAGGAGGCTAAATGGAAGTAAATCTTTTGCAAGCAAAGCTAAAAGTTCAGAAAAAATATTGTGTGTTTTTGTGGACACATTCTTTTGTCAGGCAGTGTAGAATGTAACCAAACCTAATGTGACAGTCCAAGTCAAGGAAGCCCTTTGCCGACGTTGTCCAAGATAGAATATGAGATGAGAGAGCTTTATCCAAGACTATCAATCCGGCCCTCAGCGACTGCCAGGAGAGGTCCCCCAACTCCATTTGCACTGCTCACTTCCTGTTATGGTCATGTTTTAATCAGCTATAGTGTTTAACTTGGAGGCTTACTGCAGGTGTCAAGGCCTTTTCCCCGTTTGGTTTCAGGACAAACTCTGCTCCTGACTGCACTTGTAACACAATCAGATTTGAGATGTGTCAAGCTGAAGTCAAGTCAACATCAAATCTACTAATCTTCATATGGTTAAAGAGACTGTGGGCCATTTTGTCCCACGCTGAGGACAATTTGTCTTCAATGCAGATATGTAGTTGTTAGGGGTCTAAATTTGTTTTCTGCATCTAGTAACTTAATGTAGCCCTTTTCACAGATAAAATCACTTAGTGCTTTACAAAAAATCACAACAAACAGGAATAAAATTAAACAGAGTAAAATGAAAGTTGTCCTTAATAAAAGTGTCTTTAGCTGACGTTTAAAGGGTCAACAGAGTCACTCCAAAGTCCAGGGGCCAAAGCCTGGAAGGTCAAGTTTTTTTCGCAAATGAAAGTACGAAGAACTAGTCCCAACATTCCTCCAGTCCCTGTTTAGTCAAAAAATTACCATGTCCCAAAGTTGGTGTTCACACAGCAACAGTTCTTGAAAGTAGGTCTAACTGCATTAGCATATGTGTAGCCTGGAACATTTAATAAGTCATTAAGTGGTGCGAGGAAAACAAAACTTGTCTTTTTTGATTCCACATAAAACTATGATCTACAAAACCTAAAAACATCACTGAAAGTATTAAGATTTGTGAGTGTCCACATGCTGTGACACAGAAAGTCATAAAACTAGAGGAAGACTTGACACTGGAGCATGTGCAGAAAAGTTGAGAAGAAACTTAGCGGAGAAACTTGGCAAATCTTTAGAATGAACAACATGGATCTAAAACCTACAGAAGAGACAGAGAAAGTTGATTTATGCTTCAGATCTTTGGAATATTTTGACAAAGCTTCAAAGCGGATTTATTAGAGATTGTAGTGGATTTATCTAATTTTCCCTGTCTTCTGTGGTTTATGGTGTAATGAGACAACAGATTTTTGTAGTGAACATCATATAAACTGGCTCTGGGACAATGATGTCATCAGCGTAACTGCAAAGACGCTTAACCGGAGTTTTGAAATCTTTTCACTCTGGGACCTGGTTTCAGAATTGTTCATTTTAGTGTCCTGAAACTCCTGCTTGGTGTGTGATGGTGTGTGGTTTAGGTCAAATATTTCTTCTGAAACGCCTGAGTTTGGCTTCATAGGGATCAGATTAATTATGCATTTGAGAGCCTGTCCATGAAGCCCTTTAAAAGTAATATCTAGGTATAAAAATCAGTCCTGAACTATAATCCGGATGCTCTAGTTGAAAGCATGGCAGCAAGTTTTACACATTTTAAAGTTGTGGTTATTGAGCGTTATATTTTCCAAAAATCATGCTGTGCACTGTTAGCATGCTAGTTGTAATATTTGCTCATAACTGCAATGAGTAATTGATGCTCAAAATGTGTTTGGATTATATATGGACAGAAAAACCGTGCACCTCAGAATGTAAATTAGTAAAGTTTGTGTCCAATAAAAAATATGCAGTAAATGTAACACTGTAAAAAAAAAAAAAAGCTGTGTGCACTACTCTCTGAACAAATGTCAATAATACCCATGTGTCAAAGAGGAAATAGTCGGATTTAAACTCTGAATTGTGTTTGCAAAACAAGAAAAACAATTGTGACAATGTTAGATGCAGCAAAATTAAGTATTTTTAGTACTTTTTATAGAAATTAAGAATGGTCAAAATATTGGTTCCAGTTTTGGAGAAAAAAAAATCTATATCTGGTGTACAATTTGTGATTTTGTGATCCTTGATGGGATTAAAATTCACAGTTTGATAGTGTTAATTGAGAATAATTGCTAAATCAAGAAAAAACCCTATCCTTTTAAGTTGAGTTGTTATGTTTTTCTCATTTTTAAGACTGAAAATCAAATTCAGCATCACAGTTGTAAACGTGAACGCAACCTATTGAAGAACCAAAACTTGACCCAAAAGCACTCTCAAAAACATTTACTAACCTCCTAACCAACAATCAAAACCAACAGATTTCACTGTTTTGCCTCTTGTTCGACAGAAGTAATCTCACGTCTAGTAAGTTTTCTCAGCTGTCAATAAAGCAGACCATCCAAAACAAGCCACAAACCAGGACAAATGGTGGAGGAATTGCCGGAGTCTGGTTAGAGTTAGACATGCGGAAATGCTCTGCTTCTCCCTGGTCACGCCTGGGCCTTCAAACCGCCCGAGGTGCCCGTGCTAAATATGCAAGACAAATTCACACACGAGGAAGCACATGTGTGTCTGTGTGCATGGCTGACATGTGGAACGGGCCTTTGATGCTCAAACAAATCACAATGTCAGGTCCAGACTAAATGCTCAAATCGATCTAAAGTGGAAACGCAAATAATCGCTCGTAGATCATGCTCAGCAGATGCAACATTGTCAAGATTTTGGCAAAAAGTTGTGTCTGTGTCCGGATATTAATTGGATTTTGTGCTGATTCTTTTCAACACAGCTGCACATCTGTTGCTTGTTGAGGTTTACACCACTCCAAAAACCACAGGACTAGTAATCCTTTAGGCTCAACAAACTACTGGTTATTTCAGGGCTAAAGCAGACACTGTCAACACTTAAACCTTTGTGTAATGTTCCATTAAAGCTCATATGACCGGTTCTTATGGGTTTTTAATTAGAACACTTTGGTTGATCATTTATCATTAGGTAAATGTTTTTTTTTTTTACTTTAGTATTTATTCACCTATTCAGGGCTATGAAAGCTTACTTACATCAACAAACTACTCGCTCACTCACAAACACATTGGATGCAGACACTGAGTCTGACACTGACAGGATCAGCTTTTGACAAACAAGTATCATCACAGTACAGTACAATTTTTTAATTTATTTATTTTTATTACGCCTTCCATACACTGATTGCGAGGCAAGTTCGGTTTGGGACACTTGCGAGTAAAGTATACCAGCTCCAGTCCACTACGCTCTGTATTTGCTCAAAGCCGCGCAGTTTCACGTAGATTCACGTAAGAATGCTAGTATTAGGAGTTGAAAGTCGCATCAGACTGCTGCAACCTCCGGAACTCTACGGATTCTTTCCACACACTCGCGCGACTCTCGGTCATGCGATCACACTGCTCCGAGATCTGTCTACAAGTGCACATTGGTTTTGTGCCCTTTCTAAGTCTTGCAGGCCTCGTGCAAGTTCTGACCTGCACCAAACTTGCACTCAGTGTTGGCAGGGATTACAGTAGAAAAAAAAAATAATAATAATAATAATAATTACATTACAGTAGAATTAGAGTCATGTTGCATTCCAGTTTCCAGACAATGGGTACATTTTCCAGGTTCCAAGTGCTAAGTTCTTCGGTTCTAAAAGAACTTGGTGTAACTTCAGAGCATTCCAACTGAATTTATTTATTTATTTATTTGCCTATATAAAGAAGTAGATAAAGGGGCAAACGGGGCAGAGGGTATAGTACTCAAGTTCCTGCCTTGCATAAAGTGCACTTTCTTTNGATCTGTGTGAGAAGTGTTAACCGCTCCAGTCTCTCCACCTGCACCGCCCCACACGGCCTCAGCTCTCTGTTTGTTTTTGTTTGAATATTTCTGTTCTCCTTTGGCGGGGGGCACTGGGGCTGCACCTGCACTACAATGGCCCCGGGACTGCCCTGCCTGCTCCTCTCTTTTGTCCTGCACGCTCCATAGACTCTGGGACAAATCTTCACACACACACATTCCTCCTCTCAGGTCTTTTCAGTCATTCAACATCAGCACAATGTGGTCTGATTGTCCGCTGGCCAAAGGTCTGCTTATAGAGCTACTTTCAAATGCTGTTTAACTGACAAATGTAGTTCTTTATGTGGGTAAAACTGGAGAAGAATGCTATAAAATGAACAGGTGAGCGTTCAAAGTGCATTCTAGTCGTTTATTTTTCTGCCAAAAAAAATGGTTGCAAACTTTTATGATTTAAACAGTTAAAATGAGAAGTTAAGACTACATTTTTCCTTAAAACATGAGCATGAATGTATTCAAGATTTGACTTAACATGTTGTTTGTGTTCATTCAAATTGACTGTTTTTATCAGGTTATATAAACAGAACAAAATCAACACAGTCTTCAAAGAAAATGTAGGATGATAAGCATGTTTTCAAGCCTTTTTTTACGTTAATATATTACGAAAAGCCATAACGTAAAATAACCACGAATTTAGGTGAAGCCACGTGGCCCCAGCCCTAAACTTACCCAAAATTTGTGGTTATTTTACATTTTCGTTTTTCTTAACATATTGATGTAAAAAAGATGTGAAAAGATGTGAAAATAATAATGAACACTTCCATATGGAATGAAGTTGAAACTGAAGATGGGTCATTTCATTGGCTATTCCAAGGCATCAACGTAATTTATTTTTTGTATAACTGATACACGTTGCTGCCCCAGTTCATTTCCTCATAGATGTAAAAATGTGTTTCTTCGTTCATTCACTTTCTACTGCTTGTTTACATTAGGGTTCGCAGGTGACTGGAGGCTATTCCAGTGACTTTGGGCCTTAACCGGGAGAACGCCCTGGACAGTGGCCAACTTGTTTCACGTTAGACAGACAGTAATTCACTCTCTCATTCAGTCACTAGTGGAAATTTTAGTGATGCTCAATTAACCTAAACATACATGGTTTTGGAAGAGGGAGAAAGAAAGCCAGAGTACCTGGAGAGAACCCATGGAAGACGGGAATAACATAGCAAACTCCACCCAGAGAGATCGTGAGTTGTTGATTTGGTTTGACCGGGGAATCAAACCCACAATATCCTTACTGAGGAGCCAGATTTCTAACTACTCTGCACTGTGCATCCCCACTAATGTGTTAATATTTCTGAATACTGTATTAACAAAATCTCTATTCTAATTTTAACCAACTCAAACAACTAAGATTACCCATTTTTATAGCTTTAGCCGTTAAACTTAAAGAAAATGTCATTCATGGCTTCAACCAAACATGTATCTATAAGACTAATGTCGTAGTTACCTATAGCATTTCCATGACACACAGTAATATTCATGTTACAACTGTGTCTGTAGGATGGATTTTCCCTGCAAAGAACAAGTGTTCAGACAAAGTTTGTGGAAAGGCAGTCCACAAATCTGCTCACAAACAATGCGTGCTTGTTACCTTTGAGAACTATATAGTCTAAACAACATCATTATTTTTACATTTTTAGCTTAAACTGACAAGATTAGTTCACTTTACACCCTCATTGTGTTTTGTAAAATGTAAATTGTGTCTGCATGTACTGCCTGAACTCTGCCATCTCTACAGATTTTGCACCAGTCTGTTACCTCCAGCTGCAAACGTATGAAGTCTGTCTAATGCTTAAGTCCACTCAGGCTCTCTTCAAAAAGCAGGCAGCTGACATAACAAGCATAAAGTAATGGTCTAATGCTTAACATGACAGTGCATCAGAATCATGACGTGGAAGGAACTGAGGTGATTTCGGAGTCGTAATAGTGGAGTAACATGCATGAAAACATCTGTCATTTCCTGACGGACAAGAGCTAGAGAACAATATGGACCTCTTTCTCTCTTCCTTGTTGTGCATTTCTTGCCTAGTCTAATGTTGTCAGCCATTTTTTTGTTGAGGTTGCGGGTGAAAAAGCGTAAAAATGACACGAATCACAGCAATAAAAACAACTACTATAGAAATAAACTGAGACTGCATACATACACGAAAAAGCCATGAAATCGTGCTAATGATAGACAGTTTACATGTTCTGTAATGTTGTGGTATATGTACGCTTCCTTGTGAGATCAGGTTGCAAAGACGAACAACCATTCACTTTCTCATTCATTCTGGGGAAAATTTGCAGTGATGCCCATGAACCTAAACATGCAGGTTTTTAGAGGTGGGAGGAAACCGGAGTACCCGGAGAAAACCCATGGTGACACGGAGAGAACATGCAAACTCCATCCAGAGAGATCGTGAGATGTTGATATGGTCCGACCCGGGAGTCTCACCCACGACCTCCTTGTTGGGAGCCAGAATTCTAACCACTCTGCAACCATGCACCCTGTTGTCAGCCTTTCAGTGTCATTTTTCTTAAAACTTTGGTACCTAACCTTTGTGTGTGTAAATAAGTTATCTTTATCTTTCCATCAAGGGACATACTGTAAAAGTAGCGTTTTATGACTAAAAAAAAAAAAAACACTGTTGTGCAGAAGCTAACTTAGATAGTTCACGCGGGAAACACTTCGGTTTCTGACTCAAGCAGGAAAATTGTGCGGAAATCTGAAAATGACGCTTACGAAAAAACAGTATTTAGCTGAGCATGGGTTGTTTTTATTTAACTGAGTTCAAATGGTATGTAAGTACGAAGGAGAATGGCTACTTTTTGGACGAGGAAAACAAAAACGGAAAGAGTTGCAGCAACCACAGTACGAAGACTGGACTGTGGTGGGAAATAGAAGTTGAGCTTAATCCATGAGGTAAAATTAGAACATCTGTTCGCCACAAAGTTTGACAACTACTCGAGCGCCCCATAGAGACGTGAACAGACGCTGCGTCGCTCCTCCCTACGAACAGCGACTGGGAGTTGTGGTGTGAAAGACTCTTTACACCAACAGACTGCAATTACATGGACCACACTTTTACTACAGAAAAAGGCAAATGTGTTGATATGCCACAATGTTATTCCATAGAATGGACTTTATTTTATGTTTTTTTTTATTGTAAAACAAAAAAAAAAAAAACACACAATAATAATAAGAGTAGGTCTATTGTCTTTTGTTCAAAAAGTTACTTAGCATGTTTTTAACATCCTGCTTAATCTGGGAGAAAAGTACATTTTTGAAGTCCCAACATTATCTGGACAGATCCCACATGCACTGCCCAGATGTTCAGTGTTGTCCCATCTCAACAGCCGCTGCAATGGAGATAATTACGTTTAAATGCACCCGTTTAAAGATAAATGAGCAATAGTCGGTAATGATGGCTTATTTCCCATCTGTGCGTCGCCGCGCAGCTGTGAAAGAGGCGCACTGTTCGAAAACACAACTTCACAGCGGCCATTAGAGGCAGTTACACAAAACCATTACAAAACCAGCGAGAAAAATTAAGCTAAAGGTGAAAAATGCCGAAGCAAACACCGAATGTTGGCTGCAAACAGACAGTGTGGATGTGTTGTTTTGGTAACCACAACAGTGTTCGCAGCTGCAGCGCTCAGGCTTGTGCAGCAGATAGCACAGCGTTGTTGATGAAAAGAGCATTGCAGGTTGATTGAATCCAGGCCGGTACAGGATAGGCTATGTGTTGCCAGGTGACTGGAAAAAGCAGCTTTGTAGAGAGAAAATCAAAAGGTCCCAGACTGAAGCAGAGAGGTACTTTGGGACGTCCCGTCAGAGTTAGAGTACAGACACTAAAAGCTGTAGGATTTGTAGTGTCTGCCGTATTGAATGAAGTTTAATTCCAGCCACTTTTTCAGTAAAACACAAGTCTTGGCATCATAGGGAACCTGTTTAGCACAATGGACAACAAAAAAAAATGTTGCAATGATGTTGCAGTGACATACATATTCTCAGAAAATATATTGCAAGGTAATTATCCAAAATATAAGACAAGCACAAACATGTATTAGTTGACCTTTATTCAATCAGTTTAAGTTCTAGTGAGATCTTTCCAGTGGAGTGTATACAAGTGAAGCATTGTTTTTAGTGGCAAGGAAAACTGGAAGACACGTGCAAATACAGGCAGAACATGAAAACTCCACATGGGAAAACCCTTAGCCACCTTGCAACCGAATTCAGGACTTTCTTGCTAGAACTCCTGCACCACCATGTTTCACAGATTAAAAAATATGAGGCATTAAACAATGGTTTTAGGTTTATATAATATATATATTTTTTTTGTTTATTTTGACTATGATAGAAGAATTGCTCAAAATTGACATTAAAAACTGCTTTTTGTAATTCAGCCTATCTAGCAGGAAGATTGAGGGTAAAAAAATTGTCCAAGGGCTGCATTTGGTCCCCGGACAGCAGTTTGGACATGCTTGTTTTAAATATTTGGCCTATTTCCTTCAAAACTATCTGCAATTCAACACAAATGTTTGGACCCTTGGTAAAGCTTAGGCTTTGTAGTTTTAGCTTCTGATGACTTAGTGCGTCTAATCATAAGTGAAAACAAGCTGTGCACAGAAGAAAAACAGAATACAATTTTCTTTGATAAAAATTTTCTGAGCAATAAAGTGGTTTGCAGTTGAAGGTGTGAAATAGCTGATTTTCGTCTACAATTTAACTTTAAAAAAAAAAAAAAATTTACAGACTGCAAAATGAGACTGGAGGTGACTATTCAAGCCCAGCCAATCAGAGCGCTGCATTTGACTCTTAAAGGGACATTTTTAAAAAGCCTTTTATTTTAATTTAGGTAGTACACAGTATTGATTTTGTCACAATCTGCTGCTTATATAATATACTTTTTGGCAGAAAACTACTAAAAAAGATTGAATAGCTTAGGGAGACTTTGAGTTATGGCAATTCTTCTTCGAAAGCTGAACATAATTTAACAAAAAATGTAGGCGGAGCTTGTTTAAAAATCCTACTGCAATGGTTTGAATATTTGAGTCTTTTATTTGTAGGTTTAGAGTACAAGCTGAACCTTGAATGGAATGTCTGATTTGAATGCAAATACAAGGGTTAAGCTGCTTTTTATTTTTTTATCATATGCTGGACCCAATGGAAGAAAAAAGGCAAAAGTCAACCATACAGCAGAATTTTTAGAGGTTTTAGTGCAGAACCACTGATATTATTTCATGGAGACCTGATATTTGTTCCCATAAGATGACCATAAATTAAGTTTTGAGTCCCCACAATGTGACAAACAGCCTCGCACACCTGAGAATGTGACTGTGTGGCTGGAGGCACATACCTTCATGTTTGCATTCATCTGTGCACACATAACACTCTGGTCATGAGAGGAAACTTAATACAGCACGCATGCACATCCATAGGAACCTGCACAACAGCAAAACATCAACACACACACACATACAAGCACAACACACACGCCTATAGTGGCCATCTGGATTTAAAACTAGGCAACAAAACTCAAAAAAGCTCTCAGTGTAAAACTTCTGCTGTAGTAAGAAAAAAATGAATTACAAGATTTTTTTATCATGTTATGTTTACATGTAGAATTTATGAATTTTGTGTGTAAAATGGCTAAACGTGCATGAATTTGGGCAAAGAAAAAGTGAAAACATTATAATATATTGGTACATTATGTTAACTTCTCAAATATAAATGTCTTTGAGATTGAAATCCATCTGTGGTAAGGCTGAATTCCAAGGTAACACTGACAGAATTCATGACAGGACAACTCTGAATTGAGATCTACTTACATATCCATCTGTGACCTAAGTTGGGAAAAAGGCAGTGTTGTAACGAACATTTGAAACTGAAACGCCAAGAAATAAGATTCCTGTCAAATTGAGTTGCACATATTTCCACAAAGGTGAGTGTTTTTCAAAAGAAAAACTTTAAATATATTGTGAACTGTAATTCTACTTAAAGAGGTCAAAATATGTCCACCAGCATCACCATATTTGTTTTAGTCCTCATATTTGACCTCAGCCTAAACTCAGGCTGCTCCATGATTGGTCAACTGCCATTGCAACGTCCTCCAACAAAATTGTGGATCAACGGTAAAATCTTCTGTGTCCGAGTCAAGCTCCACAGACCAGACCAAGCAGGAAACAGAGGGTAAACTACGTCCAGAACACTTCTCACTGACTTTGTTTTGATTACAGTTCTTGTAATTAATCTTTATAAAGCTAGTTGCTTTGCCAGTTAAACTTAGTCAGCTGTTAACTTTCACTTTATGTCACTGAAACACTGACGAGAGAATACTTTTTATCTGACTCATTCACGTAATTCTGATACAAAACACACGTAAGCTCATGTGATGTGAGCTAGAGAGCAACCCCATCAGAAAAGGCAATTTTTTTGCACTCCTGCTGCAGAATATAGAGCTAATTTGCTTTAACTGAAACCTTTATTTCATAAACTTGTGCTCTCTGCGTATGCTCTTCTCGTGCTTCTCGAGGCTTTGCAGCCTGGCAGAGACAAAATGCACCCAGTAAACGAGGCTTTGCGCACAAAATCGGAGGTATTCTGTGGTGCAGCGCAGCGAATATGCAGGATGTGTAATCAGACTGTTAAAGTTAAGTTTTCTACATCAGTCACATGTTTTGCTCTCTTATGTTAATCTTTCTGAGGCTCTGAATTGTTTAGCCACAATGCTAACAACAACAAACAAACTAACTTTGGGGATTTTGGTGAATAAACAGGGCATTATTAGATAGAGACAGGACATTGTGGAAGGATTGTCACCTGAATAGATACAGTAGTGTAACAAAGTGGTAGAATTCTAAGCTATTTAAATCTGGCATAGCACCTGTAACCCCATTGATAACATTTGGGATGTGCTTGAGATTCACACTCTCCCATCATCATCTTTGAAAGGAGGCTGAATGGAAGTAAATCTTTTGTAAGCAAAGCTAAAAGTTCAGAAAAATATTGTGTGTTTTTGTGGACACATTCTTTTGTCAGGCAGTGTAGAATGTAACCAAACCTAATGTGACAGTCCAAGTCAAGGAAGCCCTTTGCCGACGTTGTCCAAGATGGAATATGAGATGAGAGAGCTTTATCCAAGACTATCAATCCGGCCCCTCAGCGACTGCCAGGAGAGGTCCCCCAACTCCATTTGCACTGCTCACTTCCTGTTATGGTCATGTTTTAATCAGCTATAGTGTTTAACTTGGAGGCTCACTGCAGGTGTCAAGGCCTTTTCCCCGTTTGGTTTCAGGACAAACTCTGCTCCTGACTGCACTTGTAACACAATCAGATTTGAGATGTGTCAAGCTGAAGTCAAGTCAACATCAAATCTACTAATCTTCTTATGGTTAAAGAGACTGTGGCCATTTTGTCCCACGCTGAGGACAATTTGTCTTCAATGCAGATATGTAGTTGTTAGGGTCTACATTTGTTTTCTGCATCTAGAAACTTTATGTAGCACTTTTCACAGATAAAATCACTTAGTGCTTTACAAAGAATCACAACAAAACAGGAATAAAATGAAACAGAGTAAAATGAAAGTTGTCCTTAGTCTTAGTCTTAAAAGTGTCTTTAGCTGACGTTTAAAGGGTCAACAGAGTCACTCCAAAGTCCAGGGGCCAAAGCCTGGAAGGTCAAGACCTCCAAGTTTAATTTAGTTTTAGGTATTTTAACAGACTATGGGTTTTTCGCAAATGAAAGTACGAAGAACTAGTCCCAACATTCCTCCAGTCCCTGTTTAGTCAGAAAAACTACCATGCCCCAAGTTGTGTTCACACAGCAACAGTTCTTGAAAGTAGGTCTAACTGCATCAGCATATGTGTAGCCTGGAACATTTAAATAAGTCATTAAGTGGTGCGAGGAAAACAAAACTTATCTTTTTTGATTCCACATAAAACTATGATCTTCAAAACCTAAAAACATCACTGAAAGTATTTAGATTTGTGAGTGTCCACATGCTGTGACACTGACACAGAAAGTCATAAAACTAGAGGAAGACTTGACACTGAGCATGTGCAGAAAAGTTGAGAAGAAACTTAGCGGAGAAACTGGCAAATCTTAGAATGAACAACGTGGATCTAAAACCTACAGAAGAGACAGAGAAAGTTGATTTATGCTTCAGATTCTTTGGAATATTTGACAAAGCTTCAAAGGATTTATAGAGATTGTAGTGGATTATCTATCCTGTCTTCTGTGTTTATGGTGTAATGAGACAACAGATTTTTGTAGTGAACATCATATAAACTGGCTCTGGGACAATGATGTCACAGCGTATGCAAGCGCTTAACCGGGTTTTGAAATCTTTTCACTCTGGGACCTGGTTTC
The DNA here is from genome assembly GCA_038363315.1 of Mugilogobius chulae. Lineage (NCBI taxonomy): Eukaryota > Metazoa > Chordata > Actinopteri > Gobiiformes > Gobiidae > Mugilogobius > Mugilogobius chulae. Next base: position 42,239,171 of record CM076402.1, on the reverse strand, counting down.
AGAATTGTTCATTTTAGTGTCCTGAAACTCCTGCTTGGTGTGTGATGGTGTGTGGTTTAGGTCAAATATTTCTTCTGAAACGCCTGAGTTTGGCTTCATAGGGATCAGATTAATTATGCATTTGAGAGCCTGTCCATAAGCCCTTTAAAAGTAATATCTAGGTATAAAAATCAGTCCTGAACTATAATCCGGATGCTCTAGTTGAAAGCATGGCAGCAGAGTTTTACACATTTTAAAGTTGTGGTTATTGAGCGTTATATTTCCAAAAATCATGCTGTGCACTGTTAGCATGCTAGTTGTAATATTTGCTCATAACTGCAATGAGTAATCGAGTTGCTCAAAATGTGTTTGGATTATATATGGACAGAAAAAACATGCACCTCAGAATGTAAATTAGTAAGTTTGTGTCCAATAAAAAATATACAGTAAATGTAACACTGTCTGAAAAAATGAAAAAACCCATGTGTCAATGAAAAATGTCAATAAACCCATGTGTCAGAGGAAATATCGCTACAACTTATTGTGGCAAAAAAAACAAAACAATTGTGACAATGTTAGATGCAGCAAAATTAAGTATTTTTAGTACTTTTTATAGAAATTAAGAATGGTCAAAATATTGGTTCCAGTTTTGGAGAAAAAAATCTATATTGGTGTACAATTTGTGATTTTGTGATCCTTGTGGGATTAAAATTCACAGTTTGATAGTGTTAATTGAGAATAATTGCTAAATCAAGAAAAAACCCTATCCTTTTAAGTTGAGTTGTTATGTTTTTCTCATTTTTAAGACTGAAAATCAAATTCAGCACCACAGTTGTAAACGTGAACGCAACCTATTGAAGAACCAAAACTTGACCCCAAAAAGCCACCTCCTCCAAAAAACATTTACTAACCTCCTAGAACCAACAATCAAAACCCAACAGATTTCACTGTTTTGCCTCTTGGTTCGACCAGAAGTAATCTCCACGTCTAGTAAGTAAGTTTTCTCAGCTGTCATAAAGCAGACCATCCAAAACAAGCCACAAACCAGGACAAATGGTGGAGGAATTGCCGGAGTCTGGTTAGAGTTAGACATGCGGAAATGCTCTGCTTCTCCCTGGTCACGCCTGGGCCTTCAAACCGCCCGAGGTGCCCGTGCTAAATATGCAAGACAAATTCACACACGAGGAAGCACATGTGTGTCTGTGTGCATGGCTGACATGTGGAACGGGCCTTTGATGCTCAAACAAATCACAATGTCAGGTCCAGACTAAATGCTCAAATCGATCTAAAGTGGAAACGCAAATAATCGCTCGTAGATCATGTCAGCAGATGCAACATTGTCAAGATTTTGGCAAAAAGTTGTGTCTGTGTCCGGATATTAATTGGATTTTGTGCTGATTCTTTTCAACACAGCTGCACATCTGTTGCTTGTTGAGGTTTACACCACTCCAAAAACCACAGGACTAGTAATCCTTTAGGCTCAACAAACTACTGGTTATTTCAGGGCTAAAGCAGACACTGTCAACACTTAAACCTTTGTGTAATGTTCCATTAAAGCTCATATGACCGGTTTTTATGGGTTTTTAATTAGAACACTTTGGTTGATCATTTATCATTAGGTAAATGTTTTTTTTTTTACTTTAGTATTTATTCACCTATTCAGGGGTATGAAAGCTTACTTACATCAACAAACTATCCTTAGCATCCACTTGGTGCATTGCCACGTCCACAGAACGATCATTGGTCCTGCAGATCTGAACGACAGGATCAGCTTTTGACAAACAAGTATCATCACAGTACAGTACAATTTTTTAATTTTTATTTTTATTACGCCTTCCATACACTGATTGCGAGGCAAGTTCAGTTTGGGACACTTGCGAGTAAAGTATACCAGCTCCAGTCCACTACGCTCTGTATTTGCTCAAAGCCGCGCAGTTTCACGTAGATTCACGTAAGAATGCTAGTATTAGGAGTTGAAAGTCGCATCAGACTGCTGCAACCTCCGGAACTCTACGGATTCTTTCCACACACTCGCGCGACTCTCGGTCATGCGATCACACTGCTCCGAGATCTGTCTACAAGTGCACATTGGTTTTGTGCCCTTTCTAAGTCTTGCAGGCTCCTGCAAGTTCTGACCTGCACCAAACTTGCACTCAGTGTTGGCAGGGATTACAGTAGAAAAAAAAAAAAATTAATTAATAATTACAGTAGAATTAGAGTCATGTTGCATTCCAGTTTCCAGACAATGGGTACATTTTCCAGGTTCCAAGTGCTAAGTTCTTCGGTTCTAAAAGAACTTGGTGTAACTTCAGAGCATTCCAACTGAATTTTTTATTTATTTATTTGCCTATATAAAGAAGTAGATAAAGGGGCAAACGGGGCAGAGGGTATAGTACTCAAGTTCCTGCCTTGCATAAAGTGCACTTTCTTTATATCAAGGCAAAAAGGTTAATTCTGTTCCTCATGTGGACATGTATATTATAGATATTGGCGTTTCGATGCGACCTAGGCTCCTGGGGCCTCGTACCTAAAAGACAAGCAAATAAAAGGTAGAAAATGAGGGTCAATGAAGAGAGTGGGAGGAGTTGTCTGGTGGTTTACATAGCGTGGCAGCTGGCAGTCCCAAATGAAGTTAACAAACTTATCTTCATTTAAGTGGTGATTAACTACTCATCTAGCATCTTCTTGTTGTGACATCTCATGTGAAGTACAGTCATTCGATCAACTCTTGTTCACAAGTTCGTTGACTGGCACATCCCAGCACTTTTTTTTTCCCAGTTACTGCCTGGAGTCACTCCATCCAGACGTTTGACACAATTTAACAAAGTTACAAATGTTAATTGAAAAAAAATGTCTTTCACAGACAAGAAAAAAGTTTTGGCCAATGTAAAGCTTGCTTGTTATGGTCATTTACAACCTTATAACATTGGTAAAGTTTTCAACAAAATAAGATTAACATTGGACTTTTTCTGCTGTCAGCTGTAAAAAAGACTTGAGTCAAACAATGAGACTAATTTTTCTATTTTAAAAGGAAATGTAAGAGCTTAAACCTGCTTTTACCCAACACATGATCTGTGCTGCTTCTTTAGTAATCTTCTATTCATCACCTTCATCAGTCCTTGTCCTGCCAGAGCACAAAAGCCTCCACAGAGTCATCAGTCTTTGGTTTCTTCAGTTTTACTTTAAGTGCACTGTGTTCATCCTTACCAGCCACTGATGTTTCAGCTTTTTACTTTATTTATGTCATAGTTGAAGCTGTTTGGTGTTTACAGAGGAAGAGTCTTGATCAAAGAACAGCACACCACTGGATGAGTTTCTGACGGCCATCTCTCCTTAACTAGTTTTTGTAATGTCATATATAATTAAAGTTTGGTATATTTTGTGTGCTTGTACTTTTCCGTACATACGGATGGAAAGTGGGTTGTATCTCGATGGTGAATAATACTATTGAACACAGTTATAGTTGTATTAAGTAACATTAGGCACTTATGTAATTGTTATATGGAAAACACTAATACTGTTAATTATTTGACTGTCTGTTAAGCTTTTGTTGTATCCGTATATTTCTCACTCATTTACTCCATTGATGGATTGCTTTTGTTGTGATCCAGATTAAATAGAGAGAGCTTCCAAACTTTTAGCGATGTCTCGTGGTTGATTTCTACACAAATAATCATGAGCCAACACACAACAATGCAGAGGTATATACAGAGTTACATAAAAGCTTCTATTTGCTTAGGTCTCTGTTGAAGATATAATATCTTGGTAGATGTGATAAATTCATCAATTAGATCAAATTTCGCCCAGTCTCCGAAGAAAATAAGTACAACAAAATGTCAAAAACGTACGATAGCAAGTTTTCACATCTTTTTACGTCAAAGCCAAAACGTAAAATAACCAAATTTAGTTTTAAGCCACGTGGCAATATTTTCTTTGGATTTAATGGGTAAATCTTAAATTACCCCAGCCCTAAACTTGCCCATTTTAGTTCCTTGAAGGCTAAAGTTACCCATTAAACCCAAAGAAAATGTCGCCACATGGCTTCAATAAAATTCTTGGTTAATTTTTGATTCTTCATTGTATATCTGCTTTTCTTCAGAGACTGTAATGATCAAATTAGGATTATGCTTAAAATTAAATTTGTGTCATTTATTGAGAGAACATCAAACTAGTTCTGAGAGGTTGTCAGGAGCAACTAAGGTCAAATCTCCTCTAGAGCGCAGAAGGCTTTAGAATCTAATATTACTTTTCCATTGGCCACATTTGCTTCTCTTCAGCTGTGCGTCCAAAGACATCTGCAAAGTAGTTCAAATGACATCTTATACATGCTCACAATGCTACTATTCCCAAATGAACCAATGCACAAAAGCAGCATGTTTTCTGCAGGTCATTTTGAAGCACAGTGACACTTCTTGGACGCCACAATCAGTCATCCCATTTCTACTTTGCAAAGAAAATAGGTGTTGTATTTGTCCTGTGAATTGCCTTCAGCGGTCAGACGTTTGAGTGTGTGTAAGCTGGCAGCCATTATCCCATTACCATCAGCTCCGAGCCGGAGGAAGCTGGGGTCAGGAGCAGTGAGGAAAAAGACATCAGAAAACACAAGGCGGGAGGTCACAGGGCTCTGAGAGAAGACATGAGAAGAAAGGAGCCTGAATGTTTATCCTTTAAATGCAGAATGTGGTTTGGTGATTCTTTATTTTAAGAAAAGTATCACTGTATCAAGTCAATGAAGTCAAGATTTGAGTCTATTTTAGATCCCAGTCACTGCTTTGTAAATTCTTATGCTCCAACCAAACTCATGTGTTGTTTGTGTGTTTGTTTGTACTTTAGGGGGAAATACAGAATGAAACATGCAATAGTCTAAAGTAGTTTATGTGCAAACCTCAAACACACAGTTTAGCGATGTGTTTCTTAAAGTTTGGATTATTTTGGATTTCTTTGAAAGCTGCTTCTTTTACAACCTACAGTCAGCGTTTTCTTTTGATGTGCAGAATCAATAAATGGCATATTTCAGTGCAAACTAGTGGCCAACTAGAGGGATTCTGTGAATTCACAAACGCAAGAAATCTATCTGGATCCCCACCTGGCCAATTGGTTTGCAGTCCCAAAAAATTGGTTTAACAGGTCAATCACAAAGGAGCTCACAGTGACCGCCCAGTTCCTGATTCAAGGAAATATTCATTGTTAAAGCTCCATTGGGATTTCAGAAAAACAAAATTAATAAAAGTTCGAAAACGTCCTCGGAGCTCATCAGCTCTGTGGTGAGTCAGGAGTATAAGAACTGGGTTGTTGCCAAAGACAGCAGCAAGTAGCACCTGCAGTTTCTGTGTACATGTTTCTGCTGTTATTGATTCTGTTTTAGCAGAAATATAGAGTATTTCCTTTTTGAAAGAAGCACAGAGATGTGTCCATATTTGACACTTGTTGTTCTACCCGACACAGATCTTCTTCTTTGTCTTCTTCTTCTTCTTCTTCTTCTTCTTCTTCTTCTTCTTCTTCTTCTTGTACAATGTTTATCAGAATTTCAGACAATTCCAAACAGAATTCGTCTTTCTCCAACATTCTTTTGAACAAACTCAGAACTCACAGCGTGCATACCATCCCCTCTGTCTTCTGTGTGTTTGATTGTCTGATTCTCTTTACTGCTCATAGTCTGTCTTTGAGCTGCGCTGGATGCCCCGCCAAACTGGATTTTGGCTCGAATACGCTCCGCTTTCGAACTAAGTCAGAGCTCCTCTTTGAACCGGTCCCGAATAATAGACCTCTCAGCGCACTTCATTACAACATGCTAATTTCTATTATGATTGATTAAAGCAAGCTGCTCTTCTTCTCCGGCCCGCGCTAACCCTGAGAGCACACAGCGGGGGCATAACGATAGGCTTATGCAAAAACACCCCCCTACTTTTCTCTCTCTCTCTCTCCTTCTCTATCTCCACCAACTTCCATCCCTCACTCCCCTGTCCCGTGCATTCAGGGGATCTTTTCACAAGCTCTCTATTCAAGCGGAGGGAAAGGGGCTTTAGAGCCAGCAGCTGTGTCGGTTCTTTCTCCCTTTCGCAGGTATAGAGTTGGCTGAGAGCGCTCTGCATGAGTGCTTCTCCTCCCATTCAAACAGCCTTCACTATTCAACTTTGTCAAGACTAAGGAAGGAGGGTAAAGCGGGTAAGGATTGGACCCCTTTTTGTGTCTTTGTGTGCCCGTAGCTTTTCCAACACCCTAATGAGCTCCGGCCAAACGCAAAAGGTTTGATTAATACAAGTTCATTCTGCGCTCTGATGGAATGTCGGCCTTGTCCTCGTTAGCCTACTGGGTGGCTTAGCGTGGTTTTTAAGTGCGGTGTTGTGCAAACCTTCACGATAAAAGGTCCCTGTTCCTGAGTTTGAATGACTGGCTATTGTAAAGTTTCATTGCGAGGAAAAAAAAGATGTTTGGCTGTTCCCATGCACATGCTACACACAACACAATTTTCGGATCATTTAAAAGATCCGATCAGATGTGTTTGTCTGTCAATGCTAACGCTAAAGCTTTACTATTTGAAAATAAACAGCTTTCTGATTGTGTTTATGTGACATCACAAAATTCATTCATTTTCTGCTGGTTGACGGGTGACTGCAGCCTATCCCAGTGACTTTGAGCCATGGGGGAATATCCTGGAGAGTGTCCATCTCATGGTTGGGTTAGAGACAGACAGTCATTCCACATTCAAAATTTACAGTGATGCCTGATTGATTTATTGAGGAATTATCAGTCGATGTCACTTTCTGCTCCACTGATCATGTCACCTGCAGAAAGAGACGCTGTTCGTTTGTAGTTGGCTGGGGAAACTTCTTTAAAAAACAAGAAAATGGGACCAGAGCTAGGGTGTCTGAACTGGTATGATGCACGTCTGACTATTGAAGCGAGAGACTGTGTTTTTTTTTGAATGTAACAGATATAAGTCGTATATTTCATTCACAAATGTTGGTTTAACAGCATAACTCTTGTTTTCACACAGTGATACATTTTGTAGCTAGCTAACAACAGCGCTGTCTAGTGTTGCTGCTAGAGCTTGTATCAATCAGCCACGGCTCTTTCTGCATTCCGTTTGCGCATACCCCCCATGTTGATAAACAAATAAACCTTCAATACATGCATGTTTTGGAGATGGGATTACTGAAAATTGGTGGCTGAAGTAAAACACAACTCCAAGTATGTCTTTCATGGAATATCAACACTTTAAAAAATTCAAAAAAGTCCTCTTTGTGTATCTATATTCAATATGTATTCAATTTTGCCATGTTAGTTTGGATGTGGCTGTTCAAAACTCCTGCTTACAGTCCTGACCGCAGCAGTAACAGTTAACGCAGCGCTAATTGCCATTTCTCCACAGTTAATGGCCCATTTAAGATCATAGATAAACATAATGATCCCGGATGAATTGCTCATAAACATACAAGCACACGCGGGGGGCAGGCCATCTGGTTCTGCGCAGTAAAACGTGGATCCAGTTGCTTGAAATGAATTGAATTTTCCACCTTAACCCATTGCGCCATTGAAGGTTAATTGAATTTGCAGCGGTGGAGGGTTCTGATTTAGCGGGCTAATTAAAGCGTCCAGGCAAAGGAGCGCGACCGAGCGTGAAATTAGACAGGTCGGACATGTTGTGTTTTTACTGTACGAGATTCAAAGTTAAATGTGGAGGTTTAACAAGCTCAGTGTGAAAGACTGTGCAGTGTTTGGAAAGCAGCAGGCAGTTCTTTTGTGGTACCTGAATGTCTAAAGTCAGCTGCACAGTAAAGGAGTTAAAAAACTTGTGATGATTGTTCTACTTCGACTATTATGTTCATTTAATCTCTTATGTTTAGTCTCTGCAGAGCCTCCACAGTCAGTGTCAGTGCAGTTTTAACATTAAAAAGTATTGTGTCTTTTCATTGTGACATTTATACATTGTCCAAAATCAGTTTCAGTATTGTTAGTAACTATTGCTACAGCCTCTGTTAAATTTGTATTGCTCTGTTTAACAAGGACTAGACCAGAACAAGTCTGAACCAAGAGTGACCAGTATTAAGCCAAACTGAGTCAGATTCATAGCAGTACACCAAATTAAAATGGGACCAAATCAGGCCTAAGGTACATTCAGAATAAATCCTGCAAATAAGAAAAGTATACTTGCAAATGGAGATGGGTTGAGGGCTAGAACACATCTCTGGGGGCCAATTTTGCCCCAGATCTTAAGTGAGTAGGCTTGATCCAGCAGCATGTCCAAACTGTGGCCCGAGGCCTAATGGGGCCCTTGAACCAATTTTTGCTGGCCTACACACTCCTGCCAAATTACATACTGTCATATTTGAGCAGTACTGATAATAGGACAAACGCTTTGAAATTATTTAATATAAATGTTATGTGTAACGACTTATTAAATGTTTGGTGGTTTGTCAAAATGAAACTGAAATGCAAAATTTGATTAATTTCATTGCAATCTGGCCCTTTGTTCAATTTGTCTCAAATGTGACCCTCTTGGAAAATATTTGGATAATCCTGGTCTATAGAAAGTGTTTTTCCAAACTTTTTTAGCCATGGCACACCACCGATTAAAATATTCCCAAATCAGGCTTTTTTGGAACACAAAATTATTTATGTTTGTAAAACTTGTCCATGACACTTTAGAGAGGAACTATTAACTTTTCTGGCGAGCTGTTGCTTGCTTTTTTGCGTTGCTGTGATTGGAATGTTCATTAACATAAAGTATTATCATATGAATAGAGAGAAGCATCAACATCCACCAAGTGGTCCAGACTGAAGAGGCAGCCGTGCTCACAATAAAAGAGCATTTTTTCATCAGCTATTAGTATAAAATAACCTATGAACAAATACATGTTAAATAATGTGTTATCTTGGAACAATCGAGTTAGTGTAATTAGATGTTCAGAGTGTAGAAGTCTACATTATTCTTTACATTTGTAAATGGTGATTGGTTTGGTTTCATTCTTGCTGTAGAAAGTCGTTCCAAACACTCTCAAATGATGAATCATTTTTTTCAAGACACACTCGATGCATACTAGTGTTCTCTGGCACACATGTTGAAATACTGGTCTAGGTGCTCCCCGTCTAAACCCAAAGTCCAGTCACCTCAAGCTGTAAGAATGAATGAAAGAATTTATATTTTAAAAGTGCTGTAGTCTGACAAAGAACATGTTATGCTCGCTGCCCTTACTCTTCTTAGAACACTACAAAAACAACTTCCATCCCAAACATCCTGATCCCAAGGCAAAAAAGACAAATTCAGTAACAGCAGGGCCAACGAGTTCACTTATTGGCACAGTGATAATTACATTCAACCAAAACAAAAGTCAATTTCTCAAGGCGCTGGCAACAAAGGTTAACGGACAAAGGCTTGAATAAGATCCTTCTCTGCCCAAACGCATTCACACTGAAACAAAGAGACAAAAAGGGAGCTTGGCCGCAGCACAGAAGTCACCTTTCAAACAGCCAAACAAGCACATTCCTCACTTTGCACCCAACAAAAACTGTTCCAGCCCATTGCTTCTTTAATGAAATATTCTATTGACAAGGCCTATTAAAACAACCATTGCCAAACACACACAAAAACAGAGCCAGCCTTCTCCACCCGCATGTCACTGAATCCGCTAAACCAACACGAAACTTTGTCTTCAGCGAGGTGAGGATGTCAGCGATGTGGACACAAGTAAACACCTGTTGAAAACAAATGGAAACCGGAGTGCCACCTTTGGGCTCTACTTTCAACAATGCATGCCTTCGCCGTGTGCATGACAGGTAAAGCTAAACAGTCTGAAGCCCCGCCCACTCGTCAGGGAACAGGTTAGGGAGGGGCCCGTCCATCATCGAGAGCCGCTGGGTCCGTGACTTTTGCCTCCTGACGGGAACTTGGCACGGATCTGTTTGACTCACTCTGTCCATTTGACAAACGGTGATGAGTAATGTCAATATTAACTCGCACACAAAGGATTGACATATTCAAATAATTCAAAAGTGAAGACGTTTGTTTGGACACCTGTGCAGATCACTGCGGACAGTTGAGGATGGTTGGGGTGTTTGGGAGCAAGTTTTGGTCTTAGTTTTCTTTTCTGAGTTTTGAGCCATGTCTTAACAGCACTCTTTCATTATGTCAGACTATATGGATTGATTGATTAATGCATGTTTAAGTTCTGGCAATTCTCAATTGTTCTGCAGCAGTTGCAAGTTCTTAGAAAATATATGCTGCATAATAATAAAAAAGCATTTTATAGAGCTTTTCATGACACTCGAAGATGCTTCACATTTTTCTTACCCTAACCCTAACCCTTCACTCATTCTACACTTGATAGCGGTAAATAATTTTTCCATTAGCCTGGATCCCTCAGACTGGTTCACTTTGGAGTGAATTGGGCCACTTATGTTAATGATGGTTCTGGTTCTAGAGGATCGACGTCCCTCAAACATATTTTTTAATAATAAAGTCTAATTTGTACCTGATTTATACTTTCTCTTTCTGGAGTTAATCAGAGTGATTCACAAAAAGGTGTAATCATCTTTTTTTGGCAAAGTCTGCGCGACTCTATAATGCATTTTAAACATGTTTTATTCATTGAGGTTGGAATATGTTAGACACATTGTGCACAGGGTTTGCAATTTTTTGTTGTGTTTTGTCTCGACAAACAGGGAACAGCTGATGCTAACCATGATGCTAATACACTAGCTTTCCTATTTCATTGGCTCAAAGATTTATGTTTTCATCAATAGAAATGCAGTGGTTTGTCACTGGATTAAGTCAGCATTTGGTGAGGAACATTATTTCATGTTTGTTTCTTTTCCGTCTTTTCATTGAGTGTTCTCTTGTCTAATCATTGGGCTTTAAGAGAGGGCCTGCTCCAGGGATCACTGTGTAAGTACAATGAGTAGGACCATTTGCGGGTCAAATGAAGTGGTAGTGGTCGGTTTGTGCAATGGAAACAGCAATAGGACTGCACCGTCTTGAACCAAGCCTTTGGAAACTACTATAGTAATCACAGCTGCCCTGGGACAGACTCACAGAAATGAGCTATGGCATTTTGCACCACACCAACCAATCACATGCCTGATCCATACTAGGCAATTGGGTAAAGTGTCTTGTTTAAAAATACAGTAGTTTCTCACTATTCGTCTGTGGCATCTGGAGTTCTAGCTGTCTCTCATCCAAGCACTGCCCAGGGTCAACCTGCTTAACATCTGAGAACTGACGGAATCAGGCACTGACAACAAATGTCATGCCATGTTTTCACCTGTTTGTAATCAGTCAGCACCCAAGTGGATTGACAGGAAAGAGGAAAAATCTTTGTGTTACAACCCAGTCATTCATTGGAACAAGTCGGTGGATGTGTTTCTATTTCTAAGTAACTTCGATATGACTTTTGTGCTTTATAATGAACAAAATGCAAAAACACAATACAACAACAGTTATTCTTATATATTATTGATCTGATGCATCCCTGCACACCGGCCCTCGGAGCGGTCACACTGATGCTGGTTTGTGTTAGCGAGGTATGTCCACACTCCTGCACAGCCGTTTGCCATCTTGTCTCTTCTCACGATGAGTCGGCCACATTTCTCTCTCTCTCACTTTATAGTTGATGCATGTCTGCAGCAGATGGTTTGTTATCTTTGAAGATTCCACTTATAGAGCAGCGTGAGGAATCGCTACAGGCCTCAAACATCCATCCTGGCACTTCTTTTACATCTGCTCCTCAATACGGCAGCCACCTTTACTCCCATCTGATTAACACATTACAGCTTATTACAGTGGATATGAAAGTGCATTGGACAAATCGTTTGAAAACACAGTTAAGACCATTATATTTCAGAATGGGATATTTTAATTTTGAGCTAGCATAGCAATGTTTAAGTTTGTAATTTCACTTCATGCTTGTAAATGAAGACATCACTCTTGAAAATTAGCCAGCAACCGTTTTACAAAACTCCTCTAATGTCAGAGAACGTACATGTAGATATGTGAATCATTTATTTTCTTCATTTAAATGTTGTTGTTTTTTTTTTTAATTGTGGGGGTAAAATCTACACTGCAAAATATGCCTTTCAAAAAATAAGATATTTGTGCTTATTTTGAGGTAACAATTTCTTATTTTAAGTGAAATAATCTGCCAGTGCAGCAAGAAGATTTGACACTCTGTTGTTTTGAGCAGAAAATGCTAGTTTTAAGAACTCTTGACAAGATTTTTAAGCAAAGCTATTCTTGATTCGAGCAATTATGGCTTAAAACAGATACAAATTTACTTAAATAATAATATCTTAAAACAAGTCAAATAAGTTTAGTAAGACATGGTCTTGTTAAGTGAAAAAATCTTAAAATGTGATTTTGGCGGTTTTCCAGAGAAATCTGAAGGTTTTAAGCTGAGAGTGAAAATATTTTTAGATTTAAGACTAAGGGCCTCATGTATCCAACATCTGCTCACACATAAAATAAGTTAAAAGGAGCAGAAAATTGACACAACTGACAGTTTTGTCTCACACAGACACTAAAAATGCTATTTGTGGTGGTGCATACCACTCTTGTGTAATATGTTAAATGTGCATCTTTTAACAGTGAATTGAGTGAAAGACACTGTAAATAGCACATCCATTTTATTCATGTCTATTTTTGTTAAATTAGCACTTTGTTTGATAAATGGGGCACTACACTTTGTCTTGGCGTTTGGATTTGAGTTTTACTTCTCCAAACGTGAAATAACTATGGAATCGTTTGCAAAAATGTGTCTTTAAAGGACTTTATTCCATTTGTTGCCCCAGATTATAGGTTGTAGAATATAAGAATACTGTTGCTATGTGGAGCTCTGAGTTGTCGGCGACAAGACTGACTGAAGAAACAAATATGTTAAAACAACATGTTCCTTGGATAATTTGATGCTTAATTTCTCAAGTAGAAAATCATGTTGATAAATATTACTCAAAATCAAAGGAAAATCAGTCAGACGGCTAAAGATATGCTATTGCTGTTTGAAATGGACAACACAACAATGATTTATTTGACACTACAGCACAGGCCTGGTGTGGAATTCCTGACCCAAATGTCCATATGTGTTAGCCTCTCCCTCAGACACGTATGCTCTGACAGTTTCATTTTTCTTCAGCTGTGCAAACACCAATATGGCCGGTGTTAAAAACATGCACACACACACATGCACAGTGAGCGGCTCATCTGGTGCAGTCATTATCCTCTTTACAATGCGCCCTCATGACAGGCTCCACACAGCAGCACATAGCAGAGCGCACACAACGCACATCCCACTAATGCTTTCCTTATATCGCCGACATAAATCAGTCCCACCGTGGAAGAGAAACCGTCAACTGTCAGGGTCTTTAGAAACAGTTCACGTTTTATTAAGTGCACCTGTTGCTTTGTTGGTCAGAAATGGTTATTGACTGTGTGATATGCAGACATAACCTTTCCTTTTGTAATCAGAATATTAGCAATAACCTATACACAGTCATGTTACACCAACAACCTTCTGAAAAAAAAAAAAAAAAATTGGCTAATTTTCTAAATTTGACTGTGACCTCTGGGTTACTGCATTTCTATCCTAAAACAAAGAGGATTGTTTGAGATCAACACAGGGGAGGTGCGAGCACCCATAATGCAGAAAGAGCTGCCACTAATTGACATAAGCTGTAGCAGCAACATTAGCCAGCACTGTGTCAGTAACTACAAGAGTTTATCACTGTGTGAAACTAAAGGTTGTGCTGCTAAATCAACATTTGTAAATGACATTCAGGTAAGTGAAAAAACAAGAAAAACACTGTCTCAAGCTTCAGGAGCAGCTGCCAGCCGGTTAAGACCTGATCGAAGTAGCTAGCTCTCATCCCTCCGACCAAGGTTGAGGCGCAGGTATTTAAGTGAATCATTCTGCTGAGCTGCCTCAGGGCTGCTGACCATCACTGAGAGAGGGGGTTTACTGTGTGAAGCACTTTGGATGACATCTCTCTGTGTAAATGCTATTAATAGTATAATGTATTCATTCTGTGTTGTCTCTGTTCTCCTGATTTGTGGCTACCCTCTGTTTCTGAACTCTGACTGGCAGACAGTCTCTCCTGGACTGACCACATCACTCTACTGCTCCAATCCAGCTCCTGAGCAAGGCGCGAAGCCTCAACTTCTGCTGCTCGGCAGGACTGGACTTTGCACCACACATGCTATGCTACCGTAGAATGTAACATTTTTTGTTCATTTGAATTTCGCTAGCATAATTTTGTGATTTTTGTTGTTGTGGCACTTGATGCCAAACTTGAATTTTTGAATTTGCTGCACAAAAGATCTACTTACAGGTACAAATAAAGTCAACTGAACTGAACTAGTTATTATTTTATGATCACAAACCTGTTTTGTTAAAACATTTGTAATTTGTTTGTTTTGTTTTTTACTGAAATTTTGTCAATAAACAATTCACCATTTTATTTACTATTTTCATTTGTTTTTTTCTCATTACTTCCCTCTCCTTGGTCATAACACTTGGCTAAAACCGCTCCAAGTGTTTACTTAAGTATAAAAAACAAATAGTACAGACACAAGTTTGTGTGATGGAGTGTGACAAATAGATGTTTGTTTTACAGTACAGTATATTTGGGGGATTTAAACTTGTTCATAACGTGCTGATATACAGCAGAGCAGATCTACACTGGCTTTAAGACCGGTTCTGTTTGTGCATTTAAAAACTAAAATGTAAGGAGTGTAAAGTACAAATATTTACTGACAAATGTTAGACGTTAAAGCAAAAAGTCATCTGATTTTATTCTTTAGTTAAGGGTTAAGTATGTGATACTCCAAAAAGTTACTTATGTACACTTGAGTAAAAATACTTTACTTATCGTGTCTGCATACAACAAGCTCATCTGAAGAGTCCCAGAAGAAGGAATATTAAAGTCTTTTTTTTTTTTTTTTTTTTTTACCGGAAGTAGTTTTGCTTTCACAAATCGGCATACATTCATTTTTAGCTGTGATTATGACTTATGAAGCTCTTTTTATGGACAAAGTGAAACTGGAGTGAAGCAGCCAATCAGAGCACTGCATTATTTGGCTACAACATAAGAGAATTAAAACACTTCATTATTTGATCAGACAGTACACAGCTGGAGAAGTTGGACTTTACTCATTTACAACATGAGTTAGCTATCCCAGCCTGAATTTGCACATGGTCAATTAGCAAGGAATCTTGGTCTTTTGAGAACAGGAACTACCTGTTGTAACTATGGTGAAATCCAAACGCAACACAACATTCATTTGAACTCTAATGTTGACTCTATATAATCCCTATTTTGAATGTGGTTACAACCCTGGCTTACAGTGACAAACAAGGCCATAAATACATCTGCATCTTGCCAATATAAACAAATAAATGAGTATAATTTCCACATCTAAAGCAAACGTAATGCTAGCTCAGTGTGCTTTACATTTACAGTATGAGGCTCAAGTGACAACAACAAGCAGCTTCCACACAAACAAGGATCATCTCCACAGCTTTGTCTGCAGCTCACCATCTTAACTGGGCTTGCTGCATTAGCGGTATTTGTGTCGAAGTTGCCCGCAGCAGGTCATCGTCCAGATAAATCACATTAAAAGACGTGTCAGCGGCCTTCTCAAAATAGAAGGCCAAACTACCTGGTGCAAATGCCCAAACCATACAAGTCAAATAAAAGGCAGAGTGTAACATACTTGGGATGGTTGAGATGACAAACCTTCAGTCATGTCTGTAGAGTTAAAAACAACAGCGTTTGCAGTGTGACAAGTAAGTTACAGGTCTTCAGCTTTGACTAATTTGTTTCTTTCAGTGCTCAATGAAAGTTCAATATATCACTTCCCGTCATAAAAATGCTTCTGTAATTTTCTAATTAGGTGCTTTTTTTTAGCTTTAAGCTTTTTTTTCAGCTGCAAGTAATGTGATTTCTGAGACTGGATACAGACGGCTTCTCAATCATCAGTCAAATCAAGTTTAAACAGAGCCTCATATCTCGGATGTGCCTGTAGGCCTGTCCTCGGGCTTGTGTGCTCTCACACATACATGATGCAATGTGAAACCAAGGCCTATTCACTCAGAGGAACGAGGAACTGTGCCACTGCATTGCCTGCAGTGCTGCAGGTGTGAATATCTCTGTCCCTGCTGCAGTGATTAATAGCACAAATCTGGGCCTTCTCCAAAGCATTCACAATAGCACCTCTGACGGTGTCAGTCATTTCACTCAGGCACAGGACAAGAAAGGGTTGACACGTTTACTGATTTATCACAGATGTGGAAAAAACGTAAAGATGTCTCAACATTTGGTAAGCATTTTGTGCTATCATGCTGCAATTAGTGTGCACTTTCACACCCCGTGTGGAGGTGATAAACCCTCTCAAATATTACCTGAGATCAAGAATACACACTTATCCCAGATTCTCTGACTCACTTCCAGCCAAACTAAACTGTACAATTAGATATATTTGTTTAAGTGAAACAAAACAACTCTTTGGCTATTGATCATATAAAACAAAATCAGATTTTCTACTAGTGACTACAACCATTCGTTTTTTAAGCAATGATCACTTTAACAGACCTCATCTGGATCACATATTACTGGCCTTCTGAATGTCATGATGTCATGAGAACGCAACCTATTACTCACTTCTGACAGACACTGCAGAGTATGTTTGAATCTATCACAAAGTACAAGACAGGATACATTCTCTGCTTCTGATGAACTCTAACCTAAATGAAAGTTTGTTGTTTGATCCACAGCAAACTCACCGTCTGTTTAAAATGTTCAAAATCACCTGTGGACAGCTCCAGGGAGTAATCCACTGAGCAGTTTAGTTCTTATTATCCAGTATGATGAAACAGCTCTTATTCAAAACACATGAGCTGAACAATAGTCCCAATACAGTCCTGCGCATGCAGCGTAAAGAACTGGACCAAACCTTACTTTTCCATCTAAACCCAAGAAACAGATGGCCTTTGGTCTGGAAGAACATCAGGTTACAGGCCCAGTCCTGCTTTGACCCACACCATATGTTCAAATCTTTATAGATGCTGATGTATGAGCCACTAGGACTTTTGAATCTTTTCATATACGTAGAACTTTTCACCATAACAACAGTTTCCTCTCCTCTCCATGAGCACCTTCCAGCACCTGTTAGTTTTTTTTTGGACACATCACGTGTACATTTTCATGATACTGTAATCCAACCAATAATATTTTAGTCACTATTTGGTTCATATTATACTTTTTACTTATTATTATGGTGTTTCCAAATCAAAAATGTACATGGAGTTGCGATGTGATTCTGTTTTGCTGTTGCACTGAAAACCCTCTATTTCACCTTGTGATGTCATTAAGTGGGAACAGAGGAAGTTCTATATTGCGTTTTATTCTTTTAAACCATCAGTTAGTTGTTTAGAATGCAAAAGTCACATGATTTCGATCAATACAAAGCTTAAAATAAATTTGACATGGAGTTCATAATTGACTAAATAAGATTTCAGCCCAGTCTCAGGAGAAAACGTAGAAAGACAAGCATTTTATCACTTAAGATAAATAAAAAAAGAGCTACTGTACTTGAAATGATCACATAAATTGTAGTTTTTTTTCAGTTCATGCATGTTTGGGACCTATGAAGACCAGTTAACGATTATTCGACTACTAAATTAGTTCAATAATCAATTAGTTTAGATTAATCGATTAACTTGTTGCAGCCCTAATATTTATATACTAACACTCATTAGACTTCAGTTTGTCTGTGTATTTAATTTATTTTTATTTTTTTTGGTTTGTTTCATTGAATTTTGTTGCATCAAATCACTAAAGCTCTTCAACAGTAAAAATACAATATGAGAGCAGCTTTCTGTATGTTTAGTTAACTCCATTTTGTAACTAAGCTGAGTCAAAAGTACTTTTGTGTGGGGTAATAAAACTTTTTTTAGTTGTATATAGGTAAACTTTGTGTTTTCCACTAAAAAATATGATAAAAGCAGCACTTTGTGAAAAGATAAGAAAAACAAGACCTCTGAATACTGTCTGCATACTAAAGATTTTTAGTTCAAATCAGCAATCAAATGCAGTGCTCTGATTGGCTGAGCTTGGGTGATCCACTCCAGGTTAACTTTGTTGTTTGTAAAAAGAATCTATAGGTCATAATTGCAAACAAAATGAATACATGTTGATAGTAACCATGTGTGGTAGTTGACAGATTTAAACCTAAATTGTGTTTGCATTGTGAAAATCAGCTACTACTGCTTTAAGAATATGCATTTTAAAAAGCAGATAGAATGTTTATTAAGGACAATGTACAATTTTGCATTAACCAATAGCGGACATGCTTGCACCAGATTGTAGTTTACAGCTAATTTCATCTGTAGTCTGGGAGGGAGAGGGAGCACATTGGACATGTTTTAGATTTTAGATTTGATGTATGTAAATAAATAAATGTGAGTAGATTTAATAAGGTGTTTCCTTTAACCAAAAATAAGTCAATTCTTCATCAAGTTCACTATGTGAATCTTAAGCAAGAAACTTTATACTTTGTATTAGAGAGTCATAAATGATGAGTCTTTCTTTCTCCAAAAATTGACTAAAATTGTACGACCATAAACAAAAACATCTCCTTCTCATCTAGTAAGAAGTATTAGTTACAGTTACAGTATTTCTTTTGTACAAACATAAACGATTGTAACACACACTCATGCAATGACTGGCATGAGTGTGTGCACATAAGAATATAAATGTATTAAGTTTCCAGAACATATGTACAACGAGGTAGGATATAAGTTCTTGAACTTCTTCCACTCCCTTCGAGTACCATTGCTTTTTGTAGTTTCTATTACATATGTACACTTTTATGTTGCTCAACTAAACTAAACTGAACTAAACTAAACGGAACTAAACTATAAAGTATATTTTGAAACAGATGCTCTAATTTTAATCAGTCAAGAATGTAATCCACAACTGCTAACAACGACAATAAACTCTTATTATTCTGAAATACTCAAAAACACTCAGCGCATTTGCAAATTCTAATTCACTTTTACGCACACCGTGTTTTAGCCTCTAACTTTTTCAAGCCTTCCAGTTGTGGTCGTACTTCAAAGCTATTATGTTATTATGGCTTGTTATAATGCGATTACACAGCCTGATCTCGGTGATTGTTCCTTTAAGAAGCAGTGAGAGTGAGAGGAGGTGGTGCGGTTTCACACCCGGGGTGGAAACATGGGCGGACTTACAGCCGATGAGTGACAGGCTCTCAAAGGCTATCCAACTTTGTGATGCCCTAAAAAACACCAGCCACCAATCGGGGACGCTCTTTTCCCGTCAGTCTTCCGCTCAGAGCCAATCGCGAGCGAGCACAGGCGGATCTTTATTCCGCTGTTGTGCACCCAACGTGGGACTGCACAGAGCGGTCACCGAGGGAAAAAAGGAAAAGTAACTCCAAACTCAAGAAAGGGGAAAAGTGTAGAAGGTGATCGGAAGGAGGAGACACACTTTTAATCGAACCTTGAGGATTTAGTGACCGCAGAGAGCAGCCGATAAGCAGTTTGCTCCGCCGGGACGGATCTACGCGCATCGGAAACTTGGATCTAGCCGCGGTGAAGTGTTGAGATTTCGGGCGCTGGACTGAGCTTTGAACCAGTGGAGTTTTTCGAGAACAATTTCAGCAAGTCCTAACTTTGCTTTTTGCGCGTTTAGTTCGACCGCAGACCCTTTAACCTTCACTCCAAAGCCGTGCGTAAACGTGTTGCCAAGTTTGTAGACTTTCTCTGCCTGTGTGAGTCTAATTTAAGGATCTGGACTGCGCTGTGTCCTTTTCCACCGCACGTTCTTACAACCTCTGCTGTTGAACGCGGAGTTATCAGCGTAGTTAGCGTGTTTTGGACTAAAAAGAGCGGTTTTCTTTTCACGTAAAGTTCTCTTTTGTCAACAGTGATTCACTTTTTGATCATATCCCGCGCCGCTTCCGAGTTCGTAGAAAGTTGGGCTAGAAACTCGTCCCAAATGACTTTTTAAAGATGAGTTCTGTTCTGTCTTTAGCAAACAAGTGTTGGTTGGACTATGCAGCGTTATAGAGACGTTATTAATGCGTTCTAAAAGGGACTCAGTCTTGTGGAAACCGCATTATCACCCCAGTTAAGGGACGGAGAGAGTGCTCTACGGCCGCGCTATTTAACTGGATACAAAATGGCGGCGACCCTGGGAAGATTTGGGATTGTTTCACGTTTTATTTTTTATTTAATGTTACTACATGAGCTGCTGATGAGTTATGGGTTGGCTTCAGAGGTGCGGTGTGCCCAGAACTGCACTTGTAGTGGAGATTCAGTGGACTGTAGTAACCTGGGACTGACCGCCGTGCCTCTGGAGCTGCCTGTCGGGACGGTGTCTCTGTAAGTACGCACGCTGACTGACACACACGCTCCATAAATGGTAAATAAAATGTGTAAATACAAGGTAAATTGAGAAAAGGTCAGAGCTAGGTGCTAAAGTTGGTTGTTTTTATAGAATTTAGCTGTTGGTAAGATATTTGTGGTTGGATTTAGATATTTTTTCATATCAAAGTGCACGAGGAGTTGTTTTCAGATCATTTCAACACTTTAACTAAAGTTTCAACATGACTTTTTATAATCTATTACAACACAACAGCCTTTAGGTAATGTGTTATGAACGTGGACTTAATTTCTTCTTCTAAATGCACATGTTTTAGGTCTTCTACTAGTTTTACTTTGCTCTACAATGCACTTGTTGTCAAGTATTTAAAACTTACTGTGTGGAAATAACCACATTAGTATTTTAAGTAAGTCTCCTTTCCTATGCAAGTCCCTCAAAATGAAATCATATTATTATATTCATGTTGATAGTTTGACATTCTTAGTATACAGTATGCCAAAAGAAAATTCAGCTTTTGTTCAGCTTTTTTTTTCCAATATAAAACAACATACAACTCTTAGAATTTTCTTCTTTTAAGGCTGGACTGTAAACTTTTCTAGAAATAATAGTGCTTTGATGGGTACCTTCCACAGTATCACATTAAACATAACTATCTCAATTGACACAAGAGGTAGACGCTACTATTTAAAGTGACAGGTCAGAACTGTGGGAAGTTAAATGAACTGGGTGAAAGCTGAATACATTTAATACTGTGGAACATTTTATAAAATTTAATGGTGACAATCCGGCTACAAACCTGTCAGTTTTGTATGTTCTCTCATCATTAGTTCACTCAAAGTGGCGTTTTTATTTATTCATGCATGTTTGAGTAATCTTGTCTTGTCCTGCAGCTGATGCTTGAGTGGTCAGAAAATCTCTGTTTTCACCTTCCACCTATGTCTGTATTAACTTGTGAATACTCAAAAGAAAATGCTGTTCAGAAGTGCCACTTCTTAACCCATACACTAAAAAAGTAAGTTAAAGTCTGCAGCTTTTTACAGTTCAAATTGACTATAAATCAGTGGTGCCCAAAGTGGGGCTTGGGGGCCAAAACTCGACCCCCCAAGAAGTTTAATTTGGCCCGCAAACAGTTGCTGAGATTTGTTAGTCAGCGTTTGACTTTTCTGTTCAAAATTTATTCAGAAAAGTACACTAAATTAAGTATATTCTCATGAAACATGCGAATAAAGTATAATTTACAAATGTACTTTTTAGATTCAACATAAATTAGGTTTGGCCCTTGGCACGCTGCAAAATCATTCATATTGGAAACAATTTATCAATTTTGGAACACTGAGGAAAAAAATTTGGATTAATAACACTGTACTTTGTCATGAAATATCTAAAAGATCACTTCAAACTGTTTCAGTTTGGTGATTTCCATTAGTGACTAGACCATTAACTTTTGTATTACAACAAACAACTGACTTTGAACAAGAGCTATTTGTGCTGCAAACATCCACTTAAAGTAGTATTGGTCTGAAGAACGTTAGAAAAAATCGCTCTAACCCTGCTATGAATAGTTTTGTCTGATTAGAAGCTTTTATAGAAAATTTTTCTCTTTTTCAATGAACACAATGTAAAATACCGATCTACATAATGTCATAGTTTATTATTAAGTACTTAGAGAAAAACACAGAATGTCTCCTTCAAGTTAAACTAGACACACTTTGCTTGCACCTATGACCCTGTTACCTTAATTAGGATATTTTCTTTTTGTTCCCATTGCAGTTTTTCAGAGAGTTTTCGACTGACAGACTTGTTGATATCTGACACACAGATGCTGGATGTAGGATTTGTATGTGAATGATGCACGAGTGCCGGAGTGAACCAACAGCTCCTCAGGCTGTGTAAACAAGCAGAGCCAGACTTGTCATGAGAGACAGTGCTCTTCTTTATGCTGGCAAATTTATCGCCCTTTGTGTTGAAGCAATTACTGACAAATTGAGTTTATTAACGTTATTCACAGGTTGCGCAGGATTAGACTGACAGCAGCCGAAGCTCTGTCTGGCAGAAATGAGTCGATTCAGGTCATTTTGAGTGAAACGTCCTGCAGTGTTTGGGAACGTTCTGCTGCTGTTGGGGAGGAATGAAGGATTACTTATCGACAGTTTGCTACGATAGGTTGCGTTCGAGTTTTAGAATGTGGTGATGTCATGAGGGCAGATGTGTGGGGCATGAGACACTTTTTCCGTGACATATCTAAAAGGTCATTTGACACATTTTCAGTCTGGTGATTTTTATAGTGACAAGACCCATTCATTTTTGCGTAAAATAGCTGTGTCTAAACAGTATTCATTGGATCTGCCAAACATCTGTATCAAATGTTATTGGTTTGTTGTGTTGTCATGTGAACAGAACCTATTAGTGCTGCAACTAATCATCATTTTACTAGACTGTTTAGTGATTATTCTTTTGATTAAACAATTAGTTGCCTAAAACACACGAGTCTGATGAGGGGGAAAACTTAATTAAGTTTGAGCAAGATGAAACAGAATCATGCTGGAGTTGCATTTGTGGGGGGTAAAATCTGTGATTTGATCAAAAAATCAGTTGGCTTTATGATATGGTATATTAAACACCACTATCTGTTTTTTCAATATGTTTTCTCTTTATTGTGATTGGTTGCATGTCACTCAAATGACAAAGTCTGACCAATTGAAGAATTGAATGGGATAAATACATTTGGGAAACAACAACAACACTAAAAAACCACTTTTATGGAACGCATCTCCAGGTCAAATAACAGTCATTTTGTGGCAATGCAAGCCTGCTCAAAATAAAAACGCACATTTTTATTATTTACTTAGTGTAACAAAGACATACTGTATAAATTACAAAAACATGCATTTATTCAAGTTTATTTTTGACCTAAAGTTGCGCAGTGCACCTTTTTTGAATTTGCAAATTTTTGTCCATTCAAATTGTTTTTTTGATTCAAGTTTGATAAATTGTGGAGCGTTGCAACTCAAGTTACATCTTACCTTGCATTGTTAAAGGCGCCTTAAATTATTATTCTTTCAATTCTCGTTATAGATTTCTGTGACACAAAATATGATATTTTCTGAGTTAAGGTTTTGGACAATAGATAAATAACTATAGTTGGTCTAATAGTAGTTCTGATCATTGTAAAAGTTCATTTCTGTCATGTTAATGTGGTTATGTTTAGTAGTATCTTGTCCCAATGCTTATTTTAGTATTATCATCTGATTTCTTATATCTTGACAACTGTATTGAGAATATTGTTCTTTGTTTTTGAGTTTGTGGCTGTAAGACCAAAAGCCCAGGGGCTTCAGGGCTTCCCAGTTCCAGTCGGAGGCAGTTTGTCTTCCCCTGGGAAGTGAGGAATGCTGCTTTTGCAAAGTCTTTAAAAACATGAATAATAATGACACTTGTGCCCGGCCTGCCTCTCAGCCAAGTGCTGTTTATCACGACTCTATGGAGACTGTCAATGCTCTTTCAGCTTTTGTCCACAGCGGCCAAGCTATAGCACTGTTCCACGCTGGAGTTTCTATTATGAAAACTAGACAAAAGTAATGATCATGATCAGAAGTTACATTTGCATTTACTTGAGGAACTTTTTAAAGTAATTGCTCTGTTCGATCAACTTACTCTTGATTTCCATTAAAGTAACAGTACTTGGTTTTTGTTCCTCTTCCCATTGTGAGTAAATCTATATTTAACTCACATCTTTATTTAGACAATAAGAAAGTATTTGAATAAATGTATTTATTGCACTGCTCCTTTAGTGATTTAGTTTTTCAAAGTTTGTACTTTTTTAATGGTTTGTCTTCCCAATTACATTGACTTTGCATCATAAATCCAATGTTATGTTGATACAGTTACTTTTACTTAAGTACTTGTTTGCCCCTCTTGGACCACTACTTTGTACTATCATTTTGGAATCAGGGGAATTGGCACTAAACATTGAAACATGATCTTATTCCTGTAACAGTTTTCCAAAGCACTAGATTGGGATTCAGAATGTCTGGTCTAATGCAGCTGTGTGCTCAAATTACTGCAACAAGTAAATAATAGCAACTGATCAATTGTTGAATTATTGGTCAACTAATTTAGTAATCGAATAAACGTTACCTGGTCTTTATAGGTTCCCAAACATGTATGAACTGAAAAAAATACGTCTTATGTCCCCAACTGGGCAGCAATGACAATGAAAATGTTTAAATTTGCTGCTTTTCCTTGAAAAAACACAATCAGAGTTGCATAAAAGTGACAAAAGTCGAGTGATTCTGAAAATTTTCCAAATGAAATGTGCCTTTTGAACTATATATTTACCTGATTATTTTTTATAAAGTAACTATTATTGCTGTTTTGAGAAAATGCTTGTCCTTCTCTATGTTTGGAAAAACAATACATTTTGATAATTGTTCCAATGGCAAATCTTTTTAATGGCGTAAAAATCTTCATCAGTCATTTACGAACTCATGGTCTATTTTAATTGTAGGCTTTGTCTGGACCAAATCGATTTTTACGTTCTAAACTAATCAATTAATCAAAAAACCTAAACTTAGCTCAAATGCAGACTTTTCTTGACACTTTTTCCTCAGTATTTAGCTTTATTTACGTAGTTAAAGTAGCATGAATAGCAAGTGAAATCGCAGTCAGTCGAATGATTTCTTCCGAAAAACGTAACAACAAGAGAATGAGTAGGCAAATCTCTCAGAAACTATTTTTGTAATCGTCGATCAGAACAATAATCAGTATTGACATTTGATTGACTGCGCAGCCCGTCTTTCTATGTGGAGAAAGTTCATAAAAGTCCCATTAAAAGCTCACATATTTTATCTTGAGTAAACGTTATCAGTAAAAGCCCTTAGGTGTTTTTATTTAAGGATATGACTTTATGACTGACTTATCTGAAAACTTAAAACACCTCCAATTGTATGACTTTACTGTGCCGAAGATAGCCACGTTATGTTGGCAGGTGATTCAAAGGCTGCCGACTCCTTTTCCTCAAAGACCTGACACTGTGCCAGATTTCTGCATGATTACTTTAAAGCCCCGATGTTAAGTACGCGCAATTACACTTGTGGCCAATTGGGATCTTATTCAGTTGTGCTTTAGGCTAAATCCTGTCCATGGTAATGAGCGCAATTACTTCTTAGAATTAATGTTTGTAGAGCGTCTTGAGCAGGCAGACATTTTTTGTTGTTGTTGTTTTTTATAATACATGTTAGTAAGACCGAGAGAACACGAAGACCATTGAGAGTCAAGACCAAAACAAGACAGAGACTTTCATAGGTTGAGACAAGACCAAGACCAAATCAAAACAACCTTTTTTATACATGTATACGTCTGTTATTGTGCAGTGATTATTGCTAAACTGTGCTTGGGACAGGTCAGCTCGCTCCTGGTGTAAGTTTAGCAGAACGTGGAGGTAATAAAATGTGGTCTGTGTGTCCAAGACGAGATAGAGTCCAAGCATCATTGAGACAAAGACAACACAGAGTCCAAATGTGCTTGAGTCCAAACCAAGACCTTAAAAAGCGTTTTAAGATCTAGACCGGTCTCAAGCATACTACACTACCTGTTAGTTGGTGGTTATGAACAAGATGTCAATGGACCAAGCTGATTTAGATCAAGTTTGTGTTTTCCAATGAACATAATGTAAATTACTGATTTGCTGTAGTTTATTACTAAAATTGACATGCATGCAGCTCTGATACCAATTCGATAATCTGGCTTTAGATACCCAGTGACAACCGATACTAAAAAGGACTAAAAATATGTTTTTTATTCTCTAAGCTCATCAGTTTGTTAATCATTTGATTTTCTCTGATAAGACAGTTTAATAAGATATAGACAGTTTCCGCAGGACTTTCGCCTTCGTCAGTGGTGACGTCCGATGATGTGCTTATTATAACTGTCTTGTCAGACAAAAATCATACGATTAGTAATCAAAGTAGACAGAATGAACTTACCAAGCATAATCAGGTAATTTGTTAAAAAATTGGTCCTATAAAATTAAATAACTGTATAATTTATTCTGCAAATGTAAATACAATTTCAAACTTTATTAGACGTTTTGGATCAACACCGGCCCATAAATTGTATTATTACATTCAATTAAAGGCACAACCAGTGTATCGGTTGAACTGATACCTGATAAGCAAAGTTTATGGATTGATGCTAATATCCGATCGCAGTATCAGTGCATCACTAGAAAAAACATATATATCTCCTTCAAAATGTCAAGGCTGTATGCAGTGACTAATGAGCTCACAATAGGGTTACCGTAATAGAGGAGCTACCAAAGTTTTCATTGTTGTAATGATGAACAAATATGGAGCTGGAGTACCTGATTTCAATTCTGGAAAACAAGAAGCATGTATTTAAATCTGTCCACGTACTTTGTCACTTTCACAAATCCTTTAGCACATTGTTTAATCTGTAGTTGTTGGAGATATTCATTTTGACTGCAACTATGTCTTAAGAACATCCTTTTACAGACATAAAAGTGAAACTGGAGTGGACCACCCAAGCACAGCCAATGAGAGTTCTGCTTTCAGCTATTTATGAGAAAGAAATCTAGTGTGCCTGCAATTTACTTTTTGGCGGAAATAAAGTTTAAAACCAAAAAAGTCAGTAATCCCAATTTTAAATCTTTAATGATTCTGATGTCAAAGCAAACAGTGGCTTAATAATAACATCTCATGAGAACGTGGCTGTGATGACATGGTTTAACAGATACTTACTTTATACATGCAGTATTATCTTGCATGTTTTCCTCACTGATGAACAGCCTAATAACATCCAAAGCGAGTCACATATCTTCCCTCCCTGGAGCACAGCCTTATCTTATTTGCGGCCATGGTAATGTGTATAAAAGCACTTTTGCGCACAGTGCCACGGTCGTAATGGGATTTCGCTTGTAAATAAAAGCATGAGCGTTACTAATTTTGTGGCTGGATACAGATGAAGGAGATATGTTGTCTGATGTATGTGGCTGCACTGCTTGTTCTCCATTCATGTGCTTACTGTAGTATTGGTTTAGTCATGCTAGCTTTTTAAGGTCTAATTTGTGTTTTTTTTCAACGTATGCAATCTGAGGTGAAGAGAAATAACATAACTTATTTAGCTTAATTTTATTGAAAGCTTATTTATTTCAATTTTATAGAAAAGAGTTTTTGTCACATATACTTTTTTGTCACTCAGAAATTTTCATTCAGCTGATCACAAACTCTTAAGTAATCTTGAACGATCACTAAACTTCCATCTTTTGTTTTGCTCTAAATTTTACACCATGTGTTGGAATCTATTCCAGTTAGCGATAATTCGTCTTCTTAATTGGTTGACAATTATTTAAAGATTAGCTACCTGATTTTCAGACTGCAAAACTGGAAGTAGTTATTTAAATCTGTTCAACTACTTCCATCTCTCACAAACCTTTTAAAAGCACATGCATGGTTATATCCACATGTAGCTTTATTTACAGCTTAAGATCATCTTTTTACAGACAGCAAAGTGAGATTGGAGAAGCACAACCAATCTATCACATCTATCTATGATAGCTATCTATCACAAATTAAATTATTTATCATTCAATCCAGACAGCAAACAGTGGTCTGATTTTGTCACAAAGTGCTCCGCTTGTTGCTGGAAAAGACAAAATGTACTAACAAAAAAACATCTACTACCACAGCTTAAATAATAGATGACTTGTGATGGTTGACTAACTTGTTTCAACCCTTAAACATACATCTCCGAGTGTGTCTTTATGGTAAAACGGCTTCCTCCAACAGTTTGGTTTTGGGTTGTGATTTCAGGAAATGGGTTTGTGTTGGTGGTTTCCTGGTGGGGAGCGGTTTTGGTCGGTCTAACTGCAGATCACCAGGGCCTGCGGGAATACAAGGCCACTTGAGGATTAGCTTCTGGGCTCTCACAACAGAAGGGTTTGTTTGGGGCAGAGGGCAGCTGCTATGTGTCGGCCCGGCTGGTGAATGTCGTCCGGTCAGTGGTCACAAACCTCAGCCACTGTTGCAAACTATGTGGAGAGGACAAGAACGTTACTATGACTGTGGGGGAAGCAGTGTGGTGCGTGTCAGTGCTGGTATTCATTAAATTAAGGTTACAACAAGTGAATCGATTAATTGCAGCTAATTGATTAGTGAAAAAATGGTCAAATAATTTGGTAATGGAATCAGGTCTAAGCACGAGCTCTAAAACATGCTTCAAGCTGAGAAAAGAGATTTTTGAGCAGCAAAAATGACTACATTTTGAGTTTTTTTATATAAATTTGTCTGTAAATACATACAGCCTTTACCTCCAGGATGTTCTCAAGTGACGTTATTTCAAATTTTTCTGGGTAAACTTCTGCATTAACCTTAATTGAAAGAATAATCTCCCATCAAATCGATAAGCAAAATGTTAGTTACAGACATACCTTACCTACAAGAAGCATCATTGTTTTACTGTTTACATTGTTGAATTTTATTGTACACTGTTTTTTTTGTATTTTGGTCACCTTTTGTGCTGTGAAGTAGCCAGGCTAGCGCCACCTAGTCCCTCCGCTCCATTTAATTTCACTACAGCAACTAGGTCAGGAATTTCAGTGTTTGTTGCTGCTTGAATCAAGCTTGAGAAACGACCGACCAATCAGCAAACTGAAAGTTTGCTGTTACAGTAGCAGCTGCCTGAAATTTAGGTTCAAATGTCACCTTTTTTATAATGTGATGGTGCTGCTCTAGCCTAACGTATCAGCCGGTTTAATTTCAATACGTGGAAACGGCAACGATCGCTAACCATGTTTACGCTGTACTTCTACAACTGTTGTGTCGGTCGCCAGTACATACGTAACGGCCGATAACAAACAAACTGCAATGATTGGTTAATGCAAAAAAGGACCCGCCTACCACAGAGCAAACAAGCTCCAATGCTGAGACAGACGGTTTCCATGGAGTGAAATGAAACCGATTGATAGAACAGGCTTAGTTGTAACGGGTTGTACAAATAAGTGTTGATTAATTGAGATAATATAAGATTAGCAACAAAAAGTTTGGATGTTGAAAGTTTTGATTGGGTTAATTTTATGCATCCATTGCCAGTTTCCTTTCCTGTTTTCTCTGTTGTTTTTGCATAAACTCCAATGCATTAGTTGTCTTTTCAAGCTCAATTTGGCTCAATGATCAGATCAAGAAGTTAAGTCGATTTGACATGACATGTCTTCTGTTAATGAAGAATTTCTTTGTTAGTTTTCAATTGTAATATATATTATTGTGTGAGTGCAAATAGGGGGATTGTGTAGTTCTTCTGACTAAATACGGACTTGAGGATTATAGAGACTTTGTTCTTGGTAAGTTCATCTACAAACACGCCTAAAATAACCTATTGAAAAGTTCTTGTTGCGATGGCAATGGACTGGAACTGCTAAGTGCGTTCTATCAGACGCTTAAATTAGAACCATTTCCCTCCTTATTTTCTGCAAAGTCCTCCATTTCCGCCACTTGAATTTAAAGACTGGCTGCGGTGTTAACTCTTAATGCTGTAATGTTTGTTCCCTGCGCTTTACAAGTGCTCGTACTTTACAACCCAAACTTTTAAGAGCAGCAGCAGCGGCAGCAGCTCTCACCAGGCTCGGGCCCTTGTGGTTTCCAGAGCATTTCTCCACACACAGCCCTGTAATCTTGTGGTATTCACAGTGATTAGGCTGACTTTGTTTATTGTCATTGTTTTCCTACTCGCTGTGTGACTCGCATGTCCTCGGGCTGGTTGTCGAGGGAAACAGTTCGAGCATTTCTAAGACGTTTTGGACGATCTTATCACTGGCAGATAATCTTGTTTTTGTACTTATCTCTGTTTAGGGTTGCAGTGAAAGTTTGACCAGCCATTCGAGTAATTAGATGTAAACAAATAGGAGTCGAGCAGCCTCCAATAAGGGTGTTTCTTTTGGCTTTTACTTCCTTGGTGGAGAAAAAGCTTCATTTGCAAACAGGGCACAGTCACCAAGTGCTGCTTGTAACAATGAGTTTTTTCCAGTAACAACTATTTTTTAAGTAAATCCAAGTGGAACTTTCTTAAAACATGTCTGTAAACTTAGTTGATGTTTTATTGTTGGACAAATTCTGTTTTTAGCCTTTTTTTCCCCAAGAAGTGTACCACATTACTTTTTTGAAATTTTGGTTTCTTATCCACTTTTTGTACTTTTGTACTACTTTTTTGCAATAAATGTAGGTATTTTCAAAACAATATACACAACATACCTTTAAAACATTTGATTTTGCATTCATTAGTCCTAGCTTATTTGGCAAGACAGATTGTTGTCATCGGAATCTATTTTATTACTCTTTTTTTTTTAGTGACGCACTGATCCAATACTGGGATCGAAAATCAATACTGATCCATGAAAATCGGTCCCATCTGATATCCTTTTGTATCTTTAATTGAACATAATTAGACTTTTATTACAAGCTGATCTTGATGCAGAACGTCTCATATTGTTTTAAATTTGTTCACATAAAGATGTCAAGCTGTCACTCAGTGTTTCTCATTAGTACACGAGACTATTGCGGCCCCTTATGATCTAAAAGTCTCCCCCGTTGTCTAAAAACAACCTGGACTTACTATTGATGCACATTTTTACAGTGCATTTTAAGAGTAACTTTACTGGAATAAAAAGGCTGCTAATGTTAATGAAGGCTAGAAATAAGTTGCAGATCTTTTAGTACTCCAAAATTTGAATTAAAATACTAACAATTTGTGCCACCAGAGTCTCCACAAATTCAATAGGAAACACTGTGTCACTTGTACAATAAATAACAGTTACATAACACTATATGACCATTTTTTGTATGTTTTGACAAGGAAAAAAACTGTTTACACTAGTAGCTATTTCTATCAGGTATTGATAAATACCTAATAGGCTACCTATAAGAATTGTTATTGAAACTGAAAAAAGCTGCACCCTACTCTTTTCAAAGTGGTGTTCATAAGCATGTTTGAAAAACAGAAACAAAGAAATGATCAAGATTAGTACTTTTGTTTTCTGATTAACCGCATTATCAAGTCACTTAATAATCTCAACATATTTATCTGTAAACAAACAGGAGTTGAACAGCCTCTTTACATTTTGGGGGAAAAGGCAAACTTTAACATGAAGATATGGAATGAGCTCATGCACTGCACACACTGGATTTAATGACAATCAAACAGCTGCTGCCACAAGTCATTCTGCAAAAATCCAGTCAGCAGAATAGATGAGCCTTTTGTGAAGACACTTCTGGGCGCCAACTTTTCTCCCTCCTCCCCCCTTCCTCTCCTTCTTCTCCCCCTCTCCCTCCTCGAGAAGTCGGTGTCTACAAAGTGGGTTTGATCGATGAATCATCTGTGAATTCTCTACATCTGGTAAGAATTTGGAAATCTGGAGAAGATGTTAGAAAAAAAGAAAAAGCGTGACTTGGATGCAGAGAGAGGTGCAGCTTCTCTCCCAGACAAGTCTAGGCAACGGAGAGAGCGCTCCAGTAGTCACGTGTGCGCACTCGTTATTAGCCTATTGTACTCTGATATTTCAAATCATAATCATCATTATAGTGTCTAGACAGCTGGAATGTCTTATGTGCTGAGCTTGTCTGGATGAACTGCTCTGAACTTAAACTAGATTCAATTATTGATTAACAACAATGTTTAAGTGTAACCTATAGAATATGAGGTATTGAGCATAATGTTAACTGTAAGAAATGCTACACAACTCAGACATATTCGTCTGAATGTTGCTATCAAGATCAAACAAAAAACATAGAGTGTGTTGACCAGGCTTAGACAAGTCCTTTTAACTTTTTTAAATTACAACAACAAACTGCGTTTAAACACAATATTCATTTTAGCTGGTTTTAGTTCATATTAAAAATGATCAGCCTATATGCTGTGATGTCACATGAATGCAACCTGTTATAATGAATATATGGTTACTTTCTCCAAATGAGTTTCAAAAACTGTATTTTAGATTCAGGTGCTAAAGTGTTCTGTTCATAGCTTAATTACTATCATCATTGTACATTGTGTTTATTAAAAACAGCTACACTTAACACAATTAGGACCATGTGAGTTCTTGTTACACCGAGCAGAATGAATAAGTCATCTCTTTGTAGTTTTATTTCACTGAATTTTCATTTACTTGGCTTTATTGTCTAAAATGGCTACTCAACATTCATTTTCCTTTAACATTTTTACTTCCTCCAGTTTTTAACAAGAAGTTAATGGCCATTTTTTTTATTCATTTTGTGCTTTCCAATAAACAAAAAGTATTTACTTATTTTATTATCATTTTTTTTAATCAGATGTCCAGATGGTGGTCAGGAACATTGTACTTCTCCATGAAGTATCTAAGTTTGTTTAATGCATTTTCAATCCTGTGATTTCTATTTGTGATAGGTCCAATTACTTTTGTGTAACAACAAAAACTGCATTAATAAGATTCATTTTAGCTGCCAACTATCTGCATTGATTATCATTATTCTTGAAAATGTTGTGATGACACGTGAACACAACCTGATGACAATGTCTTATAAAAAGTCCATTGACTGGTGATCCAGGAAATTTTGCTGGATCAGTTAAGCTGATGTCATAGTTGTGCCTTTAATTGGACATAATGAAACTAATTTATTGGATGGTGTTGATCCAGAAGTCTCATGCTATTGGACATTTCATACAGATTAAGTTGTTATGTTGTGGCTTGCACTAGAACACTATATAACAAAATACTCAAAGACAAAGTATCAGAATCTGTATCGGAAATGACAAAGCTGGATCAATGCATCAACTTTTGGCTATCTTGAAAACGATATTATCTAAAATTCTAAATACTGCCCAGTTCTATACATCTTTTCTACTCCGATCTGATGTACTAAAAAGGGCAAACCTCGCTTCTGCACTTATGTCTTCTTTAATGCTAAATCACGCTCTGTGTACAGACTCCTACATGTGTAAAGTGGCGTCGGGGATCCTGGCCGTGGGTTCGCGCGTGGCCCCGGGGCGAGTGCAGACCCCTCGTCCGTGTTTGCTTGCTTTGCTCCGCCGTGTCCCAGGAGAAAGCACTGAGAGCACAGGTCCTCCACATGGTCCCAAGATGTGGCCTCCTCCTGAAGCTTGAGTCACGCTCACTGTCTGACTGATCTTAAAGACTAAAGCTCTTTGTTGGGTTTGTGGAGGCGAATCTGTAACGCAAATGTTGAGAAATATGTTGACCGCTCTGATCTCACACTAGACGGCTTCTGGCCTCCCCAGAGACAATGCTGCGATAACAGCTTGATTGCGATGCGGAAGGAAACAT
The DNA here is from genome assembly GCA_038363315.1 of Mugilogobius chulae. Lineage (NCBI taxonomy): Eukaryota > Metazoa > Chordata > Actinopteri > Gobiiformes > Gobiidae > Mugilogobius > Mugilogobius chulae. The sequence continues at coordinate 42,205,474 of CM076402.1, read as the reverse complement.
TTTTATTCACAATTACTGGACTGGTGATCAAGCAATAGTGGCATTTTTACATTTTTTGACCCATTTTTTTTTAACGCGTTATTCCTCAAAATGTTTTTTAAAGGATACAATGAAACTAGACACAGTTCTTGCGACACGGGAAATAGATTGGGTCTTATTTTTTTACACAGTCCAATAAATAGACCTAAAATTTGACCTTAACCACTCAGAGTGATATCTCTCTGTATTTTTTTATTCAACCGCTGGTACAGATTTGAGTCTGGAATAGGGCTGGGCCAATAATCGAAGATTCGAGAGATCGAATTGAAATGAATCAACAATTATTTGGCGGTGAGTTTTGAATCAAAAATCAGGATGGAGAGTCTGGAATGACTTTAGAGCTTGAAGGATTAATATAAACAATTAGAGATGGGTAATTTGGAGAAAAACATTTTAATTTCCTCTCATACTTATGTAACTTTTTGATTGGACTTTAATTTGCATTTTAGTTAGCAATGGCTTTTGGTACTGATTGTATAAACAATACAGTAGAGTTGCAGTTCTTTAGTCAAGTCAATTGATTGATCAGTTGCATCTTAGTCAACAAAATGTATTTGCTTGAGCAGATGTTTTGTTTAGATTATAAAGATAAAACAGAAACATCTGAAACAAATGAGTGTGATGTGTTTTCTGTTCATTGAAAATTTAATCTTTTCAACTTCAGTTTGATAATTGTCTTATGAGAAAGTCTAGTTTGAAAGAATTTGCTACTCCCCTTTTAGTTTAATAATCAATAGGCAGGGCGTGTTTTTAGTCGACCAAGAATTTCTTTGATTGACTACAGCCCTACAATACACATCACACTGTATTACATAGAAAATGATCACATTTCAAACCTGGTTTTTAATGACTGATTGAGGATTGTTTGTGAACCAATTAACAATTTCACATTTCAGTTCACATTTTTTCCATTATTTGGTAACATAAGTCAAGATTTTTGCTTCTGTGACTATATTCACAGTTATCTATAAATCTAACCCTCTTGACATCTCTTTTTACTGCTCTTTTCAGTGTTAGCACATTAATCTGTCCACTTTCATTGCTAAATCTCGCTTTGGGCCTTATGCTTTTAACCTTGTCATACTTGATAAGATATTGCCTCTTTCTACTGTTTGACCGCTGTGTGAAAAGGTCTTGGGTTTTCTCTTTGTATAAGCCACTTCCACTGCAGTTGCTTGGATATGAGCTTGCTCTTTAACAACAGGAAGAATTGTTTGCGCTGGAGCTTTGCCATCACGAGGTTATTATTTGACTAGTTTTATGATTCTTTGAAATGGCTCACATTAAAGGCCTTTGTCTCCTGCCGGGTGACAGAAAGCTCATCCTTAACATCACTTCACACTGCGAGCGAGCAAAGTTCAGCCCCCAGTTTGTCTTTGATAAAAGCGCTGTAGATAATGGTGATGTATGTACTCCCACACAACAGTCTGCACGCTGACTTACAAGCATCTGACATTCGCAATTACATCACCGCTGGACTTCCACTGCTCGTCGACTCCCATAGCACCCATTTTTAAAGCGGTTTAATGACTTTTATTTGTCAGATCAACTCCATGAGCCAGCAGTGACGGTCTGCTGCAACTATTGAGGACCATTTTTCTCCTTGAGTCACGTGTTCAAGCTGAAGATTTCGTTTCCTCGAGGTCTGGCCCAGTGCTAGTATCATTTGTAGTCAACACAAAACATACATTTATAGCTTAGTGGCTGAGTGACTAGTGGTGTTATTTCCAGGGGTGTACATCTGTAGGCGTTTGGTTGATTAATCAGCTGATGGTGTCAAAATTGACCAACATTTGGATTATAGTAGCCCAAAATTGGACTAAAGTAAGAACAAAGTTGCCAAAAATAATATTACTCAATAGAAGTACAAATGAGTTTTCTAAGAACTTACTGCAGTATTATAAGAATAATTTTTTTTTTCTCTGTGACTAGATGGAGTACAATCTAGGAAAGACTCCAAAATGCATTTGCTTTTAGTCACAGTGAAAAGATTACTGATTACTAAGAACGCTAAGATCGTAATCTCTTTATCACAGGAGTCCTGGTTATGGGTGGAGACCAGTGGTAGAGGAAACCTATACAGACACGGGAAGAACATGCAAAGGCTTAAAAAGCCCCAGGCAGACCTTTTGACATGAGGACACAGCGCTAACCTCTGTGCCACTGTGGACAGAGTGCTAACTGCTGTGCCACTGTGTTACCTAACTGTGTGACTAAATGTTTTATTGAAAAAAAGAGTGTTGCACTGAAAAACTTGTGAAAACTACTAAGAAGTTCAATTTCTCCAGAAAGCAAGATGGCACAGTGTGGTGGCTTTCCTGTATAGAGCTGCAAGGCCATTAGACATTTAGTTTATTAGTCTGAATAATCTAGTGTCTTAATTGACCGAGATTTTGATTATTTCGTTGAAATACTTATTGCACTTTTAAGATATTATATGAACAATCACAGAAAGTAGGCATGGAGTGAAGCTAAATATAACTTTGGCAGAGATCTGCGCTGCAAAACATGAAGCTTGACTTTAAACCTATCATTAAAGGGACAATTGAGGGTTGATTGATGGAATCTTCACCTCAATTACAGTGCGATTATGTACAAGGCCCATTAAGTTATATTGTAAGGTTTCATAACATTTTATGTTATGTGATTTAATAAAAGAGTTGCAGATGTAAGCTTTGTACACGTGAGTGTTGTTGTGAAGTTGTATAAACAGCATAGTTGACCGAAACAGTGCAGAGCAGGTATGGTTCTTTGCATGTCTGTTTGTTGCTGTGGCGACACCAGCATGGCAAGTATGGTTGGCTGATAAGCGCTTAAAAATGTCAGTGAGGATTTTCTAAATGTTGTCATAATTCAAACTGTTGCTATGACAAGTAACTAAAGCCATCTTTTGCTTCTGAGGTTTCACTTTCACTTTTGTTTTTGCTCTTCATAAATAAAAAACAATTAAACGACAAAGAGTCTATTCTGTCAAATGTTATTTACAAAGGTGACTTAATTTGTGTTAGTGAGCACTTCTCCTTTACAGAGATAATCCATCCCACACTGTCACAGGCATATACTATAATATTGCACGAATTGTGTGCCTTGGGCCAGCCACAATAAAAGGACACTCACAGCACACTGACACAAACGGAGTGTGTAATATTCAACCGAGCTGTTCCCTGAAGTAAATGTTACTTTCTTTACAAAAAGCTTTTCCTCAGTGTAGATTCAGTCTAGTTTGGCTCATATAAGGCTGTGATTCACCAGAACTTTGCCAGTTAATTGCTAAAGGCTACTTGGATGATTGGCAAAAAACATAATCACTCTTTTTGACAGAATCAAGTTTCCTATTGAAATGAAAAGAACATTTTTTTGTGAATATTTCTCAACATAGCCTGTTAAACCGCTTTGTAATTGAACTTGACCTTTCAACCCTTTCTTTACACACACACAAACCTCCAGGCAAAGGTGCTCTAACGCTCAGACCTTTCCATTCTTTCTTTTTCTAACAAGGTAATAGCCTCCTGTTGGAACGGATGACCATTTTTTCGGCCCCACCATTTAAGCGCTCATAACAGAGGCTGGCGCACCTCCCTGTCAGTAGCCGGGACTGTGCCTGGAGGGGGGCACAAATGCACTGCTATTATCTTGTCACACACACAAGAGCCGGGGGAGGGGGGACTGTCATTATCTGCAATCAGCCACAAAAGACTCGAAAGGGAAATCCGTCAAGGGGGACACCAGATTGAGATGGATTGGTGTAAATAGTGTTAAGGAGGTGCGGAGTTTAGAGCCGTAGAAGAAAGTCGGCAATTTGCTCAGCATTCAAAACAAACATTATCCGTTTCACACAGCGCTGAAATCCAAGCTGCCTAGTAAGACATGTTCAACTGAGATAACCAGTTTACGCACATTAGCTGGAAGGAAAGGATGGGGAACTATTATTAATAGGTCATTACAAGTGCATGTCTGAGTGAAGCTGCAGTAATTAACTGTGTTCTTGGGTGTTCCAATAAAGCTGGGTGATATGGCAAAAAAAAATAATAATAATAGCACAATATTGTTGACAGTCTTCTTTCCTATTGCCTTTGAGGTAAATTAGTTCCTTCTTCACTCTCAATGGCTAAATCTACCAGACGTTTTGCCAGATTTTCAGAAAGAAACAAGCGACCAGGCCCAAAACAAGTGACATCAACCTTCAAAAAAAAGCCACTAAAATAATCAATCAATTAAAACGTTGTGCATGTCCAAAAACACAAAACAATCTTTAATAATGATTCCTAAAAAATTAGGGATGGGACAATTTATGATTTTTTTTTTCATTTGTGTTAGTTTATCTATATTAACATTACCTTAAGACACAAAATACCATAAAAAATTACATTTAAAACAACGCCACTGTTGTTAGTGTCAAAAATTTACTTTTTATGAACTTTACATATTTAGTGTTCATATTTAGAGGTTCATTATTGCAACATATTAATCCACATTCAATCAGTCTGCACAAGTTCACGCTTCATACATTGTAGCTATTACTGTGTGTATATATCTACTAACTACAGAGTGTTTGTGTAAGTCAGTGGCTGCATGAACCAAACTGATCTATTCTGGCCTTTCGATTCGATCGATGCATACTTTGAACAATTTTCAAAGCTTTCAAACTCTTCCATTCTAGAAATATGTTAAAAATATGTTCATCATAAATGTATATACTTTTGTAAATCCAACTTCACCTCTTTTATGATTTGAAAGTGTAGCCCTTTGAAGTCTTCTGCAAATATAGTACTTGAATAATTGTTATTATATACATATACAGGCTTCTCAACTATCAGAATGTATTACAGTGAATATGCAATACATAGGTTACTGTTACATTTATTTTATTATACTTTTTTTTTCATTTCATTTCAACAATATTAGTACAACGACATCACATTTGTTCAATAAAGTAGTATTTATGCAACACAATATCATAATGCACATACACAGACATACACGTACACATACAGTTTATTCAATCAATAACAAGTGCAATGAAGACTTAGACTGTATTATAATGAAGATTTATACTGTTGCTTTATTATAGAGTGAATCTACAGGTAAATCATTCTAGTCAGAGGCTTTCTTTAGGGTCTCTTTTTTGACAAGAAAAATTACTTCTTACATTTCTAAGATGATGGAGTAAATGGTATCAAATATTGCTTAAGATAATTAGAAAAGCATTATGAGCACACTCTAAAAAACACAAATTATAGCAATGGAACTGTGTGCGAGCAGCTTCTGTCAAATACACAGTTAATGCAACCTCTGATCTTAGGAACGCTAACATTCGACACGATGACATTACAAGTCAGCTACTAATTTAATCGTTGGTTGCAACAGTTGCCATGTGACTTTTGGATGAGAGCCTGCCAAAGGATTTGTAACGGCAATGGATGAGTTAGCAAGGTTTAAATACACACTTCTTTTTTTTAATAGTTTGAACACAACCCATTTTGTTTTACTGTGTGTAGCCGTAAAGTATAAATCGTCTGCTGGATGTACACGTGACCCTGGTCTTTGCTCTTTCTAACACCTTCCCTGTCGGTAACGTTATATCAGCGGACAAATTACTCTCCTGAACGCCTCGGTACAATCAAGTGGCAGCTATTAAGAACAGCGCTGGCTTCAAGTGCAAATCGACTGCACAGATGAATAGGCTCTGGGTTATGTTTGGTAAGTGAGCCAGAGGAGAGAGACAAGCATGTATCAATAGTATTGATCTGTCCCTCCTGGAAGGTAGTCTGAATGGATGTACTGCAGCGTGTTCGCCCATACTTAACGCAGACATTTGAAGCTGTTTGTCTGAGAAATAATTGTTGCGCGTAATCAATATTGTTTGAGCAGGAAACGGCTTAAACGCAGTAACACTTATAGTACTTTTTGCGCAACAGTGGTTCTCTTTTCTGCTGTTTGAACAATAAGTGGCACCTAATAATTAATGATGCCTTTGTCTCTCTTGTTACAGGAATCTTGGACACAACAAGCTGACGACAATAGACCCAGAATCCCTTGCTAATCTGCTTCATTTACGAGAGTTGTAAGTACAAAACAAAAACTGAGTGATTGTCTGGTTGGATTGATTTAATAGAACATGTTTAGATTGAAAGCAATTTTAAAAGATTGAAAATACTTGTAAATTAGGTGTTCTTTAAAGTTCCAGTTTCAACTTTTCCCCTTCTGATGTACATCTTCAGGTGATTATTAGTCAACGTCAAATAATTTAAGATTTGTCCACTAAAATTCAGGAAATCTGCTTGTTAGCATTCTGGCTAACTCTCATTAGCATACAGACACAATTACTTTAATTACTTTTACTTTAATTTGATAAGTGAGCAAAACTGTTGATAAAAAGTAAAAAAAACAAACATTTATTTGTTAAGGAAGCAAAAATCAATGAGGCTAAAGCGCCATTATTAATTCTCCCCTCCACATATCTAACCTGTAATTTGATGTAATTTTGACATCACCTCTTGTCTCCATGTGATAGTCTAATGCTAAAGACCAAAGACATTAAATTTGTAGATGCACAGTCACCAGTTCTGTTCAGTTGCGACAACAAGAACGGAGCAACGCCATATTCTCCGGTAGATGTGATGATGCAAATCAATTGAACACAATGGCAGAAGTTGCACTTTTATAGATAAAATGAGCTAAAATAGAGATTTCAGCAAAACTATGAGCAAAACAGACTGATTTGTGTCTTATGAAGCTTTATCACACAACATTGGCAATGTATATTAAATAGCAATGCCAATATGATACGTTCCAAAATGATTGAGAAAATGCTACACAAACCCATCACTGTGACCCAGATACTCCTCCACAGATAAGTAAAGCTTTATGTACAACTTTATTTGATGTTTATGTAATTTTCTGCTGTTTTCACTTCCTGTGAATGAGGACGTTTAGAGTTCATTGGAGTCTTAAATGATGCACTAGATCAAAAATCTTATTTGACATTCGCTAGGTGTTAGCAGTTTTACACAAATTTTGCCTATAGTAAAACACCAAAAGGTTTGTAAACTACAACAACAGTAACTTGTAGCGAGGCTCTGACCTCTGCTAAATATGTCAGTAGGTTTGCTGACACTCTGCATCATTCATAACTTGCATATTTTGATGGCTAATGCTAACGGCTATTAGGACAACAACCTGAGAATGCTCTGAACTAATTATACTACAAATTATATGTCTATGCTAAAGACAAGCAATTTGTTTGTTTTTGTCTAGTTTGTTTAGCTTTTCTTTTACTAAGCAAAATAGTAACAACTAATTTGTATTTATGATGTTACGTGAATCTGAGAAGTGTTGGAAATGATATGACCGTGTATGCTTATGCAGAAACTATGGTGCTACAAGCAACCAAAAACGGAATATATTTATTTAAAACAACTTTTTGGGTGTTTGATTGTAGATTAAAATTAAAATTACTCATGTGGATTTCAATGTTACAAGTTTTCTAACTGTGAGGACAGAATTCTCTAATAATGGGAAACACTGTATTAGAAAAGGGTGTTAAGCCTCATTTAAAGGTTATACAATATTTACACGTACAAAACCTGAGCTTTGATCGAAAATCTAACTCCATAGTTGTGATTTCTTGACAAACAACTCATCAGCTTGTTTCAGTCCGTCTTATGCATCGCCCTGAACCAAGCTCAATTGAGAATAAAGTGTTGGTTTTCTATATTAAGCCTCCACTCCACCACCCGATACTGTGGCCAACGCTGCTGGCCTTGTGAATATTTTATATGGTGAGGAGAGGGCTTGGCTCGGTGTCACTCAGCGCTGGTGCGCAGGACGCACACGCACACGTTGATACACACTCTGGTGACATCTTTGGCAGGTCATACGCTCTCGACATCTGTTTTACTCTTGTGTTATTTTGGGGTTTTTAAAAGCATGACTTGCTACTTGCTTTGCGGCCGACGTGACAAGTGGTGTTTGACATCTTTTGATTTACGCAAAGTTGGATGAAATTAGGATCTGTGCAGAGAATGTCTGACGTGGGCAGTGAGTTTGAGTGCTTAGCTTTTGTCCATTGCTATGCTTATTGCGTAATTAGGCTGTTTAGGGTAAAAGTGTGGAGTCTTGAAAACATTAGAGCATGATCATTTAAATAAGCTAACATTAAGCCTCTTAAAAAAATAATTTAAAAAAAGTGTACATTTTTTGTTAAACATTTTACCAGTTTGATATATTTTTAGCCATGTTTTTATTACAAATATATTTCTTGATTGTAAATGATGACATCACACTAGAAAATTGTGTTTATATGGTAAAACATCTTAGCCACAGGGTCAAAAACTGAGAAAAATGTGAAAACGTGTCGTTTCTCTGTAATGTCATTTTTAAGCATATTTAAAACTTTTCTTCACAAACCTCAGACATTTGTATTTGTGTTTTATTTTATTTTAAAAAGAACTAGAAAATCATGGCTTCATACTTTGGCAAAGTTTTCTTGTAAGACATTGAATTCTGAATAAGTTACGTTCATGCTCTAGAATGTGAAGGTGTCATAATTCCAGGTTGTGATTTAGGCTGATTTATCCAAATCATAACATTGTACTTTGCAATAAAGCAGGGGTGTCCAAACTTAAATCATAGAAAGACGAATTTTGAACTTTTATTGAGCGAAGGGCCGTATAATACATGTTTATATTCATTCAAAATGTTGGAGTTGACCACATTTTAGTGAACCACCACACTTTTAAATAAGGCAATAATCATTAATTTTAGGTTTATATGACATCAAATGTTTATCATTTTGAATGATAGAAGAATTGCTCAAACTTGACATTTATAGCTATACTTTTTTGTAATTTGGCCCAATGTAGCATGAAGTCTGAAGGCCAAAATAAATTGGTTCTCAGATCGCATTTGGCCCCGGGTAGAAGTTTGAAAATGCCTGCAATAAAGTATCTAAAAGGTTATTTTTACTATGAAGATCCATTACCTTTCATATCAAAACAAGAAACTGTAATGTTACTTCAACATCTGTATGAAATAACATTGGTGAGCCTATTGTATCATATTTTATTCATTCTTTTATTATTATTTTTGTTTAAAATAGGCTTAATTCAAACAATTATAGAAATACCTACAAAAACCTACTAAAATAATCCTACCGTAGATAACTTTAGCTATTGTTTCTAGTTACTTCTAATCATCCATCACACAACAACTATGTGAAATGTTTGGTTACTGTTTTATGCCTTGAGCCTCTCTGTATAAACCTTGTTCTGTTGTAACCCTAACTGCAGGGGAGTGTGTGTTTCCTGTGTCTGACCTTCTGTTTGTGTGTGTGACTTCACAGGCGGCTGGACCACAATGAGCTGACCTCCATACCAGATTTAGGACCCGCAGCGTCTAAGATTGTGTCGCTCTACCTGTGAGTACTGCTCCACGATAATTATAGGCTTGTGCCCTCTTTGAAATGTCATTAAAATAGTTCAGCATCATTTAGACTTCTTAAAGGAACAGTAAAGTGAACACATTATGTGAAATGGACTCTACAATGAGATTTTATGTTTGGTACAACAGTGTTTCTTCATTGTTATTTTGATCTTTATTTTGATCGATTCATTGACTTGAAGCTTGAGTGCTTAGAAAATTTCTGTTTTCACCTTCCACTTATCCCTGCCCCCATGCTCTGCTGAAAGTTGCAGTAAGAATGTAGCGTCTATTTTTAATGTCTATTTAACAAGAAGCATAGACATATCTACTCAATTGACACTTTCCATGTGATCTTTGACAGCTCTAGCTATGTTAGCGGCTAATGCTAGCATACCTAAAGGTTTTCAGCAGATTTAACACAGATCCTGGGACCCATGAATATCCAAATGTATTTTTTTTGACTGTAAATATAAAGCGTAAAAGAACCTTTCTAGAGATCGCAGAGTTAAAATGGTGTGGATCACCAAAGCACAACCAATCAGAGCTCAGCTTTTGACTGTCACTGAGACATGTATTTTCTGGTTCGATTTAGGTCTGAGTTTGTGAGAAAGTGTTACTTTTACAATATACTTTTTAGAGAAGATTTACTAATTTAAAACAAAACATCATGCACCCCTGCTGTAACTTTCTTTTACTTTGGTGCACTAAGTTTATGTTTATTTAGCATAGTTCAGCTTTAGTACAACAGATTAAATAGCTTTTTTTCCCTCATCGTTCTTTTTTTTTTTTTTTTAACTATGACCAGCTGGTGTTTTTGTCTGCCCTATTGGCATTATTTACACAGGATCCAAATATCTTGATATTTACAATTTGGCCAAACTTAAATCTCATATCGATACCATTGAAAAGTTTGGGGTTAATTAGAAATTTCAATTTTTGAAAGAAAAGCACAGTTTTTCTGATGAATGATGCAGTTAACTTTAAACTAGTCAGCCTTACACTCTATACATTGTTAATGTGGTAAAAGACTGCAAATGCAAAATGTTTTGGGTTTTAGTATTTGAGGTCTATTTCAGCAATTGTGACTCCATTGTTCTAAGTCCACTGTGTTTGCTCATTGTGTCAGAAGGCTAAGGGAATGATAAGTACAGTGTTTCCTAAGCTTTTTTGAGCCATGGCAATTTTTTTGGTTGAAATTTTTTCGTGGAACACCAACTCCTCAAAGAATGTCAAATCAAACTTCTTTTGGAAAACAACATTATCTCATTGTAAATACAATTAAAATGGAAACTGTGTCACTTTTCTACTGGAGGGCTTGCCTACTTTTTGCAGGTATACTTTACATTAGTAAATAATGATGGTTTCATATTTAATTTTTCATTATGGCTGAAAAAGTTATTTTGAACACTCCAAAATGATAAATTATACAATTAAATCTATTTAAGTTCATTTCATAGATTGGATTTTGGATTTATTTTTGTAATGCACACCAGACAGTATCTCAAGGCACACTAGTGTTTCCCGGCTGCACACTGGTTGAAAATCACTGGATTAGAAAACCTCTGTGCAATCATGTTAGCACAGTTTAGTTGGTTCGAGAAGTTAGAAAACTGTCTTTCTTTGAGCAGGTTGAGTATCTGGAGCATCACCTTTGTCGGGTCGATCAAAGCTCAAAATGGCCAGAAAAAGAGAACTATCAATTATTCTTCATAGAAAAGAAAGCTATGGAAACACCAACATCCCAAACTTTGAATGATAGTGTATGATATACAGTTGCCGTATATAAGGTCAAGAGATGCAGTTTGAACAGAAATTGTATTTATTACAGAGTTGTTTTAGATGAATATTGCAGTTTGCAATGTAAAATGGTGATCCATGTAGTTCATTCTTCTAATTTAAAAAGCCAAAACAATCACCAAAACTCCTTGTTGTTAACGTACTCATTCTGTAGTAGCGTTCAAACTGACGTGTCCACATGCTCTTCTCTGCTGTGTGCTTGGTGCTTTCTCATAGTGTCAGCTCTGATATGGTTCCAGCTCGCTCTCCGTAGTGAAACTGTGCCTGTGGGAGTGCAGCGCAGGCATTTCACTGGAGATTTACTGCCCTATTTGGGAGAAGCGTGTGAGCGCGCCTCTCACAGTCACAAACGTGAGAGACACTTTTCTTCTTTAAAAGTGATGTAGAAAATGTGCATTGTGTGTGAGCAAATGAAGACATCGACATGGGTTTTTGATGTTTTAATGCATATACTGTATTTGTATTAGGGTTGGGCATTATTGTTATAACAATTGAAATGTGAGCTAATTTCTGTGAAAATCTGCTTTTTTGATCAAATCATCATATTGTGATTTCCCATTTCTCTGTTGAATGCATCTGTTTGTTTACTTTTACCAACCTACCTCCAAGTCCACTTCTTTATAGCAACTTTGGGCTTCTTATTTTAGTCTCTTAATAATTATTGTGGTTGAGTTTTTTAAGGTAATAAGCTTAAAGTCATAAAAGCTTAAGGTAGGCTGGGCAATGTTGTGATAAAAATCAAATCGTGAGCTGATCTCTGTGACTGATCTGCTTTTTTGATGAAATCGACAAATCGTGATTACCCACTTAATGCAACTGTCTGTTCAAATACAGTGTATTTTTTTCAACCTTCTTCTCAGAGAGACTCAGAGTTGTTAAGTTGGCTTCTTTTTTTAAAGTCTCTTGTGAATTTTGTGTCCTAAAAGCCATTTTTCAGGTGTGATTTATGACTGAAGCATGGATATTTCATGTCTAAAAGTCGTTATGAAAGTTAGAGAAAATCTGGCAAAAATGTTTTATTGAAATGCAGAGGTTGTTTGTTTTAGGGTTTTTGTTATTAATGCTTGGTCGCTTGTTTCTCTCTGAAAATCCGACAACATTGATCAGCCTTTGTCCTTCTCTAGGTGAGAGACAGCTGTAGCCAATCATAGTGAACACGGAGCTCAAAGGAACTGATTATTTTAGACTAATTTTCCTTCACACTCTATTTTCCTAATGGAGCGGTGTATCAGCAGATGAATGGCCTCATCATTCTCGTCGTTTCCTGATAACGTTGGTCATCCTTGTATCATTTTCAGCCTTACAGGGAGAGCACAGAGTTCACCCAATGTGTCATCTGCTCTTTCTGAGAATCCTGATGCATCCAAGTGTTCACAATGTGGTGTGAGCACATGGTTCGATGAGTTTGATGATCTGTAATGTGCGATAGGGCTGGGCGACTTTTTCAGACGATATTGATTCAATCCTTCTGAAATGAGTTAAAGCGTGTCTTTAAGCTTATTATTTGAGGTTTTATCATCAGACAAATGTGGAATGTTTGTAAAATTGACCCTAGACAACATAAATATTACTTTATTCTAGGGTTGCACACTTAAGAGCTACAATTTTTGAAGTATCATCATTTCCTTCAAAATATGTGATTGTCTGAATAAAAAACAGTTTTTGTAGATTAAATTGGTATAAATACGCATTTAAAAGTTGTACACTATTAATTTGTCAGTTCATTAATTTTGTCAATTCTCCTAAACAGGATTCAAATGTGAACTCTAAGCAAAATTTAGTTAATTGCAACTAATCGATTATTGATTTGATGGTCGACTAATTTTGTAATCGATTAATTGTTAGCTGGTCTATAATAGCTTCCCAAACATGCATGTAACTGAGAAAAGTTTTATGACTCCAATTGAGCAGCAATGACATAGAAGATGTGTAAATTTACTGCTTTTAATAAAAAAAAACACACACAATCTTAAAAAAGACTGTGTTACTAGTAAACACAAACCTGATCTTGATTTAAGTAAATGTTAACTGATGTCTAGTGATTCTGAAGCTTCTACAAATGACATTTATTTTGTGATTATTTCATGTGCAGTGTCATTTTTTTTGTTTAATTTCAAATGAGAAAATGCGTGTTCTTCTCTATGTTTAGTTAAGCAATACATTTTTATGATTGTTCCATTGGCAAATCTTATTTTAAGGCAATAAAACAATGCTCAAATAAAAATCAGTTATGCACTCTTGATCTCATTTAAACCATATTAGCTCATTTTTCTGTATTTGTTGAAAAAACACATTTTGTCAATAAATACAGACTACACCTCCAAAATATACTCAAGCAACAATACTTTGTCTGACTGAAATTTGGGAAAAAACTCATCGTCACGTGACTTCTGTGTTCTAAACAAAGAATCGATTAATTGAAAGAATAATCATCCAACTAATCAATTATCAAAATAATCTCTAGTCGCAGCTCAAAAGACAACATCATAAGCCCTTCCTTTTTGTTTTTGTATTTTTCCTCTAACCTGTAAACTTCACATTCATTTGGTGAAATCGTCACATCGTATTTCCCTTTTCTCTATTTGATGCACCTGTCTGTTCAAATATAGACCTTTTTTTTCCATACTATTACTCTTAGCCTTAGAGTTGCCAAATCCAAATCTTATGCGACTTGGGGCTTCTTTTTTGAAGTCTCTTTTGGATTGCGTTTTTAGTTCGTAAAAGGAGTGAATTTTTGTAATTTTTCAGGTTTGATTTATGGAAATATATCAATTTATACAACCATGTTCATGTCTAAAAGTTGCTACTAATGTAAGAAAAGCAACACACAATGTTCTAATTAATCTATTATTTTATTAACTTTTCTTTGAAGGGCTGAGGTCACTTGTTTCTCTCTGAAAATCTGGCAACACTGATCTGATTTTGACAGCTGGATTTAGTTGTTGACAGTGAATTGTTTTACCTCAAAGACAATAGGAAAATAAACCGTCTATAAGAATCGTGATAAAATCAAAATCATGATCTGGCTCCAAAAAAATGTTATGTTAATTTTTTGCCATATTGCCCAGCTCTAATTCTAGTGTTGCACATCTTCATACTAACATTCATGATATACTGAAATTCGATATACTTTCACTTCCTACAATGTGGTATAATGTTCTGAATGTAAGTTTAAGATCTGCCCGCTCACAATGGTTTGAGGCAAAAGTTCACCTTCTCTTCCTGTCAAAGCGTGGCCTCTCCAAATGACCACTGTGTCTTTTTTTGGCCCCGAGTAGAAGCCTGTTGCTGGGGTAAGACCTGATGGGAGGGTCCCGTCTTTACACAGACACACAGCTGAAGTGAAGTCCTGCTGGAGCACTCGCAGCTGCAGCTGTCAGTCACATGTCGGAGCAGAAGGACCGGCAGATCAGGCTGATTCTGCACTTGTCAGAAGAGAAATTGTTAACGAGAAGTAGACCCAGTTCAGAAATGAGTATGGGAGTGGGAAGTGAGAAGTGAGTTGTCCGCAGTTCCCGAATCCACATCTGCGAATGAATGTGCTTTTGAGTGTTTTGTTGTACCAGGCCTTCTGCTGTCCTGTGCCTCTGCCGTCTGGAATGTGGTCTGACTGCAAGCCTGTGCGAGACACTCTTTGAATCGCACACACACATTCACTTTCACACAGTCCAGCAAATGAAGGAGCTGTCTTCAGACCCTCATCCAACTGTTTCTTCAAGAGAATGCAGACTTTTTTTATGTCTCCATCTAAAACAGGCATGTCTAAACTGTGGCCCTCAGAAGGTCTGTAGGATAGGCCCAAACAGCAATAAGTACTACATTTTACATTATGCTGTTTACTAATGTAGTTTTAAGCCTGAAAAAATGTATGGAACACTTCCACTGTGAACTGGATGGTGTTAGCAGCGTCAGCATGGTCCTTGATTGTTTTTAATTTAACAGTTCTGCTTGAGCTTCAATGTTTTGCTGTGTGATAAATGTCGATTTGCACTAGCCCATTGGCTAATTTTCTGATTACTCCCTTGTTTTGGAGGGTCTACAAAGTAAGACTGTATTTTGTTAGCCCCTGTTTGAGCTGTCCTCCGCAAGAGGGACGCTCAGGGGTTAGAAATGTTGTCATCCCTGTCATCTGCAACTCTAAAGCCATTATTTTTTGGAAATAAAAACTGTGAGCGTGCCTAAAAGCGTCACTGATGTCAGTGTGCTTTGCAAAGATGTACAACTTGTGTCAATGACCACTTAAGTTCTGAGTTCAAGAAAAAAGCAGTTTCCTCAAAGCGGGAGCTAAAATGATCTTTATAATGGCCTTTCTAATTACTGGTCCCTCTTACTGTATGTGGGAACACAAGGAGATAGCAGTGCAAACACATCTTATGATAGAAAAGCATAGGAAATGCAACTGATTAGGTATTTCTTAAACAGTTGTTAATTATTCAGTTGCGCTTACTCATCCGCTTGAAAGAGCCATTTCCTTATTGAGAAAATTTAATATTCAGACAACGTCTTGTTCCTTTTTTGGTGAAGAAAGCGCCACAGAATATGCCAAACTCCCACTGTCCCACAGAGCCTTTGGCCAGAGCAGCGATGTCCCATGGACTCTCAGAATGCAGCAGCAGGATGTCAGAAAGAGGCACAACACTTTTAAGTTTAGTGTCAAAGAGACAAACCGTCCGGTTCAGACGCTCTTTGTGCTCATCATCAGCTGTCATCAGCAGCTTTTACTCTGAGAATTACAACAAAAACACAATGTGCTTATGAGAATGGCATACATTAATGTAAATGTAAAGACTGTGCTTCAGACTGATTTGTACACTCAAATAAGCAAAATTTACACACATTAAACTCTCAAAATACCACATTCTTAAGTGTGACATAGTAATACAAGAAAAAACAACAATAAACAATAAAATTGTATAATAAAAACTATATAATATTATAACCATTTGAAGACAAAACCCCACACACAGTGTGTCTTTACAGTAGAATACAACATCTAATTCTGTGAGCTTTATCATTTTGTCTGTTCAGCCTCTGCATTTAACTGCCTTCTTTCTCAGCAAATAAACAATGACATGTCTTGATTTCAATTAAGATTAAACAATATTGATCATTAATTTTTTTTAATCAAGCAGCTGCCTGAGATGATTGTTTCAAAGGAGACCAAAATAAGTCTATTAGTCGATAATGAAAGACAATTTAATTATAGAATCTCTTTGCAAATAAACTTATTAAATGCACCTCAAAATTAGATTTGGCATTTTAACGACACAAAGGAAGAGTGTGGACAGTTATATATATTTTTCTATTTAATTTTTTGCGCTACAGAATTATCTCACCATCCCTATAATAACAGTGATATTTCTGATTGACTCTATTGTTACTATTGCTGTGTCTGTACGTGCAGCTGGAGGCAGAACACTTGTGAATCCGAGAGAACTGAAGCGGTGGAAGAAGAGAGCGAAGGGTCACGCTCTCCCACCAGTTTGAGACAGATCTGTTTTTCCCAGCGAAGGTCACCAGCTGTTGACCCCTCCTCACCCCCTCACCCCTCCCCTCCCTCCCGCGGCCTTCCCATCCTGCTTTGCACACGCCAACTGTAGCCACTGTCTGCTCCGCCGCTCAGTGTTCGCTTCAGAAGTTCCAATTGGCTCATCCTTAACCATTTTTGCCAGTGTTTGTTCAGGTGGGCTGCCACAGTGAGACCCTCCCCTCCAGACGCCCATAAACTGCTGTGTGAAGAGTGTGTGCGTGTTTGTGTGTGTGAGTCTCAGAGCGGAAGCTTGTTAGAAGAAGAGTCTGACCTTGTTTTGGTGGAGTTTAGCTGTTAAGACACCTGCTCTCCTTCACATGTCTTAAGCTCCTGGGAACTAGAAGAGCTTTTAAGTTGGGGCAAGTGGAAAGTTAATTGAAAGTCATTTGTGATTTTGTGAAAGTAGCTGGACTTAATGTTTTAATGTAATAACTTCAGTTTTGTTCCAGTTTAGATTTTTATTCTATTAAAGGACAAATATGATGCAATATTTACATTGTTTTTTAAACATGACCTGGAGACTACAACATCTTGTGGATTGAAGCATCAAAGAGATCTTCCCTGATGTGCTAATTTAGCAGCAAATCTGGATGATTTATAGAACGTCTACCTATGACATCACAAAAGTGGGATTTTCAAAACAGTGTTTTCTGAGGCTCATATGAGAAAGAATTACTCTTTCATAGACAGGCTGTTAAAATGAACACATTTGTCATCAATGTTCAAAACTGAAAAATAATCCAATGAATCTGAATGTACATGATGTAACAGAATTACTTGAAATTTAACTTGAGATTTTAGAATTTTCCAAAATCCTTATGAACCCTGGTAAAGGTTCAAGAACTTGCTTCAAAAGACAGGAACAATCTACCATTATTTTCACACTGTTGAGTACACCTGAATATAAGCTGCACCCACCAGATTAAAAAAGAACAAAAAAGTGCTTATATAGACAGGATTCAAAGCTGTGAAAAAAGTAGCGACTTATATTTCAGACATTACGGTACTGTGTCCATAGGACAGTGATACCAAATGTCATTTCCATCCCTAGTTAGCACTCAGGCATGTGTTAAATGTGTCACCCTGCCGCCGCTTTCATGTGCGCTCGGATGACACGGTCCTTCTCACACACACACACCTACACACATGTTCACACAGGAGATGGGTGTGTGGCCATGTTTGTTCTATGTTTACCTGGTGGGCTTTGTTACGCAGTGCATAGTTGAAGTCCTACATGTCAGTTCTCTGCTTGTATCAGTTAAAGTCAGTGTTAAATGTCGAAAATGCAAATTAGGTTGACAGAATTATCAATTTGCAAAAGCTGCATTCATTAAGATGGTACAACATTATCTGCAAAGAACAAAATATCGCACAGTTTAATTAAAAAATCTTAAACCAGTGGTATTCAATGTTTCTCAGTTAGGATCCCCAAAACCACCATAACATTACCTAAATGTGTCCACAGTTTCAAGGTAAACATGTTCAAATGTAATCTTATTTTTACTGAAAGCCATTGTAAGTCTGACTTATTCTGTTTAAGTTGCCAGTTTGGCTTCATAGAGCCTGAAACTGAACATATTTGTTCTTTGTTGCATACTTGTTTCCACACAGTTCTCATTAGGCTCCACCCACATTGTTTACAAATGTTATTCTTGGGAACAAACCGTGACAAAGAGTCAGGTGTCTGAGAAAGTGGCTATCGTGTTAATACTCAAGTTCAGAAACAACTAATACAGACAATACACAATTGTACAATATAGAAAACAGATTCTGAAATAAGTACAATGTACAAGTAACAAAATCTATTTTTTCACTCATATATTGAAAATCTAGTGGCACAACTTTTTTTTTCTAAAGCACTACTCAGCTAAATGTAATAAGGATTGATGATATAATGGTTTATTGTGTTTCCCATAGCTTTACGCAGAGACTGTGGTGATGAAATGCTTGTTGACTTTCTTGAGTAGATATTTGTTGACAAGCAGGATGATACACAGCAAAGTGGTGAACTGTCACGCTGGACAAACTTCTCAGTATTTAAACATTTCATAATCTGGTGCTCCTGATGAGAATCCCCTTTACTATCTGGCATCCGGATGGCCAGGACATCTTTAACAAGTCTTAAATGATCATAAAACTTGGTTTGTTCACAGTTAATTGCATCATACAGAAACCATAAAGCACATTTTAAAGGTGCACTGTGTAACTTTTTGGAGGTGAAAATTCCACTTCACAAGTCAACATAAATAGGAAAATAAAATCATCCTTAAGAACATTCTTATTTGAAATAATAAGTTTTATGTCATAATGTGAGAAAATATAGCTAAAGGAGCTGCTTTTCCTTAGAAATAAACAAGAGGAGGTCCTCCTTTTGACTAAATAATTGTAGCCATGCAAACTCACTCATTGTAAAAATACACATTTTAAATTGTATTTAGTGTCACAAAGGCATGTAAACTATAAAAATTTGCTTTTAGCCAAGTTTATTTTTTTGACCAAAAAGTTACACAATTTAAAAAAAATTGCAAATGTATAGGTTACATGACATGACATGATGTTTGTTTCCACTGACTGAGTTTTTTAATGCTTCAGAATTAACATAATTATTAGTACAATATATTGTTTAACATGGTAAATAATCAAAGATCCACAAAGTGCATGTTTTAACATATTTATTGAAGAACATTTATATACATGTCACTTATTGCCTACTAATCCAAACATCACTTACAGATTTACTAAGCACTTATGTATGCTTATTGCAATGCTACAAGCACCTGCCATATTTGATCAGCGAGGCCTGGTTCTACCTTTGAATTTAGCCTTGTCTCTGTAAAAGTGTGATGTAGTATCATATAGAAGCACTTAGAAATCCTTCACTTTGACTCTTCTTGCCATCTATCTGTGGTCCTCTGCTCTGTTTAAGATGCCACTGTCTTTGTTTGGAAGCTTCCTCACTACAATGTTAAT
Organism: Mugilogobius chulae; assembly: GCA_038363315.1. NCBI lineage: Eukaryota > Metazoa > Chordata > Actinopteri > Gobiiformes > Gobiidae > Mugilogobius > Mugilogobius chulae. Next base: position 42,185,715 of record CM076402.1, on the reverse strand, counting down.
GTTAGACAAGAGCCACTTTGGCCTGTGCTCTCTGCTGCTCTTGTCTTTGCTTGAGTGGAGGAAGAAAAAAAAATGAATGAGTCCTTAACTAGTTTTTTACTGTCTTAAAGGTACACTGTGTAACTTTTGTGAAAAATATGCCACCACACAGTTAGCTAAATATGGTTAATGTTGATCTTGCGCCTAAACATTGACTGTTGTAGCTCTGTAGAGGCTAAAAAACACTGATAATGTGTGAGTGCTTGTCTTATTTTGCATACTCTTTGTTTTCAGGCATCACAACAGGATCCTCAGCATTGACGGGAGGCTGACGAGAGAGCTGGCTTCAGTGGAAACCCTGGACCTGAGCAATAATGACATCACTGAGTTACGAGGACAATCTTTCCCTGCTGGCCTTCAAATCCGAGATCTGTGAGTGTCAAAACACACCAAAGAGCACAGATCACCTTACAGATTTACTGTATGTTCAAAAGTATAGAACTGTGTGTGTCACTGTGGCACTTGCTGTCGAGAAAGCTGGGCTAATTCTGCCTTTTGTGGTCATAGGAATAATAGTTCTGTCATTCTCAACCTTTTCAAAGCAAGTACACAGTGGTTTTTGGAGTACCACCAAATCTAGACCTGAATTTTATAAGGTCAGAAAAACTTGATCTAAAGTTAAGAGTTCTAAAATAAAAATTATTTCAGATAACTTCTAAATTGGGGGGCATCCTAGTGAAGTGGTTAGAACTTGGGCTTCCCAACAAGAGTTCAAATCTGGGGTCGGACCAAATCAATATCTCACGATCTCTCCAGGTAGAGTTTGCATGTTTTCCCCACGTTCCATTGGGATCTCTTCGAGTACTACAATTTTCTCCCACCTCCAAAAACCTGCGAGTATGGGTTAAATAGCATCCCTGTAAATTCTCCTAATGAAAGAATGTCGGCCTGTCTCTATTCGCTAACCTGGCCTTGAGTTGGCCACTGTCCAGGCTGTTTCCGCGCCTAAAGCCCTAAGTCACTGGGATAGGCTTCAATCACCCACCATAACCTCAAATATCAACAAGCTGTAGAAAATTACCGAAGGATAGTCTGTAATAATGATTTACACAAAAAGAACAAAAATATTAATCGTTTTGCATCTAAATGAATCAAATAGTCAAATCTGCTTCTCTGTGGCAGTTTATCAAGCATTTTAGCGAGCGTCTTGTTAAGATTTGACTGAAATTAAGCATATGATTTGAAACAAACCAGCACTAAAATGGGACAAATTGTAAACAAAAGATGTTCAAAACTGTGATTTTTTTATTCAAGTTTACTCATACTTTGAAAACCCAAACTTCTCTGTAGCTAGCTCTGTAAACCTAGCTCTTGTTCTACAAATGATTAAAATTGTGCTTGTGTTAGGTATCTGAGCAACAACAAGATCAAGGACTTGGAGCTGGGAGCTTTGGACCATCTGGGCGTAACTCTCCAGGTTCTCCGACTGAGCCGAAATCGCATCAGCCAGATCCCTGTGAGGGCCTTCCAGCTCCCCAAACTCACCCAGCTGTGAGTACCGCTGCGTCTTTGCACTTTGCACATGTCAGGAAGTAATAGGACTGTTTTCTAGCAGAGCAGAACAGAAATACAATGTTGTCATTTTACAACGCTGTCATTTTTTTGACAACTTTGGTGCAAACTGAAGTAGCAAGTTTTCAGCCGAAATAGTTCCAAACTGACTGTTTTCACTGCAGTAGCCAATGATATTTATTGTATAGCTGTGAAGTCAATAAGGATTGCTTCATTCTCACCCCGTTTTTTTACCTTCTTCTTTACTCTTCCAGCAATGCCCAGTTTACCAGCTCTGTTTGATTGTGAATGGAGCTCAGGGGCTTAGTGTCACATTAATAACTCATATTACTACTACATTTCAATCCAAACTTACATTTTAGATAATTTCTCTGCTTGTTTTGCCTAAAATAATCATCCAGACTTACAGTATATTTATTTAAAATGTAAGCATTAAAAGATAGGAAAAAAATGTCTGGTTTATTGTTTACGTTCATGTTTATGCAGTTTATCTTAATGGGTCAGAATGTTAAAACAATTTGATTTGTACCATTTCTCCAATGTTTTTTGTTGTTTTACTTTAAAGGCACTGTCCATAGCAGTTTTGCACCATCATTTCCGGACAGTATGCCACTACTTTTTTCACAAGCTTTGACTTCTGTGATCTATACAAAAATTCGACTACATGGTACATTTGTATAGTATTTGGGTGAAAATAACTTTTGAAGTGTCCCATCCATGTCCCAATAACTGAGAATTTGTTCTCAACACTCAGGAAGTGCTATGTTTTTTTAGCCTTAGCTAGCCTCTGTTTGCTTGTTGACAAGGTCCAACTTGCTTCTGAATGTTGGTAAAAGTTCTTCTAAACTCGCGTTGGTGAACCGAAGTAATACATTCGGTTCACCAACATGTTTGTCTACTTATCTAATGCATTTTGAGCCTCCAAATTGTAAACCACGATGTGTTATAAGCTTTTTTCACAGCTGTTAGGTGCGAGACATGCCGGTATGCTAACAGCATTTAGCCACAATGCTAACAACAACAACAAACAAACGTAGCACCGGTGGGTGAACAAACAAGACTTTATTAGACAGAGAAAGGACATTGTGGACTCATTTTTACGTCAACAAATACATTAATAAAATCTGTACTGATTTTAAGTTACTTCATTGTAACTGAGCCACATTCCTTTAATGTGGCTCAGGTAATGCGCCGTGAGATATTCAACTTTTTTTTTCTTCAAGAAATTCGAAACTTGGAAAACAGCAAAATGGGACAACATGAATTTCTGACCTTCCTGCAGAGCGGTTTGTAGTTCATTTGTCACAGTGTAGCTCCATTGTCCATCACATAAGCCATCAGCGAGGTCAGCCCATCTGTATCTCAGCACCTCCATTCTACCCCACGCTCACCTGAGGGGGCTTTTGTTGCACAGGTGGCCCCAGTGACACTGTATCTGCATGAGTAGGTGATGACATGTACGCAACACAAAGGAACCAGCATATTTTTTTTATCCTGTGTCAAACTTACAGACTTTTACAACAAATTTTTTCAGTGAAAAACAGAGTCTTAAGTATATTACAGCTCTTTACGTTTTGGCCACTTACCTAATGCATTCTGAGCCTCACAATTCTTCACCTTGATGTGTTTTTCACAACTTTCAGAAGCCAGAGCAAGTTGAGCTGTGTCAGTATGCTTAAACATAACATATACATCCACACTTCCTTGTAAAACCCATCAAGGACAAAAAAATATAGGAACATTTCTGTTAGTGATGTTTTTTTAAACGTTTATCTGATAAATGGCAACTGTATTTAACATGGCCCGTCAGGCATTCTGTCAATTTATTCACACTAAAAAGTGGATTCTTTGTCCAAATCCGACAAGGTAATAATAGTAACATATCATATTCCATGGCCAAGAACTGCACCTGTAAAAAAGCTAAAGAAATTACTCTAAAATCTACCGAAATGCAGGAAATTACTTCTGTTTTCAGCAAAAGTTTCCGACGGAGGACCCCTAACCGTCTTTTATGCAGGAGTTTAGCCTATATACATTTCTCATCTAAACTGAAAATATCTCATCACAAGTTTCTCCTTATTACATCAATCTTCCTCCTTATTACATCGATTTTCAAGTATCATAGCTAAGCTGTAAATGTATTATCACTAAGATCAGACCTATGTCCTTAAAACGTAGATGTCACTGTAATATTACGATTAAAATGCAACTAAAATCTTGACTGTAAAAGATTTCAGTCGAATCTTTTTTTTTTTTTTTTTTTTTTTTTGCTTTAACCCCTGATTTAGACACAAGCTCAAAAACATTTCATAAAGCAGGCATCCCAAACTTAACTGGAGCTTGAGCTAAAATGACCTTAGTCAGGTTGAGGGCCGCATACTGTAGGCCTGACTGTTTTTATTCAATAAAAAAAAAAAAATGTTATTAGGCTGTTTAAAGCCTAATATAACATATGATATACTGTACGTCCACATTCATTCTTTTACATTGTTTTAGATTATATAGTCTCCCATGTGATTAAAAAAGTAAATAAAAGTTTGTAACCAGGGTCCTCTCCAGGAACATTTTTAAACAAATAATATGCAATTTTCTATATTCCAGTGCATTTTAGAGGTTTTATAGACAACATTAGGGATGTAATGGTACGTTACAAACAATATGCTAATAAACATATTCAGTTCAAATCATGTGCCCCCGGGCCATGAGTTTCAGAGTCCTGACATAAAGCATGTTTGTAAGTGGCGTCCTGTTAGCTTTACAGTACATTGGTTTGATCTTGTATAAATCTCATATTGACAGGCCTTTTGCAAGCTTTGCAACTTGGCGATTATCCAGAAAAAGTACAAATCAGAAGAGTGCAAAATTTCCACTTCATAAGGAACTACATGTAAAATGAGAGTCTACTTAATATAGTTCCGTCCTGAAATAAGCAGGTTTCTAGTTGATCCAATCCAAAAAATTCATAGTCGAGGCATGGCAAAAGTTCTCACAAGACAACAAAACACAATTTTTTTTTATTTTCTGACCATATATCGGACACAAAACACTCAGAACAATTTTTAAAAAGTACTAGGAAAAGGTGTAAGAAAGCGCCTTAAATTCCTTTTTTTTCTTACTAATTACCGTAATGTTCACATTATTGAGCACAACTGAGAATAAGCCACACCAACTAGATAAAAAATAGTACATACAATTTATAGGCCTTGTGTATAATAAGTGAATGAAAATCTACAGCCACATTGTTATATAAGCTGCAAGGGTCAAAGCTCGTGAAATATTTAGTAGCTTATAGTCTGGAAATTACGGTATTTCATCAAATTTCTACATAATTTCAACAAAATATTTAGTTTTGTTTCTCAAGACTGGACTGAGGAAGTAGAGCTCTAGAAACATAATATTTCTCCTTTTCAGTTAAAAACAATTGGATATAGAAAGTTGAATGAGTTGTGGTTTTGATATTCAGTGCTTTGTTGACTTTACCGGTGATATTTCATTTTAAATTGCCTCTTGTGTTTTGTTGTTATGCAAACACTATTAGCAAACCACAAAACAAGAAATATGTTTGTGTTATCTCTGTTATAGTGAGCTGAACAGGAACCGCATTCGTCAGGTGGAAGGTCTGACGTTTCAGGGCCTGTCCAGTCTGGAAGTCCTGAAGCTACAGAGAAACAACATCCACAAACTCACCGACGGAGCGTTCTACGACCTGGCCAAGATGAAAGTCCTGTATGTAGAAACAATATTTCAGCTTTATAGATGTGTTTAAATGTGAGAATTAACTGTAATGTTCTTGTTTTTGCGCAGACATCTGGACTACAATAGCCTGACAGAAGTAAACAGTGGTTCGCTTTATGGCCTGACCTCACTTCAGCAGCTTTTTCTAAGTAATAACTCTATCGCTCGCATTAACCCGGACGGCTGGAAGTTCTGCAATAAGCTGAGAGAATTGTGAGTATCTTAGAAACAACGTAATACACAATGTTTAATGTTTATGCTTTGGATTCAATAAGTTGCGTTCTTCTTGCAATACCTATTTTTTTGTTTATTACTATGTTCTATAAATATGTAGTATATTTTTAACCAACATTGGAGGAGAAAGAGGGAACAGGAGGGAGAGAGGAAGAGGAGCGGGAGATATGGGAAAGAGAGAGAGAGAGAGAGAGAGAGAGAGGAGCAGTAGGAGAAAATGGAGCAAAAGGCAGGTAGTAGCATAGATTGTTTGTTGTTGACGCGAGTCATGGTAATCATCAATACATCATACAAGTTAGAGGCAGGTAAGGGTTAGCATTAGCAGATGCGGTGATGTTAACTTTTAGGCTGTTAAGGTAGGCCTATATATACTGTGATTCTGTAGGCTAGTCATAAAAGTAAAGTTAAAAAATTAAAGGTATTCAACAAATAAATGAAGTTAAACGTATATAGGTAAATCTTCGGGCTTTGCTAAGTCTAAAAGTAGCTTTGCTAGCTTGGGCTGCTCGATTATGATGGAAATAATAATGACGGTTGTCTAAAACATAATTGGGATCATGATTATTCAAAAGATTATTTGCTTAGAGCTGGGGTCTCCAACCTGTAGCTCAGGAGCTACCAGTAACTCGCCACCACCTTCCAAGTAGCTCATCATACAAATTATGCTTTATTACTAAAATTGTATTTATTACAAGCCTATTTCCACTGTAAATGTATCTTTAGACATATAACTGTGTCCACTTCTAAAACGATAGCGAATACATTTTTATACAGGCCTCTTAACTATGCCACAGTTAACTTGAATTTTTGGTAATCACTAAAAGTAGTGGCTCGCCACAAGTTTTCTTTTGCAAAAGTAGCTCTCCTGGCGAAATAGTTTGGAAACCCTTGGCTTAGAAAGGCTGCAGAGCATTCGTGCAAAGTGTAAAGACACTGTCTGCGAGCTACTTTTCCAAGTCAACAAAATATACCTTTACACATTTAATAATCATGATTACTCAATAACGCAATTTTTGTATACAATTTCAGCAATAGCCATAATTGAAATTAAAATCTGATTAATTGCACAACCATATTGCTAGCTGAAAAAGCTTAGGTGTATTGTATTATTGCTCCACTTTTTATTTGATTCGTTACATTGAAAATAAAGACGTTATCCTGGATAATCCAAACCGATAACTCTTTGTATTATTTTATTAAGAGTTGATTGGAATTTTCCAAACTACAGAAGTTTATCAGAAACAGTAGCTGCAGTCTAGCTAAGAAAGTTTTTGTTTTTCCCCTTGAGTTTTACTTCAACAGCATTAAAAAGTGTTACTTTACCAGCCCGGAGCTACCCTGATACATGTTGCGCTGACACGTGAACGCTGCCTATAGAAACGAGAACAAGATCTTGTGTTATTGTGTAGCTTACATTTTAACGCCTGAGAACGTAACCTCGCTCCTCCACCTATATCATAGCTCTTGTCTGCTCGGGGTAAGGTTACGTTGTGCTTTAACACTCAATACACAATGTAATTCTCAGCGTAAGCCTGTTTATCCCATAATTAGAGTGGAGCTAAGCAGCATTCAAGCCCTTTGACAGGAGTTTTTGTGCTCTTCTGTGAGGCGTGGGGGCTTGGCAAGCGCACTGGTAATCCTCCGCTGGTCGTGTTGTGGTAATTACACTGTAGGATTGTCTTCGCCGCCTTTGTCTGCTGAATGAGGAGTTATTATCTCCCATCTACTGACATGACTGCCGTGTATCTGCCCTAAGTGCGCGGTGCCGCTGAAGCGTCGCTAACTGTGAGGTAGCCTGTGAAAATGTGCGCCGATGTTTGTTTATCTGGACCAATCAGAACGTATGAGGAGATAAAAGGAATTATGGCCTTTCCCCTCCGTTGATCCAAGTTTACACAGTCAGCCATTTCCTGCACCGATGTCTTTGGATGACAGATTGCTCCCTGTGTTTTAGTTTTCCACAAGAGCAGTCAGCGATTCTGATTTTATTACCTTATGATTACTAAAAACAGCATCGAACTAAAGTCTGAATTGAGCAAGTACAGACTATTTAAAGTGACACTGTGCAACTTTCTGGAGTGAAAAATCAAATGTATAATCCCATTGAAATAGAAAGTTAAAGCCTTAGTTATGGTCATTTTTCAGATATACATCAGTTTTGAGCTATATGATGTAATAGTATTGCTAAAGAAATTAGATTTCTATGAAATCAGGCAACTGGAGAGAAAAGTTACATTATTTAGAGCACAAATAAGATGTGTTAGTAGCAGTGTTTAAAAATGTTCTTGAGAAGCATTACTTTGGTATCTTAATTATTAGAACTTAATAAAAGCATATTAAGTCAGGTGTTTCCCACATCAGGAATTGAGTCAAAGCTCCATCTACTGACTGCAATGGAAACTACTCCAGTTTTTCCACATGAAAGCAATGTTAGAACAGGATTATAAACTCAAAAAGTCAATTTTGCGTAATATGGGATAAAACCATGACATAAACCCTTAAAGGTGGAGTAACTGATTTTTACACTGCAAACACAATTTATGTTTTAAATCTGACAACTTTCTCTCCCAAATACTTGGACATATAGTTAATATCGACATGTATTCATGTTGGTTGCAATTATGGTCAAGAAACGTATTTTTACAAACAACAAAGTCAAATTGGAGAGGAGCAAATCTACTACATAAAAAGTTAGCTACCTCCACTTTAATCTAATGTAGTTTCAAAAAAGTATCAAGAATTGAGTATTTTCATTGGTACCAAAAATAACATTTTAATTTTTAGCGCCAGGGATAGAGATAAAACAACTTTCCAAATAGTATTGAATTTGTCTTTGCCGCAGGTTAATATTGGGGTCTTTTTGCAGACAGACTAACTAAACAGCAGCAGGTAGTTTTATCTTTTTGTCGATCCAAGAATGACTCAAATATAAATGTTTAAATTGTCTAAGATCATTTTTGGCTTCACAAATGCACAAAACAGACAGATCTGATAACCTCATAAACACTCTAGCTTCTTATGAAATACTTTTTAATGGTTACAATTTAGGACTTATTCTAATTATAATTAAACTACAATTTCACAAGTAGTTGCCCATTTATGTCCCTAAAGCTCCACAAAATCGTGACCTTATATATCAAGACAAGAATCTAATCGTGACAAAACCGACTCTTCCCATCCCTAGACAACACCAATACTGACCCTCCTGTAGCTCTAAGAATGGGTGTGTCTTTATGAGGATCCTGTTATTGCATTCCCCAAAGCTCGTACTCTCCAGCAGAAGCTGTGCTCACATGACCGCTCAAGCACACTGTCGTCTCGGCGCACGAAGGGAAATCAAATACCCACAAAGCCACCATTCAGCATCATTTTTAAAGAACCATTGTGGAATTTATCGACGTTTGTATCTGTTATTATCAAGAGGAATTTCATACATCATGTGGTCGTAGTGATGTAAGTCGTTTGAGGACTTCAGGAGTCTCACTTTTAGTTTAGAAAAAGGTAGAAATGGTTTGATTTAGGATAGTACAATGTTTATAGCAATTTCAAGCAAATAGTTCCTTCCTGGTTTTGGAGATGCTTTTCCTCAATCAAAAGATATACATATAGATGTTGAGTTCGATTCATTTGCTATTGATCAGTTTGTAAAAAAACTTGTTCTGAATGATCCATTTTAGCTAAATAACTGACTTCAAGTTCAGTAGTCATCAGCCGGTTTTTCTGCTAATGTTGTGGGTTAGTAATTGCAACAATAATTGCAGTTTTGAAAAAGTATTGTGATAACATTTTATGTTTTTAAAGATTTCTTTCTCCTCAGAGTTTACATGTAAAGTGTCCGGAAGAATTGCAAATGAAAATGAACTGACAAACAATATAATGTTTATAAAGCATGCATATACAAACATAAACTGAGGTGTTAGAAGCTTTATCCAGAAGAAGAATGAAATGTATTTTCATTGTCACAGAGTACAACAAAATTACATTTAGAGTGAGCATCCTGGGCTGCTGCGCTTCTGTGAGCGCCGCCACTCACTCTTCTGAAATTTCGGTGAAATACAGATGAATGCATTACATCCAGTTAAAACATATTGTACAAACACAGACGTATAACAGAATACAGTAAACGTCGTCATGTGGTAAGATTTTGAGGAAGTGGGGGGTGCAAGTTAGTATCTGAAGTTATGTTCTGCTAAGTGTGAACCACAGGCTAAGGATAAGACGATATTTTGAATTTTGAGAGGAAAATTATGGAGCTTTAAAAACTGCAGTCTTTGTATCCTTTCAACTTGTTATTTTGATTTATTAATCATCTTGCAGCCTTGTTACTTCCAATATAATATTGGAAGTAACCAGGCTGCTAGATGATTATTCAATAACTATATTATAGCAATATCACTCAGCGTTCTATGTTGCACCTTAGCGCTGAAGCAGCTGACAATGTAATAAAAGTGTTTCTGATTCTTTAGCCTTGCATTGTGCAGCCCAAGTATAAGTAATTATTTCAAGTAGCTCAAGTTTAATTGTAGTATCTGTGGTCTGGCTTCTCCTCAGGCGTCACACTACTGAACTGTTTTTTCTCTCATTCTTCGACTCACGTTCTGCCACTGTCTGTGTCTCTTCTCTCCAGGAATCTGTCCTACAATAACCTGACTCGCTGGAAGAAAGCAGCCTGGCAGTGCTGGGGGAGCTCCACACGCTTCGCCTGGGCCACAACTCCATCAGCCACATCACAGAGGGAGCCTTCAGGGGCCTCAGAGCTGTGCGCGTCCTGTAAGTACCTCCACTGCTTTAGGAAACATCTCTTCTACTACCACTGACCATAAGAGAATGTGGGATTTCATGTAGAATTGGTGTAGTTAAAGGAGATATTTCAGAGTTTTTGGATTGATTGATTCATGCTTGTTTGCGTAATCTTGTGTATTGACTAATAGGTATAACCTTTGCTCACATCCCATAATCTTTGCTCACTTGTATGTATTTATTTGTGATTGCTTACCTAATGTAAAAATAATATGAGTATGTTTTTCACATTGAGCAGAAGTTGTATTGAAATAAAACAGCCATTTCCTGCACCGATGTTGCATTTGAACTTTTACAAATGCAACAAGTTCAAATTTCAAACTTTTTAAGGGAGAACTGTTAGCTTGTATGAGTTGAGCTCAAATAAACATTTGTTGCTATAGGTTACCATCTCTCTTTAATTCTGTTATAAGCATTTAGCACTCGATTTAATTGTAGAACATGCCCATAAAACACATACTGTATGCACCACCTCAAATTTTGTATCTTTGGTGTCAGCTATCTCAGCTTTGTCAGGTTTTGCTCCCCTAACTTATTTAGTACATGAGCAAATGCTTGATAAATCAGGCTCAGTGTTTTTACCTTAGTGAGCAGAAACATAATGCCCTATAGTGCCGTAATGTGTCTGGAATGAACTGATTGCAATTAGCATGTCACTCCAGTCTTGCAACACCACAGATCTATCCAGTTTGTGTCCACCTTCTTCTTGCGAGTGTGCGGATCTGTGAGGCAGGCCTAATGTAATCAGCGGAGGCCGGCGCAGACTTAGACAGGGCCCTGAAAAGGAGCAGGGAGAGCTTTAATTGGGCCGGCACTGCTGACCGCGCCGGCATGGGCTGGAGCCTGCATCGGGGTGTGAAAGGTCCAAACAAGCCAGCCTGCCCACTAATTCTGCCACGAGGGTTGTGTGGACCCACCTCACTCCCACCCCCCCGCTCCCTTCCCTCCATCCCCCCTCAGTCCCCTGTCCCATGCTGTACAGCCCCCACCACTGGCCTGGCTTTAACAAGGCAGCAGCCATTCACACTCAGCCAGCCAGAAAGAGGAGGAAATTGGCAGCTCAGGTCTAGTCCGAGCAAGACGGTGGCCTATGGTTGCCATGTCTGCTTCTTTATAGCGACTTTGGTAATTTTTTTTATTGAAAGGTCACTTGCAAATGTTTTCATTGGCGTTATACTGAGTAGCTTATTAGATTGTTTAACGCACCAAAAATATAGACTATTGGCATAAATGTGGACTTTTAACATATTTTTAAAGCTTCAATACAGGGGTGCCCAAACTTTATTCTTCTGTCAGTCAAAGTGAATATTATTTTTCCTCGATAGGCGATTAAGAATGATTTTGCAGCGTTCAAAAGCCGAACCTACTTTAATGTTGCATCTAAAAGTTTCTTTGCATTAGGATAGTGATTAGAATGTGTTTTATTAAAATGTTTTAGTAGAATGCAACTGATTTGGTGTACTCTGACCATTTTTTCAACTTAAAATATTGGTCTTTTCACAGGACAAATTAAACACCTTGGAGACCAAGTTTTGCCCCAAGCCCACTTTTGGCAACACTGCTTTAATATCTTCTTGAAGGCAAAATATATATGAATTTTACCACCAGAAAAAAGTAACAGAAGTATTTAGGTTCAAACTTTTCACGTGATTTCAAACATTTTTCTCACTTACCTAATACATTTTGAGCCTCCTTATATGCACTAGAGAGTTTTGAAGTGCTTTTCACAACTTTTAGAATCAAGGGCAAGAAGTGAGCAATGTCGGCATGCTAACAGAAGCTATCCCATGCTAAAAACATTTGCAAGTGCACTTCCTGGAATATTAGGGAACACAATACTTCTATATGATTACATCCATTGTACACTGCTTGGGGTTGGGTGTGGTTTGGAACTTAAAAGCAATGCGTCGGTAAAACAGATTTGAAGTTCATAAGATATAGTACTACCTATGCTTTTCAAATCTGTATTATGATTAACAGAGACACATAACATTTAAATAATTGCTTTTTTTTTACTTATCTTGAGACTGGAGTCATTTTTTTGGGCTTTTTTATTCCCTCAGTCGCTGTTGCTGTTTGAAAATCTGGCAACCCTGCGGTGGCTACTGAATGTTGAAAAGAGTTAGAGGGGATAAGAGAGAGAGAGAGAAAGAGAGGGTGGGACGGAGGGGGTCCGCTTGTCAAAGACTTTCCCCGTGTTTGAAAGGAAGGTTTTATGGTTGAAGGACCTGCAGTACGTCTCGGCTGCTGTTGTTTTATCCAGAGCACAAAGCAAAGGGGAGGAGCTATGACTTCACCTTGAGAGCCCTTTTGACCTTGAGAGGAAAGAAAACAAGCACGCTCTGCATTTCTTTTAAAACCTGAAAGACATTAGACAAAATAAAAGGAGATATTGTTTGATGTTTTTGCACCGTTGTTGCAATTCTTATTTTAGACACTTTCAATCAAAGTAGGAACATCCGTAACACTTAATATAAAACTTTTTTGATCCAATAATAACTTTCAACAACTGTGTGAACATAGACAGGGTAGTTCCTCTGACTAAACAGGGACCTGAAGGATGGTGGAGCTTAGTTCTTAGTACTTTCATGTCTGAACGATGCGGTTATGCTTTTTGGCTATTATAGAAGCCATTATTTTAGATTTTGTCAATTGTAAAACACAGTTTGGATTTAAAACAAGTCAATTGACTACATAGCTGATAAGCCCCACCTCTTAATAATGCCACTCTATCAAACAGCCAGCAAATTGTTTTTTACACACTTACTGACTAATGCAAGCTATAGTTTTCATTCCACAGTGTTGGACATAAATTAGGTAAATTCATTTAATTTATTTAGTTACAGCTCTCTTGAAAAGTTACATAGTGCATCTTTAACTGGAAGTATATTCTCAGCTCAGCATTGATAAACAAAAGGCTGTGATTAATGATTATTTTGGTTATTGATTAATTTAGCGAATGTAATTTCTTTTAATAGACTAGTTGGTTAGTCTAAATTAAACTAAAAGTATACAATTTTCCACATCATTGGTGCACTGCTGTTTTCTCCAGCTCAGGGGTCTCATTGATAAAGTGTGCGTACATACAAAAATGTTACGTTTGTGGTTTTCTTTGTTCGCTTGTGATTTATGAAAAAGATAACTTGACAAAGAAATGAGCAGTACAGTCCAAACTTTTCATAAGGCAGAAAGAGATCTTTGCTGAGAGAGACGAGAAATGATCAAGTTGGTAGAAGTTTGTGTTTTGTACATACGTTCACTTTCAGTAAGAATTTCAAGCAAATACCCCAGAGCTTGTATTGAATCCTAGTTAACGATTATTTGATGACAAAATTAATTGTTTTTTTTTATTTCAGTAATTTATTAGTTGAGATGAAGCCCTAGTTTTATGATGTGACTTTGGTGAGTGTTTGGTACTGCAAAACTTGCCCTCCTGTGCGAGTAAGATGAGGCACAAAAGATCCGAGTCACACTGACAGGTTAACACAAATGTCACCATCTTATTCTCACAGGAAGGCAAGTTGTTCATGTTTCTTACAAATCCTTGAGGAGCACCTGACTGTTTTTACTGGTTGGCTACTTTTGCATACTTTTTTGACCCAGAAAAGCACTCACTCTCGCAGTTTTTTTTTTCTCTATGTGGCAGTTGAATACACAGGAAAAACAAAACGTTCTGGTTGGCAAGTTAAGCAGTCTTGATTTCCAAAGAGGGTAAATCTTAAAGAGGGGGAAGTTGGGTTTTGGGGGGGAACTACTGCCAAGGCTGTGAGACACTTGAGCGATGCCATGGCCTTTCTCCCGTCCCCTCTCCTCCTCCTCTTCCTCCTCCGTTTGTGCCATTCTTATTCCAATCTATTCTCTCATTCTCTGCAGGGAGTTGGACCATAACGACATCTCGGGCACAATAGAGGACACCAACGGGGCCTTCTCCGGACTGGACAGCCTCAACAAGCTGTGAGTCACCACTGTTTTAATGCAAACACTGCGGACAAAGATGTGTGAACAAAACAGAATTGGGTAGAGAACAGGGTTGTTGCGAGGTTTTAACAGTTTTAGAAGTTGATCAGTCGAATGTATGAAACAAAAACACTTTTTATGGGTATTATTTTGGGAGAAACTTGCCACAAAAATCCCCAAACATATTAGAAACAATATATGTCGACCTTTGCTTCAAATTACGATTATTCATAATTTAGATTTATAATGTCATGTAGTTTCAAGGCTGTTTTGAATTCAGTTCTGATTGATTATAAGGAAATTTGGCTTTTGGCAAGTTGAAATTGCTTGATTCTAGGATTTTAACTTTAATTTTAAGCATTTTTCAAGTATTTATTGAGGAGACCTAGACTATTTTACGTGCTTCAAACGTCAAGACATTTCTTGGGTTAAGAAAATTGGCAGTAACATTGGCAAATTTGTGTCATTATAAACCATATTTCTTACAACCCTCTAGAAATGCATGGAAACCGTGATATATTCTACATTTAAACCTTATCCAATTAAAACAGATCAAATCCAGATTGAAATTCTAATTCCAAGTAATTTTAAGCAAATAAAAGTAGAGATGAGTCATAAAATGCTTTCAAGACATACAAAAAATATTATCAGGTTATAGGAGAAAAGTGTGACTAATTGTTAAAAACATTCCAATTTTAGCATAATAAAGTGGTGTTTCTGGACTTTAGTGAAAAAAGTGTTGCGTTTTTAATTCTTCTGCACTGTGTTAAGTATTTAAATCATATAGGCCTGTAGTTGACCAAAGAAATTCTTAGTTAACTTAAGAAATGTTAAATTAATTGATTAGTCGACTAAAAAGAGCACGGCAAATGTTCTAAAGCTAAAAGGTATCTTTTGATTCAGCTAACTGTGCTTGAAAAGACTAAAAATGTAAAGGAGGAGCACATGCAAATCCATTATTTGCAGTGAAAATGAAGAGGAAACTGTATTTATATCTAAAACAGCAGACTACACTATTGATTCAGTCTAAAATCCTACGACACTAAAATCATTCAGACTTTGAGCATTTCTGCAACATTAGCACATCAGGCAAGATCAGTTTGAATATTTTCACTCTTATCAGACTAAATTTTCATTAATATTACTAATCTGCCCTGTAAATTCAAGTTTGCCTTTTACAATCCTCTCTTGTCAGTATTAAGTGTAGTTGAAATAAGTGGATGTACAGTGGAGCTGCCTATGCATGTCTGACTCTATACAGAGAATATGAATGTACTCCATTGCATCCAGGAGAAATATGAGCAGACACAGATGTCTTGGATTTGACTGGCTCTGCATAATCATCCATCGGCAGTATAAAGAGGTGACGTTCAGCCAAGATGGTTCTCAGTGTGAACGCGGCCCGACTCGAGCAGAGAGAGAGAGAGGCACAGAAAGGGCTTTTCTTCTCGCTGGTGGGGGTGCACTCGCCAATAGGCTTATTTCAATTGGTCCCCCATGCCTCCCTCCTTTTATCCTCTCTTTGACCAATGCTTGTTGTTAGGAACATAGAAAGGGTGAAATTGAGGGCTGTATTCAGTAATCAACATCAAACAGCTCCTAAGCCCCGCCCTCTGACCTTGGCCCTTTCTGTTATGGTGCGGAGGAGAAGGTGCTCGCTGCATCTTAACACTGACACTCTGAGGCATGGGAAAAGACTCGTGGAAACTCATCAGAGGCTGCGTGTATTGTACCACCAGGGAAAAGATGAGACAAGCGTTTTAGCTGCAGTCTGCTTCACTACATATACAGCGTGAGTCAAAAGGAAAACAACTTTTGCAGCGATTAGAGACACATGGTGATTAGAACTGCAATAGTCAATTAAAGCCGCAAGCGGCATTCCAACGGCCCTCGCCGCACTCCGAAACGCATGGGGGCGCTTACGCGCCCTAATGTCTTGGCCAAGCTTTCAAAAGCTCTGCCCCAAAGAGCTACATAAGGATGGTCGTTTGAGTTATTGTCTTAGTGGTTTAAAAGAGCCTCATCACTATACAGAGCAGATTAGAAGGGCAGCGCTTACGCGCTGCGTTGTCACGGCAACAGCATGCTAGCTTTGAACTCTGCCCTCTTACTCTACAACAACCTAAAGATGGCGCTGACGCGCCCTTGGTCAGTGTATGTTGTTGTATTAGTGCTTCATAAGAACCTCATCACAGCACAGAGAAGATCTGAGGGGCAGCGCTTACGCGCTGCGTCGTCACGGCAACAGCATGCAACATACAGTGTCGGAACCTCAGACTTTTTTGTTCGGAGTGACATGAGGAGTCACTGTGCCAAATTTCACACGCTTTCGTAAAACTAATCAAATTTTATGAAGAAAACAAAACTGCTAAAAAATCTCATTGGGATTACATGGGGATTTGAGGTGTTTTACTTGATTTTGGCCAGAATTGGCGGCTTCGCCGCTCGTAAACCGTATGACTTATCCAGATAAATTTGATAACTTTTAATGCCCTACTTGTGTAGTTCATGTCCACCGAATTGGAGCCCTGTGGGCCAAACGCTCTAGGAGGAGTTGATAAAAGTATGATGTGAAGAAAACCGAGAATTTTGTAAAAATGCCATTGGAATGACATGGGCGCTTGCGCGCCTTCCCACGGTGACACGAATCAAAATAGTACATGGTTACCATTGGCTTTTTTGATTGGGAGGACCCAAAGGAATTTTGGGTAAAATTTCATGCATTTCCGAAAAAGTAAATTTTTGACCCTCCATGTAAACACTTATTTCATTCTGTAGGGGGCGCTATCGCGCCGATTAAAATTTTTTCACCACGAGTGGGTCCAGGACAGAAAAAGGAACAAACGCATAATTGGTCAGATTCAAATTAGACCAACTATGTGGAATCGGGAGCAAAATTAAAAATTCCAAATGTGAAAAACTGCGAATCGAAATATGCGGCTTCGCCGCACGTAAACCGTACATTTTATCAAAATAAAATGGATAACTTTTGATGTCCCACTTATGTAGATGATGTCCAACGATTTTGAGCTCAGTGGGCAAAACGACCTAGGAGGAGTTGATAAAAGTATGATGTGAGCGAAAATGCTGAGTTTGCATTTCTAACGCAAAATCCAAGATGGCGGCCAAACGGTACGTAAGGGGGCGTGGCCATGATTAGGTTTTTTGATTGCCTTCATAAGAAGAATGCATGTACCGAATTTCGTGGCTGTACGACAAAGTTTGCGTCAGACCATCTCCCATAGGCGCAATGTATTTTGACTTTTGTAGGTGGCGCTGTCGCGCCATTTTTTAATGGGCTGAAACGACGCCTATAAAAAACAAAATTTTTCACCACTTTTGAATTTTGGGCAAAGTTTGGTGCGTTTTTGAGCGTGTTCAGGGGGTCAAATTAGAGTTCAAAGTGCAGAATAAAAATAATAATAATAATAATAATAATTTTTTAGCAAAAACAATATAACCGTTGCCACGGCAACAACATATTATACGTTTTCGGAAAGCTCTCGGCCTTGCGCACGTCCCCATGGGGGGAAAGTGACTGACGAGCGCTTACGCGCTCGTCAGTCACCGTCAAAGTCGGACTTGTCATCGACTCCCCATTGATTTCCATGCATTTTAGCAGAAACAAGGAGAACTCATGCCTGCGGCATGAGTTCTTGAGTAGGGCTTGATGCCAGGAGTTTAATTTTAGGGGTTGTGCGCTTCGCGCTGCTTTTGTCAACAATGAGTGCATGGCCTTCGGCCATGCACTCATTGTTGACTATTTTTGTCTTAGCAGAAGTAAGTATACACATCCCATGCCTTCGGCATGGGCTCATTTGTAGCTCTCGCAGGGGGCGTGGTAGTGGCTGATCATGATGGCTGGGCTTCGCCCAGCCATCATGATCAGCAAGAGTGTTGACAACGATGATGCCTGGGCTTCGCCCAGGCATCATCGTTGCAGAACCAATAGGCCCTACGCCCTGCTGGGGGCTCGGGCCTAACTAAACACATTTTTGGTCGACTAAAGACATGTCCTAGCGATTTCAAAGGCTGTCCAAGCTTCTAGTGTCATGTTGATGTTAAATATCACTGCACTCATTAGATCTCACAAGATTACCTGAAAAAATGTGTATTTGTACAGATCAAAGCAAGGAAAGTAAAAATAAAACACACATTGTTCTCCCAAATTCTCATCATCTCAGTGAAATAATTAGACAAACAGCACATTATCAAAGTCTGACCCTGTCAGATTTTAGAAGATAAGCAAGTTACGGCCTGGTCAGTACTTGAATGGGAGACTGCTGAAACACTGGGTGGGATGGCAAGAGTTGTGTTGTTTTGTCCATTTGCTAGACACTTAAATCACACTGCCTCAGTGTCTGTGTACACTGGGTGAGTAGATCATTCATTGTAAAGCACTTTGAGTGCCTTGAAAGATGGGAAAGCACTATGTAAATGAAGAACATTTACCATTGACTGTTTTATCATTGGCCAATTTTCAAGACTGATTTCTGAGACCAATTTTTTTATTTTAGTCTTAAAAGCAAAGCTGGGGTGAGATAGTATAACTAAAAAAAACCTTCAACCCAGACTATTATTCACCACAGTACATCTCTTTCACACAATGTAATGATGCTCGATTGTCATTTAGTGTTATGAAAGACACTCATATTGTTCATTTTGACAAACAAACAGCTTGTGCTGCAGCCAAAGTCATAGAACTGGAATAAAACTTAAAGACATGTTAATGATCCAATCAAAACTGCAGATTTAGGATTGGAGAGAGATAAAAGTCTTATTCTTTCTCTCCAAATTAACACAGACTAAGCTGATCACTTTCCCACAGAGGAAAAGCCCAAACAACTGTCTGATCAGATATTGGCCAAAACTGAGGCCGATATACAACAACAACATCAACAAAATCTGAATATCAGCCCCAAAATAATATCTTGTTCTATTTGAAGCAATATGTATTCTAATTTACATTTTATCTTGCCTTGTTAAATTGTGTTTTTGCTTTACAACCAGCTTGTCTGCCAATGTAGATAACATTGTTTTACTTTGAATGCTCCACAGTATGGTATTAAATGTATTTTGTTCCAGTGGAAAGTAGCAGGTGACAGCATTGGGGAAAGTTACAAGTCAAATGTGCTTACACTAAGAATGTCATCTATTAAATGTTAGATATCTGTCACGTGCAATTAGTGTGGAACTAAACAGGAAAAGCCTTTCTATAGAAACATACCGGCTACGGAAAAAAATACATGTACATACTTTAAAGTTTGGAGAACCTATGTACAGCTCATTAAACTTTGCACGCTCATGTTACGACTCACGGCAGATGTCCGTGTGGTAAATCAGGTCTCATGTGTCATCCATAGACAGTGATAACATATGAGATGGATGGGCTGTGCACATAAGCAGCAGGCGAACAGAAACTCATTTTTGATCCAGTTGCTTGTTTTTAATGTGACCAGAGAGTTTGTGCATTGATATCTAGCAAAAGCAGATGTGCAGACAGTAGTTGGCTTCATAAGTGTAGTATTCTAGCTACTAAACAGAGTAGTTTTAATAAATCTGGTGACTTTTTTACTTTTACTTTTTACATTTTTCAAGACATATCTGTACTTTCTACTCCCTACTTTTCAAAAAAAAAAAAAAACACAGGTCAGTTACTTTATGAGCCCTTATTATGTCCTCTCAAAACCAGATCAGACCTGCTGTTCTGCCGTGAATCACCAAAAACTTCATCATTTCTATTTGTCACATGATAAAAGTCAGATGAATTATTAGTAATTTACTGGTTTTACATGTTATACCTGGATTATATGACTTGTTTCAAGATATTTTTTTGCCTTGTTTCAATAAATTTGTTCTTCGTTCAAGCCAAATTTTTTTTTTAATGACAAGATATTTTACTCGAAACAAAATTTGATTCAAGCTCAAATGCCAGATCAATCTCAGGTCAGAAATATCTTGAAACAAGTGAAATAAGTACCAGATTTCTAGTATTCTAGTAGTTCTAACTGAGACTGGATAATATTGTTTTGCTGTGTGAATGTACTTTTTCCTTTTTGTAGTTTCTGCCCTATTGAGCTCACCTGAATATAAGCTGCACCCACTAGATTTAAGAAAGAAAAATGATAAAGTACATATATAGGCTGCACTTGTTAATAGTAAGTCTATAATAATCTATCATTTTGCTGCCTTATAAACTGCACAGTTCAAAGCTCAGGAAAAAAGTAGCGGCTTATAATCCAGAAATTACGGTAAATTTACACAGCAGGACTTTGACTTTTATCCTAGTCATTTTTTACACAAGTAACTGTACTTTTACTTGAGTTTTGAACTTCAGCACTTTTGCCATCTCTGCTACTAAATGGATAAATTTAGGGAAATATCCAGTGACAGAAGACTTCATAACCCTGATGAATTCGTAGCACACCTTTAGCTTGGCCTCTTCCCGTCCTTCTCCCTACAGTCCTCTCAGAATTCCAGTACTTGTGTCCCTCGGGTTCTTATCACACTGAATCACGCTAACGGTGCTTCTCTCCTCTTTCTCTCTTTCTCTCTCGTCCATCAACACCTTTCTTGTTTGGAACTGACAGGACTCTGTTTGGAAACAAGATCAAGTCGGTGGCCAAGAAAGCCTTCGCGGGTCTGGAAACGCTAGAACACCTGTGAGTATCCCACAATGCTTTGCAGTTCTTCCCCTTAGCGAGAAAGTTAGACGGCGAGAGGAGAAGAGTGGAGCTGTGTGCCAAATGTAGCTGGCAGAACAAACTGCTGCCAATTAAATAGTATCTTTGTAAAAGGAGACGAGAGCAGGGCTTTGCGTGCTCCAGCTGCTCTGCGTATGGACACTTCAGTTCAGTCACATATAGTGTAGTACAAAAGTCATGTCTTTTTGGTACATGTTACTGTGGATACATTTTACTTTGATGTATTTCAGAGCAAATGCGGTATTTGTACTTTCTGTTCCATTACATTTTCTAACAGAAAACTTATTTTTTGTTTAGTTTGAGGGGTTATGTTTTTACTTGGGCCAGATTTATCAAGCATTTGCTCATGTGCAAAACAGGTTAGGGGGAGCAAAACCAGATGACACACACTCTAAAGAGGCAGAATTTGAGGTTTTGTTTAGTATGTTGTATGTGCATCTTCCAATATTAAAGTGTGTGTAAGGGGCTCATAAATAGTTTTTTGTGTGTGTGTTTTTTATTTTATTTTAGTTTTTTTTTTTGGTCAGATTTCTCAATTTTTTCATTATCCTGCAGCTTTGTCTGAAAATTCTCAGTAGTATTCCTAATAATATAGCACATTTAGTGTATTTCTTCTGCTGTTATTTGTTTGATAGATGAAATGCTCGGTTGCTGTATGAATTGCATTTTTTTTTTATTCAAAATATAGAATTATATTTTAAGAAACCCTTTGAAAAGAAGCAGCATTGTGAAATACAGTCACAACTAGCAAATAGGTCTTAGTTTGTATGTTTTGTGATCTTAAAAAGGTCTTAAATTTGGCCACTCTGTCCATGCAAACCCTGTAAAAGTAAAATTTGGATTTCAATTCTTTTACTTATAGATTTTGTGTTTTTACTTGTCACATTTGCTGCAGTAGCTATGCACGTTCTCACCACTGGCCACATCACTGCAACTTATATTCATTTGACTCTTTGCCAACAGAAATCTGGGAGACAATGCTATCCGATCGATTCAGCCTGAAGCCTTCAGCAGGATGAAGAGTCTTAAAACCCTGTGAGTCTCCTTCATCATGTCCTCACTTTCTTTTCCTCTCACTGATGCGTTTCCTTATTGTAATATTCTGTATGTGGTGTTTTCCAGTCTGATCAGAGTGACAGTTTTCTGTGCGACTGTCAGCTCCACTGGCTGCCCACGTGGTTGGTCTCTCGTAACCTCCAGGCCGGGGTCAACGCCACCTGCGCTCACCCGGAGAACCTCAAAGGAGCGAGCATCTTCCGCGCCCCAGCTGACAGCTTTGTTTGTGGTTAGTTCATTCATTGGATTTATACAGCGCTTTTAGAGATACACTTACAGTTAACAAACTTTGATTTCACTCAAAAAAAATGCTAAAGACCATATGGCAAGTGCTCACATTTTCAATTTTTTTGTTATGAAAGTTCCATATCTACTTTTTTTTTTTTTTTTTTTACAGTTTTACAGTGGTTTCAGTTTATGCAGAAAAATCAACAAACAAAAGTTGAACATTACAGGAAGTAGGCCAAGTTTAATTCATCCATCTATGTCAGAGGTCTGCAAACTTTAACAGCAAAGAGCTACAATTCAAGCCCAATTAAAGTCAGAAAGAGCTGCAGCTGCAATTAGTTCAAAATCTTTAAGACAATTAGGTGAACTTGCACAAATGTTTGTCTTGTTGTAGGTCGATGTTAAATGATTTGAATGTAGAAACTCACTCTTTCATTATGTAATGAACTTGTGTGTTTTTGAGAGAGATGAACTCCATTTCCAGACGTCAATACATTCAGAAATTATTACATAACCAGTTAAAAAAATGTAAACAACTTCTAACAATGAAAGAGTGTTCTAACTTTTTATTGACTAATTTCTCATTCTCAATCAAAGTGCAAAGAACTGCATTGGAGGTTTGAAAGAGCCGCGTGTGGCTTTCGAGCCGCTGGTTGCAAATCCCTGACCTATGTCATCAAAAAACAACAATGCTTCAGAAATATAGATAAATCAGAGATGCCTAAACCTTTATCTTTAGGCAAAAAAAATTGATTTTTTGGCAGGTGGCCTTAGTTACTCAGAACTAAATTTAGCATCCAATGGAGGGCCAAAATTTACTTGTTGGAGGGCCAAAATGAAATAACCTTTTAGCTATTTCAAAGCGAAGTACAATGTTATTAGAAAGAACAGGCTTCATCAATATCAGAGCTAACTGAACCACTGTCAAAGTATTAACCATCTGAGTGCTGCACAATTAATCCATATCAAATTGAAATGAGCAAATAGCAAAATTATTATGATTTTCTACATTATTCTGTACTTTGAATACACATGTGATTCTTATTTAATTATTTATTTACTTTTTTTGTCAGTACATACACATATTTCAGTTGGTCTTGTCATTTATTGAGAAAGTGCTACAATGTGAATTTGAACAGTTTTAACATTAGTCAGAAAAATTTCAATTTGATATTTTTCCCATATCTCACAGCCCGAGTCATCACATATTTTCTTTGTTGCATTGACGCTGTACATTTCCTGTCCTACAGACGACCTCCCAAAGCCTCAGATCACAGTCCAGCCTGAAACCACGGTGACTGTTTTGGGCAGCGACGTCCGTCTGACCTGCACGGCGGCCAGCAGCAGCTCCTCTCCCATGACGTTTGCCTGGCGGAAGGACACCGAGCCCCTTCGACACGCAGAGACAGAAAACTTCGCTCACGTCCGGGCGTCGGACGCTGTAGCGGGGCAGAGCGGAGGTGTCATGGAGTACACCACCATCCTGCACCTCCGGCGGGTCACGTTTGCCCATGAGGGTCGTTATCAGTGCATCATCACCAACCATTTTGGCTCCACCTACTCCAACAAGGCCCGCCTCATCGTCAACAGTAAGTTCAGCATAATTGGGTTTTAAATGACTTTTTTAGTTATTTAGTTGTTCAGTTGTTTTTGTCGAATTCCGGTTTGTTCAAATCCTTAAAACTAGCAGCTTTTGTTTCCTTTTTCTACTGAGTAAATATGTTTATTGCATTTTTGAGGCTATTACTAGATTTTGTGCTCTTTTTTTGTCTTTCTAATTAGATCAAATTTAAATAGGCTGTGATCACCATATGGTGACTTACATTTTTATTTTCTAACCTTCTGATTTGATTACCTTCTACTTCAAAATTAGCTTCAGAAATGTATCTTAAAGGCAGAATACCCCATTTTTTTCCAATTTAAAATCACTTTTGCGACAGCACTTCTATTTGGGTGAAAATAGTTTGCAATGTCTCATTTACATCTAATAGTTGATCATTTGAGGAGTGGTTGGCTGCTCTCTTGCTGTCACTCTGGAGGCACTGAGCTCTTTTTGAAATTTTTTGGGATTTTAGCTCAGTTTTTGGCAAGACAACTGTGGACTTCAACCAACTGAGACGTGTGGCCTCCGATGTTCAACAAACAGGAGTTAAGTACTGTCAGATTTGTGAAAAGGAGACATCTGTTTTTCTCGTTACCATGGAGACCAAGCTAATGCTAATGCTACCTACGCTAGCTTTGGACTTCTGAAATGGCAGACTTTCACACCTGAAGCAGCAGAGGACGTTGCAGTGAAAATAGTTTGATTCTTGAGATTTCATCCACCCTGTGATGTTCAACAGACAGTTAGGATTTAGTGAATGGAGTTGTTTGTTTGTCTTGTAACCATGGAGATGGTACACAAAGCTATGAAAGCTAACTTTGCTGGCTTTGGACTTCTAAAATGCTACAGAACTTTTACATCTGCTGCAGCCGAAGCTTTTGCAGAGGAAGACTTTGCGGGGATGGTCTGATCACCGACTGAAACAACAGAAGTTCATCTGCTCCTCATGGACCTGACTGTGATGTGTCTACAGAATCTACTTGCTTCACCTGCACCTGACTGTCATCTGTCTCTCACTCCGGTTTCCACCTCCAACTGCACCTGCTCCTCCAGCTAAGGCCCTGACGAAGCCAAGCACAACATCATGGAGATTGTCCCCGAGAGCCGTTCAGCGGCAGCACACTGCTCCTGACAGACGCCCCAGAGGCTCTGCAGGATGGGTCAAATGCAGAGAATGATTTCCCTCTCGAGGGATCAATAAAGTATTATCTTATCTTATCTTATCTTATTTGTCCAATAAAAGCCATGTTGATGTATGCAACTATGGTTAGCATACTGACACAGCTCAAAACACTTCAGAATACATTATTGTGAGTAATTCACAGACTCAAAAGGGATTAAGCAAGTAAACAAAACATGTAGACTGATGTAAAAATATATCAAATTAAACATTTCTGTCTAAATTTGGAGACAACAAAAACATTTGGTTTAGCACATTTAAAGTGACTCTTTCTTGAGTACTCGTTTCTCTTTATATTGTTTTATTCTTACTTCTAAGATTGTCATCTGGACAAAGTATTAGATGACAACTTTTGAAGGTTTTTCACATCACTTCTGGATAAAGAACGGATTATACCAATGAGTACAATGTGATTACTCTACCAACCTCTGATTCAGTTATTATGGACAGAACGTTTTTTAACATTTGTACATCTCCTTGTTTTCCCAGTTCTCCCGTCTTTTGTGAAAACTCCACGTGACATCACCATCAGGACAGGGCACACAGCGCGTCTGGAGTGTGCGGCTGTGGGTCATCCTACTCCTCAGATCGCCTGGCAGAAAGATGGAGGCACGGACTTCCCCGCGGCCCGAGAGCGAAGGATGCACGTCATGCCCGATGACGATGTGTTCTTTATAATGTCTGTGAAGCCAGAGGACATGGGTGTTTACAGCTGCACCGCCAAGAACATGGCGGGCACATTGTCGGCGAACGCCACGCTCACTGTTCTAGGTAAGATTCAACTCACCATTAAGCTCTTTTTAACTGTTTATGTTATGCGTTTGTAGAGTTTAAATGTACATGATTTACCAATTTCAACTTTATTTGGAAGATCAATACTTAAATGCTAGTTTTATATGAATCAAGAACAAGTTGAAATAAGCAAAAATAATTATATACATACAGTATTTATTGAAAATAAGAACACGGTGGATCTTTTAATTCAAGAAAGGTCTTTTACAGAAGGAGTTTTACACAGTGAGTTATTATAATGACTAGAAAGAGCGTAGCCTTGGTAACCTATAGCAACAAATATCTAATTCTGGCAGCCATCTTGTCTACTAAAGATCTCATACAAACTAACAAGAAGCTGAACTTTGAAGATGTTTTTTACTCTGATACTTGATAATGAACCAATATTTATATCCACATATCAGAGGAAAACAGTTCTCTGTATTATGGAGATCATAAATATATAACTATATTACACCCTTTAATTTATGAATTATCTGACCTTGTTTTTACATTATTTTCAGTTTGAATTTTGCTTCCTTTTCCCTCGCAAGATTTTTGTGGCAACTGCTACAGCAACAGGCCCTACGCTCTCTCTAGTTATTATAATAACTAATTGGTTTTACACCTATATATTATCATTAGAAAGTGACGTTTTACTTTCATAAATTGGATGACATTTGGTAATATGTTTAGAAAATATTTTACTATAATTATCTTAACTTAATTTTAATAAAATGGGTTCAGTCATGCAGAGGCACTTAAATACTGCATGTCAGATGTAAATGAGTTTAGTTCAGTGTTCTGTCTCTGTCCTGTAACATTTTATTCTCCAAACCCAGGAAATGCCTTTCTTCTTGTGTTTAGCATGGCTAGCTGTTGTTAGCTGTAAAACAGCTAAGCTTGCTCTCGCGTCTAAAAGTTGTTACAATACTTATGATGAATTTAGAAGCTCAAATGCATTAGGTAAGTGAGCAAAACATGTGAACTGCAACTAAAAAAGTAATTTAAAGTTAGAATTAGTTTTGCTTGATTAAGTGTTTCTGATTAGCTTGAGTTTAGTGAAAACCAGGCAGTGGTCACTACCCACAGACTGTGAAGCTTTATATTTTTCTTTTCTTAGCAGCTGTGGCCTTGCGGTAGGTCAGAGGTCAAAGGTGATGTTCGGGAGTCACAGGGGGATGGGTGGTGAAGCAGAGAGGGCTCACAGAGGGGTATTTGTGCAGCAGTCCCTCTCTATAGCACACTGTGTGGCTCCAGGACAACTGCTCTCTTCAAAGTATAGGGTGCTCTTAAATTCAAATGTGTTTTCAGACTATTTAAGTCCCATTCAGTCATAGTATTTTCAGAGATGTTTTAGTCATTTACTTACTACTAGGGCAGGGGCAATATAGCATAACATTTTTATCATGATATAAAAGACACTTTTGGCCAAAACAATAAAACTTGACAAAATAAGATACAAGTCCTTTTTCCTTTAAAAATACTTGAATAAATGTTAGCATAAAAAAATACATCTCAAGGGTCTATCCTATAACCAATAAAAAAAAATCTATATTAAAAAAATGGCCAAAGTTTCTGTGTATGCACAATTATAACACAATATTCCAATATTTATATCATTAGTGATATAAATGATATTTTTTATTGCACATATTTACTTACATATATATTTTTAGATGTATTATTTATTTAACCAGGATAGTCCAGCTGATATCAAACTGGTTGTATTATATATATTATGATAACAGAATTGTTCAGATTGACAATAAATTGAATACATTTTTGTAATTTGGCCAACTTATCAGAGAGACTACGGGCAAAAATATTTCAGTGAAAGAGCTGACACGCACATTCGTAAAATGTAAAACCTGCGTGCTGGGTTCTAACTGTAGAACAAAAGTAAAACATGAAAAAAGATTCAAACAGCTGTTTGGACAATTTGGACACACATCCTTCTTCAGACTGAAGAACAAAATATTGTCAAAGAGTTGCATTTTGACTGCAGTTTAGACATGCCAGCTTTAGAACAATTAGAATGATAAAAGGAATTGGTCTAAATTTCAACTTTTCCACATAATATCACATGTATTTGCCCAGCTCTAGATCTAACCTTTCTCATAAAACCTACATTTTTGTTTTTACAGAAACACCTCACTTGGCCCAGGAGATGGAGGACCGCACGGTGGTGGTGGGAGACACAGTAGCTCTTCAGTGTAAAGCCCTGGGCAGCCCTGCACCGCGCATCACATGGTTACGTAACGACCAGCCTCTGCGTCAGTCCGAGCGCCACCATTTCACCCCCGGAAATCAGCTGCTGGTCATCGGATCTGTGTCTGTGGAGGACGCCGGCCGCTACACCTGCCTCATGTCCAACACTATCGGCACAGAGCGCGCACACAGCCAGCTCATAGTCACCCAGCGCCGATCGCCCTGCACGCCGCCGTCAGGCCCCGGCACGGTCACCATCGGGATAATCGTGATCGCCGTGGTGACCAGTATTGTCTTGACCTCGCTAGTGTGGGTGTGCATCATCTACCAAACCAGGAAGAAGAGTGAGGAGTGCAGTGTCACGAATACAGGTGAGCTGGAAATATGCGTCATTTTAAAGAGTAACATTATGGTTCCTCCAAAAGCATATGAGCTTGTGCTTTGTTAAATGGCATGTTTCAAAGTAGCTTTTGTTCTTTGTGCAGATGAGACCATAGTTCCTCCGGATGTGCCCAGCTACTTGTCGTCACAGGGCACTTTGTCAGAGCGCCAGGACGTGTGCATCAGAGTGGAGACTGGCAACGGCCCTCAGCCTAACGGACACATCGACTCCACAGGTTAGATGATTTTTTACTCTAAACGAGAAATAAGACACTCAAAAAACTCTCAGAAAATCATTATATTATTAGATGGTTTTTTTTTTCTGTTTATGCCTAATTTTCTTCTTTTGGCTTGGCAGGTTTTGACTGTGCCATGATGTGTTCAGACTGTATAGAAAACAGCAACACTTACTCCAAAGATTCAAACTACCTGAGTCACGACTTCAGGCCGGTGGCGGGCTCCAGCGAGTACCAGCGGCAGGAAAGTGACCCTCCTGCGTACTCTTTCTGTACCACTGTGGAGCAGCCGGACAGAGAGACTCACAAGGCCTTATTGTGTAACGGGACACCCAACGGGATCCGAAAGGACGCGCTCGAGCCGTGTCCAAAAAAGCATAACCTGATCCAACACGATAGACAGGTGAGTTTGTGACATTATCGGCAGCTTACAAATTACATTTATGACAGAACAGACCTACACAAGGAATGACCCACACACCTGTGTAAACCGAAAACATGAGATGACACACAGAATAGAACTTTAAATCCAGTAGTTTTGTTATGTTTGTTTAAGAATTTCTGGTAAATATGAGGTCAAATCAGATTGTCTTTTCAATATCTACTAAGTTATAAATTTGCTGATGAAATGTATGAAACCGAGAGGTATAAGCCTAAACATGCTCTGGTAACAAGAGTCACTTACACATGTCAGCACTGATCATAGTCTAGTTAAATCAACTCTCCCCCTTTTATGTTCTAACTTCTGTTCTTTTCTCTGCAGTGGACAAAGCACCACAAGAGGAGGATTTCTTATCGCAGGACAATTCCTTCCACAAACCAGTCAAATTGTCTAATCAGCCCGATTCGGACTGTGAGCTGGAGCTCAGACAGACTCTACTGTCCAATGGACACATTGTCAGAGCGTCTCAGAATGAGACTGGACCCTTGAGGAGAGCCAGCGACTAGCAGGCACTGCTCACAAGCTGAGAGGACTTTTCTTTGCACTGGGAATAAACTGCTACCTCATCACGAGGCCAACGGCCCTGAGCTTCCTGGCCTGAGGCTGGGGTAAGCAAAGGGCATCCGGAGTTTGAAGGTGGAGCTTGTGTGGGTGGCGTCCCATCTGAGCGTATTAGCTGTACATAATTAAACCCTTCCTCTGGGAGGTGACCAATAATTCTAGCTCCAGAATATGACTTGCATTGGAAGCATGTACATGTAGGGAATCTGTACAGTATTGTGCAGGGAAATGGAATATGTTGGACATTTGACTGTACATAAGAGTTTCTTATATATTATATGATTTTTACAAGAGAGTATTTGAATTTATGTGCATGACAAAGAAATGAGTGATTGTATGTTTATTTTGTTCAGAACATGTTCAGCTTCTACCAACATTCAGCTGTTGTGCCTTACTGTAGTGCATGAACACTCACTAAGCTCGCTTGAACCGCCTGAGGAAAACTGGTACACTTGTTATGCCATGTATGGGATTGTAATGCATTTGAATGTTTATGACAAATGTGTCAGTCCTGGCCTTTCACAGACACATTGTACATCCATATATGAAGGAAGAGCAGTCATGTTGTTTATATAGGTCAGACTAGACTGAGGGTGATCAGTGAAAACAGTTTGACATGATTCAATAGAACCCAGAAGTGCCTCCTTGGGCTTTAAATATCAGCATAGACTGATCCTTTCATTTAAGTTACTGCTCAGATCATTCAATCCATTATATTTTTTTATTTCCAGGAAAAATGTCAATATTTGTTCACTTGTTAAAATCTGCAGAGTTAATAATGTTGCTGTTTGGATTTCATATTGGATGTGTCTTTGCTTTCAAGTTGTGTGCGTTAAAGCACTTACTGTTAATTGGACAAAAACTAAATGCTTCTTGTTAAACCTGGTGAATTAAAAAGAAGTTCCTCTGTTACTGCTGTAATGTGTCTCAACATCCACCATAAAAGGCCAGTATTTCCCATTTAGTCCGTCTCTAGGAGAACACTTTTATGTTAAGAGTTTACAAGTGCAATTCTTCATGCACAAACACCACTGAGTTATAATATTGACTAGAGAGATTGTTGCCATGGCAACCTACTGTAACTAACGCTCAGTTCAAGCTTCATTTTGTTGGAAATTTTATTACAGATCTGAACCATAGGAACATGCACTTTTTAAAATAAAAAAATGTCCCTTAATTTGTTGATGGACTTTTTTGTATTTGTACTTTTATTGTTGCTCATGTTTTAATCTAGCAAACAAATGTGAACAATAGAAAGAGAAAATCATATTTCATTTTAGAGCGAGAGTAAACTTTTGTTTCATTGTAAAAAGTTTGAATTTTACTGCTGCTTCTCCAATCTTAAGATGGCCGCCAAGAAAGCAACGCCAACAAGACCCACTCCCCCGTCTCATGATTCAAACTCAGCGACCAACACAACTCCGACACGGTTTAAGTAGCCACTTTGTCAGGTGTTTGCGTGGCTCTGTTACCTGTGGTCTTATCGAGGTCACCCAGGGGACGTGGCTTCTCTGTACACCTGATAGAGTCAAGATTTTACCAACAAGACCAATCAGAAAGCACTCTTCTAGAAACAAAACCACCGGGCAAAGAGGGACTAAAGGAAGTGCAGCTCATGTTTGCTCATTTATTAACCTGTGCAACGGCAAAGGTAAAATATTGACATGTGTAATAAAAGTTACACATGCTTTTGCTAACAATGAGTTTGATTACGATTGCTTTCTTGTTTTTGTTTTTTATCAGATTTAATATGTTTTATAGTTATTAATATCTACACATATAATTGACTAATAATGACACCAACCACTTGAATTATTTATTTATTTTTTTTTTTATTTATTTTATTTATTATTTAAAGGACAATGTGCAGTTACATTAAAAAGATGGCTGCACCAGATTTAGCAGCAAGTTAAATTCCACCTGCAGTCCTTCACAGACAGACAACATAAAAACATAAAAAAATACATGTTTACAGCAAAACCAGACTATTCAGTGTGCAATGTCAGCTACAGTACACTAAA
This sequence comes from Mugilogobius chulae, assembly GCA_038363315.1. Taxonomy (NCBI): domain Eukaryota; kingdom Metazoa; phylum Chordata; class Actinopteri; order Gobiiformes; family Gobiidae; genus Mugilogobius; species Mugilogobius chulae. Next base: position 42,154,044 of record CM076402.1, on the reverse strand, counting down.
GAAGTGCAAATGGTAACAGTAAAAAGTGCAAAAACAGCTATGTGCAAGTTATACATTTATACCTTATTTTACATTTAAATGTGTTTATTTTATTTGCTTAACACTTACACCAAAAAAATGTGTAAATGCACAGATCTACTTACTGCACGTGCTCCAGAAAGCAGTGCCAAACAAGTGGCAGTGTAGCTTGCCAAAGCCTGAACCTGATATCAGAAGCTAAGCATGTTAGGCCTGGGTAGTGGTTAGATGAGAGACCATTAGAGGAACCACAAAAACACAGTCAGACGAATTATTTATAAATAATGTTACTAATCATTATAAAGTATAATCAATATATATATATTTTTAGAATGAAAGTAAGCATTTTTTTTTTTAAACTTTACATAAAAAATTTAACGGATTTTAATTAAATTTTTGTTTGCAATATTGTATAATGGAAAAAGGCCTTTGTGGCTTCTTTCATCTGTGGAGAGTGCAGTGTATTATGGGATCTGTACTTCAAATTGTCACCTGCTTTTATCAGGGGGGGCATCATTAATAATCAGAAATCATCCCGGGGGCCACATGAAACTTTACTGGGGGTCACCAGTTTGACATGCCTGCTCTATAAAATATTGTGTACTTTCAAAACATTTAATAGCGTGTCAACTCAACGCCATGACACACACAAATGGAAAATAGACAATAGATTTGCTCTTTACATGGCACCGCTTAGACTTTTCTTACATGTTTGTTCTTCTTAAATTCTTATAGGACCTGGTTTCATGTAACATCGTTGTTGACATACTAAAAATAATTTTAAAATATATAATAATAATCATCAATAGTTAAAACAAGTCATGTTTGAAGTTTCAACCATTTTCCCCTAATAATTTATACTTTTAATTTACTTTTATTTTTGCCATGTTATTATAATCTTGTTTTGATTTAAAACAGTCTTGTACAATTCTATGTAAACTTAATTTGCATATTACCATGACGACTTCAGAAGCTGTTGTTCTAGAATGTGACCTTTGTTTGTGTTGCATTCTTCTGTTTCTCTGCTCAGTTCTGATCCAGCCGTCCTACAAGACACACGCGTTTCTGAGCTCAGAGCAATTTTAACGAAAACTTCTACAAACCAAAACTGTTCGACATCTGCACACACAGAGCAGTTTACAGCCAAATATTGCACTTTTACCTGACAGACATGACTACACCACAAAAGACATCATGTCTACTGCTAGCTACAAGAACCACCTTACTCAGGTGAACGATCTAGCGACAAAACACCACCTGTCCCTTACTTTTTAAATTGTCAGGATTACGGCCCCGTCCACAAGAAAACCTTTTTTATTACATTGCAAGTGGGAACTCTCACTGCTGTTGGTCAGGGAAACACCAAGAAAGAGGCCAGAGCCAGAGCAGCTTCAAACATCCTGCAGCCTCTGAACAAATGTGCCTCTCACTTCCGAGCAATAATCAGACCCCAGTGAGAGAGAGGAGCAAAGACACTCTCCTCTGCAGCAGAAACCCACAGGATGTTCCATTCCCCATGAACAGAAAACAGACCTTCAGTGAAGGCCTTCAGCCTTGTGGCTGCCTATCTGAAGTGGTCCAGGCTAGAGGGATGAAGTACCCAGAGTACACACTGCTGGAGTCCAAGCGTCTACCCTGGGGCTGGCTCTTTACTATGAAAGTTTCAGTGCCTGGGGCAAGTGCTGTCGGAACTGGACCAACCAAAAAGCTGCTAAAAACAACGCTGCAGCACAGCTTTTGCAAATACTGGGGTTTCAATGCCCCAAGTACAACCCACTATTAGAAAAACAGGACTCTAATCGGCCCTCTCAGGACAGCGGTACATCTTCAGAAGTCTGTAGTGACAACAAAGTAGAAATACCTGAACCTACTGAAACAACCAAGGCAACAAACCTGAGTCAGTTACAGAAGAGTGCCGACCATCCACTGACTTAGAAGTGATGGATGAGACTGAGATGGATCCACAACTGATCTTGGATCAGGTTCATGAGGTCAGTGGAGTTACCATAGAAGAAGAGGCTGAACAAACAGAAGAGGTGGTTAAGCAAACAGAAAGGCTGAACAAACAAATGAGGAGTTTCAACCTTCTGAAGAGGAGATTCAAGACACAGAGGAGGAGATTCCAGCCTTAGAAGATGAGCTTGAACAAACTGAGGAAAGTCAACCCTCAGACGAGGAGATTCACCACACAGAGGAGGAGAGTCAACACCCAGAGGAAAGATTCAAGACACAGAGGAGGAGATTCAAACGTCAGAAGAGGTGCTTGAACAAACTGAGGAGATTCAACCCCTAGAAGAGGAAAGTCAACGCACAGAGGAGGAGATTCATCCAGAAGAGTCAACACACAGAGGAGAGATTCACACAAGAGGAGGAGATTCCATCCTTAGAAGAGAAGATTCAACAAACTGAGGAGGAGATTCAAACCTCAATAGAGGATATTCAACAAATTGGGGAGATTCAACTCTTAGAAGAACAGACTGAGCACACAGAAGAGGAGATTCAACCAAGAAAAGAGATTCTACCTTCAGAAGCGATTCAGTCATCGTTCCAGCAAGAAGAAGATCCTATTCTGGTCTTCGTGAGTTTGTCTGAGGTTCCCCTCCAGACTGACCCTGAAGAGTGTGAGTGTGAGACCCAAGACCAAACACTCAGTCTATATGATGCTGAGGTGTTTAGCCAGAGCCAGGACACGACAACACCAGAATGTGACCAAGAGTGCAGCCCTGAACAGCCTGAGGTCTTCCACCAGGTCGACACTGGCTCAGAAGAGCAGAGTGAGACCCAGTGTGAAGAAGCTCAGGTCACAGACTTGATCAGTCTGTCTCAGGTCTTCTGTAACATCCAGACTGGCTCAGAGGAGCAGAGTCTGTGTAAGACCCTCGACCTATCCAGCAGTCCATCAGCTGAGGTAGTCTTTGGAGACGGTCCTGAAGAGGCTCCGGCCCCTGATGGTCCACTCAAGTCTTAAAGAGGCTGACATACTGCCTCTAAAGTCTGATCAGGAGTGTCAAAAACCATCCAGTGAAACTCATGTCATCAAAGAGTCAATAGAACAAGAGGAACACAACAGCCCTCCTCAAATCCTGGATGGACCTCCTGTGTCCCACTTTCTCATCCAAGCTCTGGTCCGAAAACTCACCCAGAAATCATACTTCAACTCAGAAGATCAGGGTAAGATTGTCAACTTGCTGCTGGAACAGACCAAAGAGAGGATTCTTAATCAGAACATCCCGATCTCAGTACATAACATGAGGGCTGTGGCCAAAACAGCAGCAAAGGACCTCATGAAGGAGATCAAATTACAAAAAATGCCCTAAAAGCCGAAGATGAGGTCTTCCAGGAAGCCATGTTGAAACACCTGAACACCCGACTCAGCACTTCCTGTTTGGGCCCAAAAAGAGAGGATTATCTCGCCTCTTCAGTGCTGTGAGAGAGCTCTTCCACAGCACTTAACCCTTTTACAAAGAGCATTACAAATAAAGCACGTTTGCTTTGAAAAAAAAGAGAGAGAGAATGTGTTCTGTTATGTTGTTACATAGATTTTTTGTAAAATACAATCTATCAATGAGCCAAGAGACCTTATATATTTGCAATGTACTAAAACATCAAACAAAACAATCACTATTTTGAGCATCGAAAGGGTTAATATGTTGTTATGAGTATGTTTATGAGTTTATGAGTATATATAAATACAAAACTGTGTATAACAACCTGCTAGTGTTTACTCAGAAAGCATGTGGAAGTTGTGTGTTTGATTGGAGCAGAAACTTTTTTATGTGGAGTTTTCCTGTGTTATCTAAAGAAAAAGCATAAATTCTCAAATTTAAGTGAAACTGTCCCAAAGTGTTAGTGTGAAATGTCCTAAAGGTCTATTAATTATTCTCCATTACAATAAACCTTTCATCAGCCTAAAATGTTTTGAAATTGTCACCCTTTAAAATGACTTCAAACACGATTTTTGCAACTAATCTAACACACCACATTTTTTCCCAAACCTAGCTTTGTTAGTTGTCAAAATCACACTTTAAATGATCTCAGATCTTTGTAAAAGACCAGCCGCTTCTTATCTGATCCTTTGATGGACTGCACAGTGAAGTTCCACTCATGTATCCCCTTCTGAAATAATTCAATGTTTAGCTTGTCAAATTAACATACAGTATGTTAGTAGCATAATTTAAAAAGCACTGCTGACCGTTTCTGGTGGAGACACGTTCCAATGTGCCAAATTGACACATTTTTCTCCTCAGCTTGATTATTAATAGAAACATGAAGACTGGTCAACTTTGGTGGACTCCAAGATTAACACCTGCAATTTGTTTTCTTTATTTGAGCAACAATCAGTTAATAGAACTGCATAAAATAGAAAAGAACAGATACAAACAAACATTTAACAACAGAAAGTGAAGCTCAAAAGAAGTGGAAGTTCAAAGAACTTACATTTTATTCTCACTCATTTAGGTTTGCCACTCACTGTTGAGATTGATGACGCATTCACAACATCTTGATTTGGATCAGAATTCTTTTGCCTGGATAGTCCTGTTTGATTGGATTGATTCATTCACAATTACCCAAACACAACTAATGATGAAAACACTAATAATAAGAGGATTTTGCATAATATGTCCTTTTAATGTACATTTTGTTTATTATCTTAAGTTGTATTGAAGTCTCTTCCCTTTACAAAGCTGCATAAAGGTATTACATTTCACTTGAGCCTTTCTGCATATACCATCATTCATTATCTTCAAGTGCTTGTTGTCTTCACTGAGTCCTTGGAAGCAGCTGACTTTGCATGACACAGCTCTTATGGAGAAACCATTCTTACAGAAGAAGCCTGCACAAAGACAAGAAATCCAGAGACCTTGATCATCAAAGCTTGTGCCTGAGCGCTTTGCTAATCGTCCGACCAGGAATGTCTCTTGGCTCTGTGAAGCTCCAAAAAGACAGCAGGTTTATTTTTTTTCCTTCTGCAGGCTGTTTTAAATATTTGCTGCAGCGTCCGGGCCGATTGAGGGTCAGTGACTGCCCTGTATGTGCATTCCAGATGGGTGTTTGTCACCGGTGATTGACATGCCCCTGACTGTGGCCTCCACCAATCACACACAGACTATTGTTGCTTAGTGAGACAGTGGCAAGGAGCATGACAAACACGTCCACCTGTGAGGCCATACGTCAGCATCAGCTCAGGCAGGATTTAGGCCGTCTTCAAGACGTCTCGTCTTGCTGCTCCAGGCCAAAGCCGAACTATGCTGACAATGATTTTTGTATCACATTTGACATAAGAGTACCAGAACATGCAAACAGATTTGTGATAGACCATATACAATACGGTATTGTATAACTAATAACAGAATAAGAGATTGTGGTTACTAGTGTACATGAACATTTTAATTGAGTATATTTCACTTAAATTAAAGGAGACCTGTTGTGTGTTGTGCTTTCAACCTTGTTATATCTGCCTTCTCTCATCTTCAGTTAATCAAAGTTGTATTAACTCTTTCCTTGCCAATAATATTCGTCATTGCATGGCCAACCATAGCCTGCCAATGACGTCTATCATTCTGTCATAGACCTTATAATACATGTGTCGATAGAGGGCTCTCTCATGCATGTGCTGACTTTGTCTGCAGTCTAATATATGATGCAGTTTCATAGATTCACCAGCAGAGGGGGCAGTAGTATGAGCACAAAGACCCAGAGGAAGTCACATGCTCTTTCACTGATTCTAAGGGTCTTTTCACACCAACACAACTCCCAGTCGCTGTTGGTAGGGAGGAGCGATGCAGCGTCTGTTCTGGTCTCTTTGAGGTGCATCAATGTAAAAAAAAAAAAAAAAAAAAATCGCGCATGATGTAACCTTTGACGACAAAGACAAAACATAAGCTGAGCGTGAGTAGTTGTCAAACTCTGTGGCTCCAAACACAGATGAAGATGAAGCTCTAACTCAGATCCTCATGTGGCAACATGACTATTATGCTTTATTTACGTTTTCTACAAACCAAAAATGCCAACTTAAATGTACTCAGAACACGTTTAAACGATAAGACCAACACATAATGCATCTGTGTTGTTTAAAAAAAGATCCAATTTGAAATAGATCATGTAATAAAGTGGGAGTAAGTGAACAGGACGTCGGGCCAAATCCTTGAAGACTCACAGAAGGCGTCTGAAGGTTGACTTGGCTCTGCCGCTGCTGCAGGTGGATGAGCTCAGCTGTGCCCCAGTGGGAAACATGTGATATTAAAGTTTCTCCCTCCCCTGTGACGCTCCGGCAGCACAGGTGTCTGGGCTTACGAGCATCAAACTGTAAAAAAGCATGACACACAGGAAGCATGGGGGAGCCGTTTGGACCCCTCATGGGAACCGAAGAAACCAGTAAACCTCCGCTGTGTCATAAAAAAGAGACAGTCTTTAATATCAGATAGTAAGTCACAGCTGGAGGACACAGAGATGCTTGTGGAGGTCTCATGTGACAGGGCGGGGCAAAGATATGTGGAAAAGACTCGAGATGGCAGACGGTTAAAGTGTCTGTGATAACGTGGACCAGTGTTTAATGTAGATTTCAGATTTATTTTTATTTTTGCTGGTAAAATGATGACTTGAGAATAGGAAAAGGGTTTTGTTCATGTGGCATCACAACACTATACTTGCCAATTATAGATAAATAAAAGGAGGGCAGCTAAAATGTTGTTGAAATCAGTTGGCCCAAACTCAGACTGCCAGAGAGTCTAGTTTGGCCTGCAAGAGAGTTTGTTAGGACATCTTTTCAACTCAATTTTGTGGTAAATAACTGCCAAAGGACATCCAATCAGGTGAAAAAATAAAATGATAAATAATAATAAAAAACATTTTAGTTTTAAATTTGTAAACGGTTTTCCACAAAAAGTCTTTGCTTGCACTTGGTTTAAAAACGAGACTTTAGTGTGTCTGAACTGAATAATAAGAATTCTAATCACAATCCAAATGCTGCTCTCTGATTGGCTGTGCTTGGGTGGTCCTCTCCAGTTTCACTTTGTTGTTTGTAAAAAATGTTCATTGACCATACTTGTAATCAAAATGAAACATGTGCATATTAACCATGTGTTGAAGGACTGAGATGAAGATGTCAGAATTGAAACTACAAATTGTGATTGCAGTGTGAAAATGAACTTTTCTCAAATAACAATTAAATACAAAACTAATTTGTTCCTCAGCTAGAATTTCTCCAAAGTAATACACAACACAAAAAAAAAAAAAAAAAAAAACAACAACACAAAACAATCGAAAAAATCGTGTAGTGCACTCAACATAAATGATAAATTTCAGATTCAATTGTGAATAAATCACTTTTTTTTGTATGTTTGCTTTGCATTTCATGTCCGGAAGAGCGAGTGGCGGCGCGCAAAAGGTACAGTGGCCCGTAGGCTCACTCCAAACGTATTTTCATTGTACTCAACAATAACAATAAACCTGTGCTCTTATTATATAAATAAACTGTTAGTTCTAATGATGCTAACATTGGCCACTTGTCTTAGTTCAAAAAAAGAAATATTGACATCACAGGCAAAAAAGTTGACAAATAAAGTTTATTTGATGCTTAATGTGTGATTTAAGTTAAAAAAAACTTCTGATGTTATTTGTCCTTAAAAAAGAAACTGTCATACAGATTTGACTATTTGTCTGAATGGTTCTGTTAATGAATGCACTTATGTTCCACTAATTAATATACGTTACTTTTGCTTAATTCAGTGCGTAAAAAGTCAAAGTGTGTTTTCTTTTCATGTAAATTATATCAAACGTGGAAAGAATAAGTCTAGTATGATGTCATCAATGTGTTTTTATCTGTAATTAAGATTCTGTCATTTCAATTTACATATCCATCAACTAAAGTCCAAATAAGAAAATAATAAAAACTTGTCATAAGCACTTAAACCAAACAAACATTAATGTAGCTCCTGGAGGGTCTGATGACGGCTGGTCCTGTGGATGATATGTGTTTCTTCTTCTTTGTAGCTCACAGCCAGCGTGAGAGCCTCTTCTCATGACAATGTCCAAAATATGAGTCCATCAGTATAGACCCAGTATAGAGCGCCGCGCCTTGTCATAGGCTCCCAGGAAGATGAACCCGCCCACACTGATGAGGGTCACTCTGGGGACGGTACCAGCAAACAGGCTGAGGAACACAGAAGGAGTAGAATTAGGTATTGATAATAATTACAGTAGTTTTCATTCTTTAATTTGTTCCAGGCTCTTAATCTTCAGACTCCAGGTTCTCTGATTCATTCTGTAAGTTTCAGTAGCATTCAAAATTCCTGACTCGACTCTGTACCAGAGGTTGTATTGAACAATCCAGAGAGATATCAGTTTGAATTCTCCAGACTAAAGTTTTCAACTCTCTATTCAGGAGGAGCTAGAAAGAGACAAGGACACTTCAGGAGAAATGCTGGGAATTTTTTTTATTGTGTGCTGCTAAGTTTGTTTTTAACATTTACCAGAGGACTGCATCTTCAGGAAAAGTTTAGTTTATTGTGATTTAATCATTAAAATTCAGACTCTAAAGAAGCCTCATCATAAACATTATATAAAAAGTTTTCACTTGAATGAATGAATAAATGGATGGTTGGCGTAATTATATAGCAGATTTACACAGACAGAAGTCTTCCAAAGCGCTTCCTCTCCACTCAGTGATGGCAAGCAGCCCTGGGGCAGCTCAGCAGAAGCGACCTAAACACCTCCACACAGACAGGCCTGAGCCAAGCGGGAGTCATACCCACAACCTTCTTGCTGTGAGGAGTGCTATCCACTCTGCCACTGTGCCACTCACTTGAGTAAGAATGATTCTTTTTTGTCAAAATGTGCTTCTTTGGTTGTGATTCTTACCAGCAAACAATGATGAAAAGAATCACTTTTAAAACGATTACAATACTATTACATTATTATTTATTAGCAGGATGGGGGAGAGAGAGACACTGAAACAGGAAAGGGACATATTCTTTTAATAAGATTAATGAATTTTGTTCATGGTCCCTGACAAATAAAGACTAAAATAAGCTTAATTATTCAGAGCGTCAAAATATAACATTTCATATCAAAACCTAACATTTTAATTGTTTTATTGTCAAAGATTGGATTTTTGAACCAATAAATTATAACAAAATATTTATCCCATACAAGCACAACACCCAGATCAAAACAAGTGCTTTTTGGAGACACAGAGACACTTATAGCTGTAGCCACTTGTCACCAGATCACATGTTAATGCCACGTCCAAACAGCATCCATAAGGGTCATCATCTCCTGTAACAACTGCACTACAGCCCAACACTGTCGGCTGAAGTGACAATTACACCGGCACTGAAAATAAACCTGTAAATTGACTTTGAAACAGCCAACACCAGACTGTAAACAGCACATGCAGGCTGCAGTGTTTTGGAAATGCTGCTTCACCTTTGCTGTATAGTGGCATACATACAGTCAAGTCTGATCTTCACAATAGGCTGCGTTCACATTATACATACACATACACAATGTAGGAAAACTGACTTTTTAACATAAACAGCCAAACAATCTGTAAAAAGATGTTCTTAAGCTGTAACTGCAGACAGAAATGAAATATCGTGCATATTAACCATGTGTTTAAGGATCTGTGAAAGCGATGAAGTAGTTTTCCAGATTTAAAGTGAAGCTCACCCCTAAACTCTGCCCACAAACACATTTCAAACACAGCAAACTCACTGAAAAGCATTGGGAAAGTGGCAAAGGAGGGGCTTGGAAAGGAGAGCAGCTGTGTGATTGGATTGACAGCAGGTATCTGCAATTAGTGCTTGAGTGGATAATACATACTGATGTCACAGAGTCTAAAAATGACATGAGAGACACAGCCAGTTTGAGACTATTTTGACCTGAAACTTGCTAATTAGCTTGCTGTGTAACATTTTAACACAGTGACTGTGCTGTAGCCAGGCTGGCAACAACTAGTGCCTCCACTCAATTTCATTTCACTCAATCTACTAGGTCAGGTATCACAGGAATGTAAACGGTTCCCAAAAAGCAGGAAGTAGGATTGTTCAATCAGCAATTAGGAGCAGAGTGGTGTGTTGGCCAGAACCAACCTGAGTTGAGACTATATGTTTTGTTATTTGACCTTGTGTCAAATATGAACTTACATTATGATATTGTACCTTTTAATTTGCAAGTTTACCACAGAGAAACAGCAATTATCACTGGCACACGTTTATGCTCCACTTCCTAGATGATAAAACTACCGATTGGTTAAATAAAAAAAAAAACTCCCCGCCTACTTTGAAGCGAACAAACCCAATGATGCGATGTCAGACATTTTCTACTTGAAAATGAAACTGTTGCATCTGCAAGTCAAAACTTCCATAAACTGCATCATCTCTAACAATTTTGAATTCATCACATGATTTAAGAATACCTAATTATTATAATTATTTCACTACAAAGCTAATCTCATCTCAAACACTACACATTACTGTTGTGGTTGTACTTTTTACATTTTTTACTTAAATTTACGATGGTGTACTTTTATACTCTGACTCAAGTAAACAGTTGCAGCTCTACTTTTACCAGAGTCGTTTTTTACCTAAGTAACTATACTTGAGTAGTGATCTTCAATACTTTGGTCATCTCTGGTTTTATAGATTGAAATACCTATTTCAAGTTTTGCAGCATAAAATCAGGTACCGCATGTGCTGATATTATGTGTAATGTATGAATAGTTTGCGTGTCTAGTCTAGCTCTGGCCACCACACCTAATCGTGTACAGTGGTTTGCTAAACTGATCGACAGTGTCTGTGAGTAATTTGAAATAATCTAAGCTCCAGCAGACAGACAGTCACACATACAGAGGCCTCTGCACCGGGAGCTTTCGAGGGGGTCAGTGAAATGTGATGGACCATCCTAACGGCTCCTACTTCACACAGCTGGTTTTGGAATTAGGCTTCCTCCCCCCTGTAAGCCTCCCCGGAGCTCCTACCCCCTGAGCTGCTCTGACTGATGGCCAGATGACATCCACACATGTCCCGGTGCTGTCCATGCGCCCTCTGTTCCAACTCGGCCTACTCACTTGGCTCGCAGTCGGACAGATTTCTTTCTCTTCTGCGTTGTGCTGCGTCACATTTTGATTCGGGCTTTGCTGTCAGACGCGGAGTTTCTTGTCGACTAATGCTCGCGCCGTTCCAAACGCACACCCACACGCTCACATGGAAGGAACCAGATGTGCTCGGTGTGGAGAAAAATGGCCTGTGCGCACTCTCCAGTCAACCTGTAATCGTTTGAGCATGTCGGCTGTTAGATTCGCTCTTTCATCATGGGACAGCAAAATTCAACCTTAGATTCATGTAAAAATACTCAACTTTTTTAAATATATGTGCAGGCTTTAAACAAAAGTCAGCTCATTAAAGAAGAAAATATAGACAGAGTGACAGTGGTATCTCATCATCATCTTGAACCTTTTGTCAACTGCAAAGCTCTACAAGGTGCCAGGCTTGTTCCAGACATCCCAGACATTCTAAACATTCACACAGTTTCACGTCAGCCACACCCAGGTCAGATATTTACCACAGACAGGACTAACTAGAGGAAGGTTAGGTTCAATAAGGGTACAAGCCCAATTAGAACATTGTATGCCACCAAAAATGGAAGATGCAAACCTCATCTCATTTTGGTTAGTTTACACTCTCAACACAAACAAAAACCTGTCCATTTTTCTCCTAGAGATGATTTTTAATTGTATAATTGTAGTTTTATCCATTCTGGAATTAGTATATAGCAACTCAAAAGATGATTCTTAATGTGCATTTTTCTGCACAAGGGCACCAAGATCAGACCCGCTTCAAAGGATGAAGACAAAACTTCAAACTGTTGTCTGTTTAACAAACCATCTTCTTCAGAGCATCTTAAATGAACTTAAAGCTTCTTTGCTTTCTTTGGTGATGCTCCAACGCCTCAAAAACCTGCTGCTGTGCTTTTTTTACAATAACACTTTGTTTGATACAGTGGGTTTGCAAATATAGGAGCAGTAACTTTGCAGGGCTCTGTAGTCTATCTTGATCATTTTAGACTTACATACAAACCTGGATGTATTCTGATATCTTTTATGAAACCTTGATTAAACACTCTTCTTAAGTTGTACATGTCCGGTGTGGGGTCGGGCTATAAGTGAACACTGATGTTGCCACAGATTCACAAATGTTCCCCTCACCCTCGGGTCTGCTGACTTTGACATCACGACCAGGATGACCACTCACAACTGTCATCCCGCTGTTGTCGGCCAATCATCTCCCAAAGGAACTGGACTAAAGATAGACCCTGGGCCGATGGGAGAGGCCAAGAATAGTCACACAACTTATAGGATGAGCAGAGTTCACAGGCTTGTAGAGGCTTCAGAATTTACTTTTTAAGTATTAAGCACTTTTCTAATATGGCTTTGAAGTTTATAAATCATTCAAGTTTGGAGCAGATCTACTGTAAAACTTTAATAAATCAGATTTGTAATTAGATGTTAACAAATCCTTCAATATCTTATTCTGGAGTTTGGTGTTGTAGAAGCTAGTTTAGAGGCTGATCCTTTGAAGTTACAATGTTCCCTAGAACTATGAATGGATGAAGTTGATTAAATTAAGCAATAAAACATTTTAGAAGAAGCAAATTGGACACGTTTGTCATTTCCACATGAAAGCCAATGTACTGAGTGAGCAAAGGAAAAAAAAATGTTGGTCTGTAAAGTAATCCAGTCTAAAACGATTTATTTAGACACAAATTATTCATGTTTTGATTCTCTTTTGGACTAAGCATCTTTCAGAACAACCTTTGTAATTCAAAAGAACTTTTTTGGCCTAATATAGTCTCAGTTTTGTTTTTAGCATCTGATTCTAAGTCATTAAGTTACAGTGATGCCCAATTAACCCACACAAATTGGAGTGCCTAGAGAAAACCCACACTGTCACGGAGAAAGCATGCAAACTCCATCCAGAGAGATTATGAAATGTTGCTTTGGCTCGACCCGGGAGTTGGACCGACGACCTCCTTATTGGGAAGCCAGAGCTCTAACCACTCTGCTACAGTGCACCCCTTGTTTCTTAAACTGTCTTGTTATTTCTAACAAGACAGCTTAAACCAATAATTTGGTCTGAAATCTTTAGTTGATTCACCCCTTTTTGTTGCTGCTTATAAATCTTTATAATGAAAATAAAATACTCCATTGGCAGATTAATCAACTAAACAACTAAACGACTAGAACCTTAGTCTGCAGCTAAGGAAATTCCAAAGTTTAGAACCGGCAACGGAAAAATCTCTGTCTCCTGAAGATTTGAATCTAGACTTTGGCAGTCAGTCAATCTTAGAGCGTTGTCTGGAGTGTGGTAAATGAGAATTTTAGACAAGTGCTAGATTGTGCAAAGACTTGAACAAACACTACAATCTTAAACTAGATTCTAAAAACAACATGTATCCAGTGGAGAGAGGACAGGTCCAGGCACCTCGTCTCTGCGAGTAGTTCCTTATCGAAAGCTTAAGGTGATTAAACAACAACTTAGGTAGAGCCCATATAAAGGTTGACTGAGCCTGATTCATCCCAGAATGCTAAGTAATGATAAATAAGTCATGTGTTTAACTCCTCCAGGAGCTTCATAGTTTGTTTTATCGGATAGTTAGCAAAATGGAGAATCAATAAAAAGTGTGTGGCATTCTGTGCCTTTATAAAAAAAAAAAATACAAATCCTCTAAAAACTATTTTGACTGTAACTGTTTCGATGTCAATCCAATGTATTTGCTAAAGTTCAGGACCAGCCCGCGGGACATGTTGCCAGTGAAGTCCCGCTTTCCTTTGAATTTGGTTTGCAGGTTACTGACGCAGGCTGCACTGGGCTCTGGGTCTCTGGGGCATGGCACACACATGGAAGCACTTAAGAGCTTCACTACACTGCAATTGGCTCCATTACCATAATTACAGCTTTAAAGCCAGAGCAATTTGTACGAGGCATGCACCGGTGCGAGCAGCAGTCCCATCGCCCGGCGGATCAACAAGACCCCTTTTGCTTTCTAAATACACGGCTTTTCTCTCCTGGGCCTCAGCTGGAGCCTTCTCAGGTTACGTGGATGTGACAAGAGAATAGGATTTTCACATAAAGAGGGAGTGATGATAGCAAATGTACAGCCCAAGAAGGATGATGACAGTGGTTTGTCAGAGAGATGTAGGTTCTGTATAGGTCCTTGATTTTTATCCAGTGTGCCTTGTGGAACTGCTGGATGTATGTTAAAGTGAGTGTGACAGGTTAGACTAGATTTTTTTAATAATACATACTAAAGATGATTATATCATAGGATTTATCTAAACATTATGCTTGTTTTCAACCAATTTGACTTTTTTGATGAGGTTTATAGTTCCACAGTATATAGATCCACAACTATAGCATTACCTAGCAACCACATAGTGAACAAGGACAAAAAAAACACGCAAATGAGACAGCTGTTACAATAAGACATACAATAATATATATAACACTTTAATTGTGCTAAATGAGAGCCTGAACTTTCAGAAAACTGTCAGTTGTGTCTTTGCATTTGGCGCTTTTGATGACATGTGGAAGAATTTTCATAAATTTTACTGCTGTAAAACTGACGATAAAGATTGGTCTTAAAAAATCCACTTTGAGTTTTCTTACATGCAAAATTGAAATATGTATAGTCTGCCAACAACCTGATTTCTATAAGAGCTGTCAAACTAGGCAGTGCTGGAAAAATAAGTGAGTCTGAAGGTTGTTTCATTTGAGTTGAATCACTCTTACATATAAATAAATGTATAGAGGGATTTTTTGTTTATCAACACGGGCAAAGTGAGAGAAGGTAAAAGGAGCAGTGTGATTAGTTATCTGTAGAAGGGTGCTGTTGCTGGACTGCCCTAAGTCATGCTTGACTTAGGGCAGTCCAGCAGATTACATATGTATAAACTAGAATTGTCATCAGTCACTGCTGTGCAGACTGGGCAATTAACAGAAAAATTGAGAGATCGAGATTCAGTCATGTTAAATCATCAATTATTTGTGTTTTTGACTTTTATCACTGGTCCAGAAGCTACAGATGAAAAAGTGGGCTAATTCTGGCTTATGTACAGAAATGTTATTAATGTACATTTCCCTATTACATGGAATCTATTACACTGTAAAGAAATGTATTATGTTATTGAAAAAGCTCAACATAACGGATTTAAAAATTTAGATTGATTAGTATGAGGAAAAAAAAAAGATTCTTTTTTCCAGATTGCGCAGCGCTCATAGTGCTTTATGGAGTGGTGACCTTATCCACTCTGAGGAAAGTGTCGTCGAAACGTGGGTTCTGAATCCCAGGCAAGCACGTTTAGTCTTTAAGTATTAAACAAAGAGAAAAAGTATGTTGCTTTGCTGTTAAATGTTTTCTTATATCAAATAACCAATCCTAGAGAGAGAGTAAAAAATAATAATAGCAATGATACTTGTCAATATAGTAGCACCAGAGCAGCATCAGACAGAAATCAAGCACAACGCAGTAAAGGTCTTCCTGTTGATTTATTACATCCACATCCCATATCTGAAAACGCAGTAACTCTCCTCACTAAATGATTGCTTCTCATACTCAGGAGGACATATTAAGTCACTAGAGGTATTTCCTGGAGTGGTCAAACCTCGGGGGAGCCATTAGACGTGTCCCTTTGTCCGATGTGCATCATAAACACATCACAACACTCAAGTAAAGCCCTGCGCTGGACCTCGGGAACAACCTGAATCAATACAAGGAGCGCACCACCAAAAGCTTTTATACGTCTCATTTTTCAGCCGCGGTTATAAATTGTTGGCCTGGAACGGCAGCGCTGTGATCCGACGTGATTACTGCGGTTAAATCAAATCATGTAAAAATACTGGGCTTTCAAATGAGGGGTTGGTTGGTTTAAAGTGCCTCTATTTGTTTGTTCATTGTCCGTGTTTGTTGTGTTTTGTTTGGTTTACACTTGTTTAACACAAATCCTGCATATTTCCTGTTGTGGTCTTCTAATAAAGGGAACATATTAAGCATTTTCGTGAGATACTTTTTGTTCCCCTCTGAGCCTCAGAAAACACATTCTGAATGCCCATGATCTGTGATGTCATACATAGATCTCAGAGCTTTTAAGTTCATACATCATCCAGCATTTTTGCAGAATTAGCATATCGGGCCAAATCGGTTTGTTTACCATGTGTAATTTCCCTTGTAGTCCAGGCCAGGAACTTTTTATTGATTCTGGTGCATTAGATTTCAAAGTGGAGTTGCTCGAGAGCATGTTTAACCAGCGAAACCACAGAATAATGCATCATATTTGTCCTTTAAGCAAAATGCTCTGTCCCACCGTGTGATGAATTAAGTAATATTACAAAATTTTTTTTAGATTTTGTTGTCTAAATCTGAGGCTATAGTCTTGGTAAAACTTTTCATTATGACCTAATGTAAAATAAAAAAATAATCTTCAAAAAAACCATTATGGTTATTCATGTGTGTTGCAAGCCTCCTAAATAATAAATGTTTTACACTTGTGGAAGCAGGAGACTTCCAGAGGAAAACATTGAAGGACTGGCTTTATCCTAAACTAAAAATAAGTTCATCTTTTCTACCTGGACCTGACTGTGATGTGTCTCCAGAGTTCACCTGGACCTGACTGTGATGTGTCTCCAGAGTTCACCTGGACCTGACTGTGATGTGTCTCCAGAGTTCACCTACCTGTGTGTGTTCCAGAGTTCACCTGACCTGACTGTGATGTGTCTCAGAGTTACTGGATGATGTGATGTGTCTCAGAGTTGACCTGACTGTGATGTGTCTCAGAGTTTATGACTTTGTTAGGTTCACTGGACCTGACTGTGATGTGTCTCCAGAGTTCACCTGGACCTGACTGATTGATGTGTCTCCAGAGTTCACTGCCTGTTGACTTCTGGACGTGTCTCCAGAGTTCACTGGACCTGACTGTGACGTGTCTCCAGAGTTCACTGGACCTGACTGTGAGTGTCTCAGAGTTCATCTGGACCTGACTGTTACGTGTCTCCAGAGTTCACCTGGACCTGACTGTGATGTCTCCAGAGTTCACCTACCATGTTTTCAGTGGACAGTACAGCTGCACGAGTTGGGAAAATATCTGTGATTTTTCAGACAATATTCTATTTACAACAAAAGTTTGAAAATACTGATTTAAACATGTCCAGGAGAACTGCCAAGAGTTTGAATTGACAATTGAGACCTAGATTCTGTTTATTTGCAGTGTCTCAGTACAGACTGTATTCTGCTAAATTAAAAAATCTGCAAACAGGAAGTGCAAAGTGACCGCATAGACGAGGCCACTGTACATTCATTAAGAGAGCAATTTGAATTTAATTGCAATAATTGTGCAGCTCTAGCAATTTAAATTTTTTTTTTTTTTTTTGCCATTGTCACAATTTTACATCCATACTATATTGATGTAGCTGTGTGAAACAGTTTTGTAAAAAAAAAATGATAAAGACACTAAAGAATATGTAGTATATTATACTATAGAGTTAAAAAAAAAGCTTACATGAAGTGATATCATGCAACTTTCTGGAGGAAAAAAGTCACTCCATCTCAATAGAAATAGAAAGTAAAAACACACTTTGTTACATCTGACTGTCGACACACTTACCCGGAAAACCCTCGACTCCTCCAACTTCGCAGAGCACCAGGGGTATGTTGCCGCTGGCCGTGGTCGTCCCAGGCTGCGGGGGAAGACACAAGAGAAAATAAAATAAGGGTGTGATGATGGATGGATGGTCTGTCGGCTTCCTGCTCCGCACAAAGACCCTGTTTAGTCTTTCTCAGATCAGCTTCCTCTCTGAACCCCCTTGTACACTTTCCTGTTGGAGACAGCTGTGTCAGAGCAGGTGACAGCCTCAGCACACGCACATAGACAGACACTCCATGTACATGGGCAAGCTGGAGAAAAGTACAAGTCAACAGAGCAGAGCAGTCAGTCAGGGATGTAATAGTTAAGGACACAAATTACACTGTTGAACATTGATGAAGAGATGATTTAAAGCAGAACTAAGCAACTTAAAGCAGTGCTCCTCCTAGAGCTCTATTTTGTATTCAACTGCCAACTGAATCAAAACTTTTTTTTTTTTTTTTTTTTCACTTATGCATAACTTAGGGTTTGAAATAAGGTAGCAAAACACGTTGCACATTCTAAACTGCTAAATAAATACTTTTTTTAAAAAGCTGAAGAGCCGACACATGCTTTAAATTCCCCAAAATACATACAGCATGCAACCATCATCATTGAGACTGACAAAGACATTTAGCCCTTTAGGAGGCAGAGTTTTTCAGAGGAAATACATTTCTGTAAATATAAAGTCTTAAACTCTTCCCCTGGAGAATCTAAGATCATATTTCTCTGTGTTATTTAATTAAAAACTACTGGTACAGATTGAAATTGGTATTTTTCAAGCTTCTGAAACTTAACAGAAACAGAAAATCTGAAGTCTGAACACACCAGAGACTTTGGCGCTTAAAAGGGTACAAATGTTACTTAGTTCTGTTGTTAGTTTTTTAGGATTCTGGGTAATTTCTTACATATTGAATCAAAACTAAATCAATAAATGGTAAAACCTTCAAACTGTACTAATAATATCCCAGAGGAGAGTGCAGTTTATAATTGTCCTCAACAGTGACTGCCCACCCCTTGGCACCGGAATTCTTGATTCCATTTCAAATCCCCGGAGAAATTTGTAAAAAGATTCATATTAATAGCTTGAAAACAGCCTTGTGGCTCGCAAAATATTTAGTGAGTAATGAACATAAACATTTCATTTTATTTAAAATTGATCTATAGAACTTTATAGATGTGGATTTAGTCACTGCCTTGCAAGTCTCAAGTAAATCTCAAGTCAAAGAGGCACAAGTCCAAGACAAGTCACAAGTCCAAGACAAGTCACAAGTCAAAGAGGCACAAGTCCAAGTCAAGTTCCAGGTTAGTTCCCAACAAATCCCAGTTGAGTCCCTCTGATTTTAGTTTTTCAAGTATGCATTTTGTACTTCTACAAGATTTTTTTAAATAAATTGTCTCATTTAAAATTATTTCTTGGTCACTCGTCCATTTTACAAGGTCAAGAATCAAGTATCAAAATTCTGATGACATGACATTTTTGCTGAATTTTAAGTTTTAAACTTGTTTTTTAGACTGAAGACAACCATTTTATGGAAATCAATTAAAATATTTTTTCTAAATCTAATAGTAATTTCTAATGGGAATCAGTACTTCCAGAACCATAGTGAACTCCCACTTTTGTGCTAAAAATTTGGTAAACGAAACAATGCTTGAAAGAACAACTTGTTTCATGCATCTTACATGTTTAATGCATTTTCAAAGTTGTTGTTTTTTCCTGGCAGAAAAAGGAATGATGAATGTGCTGGTGTTTCTGATGGAGACAGGTGGCTTAGAGATGACTTTCACATCTGTCTGCGTTAACACTTTTCCTCTAGCACTGTGAAATGATGGAAGGACAAAAAGTGAGTCCAAAACACACATACATATTCCCTTTGTGACGGCGCTGATAGCAGCCATGGGCCCGTTGTGGATCCAGGTTTTTGGTTTCACGGCTGATATTTACAGATGCACAGAGAACTCTACTCTATCACATTTTTTATTATGGAAACATTTAGACACACTTTATCCCACCTGCTCGAAACCAAAGATAATGCTCAAAACACTGCTGGATGCCTGGGCAAAACATAAAGCATTCTTGCTGCCTTATAGCTACAGTCTCAGGGTCAAAACATACAATATGATCTAAATACTTAATAAAAACAGTAATTACTTCCAACTGCTTTTGCTGTCCTTTTACGGTGTATTGGCATAAAATAATCAAAACAAGTCCAAATAGTGTTTGACTTGTGCAAACAAATACAAATAAATGAATTATGATCTTTTATGTATATACTGTAGGTCAGAGGAGGGATCAAGTCACTGTTTTGCAAGTAAATCTCAAGTATCGAGTCAAGTCCCAACTCAAAGAGAAGCAATTCCAAGTCAAGTGTGTTAAGTTAAGCCTGGAAAACAGCGCTCTGATTGGCTGTGCTTGGGTGGTCCACTCCCGTTTCACTTTGCTGTCTGTAAAAAGAAGTTTTAAAGCTGTAATTGCAGATTAAAAAATTAATGCTTGTGGATTTTTACCATGTGTCAAAAGGTTTGCGAGAGCGAGAAAATATTTGGATAGTTTGAAATACACACTTTTGTTAAACAGTGTGAAAATCATGTAACCCAGCTTTAATAAAGGCTTCAATATTATTTGTCTCATTGGAGTACAAAGCTTTATAAAGTTGCCAAATTCTAAGATCGGTCACCGTTTAAGAAAACAAATTGCCATAATTCCAGACAGAGGATGTGCCTCAGGCGATCGGTGAAACAGGATCTAGAGCAATGATGCCTTGTCTACAAGATTACTCAAAAATGGATTATTTACAAATTTGAGGTGGAAAATCAACTTCACAATAAAAAAAAAAAATAGAATAGAATGATATGTTTTTGCCATATCGTGAAAAAAATGTATATTGCTAAAGATTTCCAAGAAGACAAGCAAGAAAAAGCTCTTCTCTAGAACTGTACTTAGTGTATCGGTATCGCAGTATATCAGGACAAACTCGTTGGCAATATCTGCATCAATTATCAATACTATGTTTGCATGTTCTGCTCCTGTCTGCGTAGGTTTCCTCTGGGTACTCCGGTGTCCCCTACCACTAAAAATATGTCTATAAATGCATCCTTGCCCAATATCCAACTTTGTGGTCATACTAAAAGTAAAAATCAAACTTTATTTTTCAATCCACATTACAGAAGACAAAAAACACAGGTCAAATGTAATAAGGCAGTGGCTCCAATTCTTAAGTCCTTAAGTAGAATGCCCCAGCAATTTTATTCTTTTGCCAAATATAAAATTACACTCCAACTACTCGTGAGTCACCAGCAGATCCTGAGCCAAACTTGTGACCACTAAGTTGTACAGTAGCAGGAGAAATGTGGTGTGACAGGCCTGTGGTTCCAGCCAAACCGCCTGGTGTGGCCGAGACTCACAGTGTCACAGTGCAACAGCAGCAGGCTTCAGCTCTGCACAGGAATGACAAGCTCCAACACTCCACCACCTACCACCACGGTCGCTCTGCTTACACGGACTCAACACCTGTTTAGAAATAGAATGAAGCTCTTGGGAATGCCAACGACTTTATTATGTATAACTGATCTGGGCACACTTTTGAGAATAATTGTTAGTGTTTATGTTTCTTTTATTTGATTGACTTAGTGGTGGAACATGTGTCAGCCCTTGTGTTCGTAATAAATATCACAAGACATGGTCAAAATATTAGATTAAGTCTATAGAAATGTTCTTAAATATTGAGAATTTGTAGCACCAGTGATTGCACGGATGATTTGAATACGGCCTTCAGGGAGAAATAATGCCCAGCCTTGGTGTATGATAATGTGTCACAATAATAACCTTTTTCCAACCTATTTTCCTTTAAAGACTACTGTATTCTCTAAATTATAGATTCTCATTGACTAGGCATGCAAATTTATTTTATTTTTTTGCATCTACTTGATTCAGCTTTATATGAAATGTGTATGTAGACCTCTACCACGCAAATTTAAAAGAGTATGTAAACCTGTAACTTCTAAAATCTATGACACACATTGGTACCCTCATTCATTTCTATTGTTGATCCAGCCATTTTTTTTTTAATGAACAATAATGAAATACCAATCCCAGTCTTAATCAACTCCTAGCTCCAAACCTACACTTACCAATTTTTCTAACTTTAGAAATAAACGTAGCCGTTAAACCCAAAGCAAATATCCTTATGTGGCTTCTATCAAAACACCAAAGGTTGTTTAGAAAGTGCAGAGCAGGGACATTCAAAGATACCTGACAATTAATGCATCATATTCTCCTGTTACAAAGGGCCTGTTACACCAGATAAGATCGACTGCGGTCCGATTTCGTTTAAAGCCACGCAAACTCGTGTCGATTCCTGCAGAACCTATAATGACTTCTGTGTAGCCTACTTCTCCTCTCATCAGACAGCTGTGGTCTCCAGAAAAAATAGACTTTGTGCGAGAGAGCACTCGCATTCGCACTCCTCAGAGGTCTGTGTATACAAGCGCAATGATTTTAAGCACTTTCTAAGTTTTACGGGACCCCGAACTCACACTCAGTTTACAGCAGGGCCAAGACGCTAAGAAAATAGTGTCAAATAGAGATAATGTATGAATAAACACGCCAAAAAGGTTGCTCATGAACTACTAATTTTCATAGTATACATAATTCTGTGCAACTGTGTTGTATATGCCAGTGTGCTCGAACATGATGGTCAAATTGTCTTCAAACTGAAATCGTCTCTGAGCCTTTGGACAAGCAGTTGGCTGGACTCTTTGTGAAGCTGGGACTCTATACTATAAGGTTGTGATGTCTGGTTGACTTTAATAATAAGTGAGAACAAGCTGCGGAAGGTGGAAGGACGCAATAGGTATTTTCAGAGCACAGAATGTATTGTCCTCTCAGCTGCAGGACAATACAAGATTACTCAAACATGCATGACTCAATCCACATACAACTTTGAGTAAACTGAAATGTTATTTTAAGGCTTGAGCTCAGTCAGACAGGTTAAACCAAAATATCAGAAGACAATGTAAAAGAGCGCATATACAGTACAATAGTCTTCTACTGGGTTTAACTAAAGAATATGCTTAAAACTAAAAGAATAATTGGGATCTCACAAAAATAAAAGCTCTCACAGGCTGAAAAGCAGAGTGCAATCTAAAAAATGTTGGACAGATGTGAAACCAAAACAAATGAAATACCCTGAGGGAGGTGACTGCAGAGCAAGACAGAGATCTAGAAGTGATGGCTTAAGCCCAAGTAATTCTCCTCTCAGTGCTAGGGATTACTAAAAGAAACTGAAGGATTTAAAGATGAGCTACATATGTAATGTTTCTACGGCACCTGCTTGTCTCCATGGAGATACTTTGCTCTGAATGTTCCATAGTGTGTCTTTAAACGCTTTTAGTTGCTCAGTTGCAGCTGTAGTGAAAAATATGTAGTAAAAAATAAGTAAATTAGCGTTGCTCTTGTCGCTATAGTGATGAGTGTAAGGCATTAGGATAAGATGACATGTAGAATAATGTAATATAATTGTGTCGCAATATATTTTCTTTTTAAGTGTTATTTCTTATGACATAGGTTGGATTCATTGTAAAATTTAAAGATGCCAAAAGTTGATGGTAAAAGGAGATGGGTTTTTTTCTACTATTAAAATCTCATTCATTTTTTAAGCTCACTTCATAACGAAAGGGAAAATTGTAGCTCCCTTTTTTAAAGTCAAATAAATCATTTTGCAGACACCAGTTTTACTGCTCATTATATTTCACAAAGAAAATTCACAAATTCAGACGTTAAATTTTGTTTTTCTTGAGCAGAAATTTTCACACTTAAATAAATTTTTTTCATAGGGAGCATGTTAAACACAAACTAAATGGAGGCCATTCTCGACCAGGTAAAAGTGGTCTTTCTGTTAAAAAATTAAAGCAAGTCACAAGATGTTGATTCAAGCTTAAAACTTCAATGGTAAGTTGTTCACAGTTTGATATTTTACTAAAAAGGCAGATTGTTTGGTTTTATTCTTCAGGAGTTCTGAGGGTCGCATTAGACCTCCAGGTCACAGTTTGGACATGCCTGGATTAGAGTCAGTCAGTCATAAGTGGCCAAAAACACAGAGTTCTGCTTCATAAAGAGTCAAGACAATTGTTTGTGCTCCAAAGCTTTTCTGAACAAACTTGGACAAACCATTAATAGAAACCTGTAGATTTCTATTAATGGTTTAACTGCTGGACCACTCTGTTGGTGTGGCCCAGGGGTCAACCTCGGCCTCACAAGCGGTTTAGTTCGGCCCACGCAAAAGAGATGAAATTTGCTAAAGGGGACCAATTAGTAAGCTTATATCCCTGATATAATGGCCTTCCTTCACCATTAGTTTACTCAAAGTTCTATTAGAATTGATTCATGCATGTTTGAGTAATCTTGTATTGTTCTTCAGCTGCAGCTCAAGTGCTCAGAAATCCCCGTTCTCACCTACCACCTATCCCCTCCCACGTCTCTGTATTTACTTGGTATATTTCAAAAGATTAATGCTCAAAGTGAAGCTTATATGGTTCAATACTGTCCCAGAGCCACTTTACAACAATAAAAATAGTTTTTAAACAACTGTTGCTTTTTACATTTTGCAGTTTTAAACAAGAAGTCGATAGAGCTGTTTCTATTTTTAAGTTGATCAACTTTGTGTTTTACAAAGAACAAAGGTAAATTACTGATCTGCATATGTTCTAGTTTTTTACTAAATAATAAAAAAACACACAATAGGTCCCTTTAAGATTGTCTGATTACTTTTCAAGTGGATAAGATTGTCACACCAAATCAGTTTTATTCTGCTAAAACATGTTAATAGTTTACTTAATCATTATATTATTGCAAATAAACTTTTTAAATGCAACATAAAATTAGGTTTTGCCCTTGACACGCCGTAAAAAACATTCATTTCGGCCCTTGGAGGAAAAACAGTATTATTTTTGACCTGCTAGGGAAAACAGTTTGGTCACTTCTGAACTAGACCAATATCAAAGATCATCGGTCTGTAGAATGTGAATACAGCACACTCAAGCTAACCTGTGAGCTGGTCAATCGCAGCACTAGCCTTATAAAGTTCGAAGCGCGTCTGTCTGAAGTGGCCTTTATCGTTTTGCTTGCGGTAAATGACAGCAGCTGCGATTCAGACAATGTTTACAGGAAGCCTTTGTACTGCACTGTTCCACCTCCAGTCAAGACAGCTGCACACAACACATCATCGTGACTGTAACCAGCGTTTTGTTAATTTCTATTCGTCAAGTCGTGTCTTCTGTCCATGTGCAGTGAACTCGCTCGCCTCGGCACAGACAACCCCCTCACAAGGCGCTCTGAGTAAAGCCAGACTCACTGTACGGCCTGCCAAGAGAGAAAAACGTGGAGCGAAGGAGGGAAAGGAGAGTTATCATTGCAAAGAGTGAGTTCCAGCGTGAATGGACGGAAAGACTGATGGGAAAGTTTACCAGAGTAGAGAGAAAACGTCAAGCAATCCTACAGGTCATCGGCAATTTTAGGTGCAAAAGAGATGAACAATGTGAACTCCAAACAGGTCTCAGGCTATCCTTGGGTTCAAATAAAATGAAGACCAGTGTCAAAGCAATTCAAAGGCACTGTCTGTTCTGCCCTCTAACACGCTAATCATAACATCAAATCTGCAGACAACACAACAAGAGAGTTTCCTCATACCTGCAGAGTACCACCTTCTATTCCCATTAATTCCTTATGGGGAATTTTCAGAACGAATCAATATTGAAAAATCACAAAGCACAGAGCGGATTTAAACTAGATCAGTGTTTCCGAGATTTTTTTTTTTTAGTAGCAGCACACTTTTTAGTTGAAATTGTTCTGCGGCGCAGTCATCTTCTCAAATGTATCTAAATGTTTTGCGGCACAAGTCAGATCTATGGAGAGGCAACTTTGATCACGATATGATTGTACACATACAGTACATGATAAATAGGTTTAATCTTCATAATGACTGGACATTTTGCATAGTTCACCTAGTTTGTTTTACATTCATTCTTACTGAAAATGTGTTCCAAACATACAGGATAGAAATACAAGTGTTTATTCTTTTTTCACAGATTGACTACTGAATCCTGACAACATCCTGACAACAAGGCATTCCTGGCAGTATCTCAAGGCAAACTACTGTTCTCCGGCACACTAGTTGAAAATCACTGAACTAGATAATCACTGGCAGCGAGTTCAGCCCTCACATACAAGGTAAATAATCACCATGCAGACAAATCTGTGTTTATAAGCGTCTATGAGACATGTAAGTACTATAAGATAGAGTTAAATTTGTATTTATTTATTTTATTGTACAGTTGTGAGCATGTCTCAGGTCCATCTATGCACAGTTTTATCAGTCCTGCTCTCCTCCAGTTGCAACGGGCCCTCTTTAGGCCAGGAAGAATTTGGACGTAAGACTAAATAATTGAGCTTCTGTTATAGCTACAGCTGTCATTTCTGGCTCCATGCTCCACAATACTCCACATAATATCTTTCAAGTGTCCAAAAACATTCATTTATTTTTGCTGTTACTAGTCAATAAAACATGGCTGGGCAATTATTTTTTCCAAGGCCATATTGGATCTTGAACAAGAGGTGGAGGGCCAAACTGTGGTCAATCACAGCACTTACGTTTTTTCAATTATTTTGACCATTTATTGTGATAAACAACAAGCAATAATGAATGCTCCATAGCCAAGCCAATCAAATAAAGTAAATATACTAATCTCATGATGTGTCGATGTGTCGGTCACATTGAAACAGTCTGGCCCTTGGGCCGCATTGTGAAATGTATTTTTTTGCCTAATTTTTAAACATGTATTTCCGGATCAATAACTTTTATAACTTTGATATAAACCCACTTCTGCATATAAATTCTGAAAATTCAGACTAAAAAAAAAAAAACTCTTAAATACTCATTAAATACTCATAAATTAATAGTAGCACTTTAGATTAACTACACTTTATTAGCCTTAGTATAGACTTATATAAAATAAAGACTTAATTGTTCATGAGCAAATGTGCAACTAATGGATGAAAATGTTTATTAAGGTTTAATAACTACTTATTTAACAAGATAAGGCTAGTGTTTAGGTTGAGGGGTAGGGCTTGTAGTAATTAGGAAGTTATTACGCTTTAATAAAGTTTTTGTTTCAATAATTTGCCATTTGTTCATAGGGTTTAATAAGACTTATCAATGTGTAGTTATTATAAAGTGTTAATACCTTGTATGTGAAGGTCTTAACATGCTGAAAAAATAATGTAGCTGTACCTGTTGTCTGCTTTGTGTCAGTTAAACATTTCATTATTTTAGCGTGATGGAGCTAATTCTCTATCGACAAAGAATGTGAAGAGAAGGCATAGAGAAAGCGTCGTCTTTTAACTGATTGACTTTTATTTAACCAGTAAAGTCCTAGTCAGATCAGAATGGTTTTTTGTTTATTTTTTTTAGTGGTAGGGGCAAGCTACAGAGTTAAGTTTATAACAAACTATTGAAAAAGCCCATACAAAACGCATCCCAATTCTCATATTTGATGTTAGTTTATAACATTCATCACTCTCATTTCCAGACGGAGCAGAGCAGCAGAAGACGGAGGAACTTCTGGCTCATATCTAAGAGAGACAATTCCACGTAGAGCAGCGGGGCTAACACTAACCATACACACAAACATGTCCCTGGTGCACTGTCCACGTTCCACAGCAGGGTGACGGATGAGGACTCGGGTCCCAAAAGTGTCCCGGCGCTGCCTCTGTGAAACGGACTGAGCGCTGGGGCCTGCGACGCATCAGCTGACAGCAAAGTTTAAGAGAGCCTGCCAGACGAGGTGGTATTGACCGCGTTTGTAGGGTAAAACTGCAAACCCGGAGACCGACCGTCATACACTGCAGCTTCACAATGCAAACAACTCTCAACAGTGGATGAAAATAGGTTGAATACAAGTTTAATTATAGGACACGTACAGGGCCTTATCTTGCCTTTGATATCGGCACTTAACACTGGTGTAAAGAGATAGTTTGTTGGTCGCTACGACATAAGGGAACTGGTTTCTCTGATCGTAGTAAATTCAGTAAAACTCTACCTACATGTGTTGTGAATGGCAATGGAGTCAAAAGAAAATGTTACATGTTTTTAGCTGCTGCATTATTAAAACGAAATATCAAAAAACTATAAACTATTGACCTAAAGACTGTTCAAGGTTCCCCAATAATATTTTAATCCGTTTTTTTTTTTTTTTCACAGAATAACAAAGTGACCAATCTGACAATGTCTGTGGACTTGATATGGATTTAAAGCAGTAAATTTCTCAAATAATTCATGCAAAGATCATTTCAAATGATTTTTGTTGTTTGGACAACCGTTGGAGGTCGTCTGGCAGAGTTTCTGAGGCTCTCACTTTGGAAACCAGTGGACTAGTTGATTAAAGTGTGCGTGACAGGTTAGACTACATTTTTTAGTAAACCTTGATTATGATTAAGATTTCACTTAATCTTAAGCTTATTTATCAAATTTGGTTGTTTTGGTGAAGTTTATTATCGTCTTTTGTCCAGAAACATGACATATGTGAAAGACAATCCATAAATGTTACCTAGCAACCACAACAACGCAGGAGTGACAATGTGACAAATTATTATAACTTATAACACTTTATTTGTGTTGTTTAAACTCCAGAAAACGATGTCAGTTGTGTGTAAATTTTGGCGCCTTTTGATTACATTTGTGGAGGGATTCTGTTTGAGAGCTCAATATTTCTTGTAATTTAATAAATGTATTTGTCAATTTCTTCATAAATTGCAACTTAGCTGCTGTAAGACTATGATAAATCATTACTACAAAGACTTTCACACCAAACAAAGCGGAAAAAATGTGATAATCTGTCAAATGGGCTTTAAACAAAAAGATATTCCCTGACTTCGACTACTGAACAGAGCCTGTGATGTGACACTGCTGCTGATCTAGAAAACCCCAGTGTGAGCCTGCAATGAGAGTGAGAGTGCTGTCCCTCCGGGCTGTAGCGGTACAATACTGGTGTGCAGGAGTGTGTATACCTTAGCGAGCATGATCCGAGTCTTGGCTACGTCCAGCGGAGTGGTAACAAATGCTGCGGCGGCACCTACAAAGACACAGGCGTTTAGAAAAGCACAAGGCCTACATAACTCTCAGCAGAGTCGTGCAGCATAAACAGTGGCAGTTAAAAAATGTGTTCTGTATTTAGCTAAGATCAAAGACATTCATAATAATTTGCAATTCCATAAAACAAGTAAATGTACATATCTTTATGTTTTGATCTTTATTGCTACTTGAAGAAAAACAGCCACCAGTTGTCTTCTGAACAGGTATCTTTTGTTAATTGCTTGAATATTTGTGGCAACGTGACAAATGAGCATCTTTTGATAACTGTTAGGTTTGTCTTTCTATGAAAATCCTCTGTGCAACCTCTCACTCCAGTTTGTCCATTGTATTTAATTATGTTCATTGCCTCTTGTTGCCTTACTCTTGAAATTAGAATGCATTTGTTTGCTAACTTGTACAGTGATTTTTTTCTCAGTGATTTTCAAGTGTGCTTTAAGATACTTTCATGTCTGCCTTAAAAATAATCACTTTTCAGTCTTTCAATCTATGCAATAATTTATATTTTAAAGTGTCTGGAAGTATTTTTTTCACCAAAAATGCAATCAAAACAATCTCAGCTGCATGACAAACTTAAGTGCAATGGACAATATTAAATCAGTTGCCAGTTTTTAAGAAAGCAACAAGCGATCAAGCCATTGGAAAAAGTACAAAACACCACCCCTACACAATTCTGAGCAAAAATAATCACTTAGTTAAACATTGTGTGCTGCTGCAGAAACTATATTAATGATTAACTAATGAAAAAATGTGTTAATGGACTGATAAAAAAAAAGAAAGATTTGTTTTTTGCTTGTAATATATTTCAAAAATTTGTAAATTGAAAAGTCTTTTTTAGCGTGTGCCTGCAACACCTGTCCAGAACTACAAATGAAAATTTAAAATAAAATTTGTAATTAAATAAAAATCACAAATGACTGTCAAACTTTTTACTCTCCAAGGGCCAAGTCAGATCAAGACAAGTGACGGAGGACAGTAGAACAATTATTGGTGTAATATAGGCAAGTCTATCTATTTGTAGATAAATATATAAAGAGAAATACTTAAACTTTTACCTTTTCGAGACTGACTGAGCAAAAAAAAAAAATCAACAAAATAAATGTTATTTGATCACTTATATAACTTCTGGATAAACTGATGTAAAGGTCTCAAACTGTTGGTAATCTAATCTTAAACTGTAAAACATAAAGACATCTGGCCCCCAGGATGCACTTTGCCCAGGTCTGGTGCACGGAAAATTTTCAACCTAAAAAGTTAGGAAACACTGCCATAAGTAAAAGTTTGATGTTTTATTACAGCTTTTGTATTCCACTTAAACAACCCAACACATTTAAAACTCCAGTAAATCCACTTTAAAACCCTTGTCTTTCATTTCCCAAACCGTGCAGCGCTACACTCCAAACACTGTGCAAAACCTTTGTGAGCCGCACGTTAAATTAAAATGATAATATTCCCCTTTTACGACCTTTCCCTATTAAGTGTGCACATAAAGCAGACAGCACACGCTTTTCCTCCCCCTTCTGGCTCACACAATCTCTGCTCGGGACTAGTTTGATTTTATGGACCAGTTGACTTTCCCCCCTTTAGCTGCTGTAAATTGGAAACCGGAGGGTGGGCCGCATCCAGAACTCCGCGTCTGAAGTGCTAAACTGTAAGCCCGCCTGTGTCGCTTTGCCGCAATCGTAGCAACTGTTCTCTGTAAACACGTCCACAGCAAGCGCACGTCATTGCCTTTTTATTGGCCACTGCTGCTTTTTATAATGATGAATATTTGGTGCTCCTTCTCGGGTGGAGACGAGATACGGCCCTGTTTTTTAATGCGGGCTATTTTGTCATCTTTGGGACGGCAGTAAAAAAGGATGCATCACCCCAATAAATTTCTCACGTGGAGCGCCGAATTTGAAGAGCTAAAATTGGCCGGAGAAACTGCGACGTGATCCAAGCAAAGATAAATTGAAAGTGATGCGATTCGGGCGGTTGAAACAGGGTTGGGTTACTGTATTTAGATAGTGCAGAGTGTTCAGAAAGTGTAATCGAAGGTGAGTGTGAAATGTAATGTAAGTTAATGGCATCTTGTGACTTCGTGTTGGACGGACATGTGAAACTGAACCTATATTCACTGCTAACCCCAATAAAATTTCCCTCATTAGTGCCCCTCACTGTAATGTTCACCAGTTCCCAGCCCAGTTTGTCTGAAGTGCCACCTAAGCACACTGTGACATCTAACTCTGATACAAGAGAAATCCATCTGTTTACTGAAGTCATAGAATACATTTTCACAATTTCATATATATATATTTTTTTATTTCATTTCATTATAATTAGGTTACTGTCAGAAGTAGCGCTGGTATCGGTATCGAGCGAACCAGTGCCTATACTAGTACCAGTGTTTCCATTCATAAGGAGACTATGGCGGCACTTATAGTCTAACATTAGACTGATGAGATATAAAATACTTGAAGCTGTAGCATTGCAATAAACAGATGAGGAGTTAAAATTAATCTATAAGCAATGTTTTGATTAGTAGGGGCAGTAAGTGACTTTTATCCTCCAAAATTGCATGAATAAAATATTCAAACATGGACCACTTGTACTACCATGATCTCTACATAAACTTGTAGGAACACTGATACCAAGCACCGCAATAGTACACTTAGCTGTATAAGTGAGTCTTGTTTGACTTGGCTGCAGTGAGCTCTGCAATGAAAAATCTCACATAGCCTAAACTCAACATTCAAACAGACTATCACCTAAATCAGATGTGACACATGAAAAAAAAAACATTTAAAACCTCTAAATATTGTCAGTTGTAGATATCAGCCAAGTGTGCTGTAGGCTAGCTGTTTATGAATGTAGCTGCTAAGTGTTGCTGGAATTCTTGCTTGTGCATGCATTGTGACTTATTGCAATTAAAAAACAATCTAGCGACTGAACAGAGCAGAATGTAAGCTTTCAAAAGAGGTATAGCATGTCCATATTGTCCAAATTGTGGTCAAGGTAACAAAGGAAAACTCACTGTTGTGCTAAAGCGCTAATGCTATTAGCTCTGCGGAGGAGCAAAGATATATGTGGAGATGAAGTAGAGTGGTGCTTCTACATAAATAAGGCTATTTTATTCAAACACATTTTGCTGAGATTTCCAACTGTCGAACAAATAATAATTTTAGTGGATTGGAACTAGTAGGCTACAACACTTTTAGAAAATCTATCCAGTGCTTTTGAGGCTTTCTGCTTAAAGGACAGGACGTTTTATTATTCAGCGATATGGTAACAGTCTTAATTATTTTCATGCTGAACCTGATGGCTGCGTTTTGTTGTAGGTTTGTTTGTTTTTTTTTTTCAAAAGTAGTATCTGATTATTAGCCTAATAATATTGTAGCCTGCCCGATTTCTATTAATTACTAACTCATTCCAAATAATTTTAGCTGCTTCATCTGCTCAACATGGTGCCAGCGATAGCCTCTGGCCTCATAGCAAGAAGGTCCTGGGTCGCCTCCTGGCCGCCTGGGCCTTTCTATGTGGAGTTTACATGTTCTCCAAGTGTCTGCGTAGGTTCCTCCGGTACTTCATTAAAAACATGTCCAATGTGCCCCCCTCCCCTCCCCAGGACTACAGATGGAAATTAGCTGTAAGCTACAATCTGGTGCAAACATCTCTGCCATTGTGCTTAATGTAATAACCATAACCCTTAATAAACATTACCTTACCTAACATAACCAATAATGAAAGTTACAACAGTTTCATGACCTCTCACATTTATGAGCTGTCTGCGCTTAAAGAGGCAACCTCAGTAAGTTTACAAAACATCATGGCGGCGCACATCCAGGCAAGTGCAAACGAACTGTATATTGATGTATCGCACTTCGAGCATTTTAACTTACGCAGTGCACCTTTAACTGAATCTTGTATTGATATTTTCTGAACGTTTGGCCTGTCTCCTGTGTCCGTATCCAGCTGTTCCTCTGGAGGCTCTACCCTGTCTGTCTCTCTTCATCACAGCTCTAGATTTCTGCTTTCCCCGGGGCTGCGGATGGTCTTCCTGTGCTGTCTGGCTGATCGTAGTTGCTGTGTGAGTTATAGAGTGCAAGCCGCAAGTGTCCAACACAGGTGCACCATTTGTCTCATGTTAAAATGGAGAAAAATGCTGACTGTTCAAAGCTGCATGATTTGTTGGAATTTATACTCAGGATACAGACCAGTGAAATTTTAAAGGACACATATTACGCAAGATTTAAAACTCGTTCTAACATTGCTTCTACATCAAGATCAGATTTGTGGATGTCATAGGTAGATTTTTTAGATCTTCTGCACTGTTTTTAGTTGAAAGATATTCCTTTGAGCATTTCTGCAGCATTGGCATATCAGGCACAATCGGTTTGTCACTGTAAAAGGTAGCTGCATGTCATTTACAGTTAGGGCTGGGAAGTTAATTGGAAGATTAAAATCGAGTCATGTCAAATCGTCAGTTATTTATTTGTGGTTTTTAATTAAGCAGATGTAGTTTGATGCAGGGTGCACGGTAGCCAAGTAGAGCTCTGGCTTCCAATAAGGAGATCGTGGGTTCGACTCCGGGTCGGACCATATCAACATCTCACGATCTCTCTGGGTGGAGTTTGCATGTTCTCCCGTGTCACCGTGGGTTTTCTCCGGGTACTCCGGTTTCCTCCCACCTCCAAAAACATGCATGTTTAGGTTAATTGGGCATCACTGTAAAATTTCCCTTAACGAGTGAATGAGAGTGAATGGTTGTCTGTCTAACCCTGCGGCAAGTTGGCCACTGTCCAGGGTGTTCCCTGCCTAAGGCCCAAGTCACTGGATAGCTCCAGTCACCCGCGACCCTAACGGGATTAAGCGGTAGAAAATGAATGAATGAATAGTTTGATGCATCCGCTGGTTTCATTTCACTTCGTCTGACATCACATTGTTGGGGTTTTGCTAGCTTTACAGTAGGCAAGGACTTTTTTTATTTAGCCTATCGCTGATTTTTAGTCATTTTGGAATCCAGGAAGTAGAACATTACCGGTAGCCTAACGTTAATTTTTGACGAGAAATGAAAGGAGGAGCCAATTTTAGCACAGTCTCGGAAGAAAATGTAGATTTAGAATAAAATGTCAAAAATATACGATAAGCACATTTACAAGCCTTTTTTTTTACTTATTATGTTAGAAAAAGCCAAAACACAAAAAAAACTAAAATTTTGATTGAGGCCAGGTAGCGACATTTTCTTTGGGTTTAATGGATTAGACTCAACATATCCCAAGCCCCAGGCAAAAACATACCCATTAAACCCAAAGAAAATGTCGCCTCTTGGCTTCAACCAAAATTTTTTGTTATTGTGCGTTTTCGGTTTTTGTGAAATTACATATTGACGTTAAAAAAAGCGTGAAAACATAGTTATTGTACGTTTTTGACATTTTATTGTATATCTATGTTTTTTCTTCAGAGACTGTGTTGGAAACTATACAGTCTGATATTTCAACTCAAGTTGGTTCTAAACAACATCGGTTGCTCCTGTTCACTGATTGGATGACGTCTGCAATCCTGCGATAACTGAACTAGTAGCTGGAGTGCAATGAAAGTATAGGCACTAGGTGGCACAAGCTTGACTAAAATGGATGATCTTATGTAAAAAAAAACACACTATTTGAAGCAGAAGTCAGAGTTTGGAAGAAGAAACTTTTCTGTGTTAGATGTTTGTATAGTTTATGTTCATGAAATCATTAATAAAAAGCCATTCTTATAATATAAGACTAAATAAAATCAAATCAAAAAATATTGTGCTTTTATACTGTATTAGAGAAATTTTGGCTCATTAGGTTGGTTTCACATTTTAAAATTGATGTCAGTTAGAAGTCAGATGGAGGGCAAAAGGCAAGAGTTTTTCCAATTAATAACATTGTACTTTGCTCCAAAATATAAAATAAAAGTGATAATTTCTGAGGTGACTACCCATTAAACTTTTGTATCACAAAAATAGACAGCATTGAAACATGAAACCAACCTATTTTTTGCATGGTTGTGATATCATCATTTATGAAAAGGAAGTACATTTTTAATCCTAAAAAGGGGCTAACTGAGAAAAAGTTTGTAAAATGTTTGGTAAAATCTTACATATAATTATCTTAACTGCGTTTGAGTGAAAGAATTAGTCAGGGGCACTTGAACAGTATCCAATTGGATGCTTTGTAAGTGTTGTGTTTATGTTTGTTATAATCTCCAAAGAATTAAAACTCCCATTATAAAGGGGGAACTCCAGAGTGTGACACAACACTTGGGGGGTCGACGAGACAAAAAATGTTGGGAACCAGTGATCTAAAACCGCACATTGTCTGAATCACCTGTTTTAATATAAGGAACTATGTCCACTATTTGAAACTTAGCGATGCTGCAGCTTAAGTGGATTATAAGAAGAATGCCGCTTAGTCTCTCTCCGCTCTCCTGGCCACAGACTCACCTATCCAGCCGTGCACCGGCCCATCCCCTTTTCACTTCACTCCCTCTCCAAACTTTCATTTTACCCCCTTCTTCATGGCTCCCAAAGCAGCATATAATCCCCTGCACCTGCAACAGCTCCGCACACAGCCGACTGCCAAGACGAGAGCGTGTGACCTTGCCTCCGCGTCCACAGCGTCTGGGGGAAAAACACAGAGACGGGATAGTCAGTGGTTGATAGAGAGAGATGATGAAAGAGGGTGTAAAAGTGTTGGTTTGTTGCACATAGCAGACACTTTGGAAGCACATTGCGAACAGCTCTGCGTCTGGGAAATGGCTATTTTTGTGCGAGGTTTTCTCCCCGGTGATGCTGTGTTAGTAGTTTCCCAAGCACGAGAGCAGACTGGACTGTACACTGCTGATTAATCATTGTGTAAAGATGACTGATAAGGCAGTGAAAGGCTGTTTAAAATAAGGTCTGCTGCTGCAAAGTAAGAGTTTCTGTAGCTAAAGTTAAGAAATAGAACTTTCTTATACGAAGGAGAAGCCTGGGTATTGATCTAGATTCCACAATGATATAGTTAATAATCAGTCGTAACTGGGACTTGAGTCAGATTTTTGTTACTCTTTGCAGACTAAGACTTGGGACTCGACTTGGAAGTGGATTTAAACTTGAAGCCTATGACTTGAGGTTACTTGATGCTTAAATTATGTAATTTTGCATGAACAATTCAATACGTATATTTGTTAGATAGAATGTTACAATAATAGGATAATTTATAAAAATCTATGAAATTGAAAAATACTAGCTGTATTTGGTAATTTGTTAGATTTGGACTTGACTGGACTCGTGGGACCCCGCGCTTATAAACAAGTCTTCTGTCTCTCTCTCCTCACTCCTCGGCGGTGCGTGAAACTTCTCCATCGTATATGGCAACTTCAAACACTCGCTTTTTATCACCACGGTGGTTTTGCGCTGTGTTCTGGAGCAGATGTCAACCATCCATGGAGCGCAAGTGTTCATGCGGCTCTGCGTCTTGGCCTGAACCCGGCCGGACAACTAAGTGCGAAATGTGAGTCCGGGCCAGGCCCAAAAGTCGGGTCGGGCTGGGTTCGGGTTCAGGTCCAGAATCTAAACTCCACTACTCGGCTCTACTACGCTCTACTCGGCCCTGTTTCCATTAGCTCTGTTTCTTTGAAACCATGGTACTTTTCTAGTATCTGCTTGGCCCTGGTTCTAACTAGGCCAAGCAGGGACTAGACTGTTCTAGCTGACACTGATTGGTCAGACTGCTGGTGGAATCCACGGTTACCGCAGTGGTTTCTATGGTTATTAGCTTAGTTTTTTAGTAGCAGTTATAGAGAGACTACAGTCTAAAGAGTAATTGAAAGAAAACCAGACTGAGTAGAGTAATGCCAAGCAGAGCAGAGTAGGTACTATCTCTCCCTCCCCCAGGACTGAGGATGGAAATTACCTGCAAAAGCCAAAATCTGGAACAAGCATGTCTGCCATTGTGCTTATTGTATTTCTTAGCATCTTAGCATTACAGTTTAGATATGTACATGCATTAAAAAGCTGAAATAGTATTTGCTACAAACAGTGAATAATAATCAAAGAGAAATCAAGAATATTTGTGATAACAATATCACTGACAATTCATATGCAATAGGTCGCGTGCATGCTGTGGAATGAGGTGATGTCTTATCACAATCACATTTCTCACAAAAAATTGAGCAAATATAAGACTAAAAACATTGCAAGTCTCACAGAGCTTCAGCAAGTGAAGGTCTTTGAAGTTTAAAAACACAATGAACCAACTCCTGTAATACCTCTTCATCATGTCACAAGATGGAACAGAGTGTTGGCCGTTGAGAGAAGAATCGCCAAAAATGCATGATGTGTGAAGAAACAAAATGAGATCATTAGACGTAAGTGGAATGTCTATGTTGTATCTGTTGCCTTTGCTTGAGCTGCAGCAGGAGCCTTAAGAAGCAGTCTGACCAGTGTTTTGACATCTGCTAAAGGCAAAGTAAACAGGCTGAGCTGGGTATGTCTCGCTCTTCTGTTTGTTAATATAAAACAAGGATGCAGAGGTGTATTGTATTAGAGTCAGGTGAGTGTTGGAGGGCAGTGAGTGAGTGAAGTGCACATGGACAGATGTATCACCCCAGACATAGTGAGGTACGATTCCTGTGAGGCAGAGAGCAACAGCATGGAGCCATTATAAATATTGTCTTTGTCTGCTGACCCTTGAGAGTATAATCTGTTGCACGTTACCACGCTCCAGCCCCATCGCTCACACACTCACGTCACAAACTGGATGAGTTTACATGTTTCTTGGGGACTTTAGTTTGACTTTGACTCAAATCCTTTGCTCAACCTTAGTGACTAGTTGCTTGCCAAAATGTAACCTAAACCCAGCGGTAGGTAGTACTCATTACTTGTACTTGTATCACCAAATACTTTTTGACTCTTTCTTGAGTCATTTTTTTGACCTCTACTTTGTACTTTTTTGTAATATTATTAAGAACAGGGTCCTCAAATGTTTTGAGAGCAGAAACCTCTTGATTGCAGTTGCTAAATTAATATAAAAACACCTCACGGACCCATTTTTCCACAACAGTGACACAATATAATTTTGAAGTTCACACCATGTTTAGAACTAAATTTGGATGAAAAGCTATTTTGTATAGTCCCTAATTTATGTGTATGGTTAATTCCATCAAAAACATTGTCTTTTGAGATAAGAATTTTAATTATTCAAGAAACAATCAATGTTACAATCAATGCTTTGTCCAAAGGTATAATCCCAATAACACACTTAGAAGTAACTCTTTGTTTACTTAAAGTTGGGGTAGCTATCTTTTTGAGTTATGAATTAATAAACTTTATGTTTTTCATAAAAAGTATACGTAACTGCATATCAGGAGCTGAAAGCAGGTCTCTGATTGGTTGTGATTGGGTGGTCCTCTACAGTTTCATTTTGTTGTTGGAAAGAAAAAATTAAGCCATAATTGCTACCAAAAATGAATATATGTGTCAAAAGATTTATGAGAGAACGTCAACTCACTTGCTTGAACCTAACCTTATTTTACCCATTTGAACTTAAAACAATTTTGTTGATTTAATAATGAATATTTACAGCAGGTCCCTGTAAAGTGAGCGTGTGTACAGATTTTGGTCCCCACAAAGGGATAAATCATCGTATGTGTGTGTGTGTATGTGTGTGACAACAGATGCAAACACACAAACAACAGAGAGCTGGCCAGTGTGCACAGCCTCATGTGTATTCTATTAAAGGAAAGATTAAAACGGAGATTTTGTTTTCCACTTCAAAGGTCTCGCACTGGGGACTCTTCAGTCTTTGTGAATTTCTCAGCCTTCCTCTGTGCTTCATGAATAAATAATAAGGGCTCAACCTGCAAAAACACACTTTATGACCTGTGACCCCAAGAGTCGGGGTTGAACTGTGCACCTGGGCCACTTCCCACAGGAAGAAGGAGATATTAGACACCGTCTGAGATTACTCCTTTTAATTCAGGCGCTACGAGAAGGGGGAACTTTAATTAAATCCTGAGTTCCCATCATGCCTTGATGCTAAATTCATTGAATTCTTTGTGGTTCTCTCTTGGAGTTCTGTCATAACACAGCGTTACACCCTCCTGTTTGCTAATGTTGTTTTTGCAAGACAGTCTCACTCTGCATCTGCTGGGAAAAACAAGAGAGCCAAACCACTGCATTGTGAAATTAATTTGAGAAAATTTGGACAATAATTCACTTGTGCGAACACGAGACAATAACTCTGAGCAGATACTTGCACAAGTAAATATGCTCTTTTCCCATGTGGATGTCATGTGCTTAGCAAAAGCAACAGCTTGTTTGGAGCGGCTTCTCTTTTGTAGTTAACAGATTATAATGTCCATAATATTCATAAATCCACAGTGCAGAAAGAGGGCTTGAGAAATATTTAAGGGAACAAACAAACAAAAAACAATAAAGAATAGTGTTTCCAAACTTTTTTCATCAAGGGCCACATGTTGAATCACAGATAAATGAGGGATTAAATGTGCTTTAAACAAATGAACATAAATAAAAAGGTCAAAATAAATGAGCTGCAAGACATTTAATCTAGTTTAAAAGTTATTGACAAAAATATTGACAAAAGGGGTAGTTTTTTAAGTACTTTTTAGTCAATGCTTGTAAAATGCATTACTGATCCTGTATGGGCAATTCTTGAGGAGATCTGAGTGTCAACATTGTTCTGAGGGCCGCATTTGCCCCTGGGCACAGTTTGGACGGGCCTGTTTTAGACTGACTTAAGTCTTCAGCAAATACAGGGTTTTCAAGCTGATTTTGAAACAGATTTCAAGCGTTTCCATGACTTTAACACGTCTTTAACATGTCTTGTTTGTGTGTTCAGTGAGAAAAGGTTACAACTATAAGTTATTTCACACTGCCGCTCTGTCAGACCCACTCAATTAGTGTGGATAAATTTAACGGACAGTCTGTGGGGGAGAACAGTGTATGTATTCTAATGAGAAAAAGTTATCCAATACTAACAATAGCTGTGGGCTAAATGGTAATGTGATGACTGCTAGCTCTGCCTGGCGTATTTAACATTAACATCTGTTTACTTTTCTGAGTTAACACTACTTCAATAACATCCATCAAGACTTAGTCATGACTTGAAATAGTTGTTTAAAATGCATTTAGATCGCCAGGAAATGTCTTAAGAGAGCGAGAAAATTGCAATTCCCAAAGAATTTATATGGATTTCCCCTACAACAGGCCACGCCCCCAAATATAACGTGTTCTTGACTCTATCTATTTAATTGAAATTAATAAATAATGTTTAAAAAGTCTTACAAACTGTTTTAAAGTCTTTTAAACCAGTTCTGCTCTAGTTGTTTGCCAGCTTTTACAATAACAGCAGCAAAAGCGTAAAGATTTTTGGTTTCACTTCACAGCCAGCCACACTGTAGATAATGCGCTTGATTAACTGTGCTCTCATTTAGTGGATGACTGAACCGTACATCTGGTCAGAGCATGAGAGGAAAGAGCTCCAGATTCCAGCAGTAGTCCACAGTTCTCCGCCAACGGACGTGTCCAGATGGCCCGCAGAGAGAGGGCCTTTGACTCGGGGACAAAGAGACACTTGTGGACGGCAAAATCGAACACACACACACACACACAGCTGCGGCGGTTATTGTTCGCTTAGCCTGCCCCGTTAGCTCTACAACGCAGAAGAAATGTCTGACTGTCCGCCTCTCGCGCCCTTGAGACATGATGTCACTCCAAAACATGTGCCCCAAAAAGAAACAGTCTTTTAGTGTGTGCCAGCCAGGCCACACAAAGACAATTGGAATAGTAAATATGCACAGGCTACAAAAAGTGTGGTTAATTTGAAGATAATAGAGTGAGCTAGCATGATGTTAAAACAGGATATTAAGTCAGAATGATGTAAGAGAGGTGGTAATGTTGCTAATGCAGCTGTGTTTGTTTGCATGCGTTCACAAAGGCAAAAATAATGTTTGTTTTTTGGAGAGCAGAGGAGTGTTTTGAATAAAAGGCAAAATTATGGAATGGTGGCCACTAGAATAAATAAACAAAATATTAAATTAAAATAAAATACAATTTGAAACAATTCTACTCCATTTTGTCAATACAGTATTGTTGAAAATTTTAATTGTAATTAAGAAAGTCCTGTTTGGACAAGAGCAACAGATGTGGCATGAATAAAGATAAAAAAGTTATGTTCAAGTTCTAGAATACAATGATGTCTTAGCACCAATTTTTTCATGTCAAACTTTTTTAAACAGTCAACTGTCGCCTAGCAACAATATAATAAACAAGAACCAAAATCTATATAGATGACACTGCAATTGTCATTTTCGAATAAAAACAAATACTTGATAACACATTGAGTTGTGTGTATATTTTGATGTAAAGTCTCTTTTGATAACAGATGCACAGATTCCTTTTTAGAACTCAGCTCTACAAAATATAAAATTATTTCAAATTACTTATATTTGTAAAAGTATTAGAAAATAAATGAAATAAATATGTTGCTGTTTTTCTGTAAATTTGTCTAAACTTATTAACCCAGCTAAAGTTAAAGGATATCAACTGATACAATCTTATAAAACCAATGCAAATTCAGCAAAATGTGATGGTTTGACAATGATGTTCAAGCTCAGTGTTTTCTTCACAGTCTCAAATGTGACTGTAGAGCTGTGTTAAGTACTTACCACAGGGACTGTCACACAAACAAAAACATAAAAGCAAGCTAACATATGAGCTTAAAGCAGTTATACACACCTTCAAGTATTCCCAAAGAGGAAACTGCACCAGAGAGAACGGAATCTGAAAAACAAGCAAGCACACTGGTTAGAATTTGTCTGTTTTTGCTTAAGATTACTTTTTTTTATTTTATTTTTTTTTAAACATTGGTAAGAAAATGTAATCGCAATAAGGTCCTATATCGCAGTAAGGACAGTTCTAAAAATCAAAACATAGCCAAAAAATTCTGTATTTCAGCAGCTTAAAAGATAAACGTAATGTATTTTTTGCCTTTTAAACATGCTCTTGAGAATCTCTACTTAGACATTTTATGCAATAGAACTGAAATTATCTTTATTTATATACACTTTTCAACCCTGCAAAGCACTTTACAATCAAGGATTCACTCAACCAACCTACGCAGACAATGTGAAATAAGTGTCTTGCCCAAAGACACAAAGACAATCCATTCTTGTCGTCTCACTGTGGCACCTGATGTTCCAGTGGTCTCCCATCCAAGTACTAACCAGACCCTAACATGGCTACTAAAATACTATACCACGAAGAAAAAAGATTTTAAAAAATCAACCAATCTTGATCAATATAATGCATCAAAAAGTGCTCAAAGTGGGTCTGGATGGTTTATGAACTGAGAGATCTACCTAAGGAGAAATTCATAACAGTGTTTTCTGAGGCTCAGAGGGGAAAAAATAGTATCTCAGACACAACTCCAGCTGAAAAGTACATTTAGTACATGTGTCCGTTGAGAGTGCAGTTCAGAATCGTTTCATATTTTCGCAAGTTACACAAAGAGAACAAATGTGTGAAAGCTCCCACAAAGAAGTTACAACAAAACTGCAAATTAGCCGCATAGCTCAAACAAAGACCACACACACACGTCGTTTTTCTAGACTGAGACCGAAGGCAGAGATGTCAACAAAAACAAGAAATCCCAGAAAAAAACAAACGACGTGACAGTGTGATGTGTCATTGTGCTTTGATGACTGAAGCTGGGGGATCATTGGCCCACTACTGTCCCGGTGTGAGTCAGCCACACAGCTCACACAATGCTCTGACTGTTTACAGCGGCTAACGAGCTTATGAAGGCACCGCGGCCAAATCTACTGACCTCATATAAACACTCATTACAAGGCCATTAGCTTAAAGGCTATCTGCTGCTGCTCCTGGCGTTCGACGGACACGCTGCTGCGCACTCGCCTTCGTTTAAACTCAGAGAGGATAAACTCAATCAAGAAGTCATATAATAATACATCAATTTTGCTTTTAACTACCTTTTCGTTATACGTGCACTATGTCACTTTTCTGCTTCACCTTACAAAGAACATTCTGTGACACTTGTCTTGGGTTTATTTAATCAATTACAGATGTTTTAATTTGAGATGGACCCACAGTTGTTTGAATTAGTAATCAAAGCCTGTGTTCAGTTGCTACACAGAGCACCGCCATATGTATCTTCACCTGGACCTGACTGTGACGTGTCTTCATCTGGACCTGACTGTGACGTGTCTTCACCTGGACCAGACTGTGATGTGTCTTCACCTGGACCTGACTGTGACGTGTCTTCATCTGGACCTGACTGTGACGTGTCTTTACCTGGACCAGACTGTGACGTGTCTTCACCTGGACCTGACTGTGACGTGTCTTCACCTGGACCTGACTGTGGCGTGTCTTCACCTGGACCTGACTGTGACGTATCTTCACCTGGACCTGACTGTGACGTGTCTTCACCTGGACCTGACTGTGGCGTGTCTTCACCTGGACCTGACTGTGACGTATCTTCACCTGGACCTGACTGTGATGGCTCTTCACCTGGACCTGACTGTGATGGCTCTTCACCTGGACCTGACTGCGATGTGTCTTCACCTGGACCTGACTGTGACGTGTCTTCACCTGGACCTGACTGTGATGTGTCTTCACCTGGACCTGACTGTGATGAGTCTCCAGAGTTCACCTGGATCTGGCTGCCATCTGTCCATCACTCCGGTTTCCACCACAAACTACACTAAATCTTCCAGCTATGGTCCTTCCCAAGCCAAGCACAACATCATGGAAATGGTCCCTGAGCGTCGTTCTGCAGTAGCACACTGCTACTGGCAGACGCCCCAGCGGTTCTGAAGGATGGAATGGGTAAGTGGGTCGGTGGTTTGGTTTAGTTGGTTAGTGGGTCTGCTGTTCTCACTAGTAACATGTAGAGGACGACCGTAAGTGATCATTAGATTCCTTAAAAAATTAACACAAAATGAGAAATCACTAAAAGGCTTGTAAACTCATGTGACTTGTGACCAGCTAATACAAATTTTTCTTAATTTATGTTTTTTGAGAGATAATTCTAACAAATATGTGAAAAAATACTAGGATCGTTCTGGAAATTTTCCAAATCACACCACACTAGCATGGACTCTAATAACGTGATAGCATCAGGTGGAAGTTTACATAATTATATGTCAATGGAATGGACCAATACTATACTCGGCGTACTGCTGTAGCCAATAACTGATACTTGCTGATATTGACAATTAGATTCAATCCATGGCAAGGTTCGAAAACTAAGATAAGTTATAGTAAAGTTTTTGTTTTAGTATTAAAAAAAAAGCATTTGCCTGAATATTTATGGCCTTAAAAAAGAGCAGAATAAATCTCAGAAAACTACAGTATGACATCACAAAACTGGCAAATCCAGCACAATGAGGCTCAGAAGGGAAAGACCAGTATCTTAAAGTCAGACCTCCTGCTGTGTTTTGGATGACAAAACAATGCTAAACCAGGAGGACTATAAACTCAAAAAGGCATTAAGGTGTTCTTTAAAACGTTCTCACTGATCGATTACAGTGACATAATAATGCATCCTAACTGTGAATAAACAAAGCAACATTGCTATGAGAATCTGCAGCTGTTGAGAGCCCTTTGCTGTGATTTATATCCTGATTGTGACACCTCTGGCTCCCTCTGTGGTGACTGTGTGTAAGTGTGGCAGTGATTAAGTGTTTGAAAACCACATGTGTTCTTAGTCACATCGATAAGATTCCCCGAAAGTGCACT
Source organism: Mugilogobius chulae (assembly GCA_038363315.1). Taxonomy (NCBI): domain Eukaryota; kingdom Metazoa; phylum Chordata; class Actinopteri; order Gobiiformes; family Gobiidae; genus Mugilogobius; species Mugilogobius chulae. The sequence goes on along the minus strand of CM076402.1, from coordinate 42,109,436 downwards.
GACGACACAACTAAACCATTTAGAACAGGTGTGGGCAAACTGCAGAATGGACTTGTTTGGTTGAGAAAGAAGAGGGTTTATGGTAGAAGATTAAGCAAACAAAACTTAGATGACCCAAGTATGTCTTGTTTTTATCAATATCTGCAAAATAACAAATAGGTTCAAGAAATCAAGGAGTAAAATTTTATAATAAGTGTACATTTCAAGTTATAGTCTCGCTGAGTTTGCATGTACTGAAGTGAACCTTTGCTCATTTCTAATGCACAGCTGCAGATGGAGTGAGAAGTGCGTGCCCCCCTCATGCTGTTTGGAGACCACAGGGGAGCAAATAGTTGTAATTATAATGCAGGTGCAAGAGTTAGAGGCGACCATTTTTATATCACAGGACAAATAATTGAATCACATGGCTATTCAGAATAAAACTAAACTGGATTTGAAACTAGCTCTGATTTGGCATGTCTTTAAATTAAACTGCTTATTTTGTTTTCTGTGATATCAAGTCATGTTCAGCTCAAAAGCAAATTATATCAAAGACAGTGTAACAATAAATGTTCATTGACTCATTCATCCACTCGTCATTTACAAAATAATGACTGCAATGATCTCTTGAAAGACAATTTTACTTTGATACATTTTAGCATGGGTCAAATCTAAATTATTGCTATAATTGTCTATGTCTATGACAACAAAAGTTATGCTGCTAAATCAACATCTGTGAATGAAATTTGATATTACGATCCTAAAAAGTTACATTCAGGTCAAAAAACAGCAAGAAAAACACTGTCTCAAGATTCAGGAGACATTTGTCTGTTATACCGGTTCATACCTGATCGAAACAGCTATCTTTGTCGTGTTTTGTTGTTTTATTCAGAAAAGTTTCCCCATGTAACCAGACGGAGAGTGGGTCCTCTTGCATTTTACATTCGCAGTATAGGCGGAAAGTGACGCAGACCGAAAAATGGCTTTTCTGAACATAAACGAAAATACACACTTTTAATGTGTCCTAATATTTCTTTTTCTTTTTTTTTTTTTTTCCTATTTTTCAACATTCTGGCCTTAAAAGTTTGAGTTTTGCTCCAAACTACACATTTTTATTAACAAAAGATTGGTTTTCGATCTTTTGATTCAAAGCCGACCACTAAATAATCTCAATCTCGATCTCTTGCTTTTTCGATTTATGGCACTGCCCTAATGGCCTCTTATATTTCTAAAGGCCCACCAGGACGCTCTACTGCTCTACGGCATTTTGGAAGTGTTGTGGATTTCTGAAATACACCTTTAAGAATAAAACACAGAAAGTTTGTCTGAATTTAAGTATACGAGTTTATTATAAAAACATAAAAAGTATGAAGAGAAAAATGTATAAAAATGTGTGCACACGAAAAGCCCTATGCTGTCCCTCCAGGTCCCATCTGTCCCTACTCTCAACATCAATATGTCACAGACATATTTAAAGACAGAAAGGAGGCGTAAAGCCCCGCACAGAGATGTTGAAAACAGGACATGCAGATTTGTAATCACTAAACCTACACACATATCATAAACAGTTCAGTCTAGTCTAAGCATAAGCATCATTATTATCAAAGTGACTCAAGGCTGGGTGGTTTCTCTCAGAACATCCTGAACTCACTCTAATATGATTGTCTAACACATGTCAATGTATTAGATGAATTAACCTTAGCATCAGAGAATTAACATTAGCATTAAAGATATTAAAGATTTCTACAACAGAAGCCTCCATTAATTTTGATGAGTACACATATACGAGGTGCAACAACCCTGGATTTAGGAACTCAACCCTCGCAAATAGCAATTTTGCTGCGCTTGAAAATCTCTCTACTGTCACCTGTAGTTTCTTCATCTAGGTTTCAAAGACCACATTAGTTATCGACATGTGTCAAATAAATTACTTGTCAGCACTTATATTAGAAAATCTGATAATTTTTCTCATTCATTTCAACTGTGGCTTGTTGAAAAATGACGCTTAGGGTTGTGGCATTCGTCGTGTTGCATTCGTCTTGTGTTGAGTGATGATGTGCCGTTGTGCTTTGGAGTGCGTTGCCCTTATGCTAACTTGTGTGGGTTATATTTGAATAACCGCACAGGTAGTTCCGGCAAATCAAGTTCTATATCACTGGACTGTGACCATCACTGTAGCAATGGGCAAACAAATGAGCTGCTGTTAAGAGGGACTGAAATAACAAAACCTTCAAGACAGCAAAAAGACTGCCAGTTGATCGAATTTTAGATATTATGAATGTTGTCTTGAAATATGCAAAAACAGAATATTGAATATATAGTTTGTAGTAAAAGGCAACAAAAAGACAAAACAAATTAAGAAAATCACATGGAAACGTTCAAATAAAGTTAGATGGTGATATTTTAGTCAATAGATCACTCATTGGTCTTCTAGTTGACCAAAATGCGTATTCATTAGAAAGCTCATTGCAAACAAATTCTTTACGTAAAAATCTTACTTAGCTGTTTTTATTTTTCTTTTTTTTTCATGAATAATTAATTAGCATGCAAACATTTGAGCTTGTGGTCTTGGGAATTCAGTTTAGGCCAGATATTTGATCACATCATTGAGACACTGAGGCTTGTTTTGCTTTTAGTCAATTAATCGGTAGATTGCATACGTCTTAAGTCAATAAAGAAAGTTTATAGTCCACCCAGTCAAACCCAATTTGTCTGAAACTGTTCATAAAGAAGACTAACATGGAAAAAAAATAGAAAAGTGGGAATTCTATGAAGGTTTCCTCTGACACAAAACAATCTTTCCATCTAAATAATCAGAAATCATAGCTTAAAGACGACATCAACGAAAATGCCTGAGGTTGTTCTTCTTCTTCTGACAGAACACTGCAGGCTCACTTGACTCCAGATAGAGCTGATCAAACAGTCCACATGAGTGACTTAAGCTTGAATCATCAGACTAACCTCATCCAAGGCATTAACACAACCACAGCAACACAGCAACAAAAGTGCATTAGCATCTGAATCATTTTGTCACAGTTGCCCAAAATTGCTTGCCATTAAAATTAGAATAGCTTACAGCGTGACTTGTGAATATTACCACCTCATGTTGTGTTAAAAATAATGTGTTTTTTTGTTATCAGATGTGACACAATGCAAAACTTCAATTCCATAGAGCGCCTGCAGCTGTACTCTTTGGAAAAATATTTTTAATGGGCCTCAATTTCATCCAATTGATCAACTTTTAATACTTTTTAAGCCTGCGTACATCTAATAGAGACCTTTACAGAGTTTGAAGAAGACATTTCAAACCGAAAATTCAAAAGTTGTGTTGAAATTGGCTGCAAATCAACGACCTCAGCTCCAGCAGCTTCGGAGCATCTGTTGGAAAAGCCAAAAAAATGGTGTGTCATTCAGCTGCCTCTGGGACTGAATCCGCTGCTGTGAACCATATGACCAGTGCTCATACGGCCAGAGAAGTGGAGGCATTTTTCTTACATCAGATCTCCACCCGTGCATGCATCTTCTTTACACACTTTGTCAGAGCGTGATTGGATGCGACAGTGCCACTTGTTGTGACTGTCAGGTACTGTATTATGTGCCCCTGCCAACTGTGTTCACACTAACTCTATTAGTATTCAGAGAAGCTCCAGGCTGTCACAGGCCCTTAGGCGATCGGCGAAAGCCACAAAAAACACATGTCAAAAGATATTCACGTGAGACTGATTGCATGTAAGCCATTGGGCTGCAATTTGACAAATGACGGTAATGGGTCATACAACAGTATCTGCATAGTGAAGAGGGGAAAGAGGAGAGAAGGGAGGGGCAGTGAGGAAACAGGGAAAAGGGAAAGAAGGCACAGCCAATGTCAAGTCAACGATGGTTTACTCATAAAATAGGGTTGTTTCGATACCGATACTGGTAACGTCAAAACCTCCAATATTGCGCATTTTTCAGATGAGTACTCATACCAAATCTCTGATTCGATATCTCCATGTATTGTCCTGGATGAGGGCCCATAGATGCAGCAGCAACTATTTTCTGTTCATGGCTAATGCTATGGCTAACTCTCAGAGCAGCTGGAAAAGACTCTGTGGAGACTCTTCAAAGCATAACATACTCCATATATGTATACATATACAGACAACATCCATGTTACCTCTGTGATGTTTCATTTAGCCGTTATAGTAGAAGTACAGTGGTTAAACTCACTTTAAAAATGCTCCAACACCAGCGTTAGCGACGCTAACTGGTTAACAAGCTAACTCGGACCTTTGTTTATATTGCATTTAATTGTTTTTACAGGCCTCACTGTTGTTTTTATGACACACAGAGGTGGAAAGAGATTAAATAAGAATATATTAAACAAGTACTGTTTAATGACAATTATTTAACTCTAAAGTAGTTTTCAAAATCCAAATAGGCTACATAAGGGTTATTAAAGTTTAAACACATGGCGTTTAATGAAGCAACAGTAGCCTATTTTATGTGGGCTACTGTATGTAGCCAATGTTTTTAGCTTTTTGAGATTTATAGCGCTAGTTTACAAAAGCTATTGGTTACTAGCCTATTGATTATTGATTTTGGAGTAAAATAACAGTTTAGTTTACTTCTTTAGTCGTTATAATGCAACATTTTGTATCAAAAATGGTATCAGCAGGACTATATGACATCTACCCTGAGACAACTATCGGATCGGTAAAAGAAGATGGTATCGAAATAACACTACTAAAAACTAACAAAAATAAACATTGTGGATTTTGTCTGTGAGCTGAATGAATATCTTATTTTAGTGTCTTCTGGCATTTTTCCCCCTTTAATTAACACCAGGTGATAAAAAGCTACATTACATATCTGCAATATTTACAGTTACATCTTTAGTTTTCAGCTTTCAGAGAGTGACAGAGGAAACTTTTAAAATATTTTAAGTTAACAGACCATGGCCATGACCTGGGAGAAGTGCCAACGTAGTGCGCAGACCCCACACAATACATGCTTTCAGTACACTATTTTTTTAACAATACTTTTCAAGACAAATCTCTATCCGTCCTGTATTTTCAAACTGCTTGATGACATTTGCTGCTGTTGCTGCTGCAAATTAAACAGACTCCAGTGGTTTTTGGAAAAGCACTTTTCACTTATTAACCCGAATGCCCTTTGGCGTATATTCAGCACAAGTTTCAGCACTTTCCACTGCTCGCGCTCTCATCTTCTTCCACCAGATGTGGATCAAATGAGACAAATATCAAATGATTTATGAGGCTAAAAGGCTTGGATCCACAATTTTGGTCTCCAGTTTATGAATTTATGAACATATTTGAAACCATTTTAGATCCAATTGTTGTCGCAGTTTTTTTACATTTTAACCAAAGACTATTTATTGGGTTCACTTTGTCATCCAAAATTGCTTAAGGCAAGGAAAAGTACAAAAAAAATGTGAAACTATCAATGTGAAAATTCTGCTGTAGTTTACTGACATTCACAGAAGACAAAAATACTGTATATATAAAGTGTTTGCTCATGTCATGTTTTCATAAAGCAATAATAATAAAGCAATATGCATGAAAAGAAAACTACATGCTATACACATATTTATATACAGTCAGCGGTTCATTTTGTTGATATACTTAGCTACAAAAAATGTACAGAGGACAGATTTGATATGTTAATTCATTTTTGAATAAACAAAGTTTGTCTCAAAGTTAAAATTTTGACACTTTGTTGGATTTGCAGCTATATGAAAAAATCTTGCTTCTTGTTAGAAATCACCAAATCCATCTGTCAACTCCAGAATTAGGCAAATATATCAGTAACATTGGCCAATATTGATCTAATAGGCGCTAACAGGTTTTAGGGTTTTCCGTCTGAATGAATAAGAAGTAAGCTAAAATATATTTGTTTACATAGTCATTCACAAATACTTTATATCCCAAAATAAATACCTTTATTTTGGTAGCACTTTTTAAAAAGTACATCTTAATCTCCAAATGCTTCATTCATCACAAACAAAGGACATGTTATAGATTAAAAAATATAACAGCTTACTGTTACAAATCTATGCAACTGTTGAAACAAACTATTTTTGAAAATCCTCCATACAACCTTTAAATCCTGTAGCACTCCACTACGTACAGGGCAAACGTTTTTTGTGTGACGCAGATGAAACAAAGAAGTTGATTGGGCTGTCATTTAGCCCAAAATCTAACTTCACTCACCTCACATTAAAATCGTTTTTTGCTTCGCTCATTGATTCTGGAGAAATTTGCTATGTTTTTCAGTTCGTTTTCGGTTTCGCGTGATATTTTTTCCTAAGTTTTCATGTATTTTTTTGCTGTAAGCAGCCATGTTGGTTTTCATGGGAGACAATGTGGCTAAATATCATCTGGATTTTCCAAGCAAGCAAACATCGGACACCGGAAGTCAAATATCGGTATCTATTTAGTACATTCTTTTTAAAATTTGTTCAGTCTAAGATTATGTTTGTAAAACTATAGCAGGAGGTGATTTTGATGCCACTGTCAAAGGAAAATGCATTTGCAGAAAATTGTAGTTATAACATCTTATACATACAGTATTGTTAACTGAAACAATAAGACATTTTGTGTGGACAATGTTATTTCAACATGAAAGCCAGAACGTTAAGAGTGAAAACTGACCAAAAAAAAAAGAAATTTGAAGAAGAAAAAGACATTTGCTTGAGAAATCTGTAGAGTCATTTTCCTGCACTGCGTGATTTGTCATAGAAGCAGAAGTTCTCCCACAGACATCCAAACACACCCACATTCCTCCGCTGCGTGTCACGAAACAATGACAAGAAACCAACAGCGGTGACAATGATAACAAACAGACCTCACAAATTTAATATTCACAGAGTCATCAATCACGCCGCAGAGGCAGGTGTGCTGGATACTTCTGTACGCTCCGGTGCCAAATCCGAATCTGTGGCCTGTGACGAGAGAAGACGGACGAGAAAGTCTGGACCGATAGCGTTTGTGAACACAGTAAACGCACGCGACAGTCGAAGAGTGAGGAGAAAAAGAAGTAGAAATAAATTAGCTGACATGACGAGCCGTGGGTGTTCAGGCACAAACTTAATTAAGTTGAGAGATAAGATTTATTAAAAGATTTGAGAAGGCTATAAACAGGTTGTACAGTAGCAGTATGAATTTAGCCTTGTTTCCCACTTAAACTGCCTTCAATTCAAATTTAAAATAAGCCTTTAGAGCACAAATCTGGACTTCTGAATGACTACTTTTTCACAGAACAGCATTAATTTCTGACAAATATACACATTTTTAACCTTTCATTTATTTTTCTTTCAATGACTCTTACCATCATAAAGAAGCATGATGAAGCAGTCATAAAGACACATTATCTGGATCAAAATATAATTTACAGTAAGTATGCACAGATTTCTCACCAAAATGTCAATTTTAAATCAAATTTGAAAAGTAATTTGTCTGTTTGTCATTATTATGTTGCAGAAACTAGTAAACTTCATGACTCAATTGTGTAGTTTTGACAGAAAAACAATAGAGTTAAATTTACGCAACTTTGTTTTGTCATAAAAACGGGTTTCTGATAAGAAAATGTGAAAGGAACTCTCCTCAACTTCCTGTTATTTTCAAACCTTTCTGTACAAATATGTTCTTGATTTAGGTAAAACTATCATTTATATTTACAACAGGTATTAAACTGACAAATAAAGCTAAAATTACTAATCATAAAAACCTGTCACACACACTTTGTTCCGTTTCAGTAGTGCAGCCTTTACACAAACGCATAGTGTCAAATATATTTAAGTAGTTTGTCTTCAAAAAGCATTTATATCATGTTGAATTTTTTAAAAATTCCAATGGGTCCACAATTTTTTGGTTTTCATTCTGCAAAGTAATTTTAGCAGTTAGGGCCTGAACAACACTAATGAGCTTTAGGGACAGCAATAAATCAATAAAATGTATGCAAAGCCCATATATAGTAATGTACAAACTGATCCCGAATGGTTAATTTGACTGTAAATAGGCGGGTTATGACTTTCTTTCTAAAAGAATATTATTAGTCCCACACAAAGTGTTTAGTCAGGTCTGCCTCATGTGTTTTCACTCTGCTCTCAACAGTTGGTCTGTCACATTCTGCACCTCTGTGTTGTGTCTCCAAACAGCGACTGATCCACACATGTTCACGAGCATGAGCTCATGTCACAGTTACCTACAGCCGAGACGCCACAGGTCCTGGGCCAGAGAGTCAAAACGGTCCAGTGTGAGAGGCTTACGAAGAGTCAACACGGACCAGTGACAGGAGGCTTCCACAGAGTCAACAAGGACCAGTGAGAGAGGCTTCTACAGTGTCAACAAGGACTAGTGAGAGGGGCTTCCAAAGAGTCAACAGGACCAGTGAGAGAGGCTTCACAGAGTCAACACGGACTAGTGAGAGGGGCTTCCAAAGAGTCACACGAACCAGTGAGGGGGCTTCCAAAGAGTCAACAAGACCAGTGAGAGAGGCTTACAAAGAGTCAACAGGACCAGTGAGAGAGGCTTCTACAGAGTCAATCAAGGNTCTTCACCTGAACCTGACTGTGATGTGTCTGCAAAGTTCACCTGGACCTAATTGTGATGTTCTCACCTGGACCTGACTGTGACGTGTCTTCACCTGGACCTGACTGTGGCGTGTCTTCACCTGGACCTGACTGTGACGTGTCTTCACCTGGACCTGACTGTGACGTGTCTTCACCTGGACCTGACTGTGATGTGTCTTCACCTGGACCTGACTGTGACGTGTCTTCACCTGGACCTGACTGTGACGTGTCTTCACCTGGACCTGACTGTGACGTGTCTTCACCTGGACCTGACTGTGACGTGTCTTCACCTGGACCTGACTGTGACGTGTCTTCACCTGGAACCTGACTTGTGACGTGTCTTCACCTGGACCTGACTGTGAGTGTCTTCACCTGGACCTGACTGTGACGTGTCTTCACCTGAACCTGAGTGTATGGTCTTCACCTGGACCTGACTGTGACGTGTCTTCACCTGGACCTGACTGTAATGTGTCTTCACCTGGGCCTGACTGTGATGTGTCTTCACCTGGACCTGACTGTGACGTGTCTTCATCTGAACCTGACTGTGACGTGTCTTCACCTGGACCTGACTGTAATGTGTCTTCACTGGGCCTGACTGTGATGTGTCTTCACCTGGACCTGACTGTGATGAGTCTCCAGAGTTCACCTGGATCTGGCTGCCATCTGTCCATCACTCCGGTTTCCACCACAAACTACACTAAATCTTCCAGCTATGGTTCTGCCCAAGCCAAGCACAACATCATGGAAATGGTCCCTGAGCGTCGTTCTGCAGTAGCACACTGCTACTGGCAGACGCCCCAGCGGTTCTGAAGAATGGAATGAGTAAGTGGATCGGTGGTTTGGTTTAGTTGGTTAGTGGGTCTGCTGTTCTCACTAGTAACATGTAGAGGACGACCGTTAGTGATCATTAGATTCCTTAAAAAATTAACACAAAATGAGAAATCACTAAGGCTTGTAAACTCATGTGACTTGTGACCAGCTAATACTAAATTTTTCTTAATTTATGTTTTTTGAGAGGTAATTCTAACAATATGTGAAAAAATACTAGGATCGTTCTGGAAATTTTCCAAATCACACCACACTAGCATGGACTCTAATAACGTGATAGCATCAGGTGGAAGTTTACATAATTATATGTCAATGGAATGGACCAATACTATACTCGGCGTACTGCTGTAGCCATAACTGATACTTGCTGATATTGACAATTAGATTCAATCCATGGCAAGGTTCGAAAACTAAGATAAGTTATAGTAAAGTTTTTGTTTTAGTATTAAAAAAAAGGATTTGCCTGAATATTTATGGCCTTAAAAAGAGCAGAATAAATCTCAGAAAACTACAGTATGACATCACAAAACTGGCAAATCCAGCACAATGAGGCTCAGAAGGGAAAGACCAGTATCTTAAAGTCAGACCTCCTGCTGTGTTTTGGATGACAAAACAATGCTAAACCAGGAGGACTATAAACTCAAAAAGGCATTGAAGGTGTTCTTTAAAACGTTCTCACTGATCGATTACAGTGACATATAATGCATCCTAACTGTGATATAAACAAAGCAACATTGCTATGAGAATCTGCAGCTGTTAAGAGCCCTTTGCTGTGATTTATATCCTGATCGTGACACCTCTGGCTCCCTCTGTGGTGACTGTGTGTAAGTGTGGCAGTGATAAAGTGTTTGAAAACCACATGTGTTCTTAGTCACATCGATAAGATTCCCCGAAAGTGCACTGACGACACAACTAAACCATTTAGAACAGGTGTGGGCAAACTGCAGAATGGACTTGTTTTGCAAAACTCATGGTTAAGAAAGAAGAGGTTTTATAGTAGAAGATTAAGCAAACAAAACTGCTTCTGATTCAAATGTCATAACTTGGATGACCCAAATATGTCTTGTTTTTATCAATATTGCAAAATAATAAATAGGTTCAAGAAATCAAGTAGTACAATTTCGATACGTGTAAATTTTCAAGTTATAGTCTCGCTGAGTTTGCATGTACTGAAGTGAACCTTTGCTCATTTCTAATGCACAGCTGCGGATGGAATGAGAAGTGTGTGCCCCCTCATGCTGTTTGGAGACCACAGGGGAGCAAATAGTTGTAATTATAATGCAGGTGCAAGAGTTAGAGGCGACCATTTTTATATCACAGGACAAATAATTGAATCACATGGCTATTCAGAATAAAACTAAACTGGATTTGAAACTAGCTCTGATTTGGCATGTTTTTAAATTAAACTGTTTATTTTGTCTTCTGTGATATCAAGTCATGTTCAGCTCAAATGTAAATATTAGGGCTGCAACAACTAATCGATTTAATCGATTAAAATCGATTATTAAAATAGTTGTCAACGAATTTGGTCATCGATTAGTTGGCTAAAAACTTTTACGCTCAGTCCGCTGTGATCCAGCCGCTTTGAGTGCACATTAGCGGCTTTGTAGAGCTCTCCTTCGACTCTCACAAAGAACATGTATTATCATGGTGATGAGACAAGACGGGAGGCACTGGTACTTGGTACACTTAAGCTTTATTAACAACCGGTTACTCTCATGCTGTAACACATGTGTGTCACCTCCTAAGGTGTCCCACCCTAAACACACCTCATCTAGTAGTTCCTACTCACTCTCGGTACATCTCCCCCTTTTAGCTGAGTGTCCATTTTTATTATTTTCTTTTAATATTTCACTATACTCTTTTGGTGAGTAATAAACATAGTGAACCATAGAGCCATTAAACTTTTAACAACTTTGGAAAATATCACATTACAACATTATAACATCTCTTCCCCCTATTTCCTCTCTTTTTTTTTTTTTTTTTTTTTCTGGAACTGGTCAGCATAATAACTGTATAACATAGAACCTAACTAGGGGTCAGGTGTGACAACCTGGATCCCAAAAGCTGTGCAGGGATTATTGTGCCCTGTGAACCACAGCTGTACTGACTAATGTTTATAAGTTCAGTTTCTGTGGGGCATGAACAATCCGCCCAGAGCTGGTGACTCGGGTGCCCTCAGGAATCACTCTGAGATGTGATCGGTTCCTTCTCAGACGTCCAGCAGGCATGTCAATGTTGTATGACCTTGGTGTGTTGGCCGGACTGCTGACTATTCCTGTAGCGGTGGTGTTTTTCACCCAGACTCTTTGCCCTGGTCTGAGCTCAAGTTTTGTCAATGTTTTGTGTCTCTTGTTGAACCATGAAGCTTGTTTTTGTTTTTGTTCCTGGTCTTTATTCCGAAACATTCGAAGATCTGGCCACTTGGGTTGAAGTTTGTCCTGGTTGACAGGCAGAGGTGTCCTGATGGTGCGACCCATCAGTAGCTGCGCGGGTGAAGAGCCATGTGACAACGGTGTGGCTCTATATGCCATGAGAGCTTTGTGTGGATCCTCCCCCTTCCGCAGGAGAGACTTCACCGTTCTGACAGCCCTTTCTGCTTCCCCATTGCTCTGAGGATAGTGGGGACTCGTAGTTGTGTGTTTGAAGTCATAGTCTTTCGCAAAAGCTGCAAACTCTGCTGCTGAAAACTGTGGGCCATTGTCTGTGACGAGGATGTCTGGGACTCCATGGCGTGCAAAAATGGCTTTGAGCTTGTTAATGACTGGTATCGCTGTAGTTGAGGGAAGGTTTGCCACTTCAATGTATCGCGAGAAGTAGTCTATAACAAGCAGGTACATACCACGATTCCATTGAAACAGGTCGCTGCGACACGCTGCCATGGCCTGCTAGGAAGTGGCGTTGTTATGAGTGGCGTTGTTATGAGTGGCTCTGGCGCATTGTGAACTTCTCGGGCACATACAATGCAGTTTTCAACTTTGTCTTTTATTTGTCTTGTAAGGCCAGGCCACCATATGGACTGCTGTGCTCTGGCAATACATTTTGTCATGCCCTGATGCCCTTCGTGTACTGCTGTAAGCATTTCTGCCTGCAAGATGAGCGGAATGACAAGTCTTTCGGCTTTCATTAATAGTCCATCTGCAACATGCAGGTCTTGGTGATACTGCCAGTACAACTGAAGATCTGGTGAAAGAGCTTTTTTGCTTGTGGGCCAGCCATTTTGGACTATTTCTTTGAGTTTTTGCATATTTTGTCCATATCCTGAGCCTGTCTGATTTGTGTTAGCTTGCTCTCTGTTGCTGGCAACTGTTGCACAATGTGATTGATTGACACACACACATCCTCCTCAAGCTGCTTGTCTTGTGCTGATAGAGGAGCTTGAAGTGGTGCTCTGGATAGTGCGTCCGCTGTGATCAAGTTTTTCCCTGGCACATGTTCGATTTTGTATGAGAAGCGAAGTAGGCGTAATCGAAATCTCAGAATGCGAGGTGGCAAATCATCTAGTGCCCTGCTACCTAGCAGGGAAATGAGAGGCTTGTGATCTGTCTGTATCAAAAAGTCCATTCCTACCAGGTAAGACTGAAACCTCTCACATGCCCAGGTGAGTGCGAGCGCCTCTTTTTCAATTTGGGCATATCTGCGCTCAGCGTTTGTCATGCTGCGTGAGATGAAGGCTACTGGGCGCCAGTCACCACTTGGTTGTTTTTGAGACAGAACGCCCCCTAATCCAAAAGAAGAGGCATCGGCCGCAACTTTAGTCTCTCTGTTCACGCAGTACTGAGCGAGAACAGTGGGTGAGCTCAGTTCCTGGCGCAGGTCATCAAATGCACGCTGCTGCGCTGCTCCCCATTCCCAGGTGGTGTCTACCTTGAGTAGCTCCCTCAGTGGCTGTGTGAGCTCGGCTATGCGTGAGGAAAACTTGCCAACATAGTTAACCATGCCCACAAACCTTTTCACATCTGCTGCATCTTTTGGTGTGGGCATGTCCCTAATCGCTTTGATCTTTCCCGGGTCCGCTGCAATGCCCTGGGCTGTGACGATGTGGCCCAAAAACATGACTTTATCCACTGCAAACTGACATTTGTCATTGTTGAGAGTCAGCCCCTCCTGTTGGAGCCGCTCTAACACTCGATGAAGTCTTTGGTCATGTTGTTCACGGGTGGAGCCAAACACTAAAATGTCATCTGCATGACACACAGTTCCCTCAAGTCCTGATAGCATTTGTGTCAGTCTCTTTTGAAAATGTTCAGGTGCCGACGAGATACCGAACGGCAACCTTTTGTAGCTATATCGCCCAAATGGGGTGATAAATGTAGTCAATGGGACTGACTCAGGATGTAAGGGCACCTGCCAGAACCCTGCTGTAGCGTCTAGTTTTGTGAAGACTGTTGCACCTGCAAGTTTGGCCAGGGTTTCATCCACAGCAGGCAGTATGTGTCTCTCTCTGCACACATATTCATTCAGATGTGTCATGTCTGAGCAGATTCTGACATTGTTATTTGGCTTAGGGGCCACCACCATTCCTGCACACCACTCAGTAGGTTCCTCTATTGGTTCGATCACGCCCATTTTTTCCATCCGGTCAAGTTCGGTTTTAACTTTGTCATACAATGGCAATGGTACCCGGCGTGGCAGGGACAGTGCATATGGTTTGGCATCTTCTTTCAGTTTTATCTTGTACTCCCCTTTTAGGAGACCCAGCCCTGTGAAAACTTTGGGTACAGTTTTTTCACATCCCCTTCCAGTTCTTTGACACTGTCGACGGGGTGTAGCAGGCCTAATGCCGAAATGGCTGGAAAGCCCAACAGTGGCGTGGACAGTCTCTGAATTACATACACTGGTTGTGTTGTACTGCTCTCTTTGTATTTCATGACTGCCATGAACTGACCTTTTACTTTCAGGGCTTCTCCACTGGGGCCGCACAAAGGTTTTTCAGCTTTTGTGAGTGGACCATGCAGGTGCTCAGAGTAGGCTGTGGCCGGTATCACTGTCACGTCAGCTCCTGTATCGAGCTTAAAAGTTAATTGTTTGTCATTTATTTGTATTGTCTTTTTCCAGTGGTTTGGCTGTGTTCCTGCAGACACCGCTCCTAGGAAAAGTGTGTCGTCAGTATCCTCCATGACGGCTCCCACTCTCCCGGATCTGCACACCGCTGCAAAATGTCCCTTTTTCCGACATTTTCTGCACTCCGCCTCACGAGCAGCACATTCACTTTTGGCGTGGGCCGGTGCCTTTCCACAGCGTCCACAGTATTTTTGTCCCTTTCGGTATTCATTTGAACTTTTTCCTTCTTTTCTGGTTTGATAGTCTTTAAATGTCTTTTTCTTGAATTTAAGTAAATCCACATTTGCCTCTTTTGTGTCTTTGGTGTTTGTTTCTCTCACTACCGGCTGCTGTTTCTTAATCTCTTCATGCTGTCTTATTTGCAAAACTGCCTTTTCCAGTGTTAAAGCACTATCCATCTGCAACTTCTCTGATAGGCCCTGATACTGGATGCCAACGACAAGCCTATCTCGTATCATTTCGTCTTGCAGGGGCCCATATTGGCAGTTTTCTGCTAACTTGTAAACAGCAGCAATAAATATTTCTGCGGACTCACCCGGCTCTTGACATCGCTTGTTAAAACGTGCTCTCTCGTAGATTACGTTCTGTTTGCCTATGAAATGTTTGTCAAAAGCTTCTTTCACGCTTTTGTACTTTTTCATATCATCTGCGCTTAGTCCCAGCGTGTTCAGAATGTCATCGGCTCTGTCGCCCATTGTGTAAACGAGAGAGTTCACTTGATAACTTTCATCTTTACCGTCAAGTCCCGCTGCCACACGGAACCTTTCAAAACGGCGAATCCAGTTGGGCCACGAGGTGTAATCCGTGAAATCAAAGTTTTCTGGTGGGTTTATGGAAAACAGGGAATCCATTGTCCGTCCGTTTATGTTGTTTTCGGTGCTTTTTTTTTTTTCCGCTTGTTTCTTCCCGCGTCGTCGGGCTCTCGGCTTTAGCTTAGCTCGTAGATCGCACGCAGCAGCATTATATGTAGCTCACCCGACAACTTCTTCCGAACTCTATCCGTGACGGGATTCTGCACTTCTGACACCATGTATTATCATGGTGATGAGACAAGACGGGAGGCACTGGTACTTGGTACACTTAAGCTTTATTAACAACCGGTTACTCTCATGCTGTAACACATGTGTGTCACCTCCTAAGGTGTCCCACCCTAAACACACCTCATCTAGTAGTTCCTACTCACTCTCGGTACAGAACAGACGAACAGAAACCTTGCGCCTGTTTAGCGGACCTTTTAATCACATAATAACAGCCACGAGTAACCTGTCGGCGGTGGTGTATAGCTTAATCTCATAAAGTTACGAGTTTGTTATTTCTCCGCGGGTGATTCGGCCGCTTTCAGCGCTTAGACTCGCGGTAACTTTCTAGAAACGTCCCGCGGTTAATCTAGCGTCTTTTTGATTTGTCTTTGCTGTTCCACGAGCTGATGCGTCTGCTTTGTGTGAGGTTTTCTCTGATAAAGTTAAAAGCCGTCCACAGCGTCTCTCTCTCCTCTCACCAAAAAAGCAGCACCAGCAGGCCCCGCCCCTTTCCCCTCCGTGTGTGAGTAACCATGGCGACCAGTTTGAGTGACAGGAGTGAGAGGTGAACACTCGCAAACTTAAAACTTTTAGATATGAAACAGCAAAATCATAATGATGAACTTAACAGGACCTAATAGATACAAATGCTAATAACAGTAGTCCAGGCCTATGCATTAGATGCAGCAGCAAACACTTATTATTAGTTTTAATATGACTTAAAACAAGTTAATATAATATGCTCATTCTTTATAGATGCTTTAAAATAATATAATATAATATATAATAATAAAAAGCAGCAGTCCAAAGGTCCAAAAAATTGAGATTTTATTTTTTGGCCATATCGCCCAGACCCATAATAACCACATTAAAAGAAGTAGCTACATAGCAAAATCTGGTTATTCTACTTTATTTTTGTATTTTCTTTTTGTTCAAGAAAAGCCCAGTGTGTTCATTAAGTGCACACAAGTTGTCTTTTGCATAAATACATTTAATAAAATGCAAAACACCTTATATTTATTATTTTGTCATTTTTATCCGATTAATCGATTAATCGATCCAATAATCGACAGATTAATCGATTATCAAAATAATCGTTTGTTGCAGCCCTAAAATATATCAAAGATAAACTCTTCCACAGTGTAACAATAAATGTTCATTGACTCATTCATCCACTCGTCATTTACAAAATAATGACTGCAATGATCTCTTGAAAGACAATTTTACTTTGATACATTTTTAGCATGGGTCAAATCTAAATTATCACTATAATTGTCTATGTCTATGAAAACAAAAGTTATATTGCTAAATCAACATCTGAACATATTTTATTTATTTTTTTTACTATATTTCAGCATTCTGGCCTTAAAAGTTTGAGTTTTGCTCCAAACTACACATTTTTATTAACAAAAGATTGGTTTTCGATATTTTGATTCAAAGCCGACCACTTAATAATCTCGATCTCGATCTCTTGCTTTTTCGATTTATGGCCCAGCCCTAATGGCCATTTATATTTCTAAAGGCCCACCAGGACGCTCTACTGCTCTAGGGCATTTTGGAAGCCTCCATTAATTTCGATGAGTACACATATACGAGGTGCAACAACCCTGGATTTAGGAGCTCAACTTGGACGCACCGCTCTGCTTGAAAATCTCTCTACTGGCACCTGTAGTTTCTTCATCTAGGTTTCAAAGAGCACATTAGTTATCGACATATGTCAAATAGAATTACTTGTCAGCACTTATATTAGAAAATCTGATAATTTTTCTCATTCATTTCAACTGTGGCTTGTTGAAAAAATGACGCTTAGGGTTGTGGCATTCGTCTTGTGGCATTTGTCTTGTGTTGAGTGATGATGTGCCGCTGTGCTTTGGAGTGCGTTGCCCTTATGCTAACTGGTGTGGGTTATATTTGAATAACCGCACAGGTAGTTCCGGCCAATCAAGTTCTATATCACTGGACTGTGACCATCACTGTAGCAATGGGCAAACAAATGAGCTGCTGTTAAGAGGGACTGAAATAACAAAACCTTCAAGACAGCAAAAAGACTGCCAGTTGATTGATACATGTGACCATAGACTAGGGCTGTGCAATACTGTATATCGAATTTTAGATATTATTATGAATGTTGTCTTGAAGATATGCAAAAACAGAATATCGAATATATAGTTTGTAGTAAAAAGGCAACAAAAATGACAAAACAAATTAAGAAAATCACATGTTAACGTTCAAATAAAGTTAGATGGTGATATTTTAGTCAATAGATCACTCATTGGTCTTCTAGTTGACCAAAATGTGTATTCATTAGAAAGCTCATTGCAAACAAATTCTGATTTCTTTACGTGAAAATCTGTTTTTATTTTTCATTTTTCTTCATGAATAAGTAATTAGCATGCAAACATTTGAGCTTGTGGTCTTGGGAATTCAGTTTAGGAACAGACTCTAAACCCACAGTTCTAGTCAGGCTGCCCTAGGAGCAAATATACTGGGGAAAGTATGGCGACTTGAGCTCTATCCTCTCACTTCTGCCTTTCTTGTAAAGAATAATAAATTACAGTTCATCTCTAGTCTGTTCTTTGCTATTCACTCGTTGTCCCCTGTCCCACTCCTCTCTCGGGGAGTGTAACTGTTTCAGATCGTTGCTGTTCCTGTGACGTGGGCCGGACCACTGATGCCTGGACCTCCGCCCCACCTCCCTCTCCAGGATTGGCCTGTCCTATTCCTGCTAGACGAGTCGTTTCCCTCTGCTTATGGACTCTGGCTCTACAAACATAAACTCAATAACTTTAGTCTTAGTTACATCTACAGCCTGTCCGTCCATGGGAGTGGATCCCTTCTTCACTGTGGTTCTCCTCGAGGTTTCTCTTTTTCCCTTAGGGTTTTTTTGAGTTTGTCCTTGCCGAGAAGGAGGGTCTAAGGACAGGGGATGTTCTGGACAATCATTCATCTGCTCTACTAATAATCTGCTTTGACTTGCTTGATCAAATGTTTCATTGAATGTGTATTGTTTCATTGAATATGTATTGTTTTATTTTGATTTCCTTTGCTAAAATTAATAATCTTGGGAAGTCCTGAGACGACTGTTGTTGTGATTTTGGGCTATACAAAAATAAATTGATTTGATTTGATTTTGATTTGAGTTTAGGCCAGATATTTGATCACATCATTGAGACACTGAGGCTTGTTTTGCTTTTAGTCAATTAATCGGTAGATTGCATATGTCTTAAGTCAATAAAGAATGTTTATAGTCCACCCAGTCAAACCCAATTTGTCTGAAACTGTTCATAAAGAAGACTAACATGGAAAAAAATAGAAAAGTGGGGAATTCTATGAAGGTTTCCTCTGACACAAAACAATCTTTCCATCTAAATAATCAGAAATCATAGCTTAAAGACGACATCAACGAAAACGCCTGAGGTTGTTCTTCTTGCTCTTCTGACAAAACACTGCAGGCTCACTTGACTCCAGATAGAGCTGATCAAACAGTCCACATGAGTGACTTAAGCTTGAATCATCAGACTAACCTCATCCAAGGCATTAACACAACCACAGCAACACAGCAACAAAAGTGCATTAGCATCTGAATCATTTCGTACAGTTGCCAAAATTGCTTGCCATTAAAATTAGAATAGCTTACAGCGTTGACTTGTGAATATTACCACCTCATGTTGTGTTAAAAATAATGTGTTTTTTTGTTATCAGATGTGACATGGGTGGCAAACTTCAATTCCATAAAGCGCCTGCAGCTGTACTCTTCGACAAAGATTTTTTATGGGCCTCAATTTCATCCAATTTATCAACTTTTAATACTTTTTAAGCCTGCGTACATCTAATAGAGACCTTTACAGAGTTTGAAGAAGACGTTTCAAACCGAAAATTCAAAAGTTGTGTTGAAATTGGCTGCAAATCAACGACCTCAGCTCCAGCAGCTTCGGAGCATCTGTTGGAAAAGCCAAAAAAATGTGTGTCATTCAGCTGCCTCCTGGGACTGGAATCCGCTGCTGTGAACCATATGACCAGTGCTCATACGGCCAGAGAAGTGGAGGCATTTTTGAGGGAACATATTTGTCTTCTACATCAGATCTCCACTCGTGCATGCATCTTCTTTACACACTTTGTACACAGCGTGATTGGATGCGACAGTGCCACTTGTTGTGACTGTCAAGTACTGTATTATGTGCGCCTGCCAACTGTGTTCACACTAACTCTATTAGTATTCAGAGAAGCTCCAGGCTGTCACAGGCCCTTAGGCAATCGGCGAAAGGCACAAAAAACACATGTCAAAAGATATTCACGTGAGGCTGATTGCATGCAAGCCATTGGGCTGCAATTTGACAAATGACGGTAATGGGTCATACAACAGTATCTGCATGGTGAAGAGAGGAGAGAGAAGAGAAGGGTCGAGCAGTGAGGAAACAGGGAAAAGGGACAGAAGGCACAGCCAATGTCAAGTCAACGATGGTTTACTCATAAAATAGGGTTGTTTCGATACCGATAGGCTACTGGTAACGTCAAAACCTCCAATATTGCGCATTTTTCAGATGAGTACTCGTACCAAATCTCTGATATCTCCATGTATTGTCCTGGATGAGGGCCCATAGATGCAGCAGCAACTATTTTCTGTTCATGGCTAATGCTATGGCTAACTCTCAGAGCAGCTGGAAAAACACTCTGTGGAGACTCTTCAAAGCATAACATACTCCATATACGTATATATATACAGACAACATCCATGTTACCTCTGTGATGTTTCATTTAGCCTTTATAGTAGAAGTACAGTGGTTAAACTCACTTTAAAAATGCTCCAACACCAGCGTTAGCGACGCTAACTGGTTAACAAGCTAACTCGGACCTTTGTTTATATTGCATTTAATTGTTTTTACAGGCCTCACTGTTGTTTTTATGACACACAGAGGTGGAAAGAGATTAAATAAGAATATATTAAACAAGTACTGTTTAATGACAATTATTTAACTCTAAAGTAGTTTTCAAAATCCAAATAGGCTACATAAGGGTTATTAAAGTTTAAACACATGGCGTTTAATGAAGCAACAGTAGCCTATTTTATGTGGGCTACTGTATGTAGCCAATGTTTTTAGCTTTTTGAGATTTATAGCGCTAGTTTACAAAAGCTATTGGTTACTAGCCTATTGATTATTGATTTTGGAGTAAAATAACAGTTTAGTTTACTTCTTTAGTCGTTATAATGCAACATTTTGTATCAAAAATGGTATCAGCAGGACTATATGACATCTACCCTGAGACAAACTATCGGATCGGTAAAAGAAGATGGTATCGAAACAACACTACTAAAAATTAACAAAAATAAACATTGTGGATTTTGTCTGTGAGCTGAATGAATATCTTATTTTTGTGTCTTCTGGCATTTTCCCCCTTTAATTAACACCATGGTGATAAAAGCTAAATTACATACTGTATCTGTAAAGTTAAATCTTTAGTTTTTCAGCTTTCAGAGAGTGACAGAGAAACTTTTAAAATATTTTAAGTTAACAGACCATGGCCATGACCTGGGAGAAGTGCCAACGTAGTGCGCAGACCCCACACTATACATGCCTTTCAATACACTATTTTTTTAACAATACTTTTTCAAGACAAATCTCTATCCGTCCTGTATTTTCAAACTGCTTGATGACATTTGCTGCTGTTGCTGCTGCAATATAAAACAGACTCCAGTGGTTTTTGGAAAAGCACTTTTCACTTATTAACCCGAATGCCCTTTGGCGTAATATTCAGCACAAGTTTCAGCACTTTCCACTGCTCGCGCTCTCATCTTCTTGCCACCAGATGTGGATCAAATGAGACAAATATCAAATGATTTATGAGGCTAAAAGGCTTGGATCCATATTTTGGTCTCCAGTTTATGAATTTAAGAACATATTTGAAACCATTTTAGATCCAATTGTTGTCGCTGTTTTTTTACATTTTAACCAAAGACTATTTGGTTTCACTTTGTCATCCAAAATTCATATGCTTAAGGCAAGGAAAAGTAAAAAAAAACAATTTGAAACTATCAATGTGAAAATTCTGCTGTAGTTTACTGACATTCACGGAAGACAAAAATACTGTATATATATAAAGTGTTTGCTCATGTCATGTTTTCATAAAGCAATAATAATAAAGCAATATGCATGAAAAGAAAACTACATAGCTATACACATATTTGTTACAGTCAGCGGTTCATTTTGTTGATTTACTTAGCTACAAAAAATGTACAGAGGACAGATTTGATATCTTAATTCATTTTTGAATAAACAAAGTTTGTCTCAAAGTTAAAATTTTGACACTTTGTTGGATTTGCAGCTATACAAAAAAATCTTGCTTCTTGTTAGAAATCATCAAATTCATCTGTCAACTCCAGAATTAGGCAAAACATATCAGTAACATTGGCCAATATTGATCTAATAGGCGCTAACAGTTTTAGGTTTTCCAGTCTGAATGAATAACAAGTAAGCTAAAATATATTTGTTTACATAGTCATTCACAAATACTTTTATATCCCATATAAACACCTTTTTTGGTAGCACTTTTTAAAAGTACATCTTCACAAGGCTTCATTCATCACAAACAAAGACAAGTAATAGATAAAAAATAATTATTAAAGCTTACAAAATTACGTTGAACCCCATTTGTCAACTTTAAGGTTGTATGGAGGATTTTTCAAATCCAACAGCTGCTTGTTGTTTTTCAAATGTGTTTCTCCTCCCAGGGCCACGCCCTTCACTGCAACTGGGACAATGAGTTACTTAGGAACACTGAGGGTTTGCTTGACAAGTTAAAAGGCCAATAGATAACGAGGTACCTCGTTATCTATTGGTCAACGTTTTACTGGATTATCATGTCCACAGTTTATATATTTTATAATTCTTTTTTGTTTAGGATAACTACAAGGCTGTTACAAATCTATGCAACTGTTTTAGACCAAGACTGACAACAAACTATTTTTGAAAATCCTCCATACAACCTTTAAATCCTGTAGCACTCCACTACGTACAGGGCAAACGTTTTTTTGTGTGACGCAGATGAAACAAAGAAGTTGATTGGGCTGTCATTTAGCCCAAAATCTAACTTCACTCACCTCACATTAAAATCGTTTTTTGCTTCGCTCATTGATTCTGGAGAAATTTGCTATGTTTTTCAGTTCGTTTTCGGTTTCGCGTGATATTTTTTCCTAAGTTTTCATGTATTTTTTTGCTGTAAGCAGCCATGTTGGTTTTCATGGGAGACAATGTGGCTAAATATCATCTGGATTTTCCAAGCAAGCAAACATCGGACACCGGAAGTCAAATATCGGTATCTATTTAGTACATTCTTTTAAAATTTGTTCAGTCTAAGATTATGTTTGTAAAACTATAGCAGGAGGTGATTTTGATGCCACTGTCAAAGGAAAATGCATTTGCAGAAAATTGTAGTTATAACATCTTATACATACAGTATTGTTAACTGAAACAATAAGACATCTTTGTGTGGACAATGTTATTTCAACATGAAAGCCAGAACGTTAAGAGTGAAAACTGACCAAAAAAAAAAAGAAATTTGAAGAAGAAAAAAGACATTTGCTTGAGAAATCTGTAGAGTCATTTTCCTGCACTGCGTGATTTGTCATAGAAGCAGAAGTTCTCCCACAGACATCCAAACACACCCACATTCCTCCGCTGCGTGTCACGAAACAATGACAAGAAACCAACAGCGGTGACAATGATAACAAACAGACCTCACAAATTTAATATTCACAGAGTCATCAATCACGCCGCAGAGGCAGGTGTGCTGGATACTTCTGTACGCTCCGGTGCCAAATCCGAATCTGTGGCCTGTGACGAGAGAAGACGGACGAGAAAGTCTGGACCGATAGCGTTTGTGAACACAGTAAACGCACGCGACAGTCGAAGAGTGAGGAGAAGAAGAAGTAGAAATAAATTAGCTGACATGACGAGGCGTGGCTGGTGTCAGGCACAAACTTAATTAAGTTTGAGAGATAAGATTTATTAAAAGATTTGAGAAGGCTATAAAACAGGTTGTACAGTAAGCAGTATGAATTCAGCCTAGTTTCCCACTTAAACTGCCTTCAATTCAAATTTAAAATAAGCCTTTAGAGCACAAATCTGGACTTCTGAATGACTACTTTTTCACAGAACAGATTCTGCATTTAATTTCTGACAAATATACAAATGTTTGACCTTTCATTTATTTTCTTTCAATGACTCTTACCATCATAAAGAAGCATGATGAAGCAGTCGTAAAGACACATTATCTGGATCAAAAATATAATTTACAGTAAGTATGCACAGATTTCTCACCAAAATGTCAATTTTAAATCAAATTTGAAAAGTAATTTGTCTGTTTGTCATTATTATGTTGCAGAAACTAGTAAACTTCATGACTCAATTGTGTAGTTTTGACAGAAAAACAATAGAGTTAAATTTACGCAACTTTGTTTTGTCATAAAACGGGTTTCTGATAAGAAAATGTGAAAGGAACTCTCCTCAACTTCCTGTTATTTTCAAACCTTTCTGTACAAATATGTTCTTGATTTAGGTAAAACTATCATTTATATTTACAACAGGTATTAAACTGACAAATAAAGCTAAAATTACTAAATCATAAAAACCTGTCACACACACTTTGTTCCGTTTCAGTAGTGCAGCCTTTACACAAACGCATAGTGTCAAATATATTTAAGTAGTTTGTCTTCAAAAAAGCATTTATATCATGTTGAATTTTTAAAAATTCCAATGGGTCCACAATTTTTTGGTTTTCATTCTGCAAAGTAATTTTAGCAGTTAGGGCCTGAACAACACTAATGAGCTTTAGGGACAGCAATAAATCAATAAAATGTATGCAAAGCCCATATATAGTATGTACAAACTGATCCCCGAATGGTTAATTTGACTGTAAATAGGCGGGTTATGACTTTCTTTCTAAAAGAATATTATTAGTCCCACACAAAGTGTTTAGTCAGGTCTGCCTCATGTGTTTTCACTCTGCTCTCAACAGTTGGTCTGTCACATTCTGCACCTCTGTGTTGTGTCTCCAAACAGCGACTGATCCACACATGTTCACGAGCATGAGCTCATGTCACAGTTACCTACAGCCGAGACGCCACAGGTCCTGGGCCAGAGAGTCAAAACGGTCCAGTGTGAGAGGCTTACGAAGAGTCAACAACGGACCAGTGACAGGAGGCTTCACAGAGTCAACAAGGACCAGTGAGAGAGGCTTCTACAGTGTCAACAAGGACTAGTGAGAGGGGCTTCCAAAGAGTCAACAGGACCAGTGAGAGAGGCTTCTACAGAGTCAACACGGACTAGTGAGAGGGGCTTCCAAAGAGTCAACACGACCAGTGAGGGGGCTTCCAAGAGTCAACGGACCAGTGAGAGAGGCTTACAGAGTCAACAGGCCAGTGAGAGAGGCTTCAAGAGTCAACAGGACCAGTGAGAGGGCTTCAAAGAGTCAAGACATAGTCGACCAAGGACAGAGAGGGCTCAATACAGACCAGTGAGAGAGGCTTACAAGAGTCAACACGGACCAGTGAGAGAGGCTTACGAAGAGTCAACACATGGACCAGTGAGAGGGGCTTACGAAGAGTCAACACAACCAGTGAGAGAGGCTTACGAAGAGTCAACAAGGAACAGTCAGCCCTCAACCACTAATAAACAAACCTTCAAAGGTGTAAGTAGTGCCTTATTTGAGACACATTTTAGGAGCCATTTGGGTTTCTGTAATAAAACTTAGTGGCAGTTTTAGGTGTAAATTGAGCGGGACAGATCTAGCTCAGAACAGCATGAAAATCCTGCATCTCAGAGAATTTCTATCAGGTAAAAAAAACTCATCCGTCAAAGTCGAAAAGTCCCGATCTTCAAAACTTTGTCCAGATGAAACTTTTTAACG
Organism: Mugilogobius chulae; assembly: GCA_038363315.1. NCBI lineage: Eukaryota > Metazoa > Chordata > Actinopteri > Gobiiformes > Gobiidae > Mugilogobius > Mugilogobius chulae. Next base: position 42,084,071 of record CM076402.1, on the reverse strand, counting down.
TAATGTGAAGTAAGGAAGATTCAATATAAATAACGTGTATTATATGACTGCAGGTGAGACACGATTTTTTATGATTTGCATAGACAATGTGGGATGTCAGGTAAACACTTTCCTGTGCTAATTATGTGAAGTTGATATTATTTCATGTAGATTATTATTTATGTTGCTACATTATTACACAAGTCGTCTCTGAAATAATTTTTAAAAACCCAATGCTTTGTATGTACTCTGCAATGAACAAAAGCAACGGCAACTTGCAGAGTATTTACACATGCTGTACTACAATCTACAATTTGTATTTGTAGGATTAATATGTCACAAAATGAAATCCTGCTGTCACTCATTAAAGCGTCTGTGCTATAGGAGACACTGATATGGCTGTCTTTTTAAAACATTTTTTGTTTCTCCACCTCCACCAAGCCACGTGTCATCTCTCCCTCTCACACACTCCCTCGAGGCTCACTTCACACGAATCACAGGCCAATCCCAGCTAAACCCTGAACACATACGCTGCATATCTGCCCTGCGCTCACAGCCGCTCCCAAAACCCAGATTTGTTACAGATTACAGAGTGTTAGAGGCCAGGCTGGTGCCCTTCGGCCCGTTTAAGGCTGAGAGAGCGTCCATACTGTGTAAGCCAGTGGTTCTCAACCTACTTTGTCTCGAGGATTTCCTAAAGTTTGCCTCATATTGTACAACAGTGTAAGAACTGGACAGTTTCGCTCAAAAACATGTACAGTTTCTGTCTTAATGTTTTTAGTTATTTAAACACATATACTGTATAAGTGAGTTGTGTGTGTGTGTAACTCATGCATGTTAGTTGTATGCCTTATCTCCAAAACCTGTCCATCTATTTTCTTCCGCTTTATCTGAAGTCGTGTCGTGGAGGCAGTAGTCCATCCAGGGAAGCTAGGACTTCCTTTCTCAGAGAATCCAGAGGCGTTCCAAGGCCATTTGAGAGACACAATCCCTCCAGGTGGATTGGTGCAGTGTCAGCAGTGATGCAGGTGTTGTATCAGACCATGGTAGTGATGCAGGAGCTTAGTCACAAGGCAAAGTTCTCCATTTACCGGTCAATCTGTTCCAACTCACACTTATGGTTGTGAGCTCTGAGTAATGACCAAAATGATGCGATCACAGATACAAGCAATCGAAATTAGTTTCCTCAAAAGTTTTCTGGGAACTCTTAGAGATAGGATGAGGAGCATCTGTTTTGGATGCCTCTTGGAAGTCTCTCTGGGAAGGTGTTCTGGGCTTGTCACACTTGGAAGACTCTATATCAAAAATGTAATTTGAGAAACTTTAGTTCACATTGTTAAAATAAATCAAAACAAAAATTCAGATTAACTTAGACTAATGATATACCTCTTAGGCATTTAAGAAAGCGTCCAAGTGGTTTATTATAACTTTGTGCTCTCATGTTTATTGATATTTATGCATCAAAGCCTAAAAGATAAGATACAATCCACCACAAAAACTGTGCATGATATATTAAAGTTGTGACAAATTTACACTTTCCATATTATTATTATTTAGAGTTATATAACCTATTTTATCATAGCGGTTTTGAAATCTATATTCACCTTATTCTGCCTGGGATACTTTGCTTGGCAGCGCACTTCCTTTTTAGCTGCGGTTGGCCTAATTCAGTCAGTATTGTTGTTTTTTTCCTTTTTATTTATTTTAGATTGCCCCAAAAGACAAACACGCAAAACTGTTAGCTTCTTTAACAGAGCTAAACAGGAAGTGTGCTGCCAAGAAAAGTGGGCGGGGCAAAATAAGGTGAATAGACCAGTTATCAGACTACAAAATTTAGCTGTTTCTATAATTGATTAGTTGAAATGCATGATGTATAAATTGCATTATTTTCTGCTGCAGATTCCTGTTCTGACCAATCACACTCCTTTTATCTTCAGTCTCTCTCACTTTTAGCTCTCCAGCACAGCTCAGTTTCACAGCTCTGTTTAAACACTTGGCAGATTTTGGGCGTTAAATGTCACTTTAAGACAACACGCAGGCGTTTGCATGTACAGAAAACAAATAAAGAAAGCTGGCTCCGTTCCCATGTGGAGCCTGCTAAATGTCACCACAAGACAGCAATATTTCATACAAATTAGGACTTGTTTTGAGATGAAGGCTGAGCAGGAGTGAACAGGAGAATGGGAGACGAGGCTGCTGGCAAGGATTTAAGACGGCAATTCCATCGGCATGAGAGACGCGCTTCCCAGGAACTCTCTGAAGAATATTTATGTTGTTTTGGTGAATATCTCTTCATCCCATCTGCGAGCAGTGCATTGCCTCATACTGATACCAACACACCGCATTTTTATCATTTGAGTAAAAGGTATCTCAAGTCAGTACTAAAAGACAGCAATGAGTGAAATGTAAATGCAGCTACACTGTTTTTTTATTAGGGATCAGCTTCATGACTCATCTGTTGGCTTCAGTTCATGTCAATGTACGTCACACATATACAATGTAGTTGGTCGGAGACGTTTTGTTTTTGCAGAAGTGATAAGTCTTGTTTTTGTACAAAGTGTTAATAAATGCCAAATTTGTTCTCAAATGTTGCCTGAAATGTGTTGTTTTTCATCAACTACTGTCTGACAACAAGACAGTCAGAGCAAATATTAGGACTTTGATGGTTTTAAATGACTTTGCACAAACTTATAACTGGCAAAGACGAAATGTAAGTTTGAAATCTTTAACTGACAAACTTGACTAATTTAGTGCAGCACTAAAACTCTACATATGTAATTATCTAAACACTTATGAGCCATGCTTCAACTGACTTAAAAGTCCATTTGAGGTGTAGCTTGACTGTCAAAACTCGCTCCAACAAAGTTTTAGGAAATCTATTTGCCATTTACGCCTACACAAAAGTCCATACTATTGGAATTCAGTTGCAGAGCTTTTAGGAATTCAAGTAAAAGCATCGGAAAACAGAATACACAAATGCATGCAGCATCAGAAAAGAAAAACAGAAGCGAAGTCTGCATCATCTTGCTGAGAAGAAGGAGGTCAAAGGATGCTCTGGGACAACTATTTGCTTGTTTTACTGTTGAATAATCTGCTCGATCAACGACTGTTTCTAAATTTGTGATTGTCTGTATTAATGTTATTTTCATAGCTTTATTTTCTAACATACTGTATATCCTAGCTAATTTAACTATCTTGGTAAGTCCACAGAGATGACTTGTTGTGATTTTGAGCTATGCAAAAAATTTGATGGACTGATTGATCAAGCTAAATGTGAGTTTTAAAAGTCACATTTAAAGTTGAATATTATTATTTCACCACTACAGCTGGCAGTAACAGTAAGAGTTGGAGTTAAAGCAATTGTGATAAGCAAGATTTTCTTTGGGTTGTAGTTGCAGTTGCTTTCATTAGTGACTAGAAACAACATGGCTGCCAATGTCATCTGGGTCTGACATGATCCATTCAAACAGTGGGAGCCAAACAAAGTTAATTCTCAAGTGTTTATGAAATCACAAAAGTCATGATTGTGAGTAAGATAAATTTTATTTATTTATTTTAATATCTGACTCTTAGTTACTACAACATGAGTTAGCTCTACTTAGTAATCTTTTGCTTTATCAATGTTTGTCTTTTATTTTACTAAATGTACTTGGAACATGGTCATTGGACATTTTTCTTCTCTGCTCAATCCCAGATACTTTGGCAGAAGCGTTGCCATAGTAACCATACTTGGGAAAACTCATTTTGGAGATTAATTCCGTTCAAACTACTTTGTTTTTTTCTGATGAATACTTTCTCAAAATTGATAAATGTTAGAAAATGGAGAAGAGCAAAGCAAAGTCTGACTTGAAGATGTAAAACATGTAACTTTTGTTTCTCTTTCTAAGAATAAAAGAGTGAACTAGCCCAACTTAGACATTTACACTGTCACTTGAGGCCACAAAACCCATTTTATAGAGGTAACCTTTTTCGTGACCTGGTTCCCAATCTGGTAATGACAGAGACTAAACACCAAAAACTAAAGTCACAAAATTGCTTCTACTACCTTTCACCCCTCCCTTTTTTCTTAAGATTTTACCTCTATATTAAAGTGTTGAGATATTGTCAAGCCTGACTTGTAACCCTCTGACAGATGACATCACAGGCAAAGTGCATATCAGCCAATGAATTGCCCGGTCTGACAGGAAGCCCCCAGGGTCAACCAATTAGCTGCTGACAGGAAGAGAAATGTATGAGCAGAGCGGTGAGAAAAGTGCAAACACGTTAACAGCTGACAGGTGGGACCATGACGTAGAACCGATAGAGAAGAGAGAATCAAACTATTAAAGATTATGACACCATGGATGGATTGGAAAACAAGTACATGAGCGCAGAGTGTTAGCTTATCCATCAGTCGTCACATGACTAGTCAAACAGCCCAGAGTGAAAACCAATCTCAACTTGAATTGAGACAAATGGCTGTAACGTGAAAAATGCGAGGTATTTGTACCGTCAACGCCAACAGCAAGAACATAAATCAATCAACTTCAAATATGCAAATGTGTTCCTGACAACTTCTGCTCCAAAATGATTAGGAGAAAGCGCACTGTGCATCTTTGAGCGTAATCTTTTAACGTAATCTATGAAGCCAAATCCATTGATCACTATTAGCGTTGCTGTCACATGAACACGTTTTGAAGTGCAGTAGGTTAACTTTCTAGAGTGTCATCACATGAGCCCGATTACTTTGGCAGAAAATATCTAAAACATTTCACACGTTTTGGTGATTTCTCTCATAGTGACCAGACCCATAAAAATGTGCAATACAACATAAAAAGTGCACTTAACTTAACCCCTTGACGTCCGAATTATTTTCTGAAAATAAAAAATTTTTTTTCAAAGATTATTTTTACTTCAGTTAGGCCCCAAAACAAGGATCAGTTGAAATTTTTTCAATAGCACTAAAAATAAAAAAGTTGTTGGGTACGTGCCAAAAAAGGCACACTGGGCCACAGAGGAACACAAATTACCCATATTTGCAACTAAGTCACAGAAAAACACATTTTTCCAACTTGTATTCTCAATATATTTTATTGATGTGTCAATTTGATGCAAACGAAGCTTTTTCAATTGTCATGGCCCAATTTTCATAAATTAGGTTTCCAGGACAGACCTAAAATATGCCTGAAAATGTGAATACAATAGGGCAACTCTACCACTACCTGGGCAAGACACTTTATTGACCAGATTTATTCATGGAAACATATTGTCAAAGTTAAAATTAAATAAAATACCCTTAGAAAAAAAAACAAAAAAACATATATAATATGGTATATAATTGCATAGTGCTGTGTATATAATATATATGCTATATAGCATATATTGGCACTATTTGTTTGTCAGCAATCAAAATAGTATTATTTGAGATACACTGTAATTTGGAAAGAAGCCCATCTGTCAATACAATTATTTTGAAAAACTAATCAATGTTGTTGGTGACCTGTTGGCTCGTTGTCTTGTGCAATTACAACTACTGGTATACAGCATACACTGCACCACTGCTCTCTAAGCCTGGGTAAATCAAAAAACACTCATGTGCAACATAGTGCCAACAAAATACTGCCATTTTGGAGACAGTTTAGGATGGTTCAAGTTACTTTGTTGTCAATTCACAAAGGTTCATCATCAAAAATGTCTATAATAGTGATTGCACAGTCTGACTGTTTGAATAAGGAAGCACACCTCATCTTTCTCTTATAGATTTGGAGTTTTTGACTGTATTCAGTGTCACATCTTTGTTCTACTGTAATTAACGCCCTCCTCATGATAACGACAGGTGAAAAGCGCCTTCCTCACTAAACTGACAGGTGCAGAGCATCCTTCTCAGTGTAATGACAGGTGCAGAGCGTTGTCCTCATTGTAACGTCAGGTGCAGAACGTTGTCCTCACTGTAACATCAGGTCCAGAGAGTTGTCCTCATTGTAACGTCAGGTGCAGAACGTTGTCCTCACTGTAACATCAGGTCCAGAGCGTTGTTCACTGTATCGTCAGGTGCAGAGCGCTGTCCTCACTGTATCGTCAGGTGCAGACCGTCCTCCTCATTGTACTGTCAGGTGCAGCGTGTCCTCCTCATTGTAATGGCAGGATCATCGCACTGTGGTAGCAGACACAGAGTGAGATAAAGTCATGCAGGTGATACACCTGTCACCATAAATCTTACATAATGTAGCTTTACCAAATGATTTATATCTAAATATGGAGATAGAGACATACCCATGACATTGGTGAGGCAATCCACCCACAGCAGCAGCAGTGATGTCCTCCTCACAGCAGCTGTCACACTGGTGGTACCTCAGAAATAAAATACAAAATAAACATTAAGCCTACACAACAGTTATTCAATGTAATAATATAGCATTGGCAATATAATTTTTACTGTTTAATCACTAATGCATGGAGTGATTGTGCTTACACCACATGTACAACTGTTTGTGTTGCTTACAAAACAACATGACAGATGGACAGAAACGCACAACCATTAACTGGCCACCCAAGCTACTGCACGTAGCTACACAACACAATCCATGCGCTTATCCAGTCAACGATGCAACGCGAGGCTTTGCACGATTAATTCATAAATAAAGCAACACATCACACATTTAAAACAAGGCTGAGTTCAGAATGAATCAGAACCGAGCCCGAAAAAATCCGGGATTTATCACAAAAGCTAAACAGAGTTGTCCCAGGTTAGCATAGTTTACGCACCACACAACAACAACATCCGTAGCCTGGGTCTTCATAGATCCACAAAGCGAGTACAACAAGCTGTGGATGCGTGCAACGTCACAGTTATTAAAGTTTGTGTTGCAAAGAAAACGTGAGCCTGAACGGATCAGAAAGCAGGCGGAGGTGCACACCACGTCTGAAGCTAGCTAGCTAGGCACATCCACCAAACCATTCTCATGCTAACCAAACACAAACACTGCTAACAATGGCGGCAGGTCTGTGATAGAATCGAAGCACAGGGTAGTGACTTAAAAACACGTGTAACACAACAATTTGACGATAACTAACCCAACAACTGCTAAGGAAAGTCCCTAGACATCTGTAAAAGACCAAAAACAGCGTAAAATGGTCAAAACAAGGGCTTTTATGGTCCAGTGTCCCCTATATGGCACAAACCGAAAATCTCCGATTACGGCAAAAGTATTTGTCATATTGACTTCATATTGACACAGCACATAGACAGGCACAGCGTTAGCAACTACATATTTTTTTGGTGTCGAAACTCACCTTTATTTCGCCGGACCAACGCTGAGTAGAAGCCTCCAGGGACAAGTTGTTGCTGAAGTAGCGTCCTCTCACGTCAACAGGATGCAGCATTTAGCAGGAGGAGGTCACCAAAATAAAAGCGGTCACAATTTATTCACAAGGGCTGAAGGAACATGCAGAACCCGAGAATGGATGTGTGCACCTCACACAGCGGCCGCAATTTGAGTTTAAACGGTACGTGCCATATTCGGCACACCTGACGTCAAGGGGTTAATTGTCGTTTTTTTTTTTTTTTTACCGAAATAAAGCAGCGAAATACATCTAAGCAGAGTTTTACACAGTCAAATTACAGTATACAAATAAAAAAATATATTAGTTATACTTATATTACTTTTTGGAGTGAGCCTCCGGGGCCACTGCGCTAATGTTCGCGCCGCCACTCGCTCTTCCAAAATTTAGGTACAGTCATTGCAAAGCATACATACAAAAACACAACAACGTGATAGGATTTTTTTGAGAGGAGTGGGTCAGGGAAAGAATTGAGACGAAAAGAGGAAGCAGACATTATGGACAGGGGACCGGTAAGGGAGGAGTGTATGAGCTAAAACAACCTGAATGTTTACGATTAGCGACATGATCATAAAGAGAGACAGACTACTGCCAAAGCAGTTCTCCCTGAAGGACGCAAAAGCTGGTTTTCCACTGGGAGGCAGCAGAGCGTCAAATGCCCCAATAATGTACAAATGTAGACCTCTCAAAGACTTACAAAGACAGTTGACATGGTATAAATGTCATTTAGTTCTGCTCTAAAACAATATAGATAGCAAAGTGAAAGCACAATGGCCCACACAAGCAGTCCTGATGAGAACTTTAACACTTTGACTGTCCCGATAAGATTCAGAGAGGTGTAAGGAAAGGGAAAGGTGGCGAGTCGTTTGTACATGTTTTTAGAGGTAGGGGAAACCGGAGCACACGGAGAAAACCTATGCCGACATGGGGAGAACATGCAACTCCATATATAAAGGCAAACCCAGAACCTTTTTGCTGAGACCACAGCACTAATCATTGTGCCACCATGGCAAAGCAACAGTAAGATTTAGTCATAAAGGGCTGTTTACTAGAACTGTAGTCGACCAAAGACATTCTTGTTTAAATAAAGACAAGCCATGTCGATCGATTAGTCAACTAAAAAGAAGTTGTGGTAAAACTCTCCAAAAGATTTGATGACTTCAATTCAAGATTTGATCATATTTTAGATCTAGTTTGCAATCAAAAGACTACAACAGCACATCTTCACGTTAAAAACAATTATTTTTTCAAAAAAGTGCAATAAATGTAAAAACATTGAAAAAATATCAGCTATGTAACACAATACCTTCTGTTTCTAGTCTAGTTTTTTAGTCGACTAATAAAATATTGGTCTTTGGTCCAAAAACAGTAAGATATAAATGACAATCTGTTGTTAGGTAGTTATGTAGTTTTAAACATTAAATCATCAGGCATGTTTCTACGTATATGAAGTAGATTTAGATTTGTTTTGTGGTTTACACTGAACAAAATGGTAAATAATGTTCTACTTACGTCATAGTTTAACTTTAAGTACATGAAAGAAAGCACAAAACGTCTCCTTTAGGAAAACTGTGACTTATGAATGGGTTTGAACTCCTCACCTCCGCAGGGGTCGGCTAAGGTAATGCGTGTGGGGCGAGTGGCACTTTATATTACTCTCTTCCATCAGACATTTAGCAGTGACATCAGCGCGTGACCTCTGACCTCCAGGTGCTGCGTTCCAGATGCGTCTGGGTGGTTCGGATGTGGCCAGGCTGAGCAGACTCACAGCTGGATGGTCCTGCTTCTGGGGAGTCTCATATAACCGCCAGCATTTGTCACGTCTAATTGGACAGCACTAACTTTTATAGTGGACGTTTACAGTAGCTTTTATGGAGACAAAGAAAGAATACATTAGTGCTTTAGGTACAAGAGCAGGGCTGGGCTTTTGGTAGCGCTAAACAAGAGTTCTCAATGATGTGGCTCCCAGTTGAAAAGCACTGTTTAAAGCACAAGTAAATAAACATTTGTATGTTATTAAATGCTCTCTCAAGACACACTGGTTATAATTGCCAGTTGGCAGTGTAAAAATATTTAAATTCGACTTTGATAAGAGTATTCATACAAGAAAGTAGCACTACGGCTGAAGTTGTTTAAGTGTTCACAACTACAGGTTTTTATGATTTTCTAGTTTAAACTTAATTTGGTAGAGTAATAATTATTGTAAATATACTTTAATGAGAATCAAATTTGTGAAGACATCATAGGTATATGAGCCCATTTTCAATTTACTCAACAAAAACATTTTTTGACCCTTTAAACATAAACAAAGACATTCCGCCACACGACATAATTGGGGGTGTGGCCTGCCATGGGGGAATTTCATAGTTAAAGATCCATAAGCATTCAATGGAGCTACAACTCTTTTAAGACACTTCCTGGCGGTTTAAGTGTATTTTGAGCACAACTATCAGGTCGAGTCATAACTAAGTCCTAATGGAAGTTACTGAAGTGGTGTTATCTCAGAAAAGTAAACAGATTGTTCTGTACATGTTAAATATGCCAGGCGGCGCTAGCATCACGTTAGCATCTCGCAAGCATCTCGCTAACATTTAGCCCGCTGCTGCTGTTAACATTGTTGGATATATTTACAAATTTGGGCCGTTGGATCACTTTATTCATCTCCATGTCTTCGAGTTTATATTTGACACAATAAGTGTCGTTAAGTTCACATTTGCTGTTGTAGTTGTTGAGTAGTGAGCGACAAAGCTGTTCTGATCCACTGCTAATGTTAAGTTTCCCTCTCAAAGGTCCGTAAGTGGGCCTTCCCTCAGATGCTGACAATCGTATTTTTCTAGTAGGCTATAAAAGTTTTGATACATTAGAGGAGTTTTGGCCCAAGTTACTTCATGGTTGCTAGGAAACTTATTAGTATAATGACATCTTTTGTGAAACAGAAATTAGGATTACATTTTAATACTTAAAATGACTATAAACTGGGAGGTCATAATGCTTAGCAAAATCATAAATATAATGAATTGAACTTATACAAATGTAGACCTCTCGAAGACAAATTTTAGACCTAGTCTGCTCTCAACAGACTACAACAGCACATTTTCACATTAAAAACAATCATTTATCCAGAAAAGTGTGGAAATGTAGAAAAATGTGAATAAAATCTTCAAAGTAACAGTTAATCTTTTAGTCAGCTAATAAAATGTTAGTGGACTAAGATTGCACTGACTGAATAATTAACTAAAAGTATAATGCTATAAGAGGAAAACTGCCTTTTGTCTACAAACCGGCCTTATGACAATATCAAATTCTAGAAAGTGAAACCAATCTATTCAGAACAAACAAAAAGGGTGCAAAAGCAGGCACAGCAAGTCTTAAATATAGTTCTTTTATAGTGTTGACACAAATTAACTTAAACTTACTTTTTCAATACCCAAAACTGATTCAATACAGAGTAATAATGGTCTAATAACCCCAAAAATATGTCCTGCGTCTCCTTGGTTTAAGAACAACTGCTCTAAAAGTGGTAAGGACATTCTACAAAGAAAAGAAAAACCTAAAGAGCTTCACATAAAACTGTACCTGAAAAGAGCAAACCTCAAATTACTAGTTAGTAAGTGAGGATGATTATAAAGCTGATGTAATTGAGAACTTCTGAAACTGCTACTTACACACGTCTGTTGCCACTTCACTGACATGTCCGCACTTGTAAAAACGTCCCATTCAATTTGCTGCAATTGTTTGGGATGTGTACAAAAGCAATTCGGCAGTTTGAGAAGTATGTCATTTATTATCAGCTTAACTCCAGGGAAAGTCAGGTAAGGTTGCAAACGTGGAAAATAAATAAATAAATAAGATTGTTTTCAGATTTTTTTTAATTGTATATGGGCAAATTATGGTCTTTTGAAGAAATACACGTTTTTATTAATACAACATATTATTATGAATTAATGCAGCAAGATCACTGAGTTCAATTTAAAGGTTTATACAATTTTTGCTTCTTAAGCACATAAACAAATAGAAATATTGCATTCTAATCCTTTAACTTTTAGTCTAAATGTTTAGCTCACTTACCTAATGCATTCTGAGCCTCTGAATCTTTTACTACGTCGTGCTTAAGCTATTTTTACAGCTGTTACGAGTGAGGCATGTTAGTTTGCTAACAGCAGCCACAATGCTAACAACAACAACAAACAAACAAACTTCATAGTTTTCAGAGAACCAATGTTTGAGCTGGGGAAAATTGATTTTAAGATGTTCGACCTGTACACTCCGACTAGAACACCTCTCCAACTCGGATAGCTGAAGAGAATTTCCGAGTCCAAGGTAAAAATCGTACAAGGCAACGCCCTGTGTTTTAAAAAGATAAACCTCTGACAGCTTCATTCATGATCTACTGTGTTATTTTCTCTTTAGTTTGTCTCTTTAATGTCCCCTTGAGGAAATTTGTCCAGTGCATTTTACCTATCCTTCAATGCCTCTGGGTCATTTCCTCAGGACCAGTGATCGCCACAGTGCAGCACTCAGGACTCATCTTCATGTGTTGTTGCTAGGCTTGGTCAGGACTACTGTAGCTGGAGGTTATTACCCTACAAGCGTGCTTTGGATGGTGGGTAAAACCAGATTGCCTGTAGGAAACCCACCCAGACAAGAGGATAAATATGCACATTGCACATAGAAAGTCCTTGGTTGCCTGGGAGTTGAACCCAGGACCTTCTTTCAAACAGGTGTATGTCATAAACATGCTGTTATGTGCCGCCCTGGTAATGTTGCTAATGGCTACACAGAGCTAATGTAAACAAAAGCACAAATTCACTCTTTTGGGACGCTTTACAAATTGTAAATGTAACATTAATGTTTTAGTTGATAATTTAACATAAATTTTTGCTGATTTCTATTATTTTATATGCTCATTATTATAAAAATAATCCGACTTGACCACTGGAACACACAATACCTGGAGAAAAGATCACTCTGGAACGCAAGATACATACTTCATTTTATTCTTAACTATGAGTTGAGCCGTGTTTCTCTGCTAACCAGAGAGCTAAAAAGCTAAAAAAAAAGCTGCATATAAGTAACAAAACACTATATTTTTTGACGTAGACTGGACACTGCAAGCTAATTTTCACCCAAATATACACTGATAATATAACTAGGCTGATTTGTATTATAATTGGATATTTTAAATGCCATTGTTGGCCTAAGACCTTGTGGTCACATCTGGCAATGATTATTTTTTTAACACAAAAGTAAAATGTATATAAATCAGCTTGTTATAGTCGGTACCTCACTTCTTGTCAAGATATTACCTTCAGAAGTAATTCTCTTTCAGTCCAATATTTCCCATGAATACCTGATAATTCTTAAACATTCTGCAACTCTATTCACTAGATTTCCCAACAAATTCATTCCTTCTGACACTCCTACTGCCTCCAGGGAAATTCATGTTGTCGTCTGTGTTGTCACGACAGTCCAGACGCTCCTGGTTTTATTCACTCCAGGTCCTCAGTCGGGCCAACGGGGCTGTGTGCGCAATTAGAAACACATGCGGCGCGCCAATGATTTTCTGCTCGAATTGAGACAAACATGCATAAAGTTGTGGGAAGCCAACACAGCCCCCAGACACACACACACATATAGCAGAGAGAATGGGAAGAGAGAACGGACTGACATGTATGATTATGTGCTGCCGATATATTCAAGACGTCATAGCTGTCTGACAAACTTCAACCAGACTTTACATTGTGAATGGAATTGTCACGAAATATCAAATCAAATCAAATCAAATCAAACTTATTTATAAAGCGCTTTTCATACAAACCATGTAACACAAAGTGCTTTACAGTGCATTAAAAACAATTTCAGATACCCCACCCCCCATTTAATCAATCCCATATTACAAATATATGTTTTGTGTCAGTTTACGCCAATCACAAATATAAAAGTGCAAATGTAAATCATTGAGTTCAAAGTTGGTCCATCCTCTGCTTCACTTTGGTACAGTTACAGTATGTTCCAATACGTTTCTTAAACTGTGGTAGTATTTTTAAAGAAGCAATGTTTAAAAAATGATTGATAGAACAGGGGTCTGCAACCTGCGGCTGTTTAAAGACAACACTGCGGTTCTTTGTAAACATCTGTAAACATCTGTACTTGTGTGGCCATACCTGCTTGTCAAAGCCTGATCCCATCAGATCTCAGAAGCTAAGCAAGAAAGGGCCTGGTTAGTACTTGGATGGGAGACTGTTAGAACACCAGGTGCCACGACAGGACGACAGGAGTAGATTGTCGTTGTGTCCTTGGGCAAGACACTTAACCCACATTGCCTCAGTGTCTGCGTACACTGGGTGAGTGAATCCCTGACTGTAAAGCGCTTTGAGTGCCTGGAAAGGTGGAAAAGCGCTATATAAATAGAGACCATTTACCATTTTACTTTTACTTAAACTTAAACAACAACTGCATGTGCATGATGTGTTAAAGCAATACATTATCAATCAGAAGTAGGGCTGCAACTAACGATCATTTTGCTAATCGAGTAATTCTATAAAACAGTAAGATTTATAGAATGCAAAAGAACCTAGACAAAGCTCAAGTAATGAGAAGTTGAAATTTGCATAATAACATAGTAAATACACTATTTTTAGTTCTAAAACTTTTACTTCTAAATGTCTAATCTACTGTTCCTTATTTTATTATTGCATTTATATTACGTTTCAACTAGAGTGACGTGTTTTGATTTCCTCTTAAGACCCACTTTTATGCTGATTGTATCTGTGCAGCACTTGAAACTGTTTACTTTGAGAAATGTGCTATACAAATAAAGTTGATTTGAACGTTGCCATCTGTCTCTGTACTCAGGTTTATAGCTTAAACAGTGAAAATGATAATAATCAACAATAAATTTTAACTGTCATATCAAAACAGAATGGTGTTTTCTTTTAAGTTCATCATTCCCAAAACAGTTATATGTGTATGTCTGCTAAACATGACTAGACAAGACTCGAATGCTTATGGATAATCTGTTATTGAGTTATTACCACTACCGACCTGAAAAACAACTATGTGCTCTCATACAACTTTACATTGACTTATAATAAAGAAGTGAAAATGATTTAAGTTTGTTCACATAAAGCAGTATGGCTAGTGGCTGAGTGAAGCTGATGTGTTTACACTTTTTGAATACCAGTGACAACAGAGTATCAAAATTACTCGAATCAAGAGTTTACCTAGCCCAGTAAAACTGGCACAGTGGCCAAGCGGATGGCACTCTGGTCTCACAGTAAGAAGGTCGCGAGTCCGACTCCTGCACGGTTCGAGCCTTTCTGTGTGGAGTTTGCATGTTTTTCCCCGTGTCTGGGTGGTTTCCTCCGGGCACTCAGGTTTCCGCCAACCAATAACATGCAGGTTAGGGAACGCTTGCTGTTGCTGTATTTACTATTGTAGGCAGCTGAGAGAGCTGACACATGCTTTAAAAACCCACAAAAAACATATGTAGCCATGATAGAGACTTACCAATGCCTACACCCAGTGAGATTTCGGTGTTGGTTGGGCTCGCAAGAAAGTTAAGACCAATGTGCCTCGAAGCATTGCGAGTGCATGTCAGAGAGTCACGCAAAAGTGCAGAAAGAATCCGTAGAGAGTCTATTTTTCTCGGAGGTCAAAGCGGTCTGATGCAACGTTCAAGGCATAATACAAGCATTTTGGCGGCAATCCACGTTAATACGCACGACTTTTGGGCAAATACAGAGCGCACTGAACTGGAGCTGGTGGACAAGGATACAAACTAGCCTCGCAGTCACTGTACAGGAGGAGTTACAAAGACATGTTACTTAGTTCTGCTTAACACCAACAACAGTGTGCAGTCTTTTGTGGTAGTTGTGGATGAGGGTTTTTATTATCCTTCAAAAGCAAAGCTGCCCATTCTTATTTGCTAAAAGCTTCCAGTTTCTAGTTCTTTAAATTTCTTTGCATAAACTGCATGTTTAAGATCTCAGGGCTCAATGATATCAGGGTTGGGAGACAGAGATGGTCAATCCAGAACTTTTATTTTATTCTGCTGTAGCCAATAAAAGGTCTATTTGACCTTGTAGTTTTGAATCATTGTCTTGTTGGAACGTTCAAGAACATGTGCGGCTTCTAAACAAACCAGGACATTTTTTTCTGATAGCATGCAGCATTAATCCTGCCCTAAATAGTGACACATCACCAAGTCATCAATGATACAGTGCCTGCTGTACTATAAGAAAGATGTACCTTTCAACATAGGCTTTTTTTGGTTCTTTTTTTTATTTTCATACTTTCTGTTATCAATATATTTTTTTTAAATATATAGATAATAAATGGTTTCACTCAACTATACTAGAAATAAGATTTTTGTACCATTTACTCTGAGATATGACCCAAAATAATTACATAATGCCACAGAAGGTAGATTTATGAGTACAAAGTTGGAGTTTTGTAGAAGTGGAGTTAAAAGTGAGATGAAACATGGCAGGTGTTGTTGAGTAAGCACAAAGGGGCACGTCTTGCTCTTTCACGTGTGATCCAAAATCCTGGCCTTTTCAAATGTAGCAGATGAAAATAAACAGGCCCCATCCTTCTGTCTCTGCCATATGTGGGTGTATAAACAGTGGCCTCTGCACACCACTGCTCACAGAAACAGGATATTGGAGCAATCCACAGATTCTGCGTAAGCTGAGTCAAGCTAACTAGACAGTGGCTTCTTTTCAAAGTCTCAGCAGAGTCAGCTGTGCTTTGGTGTGTCATACATGAGATCACAAGAGGAAGCACAAGTCCTGCTTTGGGTCAGACAGGCAGAGAAGTTATAAGTGTGGAACTGTACATACATAAAAACACTCCTCTGTTGTAGATGATGCACCTGCACCTGACTTAAAGTGGTACAGTTTAACTTTGTGGAGGGAGAACATTGTGCCACTGAATTAAAACGTTAAGCTGTAATTTGGAAATGAAGATAGATATGTTTTACCTGTGGAATAATATATAGGCAATGGAACAACATTTCCATAGAAACAAACTGGAAGAGGCTGGAAGAGTGACATACATGCCCAGTCAGGCAAGACACGCATTTTATAATGTGTGTTAGTCAAGAAAATTATTAAAATAAAAATAAAAAACTAACTACAAAAAGAGCCCCTAAGACCTTCTAGTTTTATAAGTTAGAGGCAAGCAGCTGATGTACACTACTGAAGTATGTAAGGTGTTTTACAGAATATGGATTAATGTTAAAACAGTCGTTGGATAACTTATGGTTTAATAAAAGCACAAAAAAGTAAAGTTAAAGAAGACACACAAAGAAGGCGAAAGAAAAGATGAAGGTGAAGAAGAAGGTGAAAAAGATGACAAAGAAGAAGAAGAAAAAGATGAAACAATAAGAAGATGATGAAAAACGAAGAAAAGACAAAGAATAAGAATACGAAGACAACAAAACGACGAAGAAGATGACAAAGAAAATGCGATGAGAAGACTGTGAAGAAAAAGAAGACAGAAGAAGACTTAGATGATGAAGAAGACGAACGACAAAGAAGAAGACAAAGAAGAATATGATGGAAATAACGAGAGACGAAGAACATGACAAAAGAGACAGACGACGAATCAAGACAGAAAAATAACGAAGACATGACAAGAACAACGACGAAGAAAACAAGCTACGACAAAACAAACAAAGATGAAGAAGACGATCACAAAGAAGAAGACAAAGAAGAAGAAAAAGAAGACGACAAAGGCTAAGAAGAAGAGAAAACGAAGACGACTGCGAAGTGGACGACTGCGAAGAAGACGACTGCGAAGAAGACGACTGCGAAGAAGACGACTGCGAAGAAGACGACTGCGAAGAAGACGACTGCGAAGAAGACGACTGCAAAGAAGACGACTGCGAAGAAGACGACTGCGAAGTAGACGACTGCGAAGTAGACGACTGCGAAGAAGACGACTGCGAAGAAGACGACTGCGAGAAGACGACTGCGAAGAAGACGACTGCGAAGAAGACGACTGCGAAGAAGACGACTGCGAAGAAGACAAAGATGAAGACGAAGAAAACAAAATCCGAAAAAGAAGAACAACTCGATGAAGATGACGGAGAAGAAAGCGAAGAAGACGACAAAAAAGACGATGAAGAAAACAAAGAATATGACGAAGATAACGTAGACAAAGAACATGAAGAATGAAGAAGACGACAAAGAAAAGACGACGAAGACAAAGAAATCACAACGAAAGTAACGAAAAAAGAGGATGAAGAAGACGACAAAGATGAAGAAGACGAAGATGACAAAGAAGAGGATGAAGAAAAAGAAGACAACAAAGGCTAATAAGAACAAGACAAAGGTGAAGATGAAATAAAACACAAAAGAATACAACAAAGAAAAAGAACATGATAAAGATGATGAAGAAGAAACAAAGAAGAAGGCGAAAAAGAAGATGAAGACGAAGAAGAATTGAGCTTTTTTGTCAGGTGTTTGTCAAAAAAAAGGAATGAATTTAAAAAATGTATCTTTTTTAACAAATTATCTTTTATTTTTCTTTATGTCTCCAAAATTCCTCCACAGTCCTTCGAAAAGCTCTTAAACCGTCCCATTTGCAGCTGCGACTTACTTCACACCACATGTGCTGTTGTGTCCGGTAAAGGCTCAGACTGTCTTTTTACCTCACAACACTATTCTGAGTCACCAACGCGAGAGGCCCGGGACCGCAGGGGCTTTACTCAGATCCTGGACCCACCGGTGGAGCGTCCCGTGTGGGGATAAGGTAACAGGACACACTAACCACTGTGTCATCGCTGCTTAACCTCCGGGCTCCTGCTGTTTCTATGGGCTTTGGTGCTATTGTAAGGGCCCTTTCCTGACAATGACTCAGAGCCTTTCCAGAACCATAAAGAGTCACAGCTAAAGTTGTTTCTTGAACTTGGCTAACTAAATGTTTACTTGTAAATGACTAAAAAGTACAAGACAAAAAAAAATTAGACTATGGAATACTGTCTGAATTGGATAATAAATTATTTTTATTTGTAATCAGGAGTCTAATGCAGCACTCTGATGGGCTGTGCTTGGGTGGTCCTTTCAGTTTGACTTTGTTGTTTGTAAAAAGAAGTCATAATTGCAACCCAAATCAATACATGTCAATATGAATCATGTGTCAAAGGATTTATGTGAGGAAGTAGAGCAGTGGTCTCAAACTATCGGCCCGGAGGCCAAATGTGGCCACTGGCTAGATTTCAGATTAATACTGAAATTGGCCTGCACATAACAATTTGAACTACAGGTCCCACAATGCACTTCAGCTTAATACAGCCACAAGTCCCCCTACTCTGCCTCATGCAGCAGCAACATGACAGAGGGATGAATGACAACTCATAAGAGTCACTTTTAAACTTTCCATAACAAAGAAACAGACACAGAACAGAAAGAGGAGAGACTTTTTACAGAGACAGGTGAGCTTCCCTGAATCAGTCATAATGAAGTGCTTCATGTGTCAAGCTCGGCACAACTTTTTATTTAACAAAAATTAATCTAATATCTGCGGAAAAACGTGAATAAACTCCTAAAAAAAAAATGGACGTAACACGCACGCAACATAAGTATCTAATTGTCATCAATGTAAACCTGCAGACTTCCAGATAAAGGCTCAGGCCGGTAGTGTTGGTGAGACAGACTGAAGGTTCATGTGTGAAGAGCACAAGAGGAGCCACACAGACCAGACTGGAAAATGAACCAATGGAAATATAAAAGCCCGGTGCATTTTAGAAACCTCAAAAAGGCACCAGAATACAGCAAAATACCTGATATTTGACCAAGACAGTGTGACCTGGTAACACAAAATAACTACAAAATAATTAGGCTTAATACATCATTAATAACACCTTAATAAAGACTTTATTCAATATGAACAAATGATTAATTAATGGATGAAAAAGCTTATAATGCTTAGTAACTACTTAATTACTACAAATCCTGTCCCCTAACCTAAAGCCTAACCTTAGCTCCTTAGTTAAGTAGTTACTAAGCATTAATAAACTTTTTCATTCATTAATTCACCAGTAGTTTATGAATAATTAAGGTTTTATTTATGCTTTTTTCATGTTTACTATAAGGCCAATTAAGGTGTAGGTAATATAAGTGGTACCTGTGGCCCTGGTTACACACTAAAGAGTTAATGGACAAATCATAATTAATGAATGGAAGTGTTTATTAAGGCTTAGTAACTGCTCAATAAAGGAGCTAAGATTAGGATTTTGGTTGAGGGGTGGGGCTTGTGTATTTTGTTCATTAGCTTCTCATTTGTTCACTAAGAATAATCCATTATTCATGTTTTAGTGTTTTGAGGCTAATCAAGATGTAGTTAAAGGGACTGTACCTGATTTCTGCTTTCTTACTTCAGTCTACATGATTTGCTCACGTAGCAATACATTCTGAGCTTCAGAATTGTTCATCATGATGTGTTTTAATGTTTTTTCACAGCTGTTAGCGGCGAGGTGAGTCTGTATGCTAACAACAGTTAGCCACAAGATAGATAGATAGCTTTATTTCGTCCCCGTGGGGAATTGGTTTGCAGCAAAACACATTTACATGGCTGGTTTCCCCTTTCATACTCACATACACAAGCTTACACATTAAAAACAAACATTGGGGTGGGATGAACACCCTACAAACCATTGAGGAATTTTATGGCTTGTGGGATGAACGAGAACTTTGACCTATTTTTCTTAAACAGAGGAACAGAAGCGACGACCAGAAGGCAGGAGGACAAACTCTGAGAAAAGAGGATGGAGAGGGTCAGAAAGAATCTTTTGAGCCTTGTTTACTGTCCTCACTGAGTAGACCTCCTCCAAGCCGGGCAGTTTTAGCCCCAGCAGTTTAGATGCCACAGTCACGGTCTTTCTTAGGCATTCTTCTGGGCTTCTGTGCTGCTCCCGTACCACCCAATTAGACAGACGTTAGGACACTTTCGATAAAACTAGAATAAAACATATGCAGCATTTTTGCTCAACGTTAAAAGAAACTAGTTTTTAAAAAGAAGAGTCTTTGCTGTGCTTTGACTGCGACACAGTCTGTCCAAGCATCCCACTTTAAATTCTGGTCCAAAACAACACCAAGATATTTAAATTGCTCCACCTCCTTGATGCAGATGTCATTTATAACTGTGGACCCCTGTTGTTTGTTTTTCTGAAATCTATGCACATTTGCTTTGTTTAGTTGTATTCAGTACCAGGTGGATTTTTTGCTCCAGTCAAGGAACCAGTGGAGGACTGGGCCATGTTCTCTTCGTCATCCAAGAGTAGACTCACCAGTGCCGTATCATCTGCATATTTAATAAAGTGTCTGTTAGGGAACTTACTGGAGCAGGCATTGGTGTATAAAATAAATAGTACAGCCGACAGCACACAGCCCTGAGGACTGCCAAGTAGAGGTGATAATTTTGTCGGACATTGAGTTCCCTAATTTAACCTGCTGAACCCGACAAGACAAAAATCAGAAATCATAAAATCAGCTGATTGTCCATAAAATTCTGTAGATAAATGTTTGTTAAAATATCAGGTCGAATTGTGTTAAAAGCTGATGTAAAATCCAGAAAGAGAATCTTGGCGTGAGTCTTAGGTTTCTCCAGGTGCGGTGCAGAAGATGGAGAAGAGTCACAATGGCATCTTCGACTCCCTTGGAGGATGGTATGCAACTGGAGAGGATCTATTAGATGCTTGGTTTGTTCTAATATTTGAGTTTTAACAAGCTTCTCAAAACACTTCATAACCAATGAAGTGAGTGCAATTGGTCGGAAATCACTGGGTTCAGAAGGGTTGGGAATTTTTGGTACTGGGATAACAACAGAGGATTTCCATAAAGTGGGAACTGTATGGTGTTTGAGGGAACGATTAAAATACTAGTAAAAACAGGTGCTAATTGTTCAGCGCAATGCTTAAGAACATTCCCACATATTTGGTCAGGACAGGGCTTTTCCTTATATTGGATGATTTGAAAGGTAAAATACATCTCTCTCTTTGATTTCAATACTACTGCATGTTGGTGATGAAGGGTTTCAGCAGCATGAAAAACAGAAGTGTCATCCGCATCATGTTCAAATCGACAGAAGGATGAATTTAAGTCATTGGCCTGTCTTAGGCCTTCGCTCCCCTCTGGAACTAATGTTACCTTTGTTTTTCCTTTATAAGGAATATTTGTCATATTTTTAAGACCTTGCCAGGCTTGTCTAGGGTTACCGGATGACATAGATTTTCTACTTTTGTTTTATACTTTTGTTTATCCAGATATATCTGATCTTTATCTGCTTTTGGATGTCTTTTTTAGTTTGTTCATCTTGTTGATTGTGTGCCTCAATCTTTTTGGTCAGTAGTTTTTCACGTTATTAGACAGCCATGGTTTATCGTTGGCATATCTTTAAATGTCTTTGATGGAATTACGATCTATGCAAAATTTATGTAGTCTGACACTACTGAGACTTCTTCATCAATATCTGGGGAATGGAATATTCCCAGTCTGTGCAGTTAGGCATCCTTGCAGAGCCATGGTGCTATTATTGTCCCAGATTTTAATAGTTTTGATTTGAGGTTTTTTCTCTCTCCAATAGTCTTTGGTAGGTGGGTCGGAGGTACACTACACTGTGGTCCGATGCTCCAAGTGGGGGAAGTGTGGTTACATTGAAGGCATTTTTTATAGTGCCAAAGCACATGTCTAAGTCTTAGTTTCCTGGTGGGACAGTTGACATACTGGTAGAAAGTGCGCAAAGCTTTTTTAGCTGGACAACAATTAAAATCACCTAAGAAAAACTTAGGAGCATCCGGGGAAAGTGACTCAATTTTTTGTGACAGATTAAAATAGATTCGTTTGCTTTGTTAAAGTCAGCTTTAGGATGAACATATACGACTGTCATAAATATTTGTGGAAATTCCTTGGCAGATAGTAAGGGCGCAGTGAGACACATAACAACTCTATGTCGGGGTACATAGGTGTTCTCTCACTGTAACAGCCCTGCACCACTCATCCCTGACGAGGAGACAGACTCCGCCTCCTCGAGCTTTCCCAGTGACGTCAGGGTCCCGGTCAGTCCTGTAAACAGAGAAGCCGGCTGGCTGTATTTCCGTGGATGCGATGTTTTTATCCAACCAGGTTTCTGTAATCGCAAAGACGCACGCATTCCTGTATTCTTGAAGGAAGCGAATGTTGGCGGACAGCTCGTCCATTTTCATACGCAGAGATTGTGCGTTTAACAGCAGTGTAATAGGTAAAGGGAGCTTCTTCTTTAGCTTTTTAGCCGCTGTCTGAGGCCGCCCTTACTTCCGCGTTTCCGCTTCGCTGAAGAAAACAGTCTTTTTGCTCCTCGTTTTTAGGTAGTTTGGTATTTGATCTGTTATTTTGGAATAGTCCGGGCAGAGGTTAGCACGAAGACCCAACAGGGCATCTCTACTATAGTAAAAATCCAGGTGGGCCGGTACCATCAGCATGCCCGAGGACATGGCCAGCAGTCATGTTTTTGTGTAAGGCCAAACTTAAAAGTCCATCGCGTACCACCACACGATAAATCCATCACTTGGTTTCAATAAGCACACATCCCAGACACAGCTCAAAATCATACGAAAACTGACAGCTTAAACCAGACAAAAGTGAAACGCTGCAGAGCGGCCACAGTGCAGCGCTCTGAGATAGAGAAAAGCAAATGCAAAAAACAACAGAAAAAGTTGGACACAAACGTGATTTTATTAGACTCAGACAGAACTTTGCAGACTAATTTCTACCTGAATAGTTACATTAGCAAGATCAGTGCCAGGGGGAATTGTTTTTAAGCTATATTGTTGCAAAATATAGTATAGAGTACAGTCCTTTAGTATGAAGTGTTACCCACACTTTTATTCACTTTTTATTCGTAACATAGGAGACAGCATTGCAAAATGCATTGTTATGTTGAAAACCTTATTTATATCAGAGCCAGTCCTCGACCAGTTTGCCTCAGATCATTTGGGCCTCATCTCTATTTGAGTTTCAGAGCTCTGAAGTAGACTTATTTAGAACCTAATTCGTATTTGCAGAGTGAAAAGCAGCTCTCAGTACGCAGTGGTCTCATTTTTTCACATAGTTCTGCATTT
The DNA here is from genome assembly GCA_038363315.1 of Mugilogobius chulae. Lineage (NCBI taxonomy): Eukaryota > Metazoa > Chordata > Actinopteri > Gobiiformes > Gobiidae > Mugilogobius > Mugilogobius chulae. Next base: position 42,060,670 of record CM076402.1, on the reverse strand, counting down.
ATGTTAGACTTTTTTTACTCATTTAGTTTACTCATTTACAACTAGTGCTGTCAAGCAATTAAAAAATTTAAGAGATTAATTAAATATGATCTGTAATTAATTAATTAATTAATCAAATTAATCTATTTTGATTCTCACCTAATATATATATATATATTATATATATATATTATAATATATATATATATATATATATATATATATATATATATATATATATATATATAATATATATATTATTATATATATATATATATATATATATAATTTTTTAAATTTATTATTATTATTTGAAAAGGGACAATGCGCATTAATCAACATTACAAAAAAAATGTAAATGTAATGTGCCCGAGTCAGCTGACTAGAGCTAATTTTCATCAGTTGTCCCAGGCCAGATGTAATAAGGCAACCTACATGTTTTTTGTTTTGTGTTTGTTTTTTTATCCAATTTAAATAATTACATTATTGTTGCAGATGAAAATATTAATATATTGCACAAAATGAAGACTTTAGGAAGTCTTTTGTTTTGTTAAGTTGTCAAGTAGAACAATCCTTATGTCTCTTTGTAACTCACATATGGAAACAATGAAGTTACAGATTTCAAAATAGATTAATGCGATTAAAAAATTAACTCGATTAATGTCTGTAATTAATTTATCGCAATTAATGCACTAAACAATTAAAACAGTTTGTTACCCCAGCTTCAAATCAGTTTTATTGTGATGTATTAACAAAATCACAATTCTAACACATGTATCAAGATTTAAACTGCATGAAACCAGAAGGAACATGCATTAACAACCCAATCCTTTGCTCCTGTACTTGTTTTTTACAGTCACTTCTACTATGTACAAGTCAGATTCTTTCCAGTCTAATGGAGTGTTTTCCTGTTTGGTGAGAAATACTTGAGAGTGCGTAACAGTGTCAGTGTGTTTGATTAAGCTCCAAAGTCACGCACAAAGCTCCCGAAACGTGGCATTCAGATTCACTCGTAATTGAATGAATAAATGAGAAGTCTTGTGATTGAAAATAGCGAATGGATTGGAAACGATGTGGCGTTTTGTGATTTGATTTTGGTTACAGTAAAAGGAGAAAGAGGAGAGAAAAGGAGCTAGTNAACCAAACAAAACTTATAGTTTTCAGAGAACCAATGTTTGAGCTGGGGAAAATTGATTTTAAAGATGTTCCGACCTGTACACTCCGACTAGAACACCTCTCCAACTCGGATAGCTGAAGAGAATTTCCGAGTCCAAGGTAAAAATCGTACAAGGCAACGCCCTGTGTTTTAAAAAGATAAACCTCTGACAGCTTCATTCATGATCTACTTGTGTTATTTTCTCTTTAGTTTGTCTCTTAATGTCCCCTTGAGGAAAATTTGTCCAGTGCATTTTACCTATCCTTCAATGCCTCTGGGTCATTTCCTCAGGACCAGTGATCGCCACAGTGCAGCACTCAGGGACTCATCTTCATGTGTTGTTGCTAGGCTTGGTCAGGACTACTGTAGCTGGAGGTTATTACCCTACAAGCGTGCTTTGGATGGTGGGTAAAACCAGATTGCCTGTAGGAAACCCACCCAGACAAGAGGATAAATATGCACATTGCACATAGAAAGTCCTTTGGTTGCCTGGGAGTTGAACCCAGGACCTTCTTTCAAACAGGTGTATGTCATAAACATGCTGTTATGCCGCCCTGGTAATGTTGCTAATGGCTACACAGAGCTAATGTAAACAAAAGCACAAATTCACTCTTTTGGGACGCTTTACAAATTGTAAATGTAACATTAATGTTTTAGTTGATAATTTAACATAAATTTTTGCTGATTTCTATTATTTTATATGCTCATTATTATAAAAATAATCCGACTTGACCACTGGAACACACAATACCTGGAGAAAAGATCACTCTGGAACGCAAGATACATACTTCATTATTCTTACTATGAGTTGAGCCGTGTTTCTCGCTAACCAGAGAGCTAAAAAGCTAAAAATGCTTGCATATAAGTAACAAAACACTATATTTTTGACGTATGGACTGGCACTGCAAGCTCATTTTCCACCCAAATATACACTGAATATAACTAAGCTGATTTGTATTTATGGGATATTTAAATACCATTGTTGGCCTAAGACCTAGTGGTCACATCTGGCAATGATTACTTTTTCACTGTGACTGTACAACAAAAGTAAAATTTATCTAAATCAGCTTGGTATAGTCGGTACCTCACTTCTTGTCAAGATAGTACCTCAGAAGTAACTCCAAATATTTCCATGAATACCTGATAATTCTTAAAAGTCTGCAACTCTATTCACTAGATTTCCCCGAACAATTCATTCCTTCTGACACTCCTACTGCTCCAGGAAATTCATGTTGTCGTCTGTGTTGTCACGACAGTCCAGACGCTCCTGGTTTTATTCACTCCAGGTCCTCAGTCGGCCAACGGGGCTGTGTGCGCAATTAGAAACACATGCGGCCGCCAATGATTTTCTGCTCGAATTGAGACAAACATGCATAAGTTGTGGGAAGCCAACACAGCCCCAGACACACACACACATATGGCAGAGAGAGAATGAGGAAGAGAGAACAGACTGACATGTATATGATTATGTGCTGTCGATATATTCAAGACGTCATAGCTGTCTGACAAACTTCAACCAGACTTTACATTGTGAATGGAATTTGTCACGAAATATCAAATCAAATCAAATCAAATCAAACTTTATTTATAAAGCGCTTTTTCTACAAACCATAACCAAAGTGTTTACAGTAGCAATTAAAAACAATTTCAGTGATTCAAAACACCCACCCTACTGGATTCTGCAATGCCAATCCCATATGTAGCAACAATCATTACTGTTTGTGTGTCATTATTACGCAAATCACAAATATAAAAGTCATGCAATATAGTGAACATCAATTCATCTGACTTGAAGTTTGGTCCATCTTCTGCCATGCTGGTACACTTTGGTGTGTGTTACAGTAAATGTATACTTAAAGTTTATCTTCAAAAACGGTGCTGTGTGTAAACTTGATTTTTAGTTTTTAAAGAGCCAATGTTTTAAAAAAATGAGTTGATAGAAGCAGGGTCTGAAACCTGTCGCCTGCTTGTCAAAGAATCAACAACTAGCGGTTTTACTTGTAGACTGTTAGACCATCAATGTAATCTGTAACATCGTACGTGGCTTGCTCATACCTGCTTGTCCAAAGCCTGGATCCTATGCATCACATCTCTAGAGGGACTATCAAGAACAAGGAAGACGTAAGAAAGGCCTGGTTAGTACTTGGATGGGAGACTGTTAGAACACCAGGTGCCACGACAGAGACGACAGGAGTAAGATTGTGTTCGTGTCTTGGCAGATGACACTTAACCCACATTGCCTCAGTGGTCTGCGTACACTGGGTGAGTGAATCCCTGACTGTAAAGCGCTTTGAGTGCCTGGAAAGGTGGAAAAGCGCTATATAAATAGAGACCATTTACCATTATTTTACTTAAACTTAAACAACAACTGCATGTGCATGATGTGTTAAAGCAATACATTATCATCAGAAGTAGGGCTGCAACTAAGATCATTTTGCTAATCGATAATTCTATAAACAGTAAGATTTATAGAATGCAAAGAACTAGACAAAGCTCAAGTAATGAGAAGTTGAATTTGCATAATAACATAGTAAATACACTATTTTTAGTTCTAAAACCTTTACTTCTAAATGTCTAATCTACTGTTCCTTATTTTATGATTGCATTTATATTACTTTCAACTAGAGTGACGTGTTTTGATTTCCTCTTAAGACCCACTTTTATGCTGATTGTATCTGTGCAGCTCTTGAAACTGTTTACTTTGAGAAATGTGCTATACAAATAAAGTTGATTTGAACGTTGCCATCTGTCTCTGTACTCAGGTTTATAGCTTAAACTTCTCAGAGTGAAAATGATAATAATCAACAATAAATTTTAACTGTCATATCAAAACAGAATGGTGTTTTCTGTTAAGTTCATCGTTCCCAAAACAGTTATATGTGTATGTCTGCTAAACATGACTAGACAAGACTCGAATGCGTATGGATAACCTGTTATTGAGTTATTACCACTACCGACCTGAAAAACAACTATGTGCTCTCATACAACTTTACATTGACTTATAATAAAGAAGTGAAAATAATTTAAGTTTGTTCACATAAAGCTGTATGGCTAGTGGCTGAGTGAAGCTGATGTGTTTACACTTTTTGAATACCAATGACAACAGAGAATCAAAATTACCCGAATCAAGAGTTTACCTAGCCCAGTTAAAACCGGCACAGTGGCCAAGCGGATGGCACTCTGGTCTCACAGTAAGAAGGTCGCGGGTCTGACTCCTGCACGGTTCGAGCCTTTCTGTGTGGAGTTTGCATGTTTTTCCCCGTGTCTGGGTGGTTTTCCTCGCCCAACCAATAACATGCAGGTTAGGGAACGCTTGCTGTTGCTGTATTTATATTGTAGGCAGCTGAGAGAGCTGACACATGCTTTAAAACCCACAAAAACATATGTAGCTATGACAGAGACTTACCAATGCCTACACCCGAGTGAGATTTCGGTGTTGGTTGGGCTCGCAAGACTTAAGTGCTTCAGACCAATGTGCCTCGAAGCATTGCGAGTGCATGTCAGAGAGTCGCGCAAAAGTGCAGAAAGAATCCGTAGAGAGTCTATTTTTCTCGGAGGTCAAAGCGGTCTGATGCAACGTTCAAGGCATAATACAAGCATTTTGGCGGCAATCCACGTTAATCCGCACGACTTTTGGGCAAATACAGAGCGCACTGAACTGGAGCTGGTGGACAAGGATACAAACTAGCCTCGCAGTCACTGTACAGGAGGAGTTACAAAGACATGTTACTTAGTTCTGCTTAACACCAACAACAGTGTGCAGTCTTTTGTGGTAGTTGTGGATGAGGGTTTTATTATCCTTCAAAAGCAAAGCTGCCCATTCTTATTTGCTAAAAGCTTCCAGTTTCTAGTTTCTTTAAATTTCTTTTGCATAAACTGCATGTTTAAGATCTCAGGGCTCAATGATATCAGGGTTGGGAGACAGAGATGGTCAATCCAGAACTTTTATTTTATTCTGCTGTAGCCAATAAAAGGTCTATTTGACCTTGTAGTTTTGAATCATTGTCTTGTTGGAACGTTCAAGAACATGTGCGGCTTCTAAACAAACCAGGACATTTTTTTCTGATAGCATGCAGCATTAATCCTGCCCTAAATAGTGACACATCACCAAGTCATCAATGATACAGTGCCTGCTGTACTATAAGAAAGATGTACCTTTCAACATAGGCTTTTTTTGGTTCTTTTTTTTATTTTCATACTTTCTGTTATCAATATATTTTTTTTAAATATATAGATAATAAATGGTTTCACTCAACTATACTAGAAATAAGATTTTTGTACCATTTACTCTGAGATATGACCCAAAATAATTACATAATGCCACAGAAGGTAGATTTATGAGTACAAAGTGTAGTTTTGTAGAAGTGGAGTTAAAAGTGAGATGAAACATGGCAGGTGTTGTTGAGTAAGCACAAAGGGGCACGTCTTGCTCTTTCACGTGTGATCCAAAATCCTGGCCTTTTCAAATGTAGCAGATGAAAATAAACAGGCCCCATCCTTCTGTCTCTGCCATATGTGGGTGTATAAACAGTGGCCTCTGCACACCACTGCTCACAGAAACAGGATATTGGAGCAATCCACAGATTCTGCGTAAGCTGAGTCAAGCTAACTAGACAGTGGCTTCTTTTCAAAGTCTCAGCAGAGTCAGCTGTGCTTTGGTGTGTCATACATGAGATCACAAGAGGAAGCACAAGTCCTGCTTTGGGTCAGACAGGCAGAGAAGTTATAAGTGTGGAACTGTACATACATAAAAACACTCCTCTGTTGTAGATGATGCACCTGCACCTGACTTAAAGTGGTACAGTTTAACTTTGTGGAGGGAGAACATTGTGCCACTGAACTGTAATTTGGAAATTAAGATAGATATGTTTTACCTTGTGGAATAATATATAGGCAATGGAACAACATTTCCATAGAAACAAACTGGAAGAGGCTGGAAGAGTGACATACATGCCCAGTCAAGGCAAAGACACGCATTTTATAATGTGTGTTAGTCAAGAAAATTATTAAAATAAAAATAAAAAACTAACTACAAAAAAGAGCCCCTAAGACCCTAAAATACATAACAAAATAAATACATAAAAACGTGTTGTTTATTAAGGGGGTAAAAAAAGGATTTTAATTAGAGCTAGGTGTAGGAGATCAGTCACATATGCCACAGAGCTGTCAAACTGAGGCCCGAGAGTCAAATGCAATCCCCAAGATCATTTTATACGACCCGGAATGATTTCTAATTATTATTATTGATAGCAGCCCTCTGATAAAAGCTCGTAACAAATTGAACCCAGAATACACTGCAGCTTATTGCTGACAAGAGGAGCCACAAAGGCCAGAATGGATAAGTCTGTGGAAAATATTGAAGACTTCTATTTCTGAGATGTGAGTATAAATCTAAAATGCACTGGAATGCAGCAAACTGCATATAACATGTTCATAATGATCTTGAAATTAAACCATGTATGATAGAGCGCAACATAATTTGAGGTGTTACTATATAAATCTGGACATACAGTTAATGTGTTGCATTAGTATTAGGGATGCACCGATCCAGCTTTTTCTGCTCCGATATCGATCCCGATATTTGTCTTTGACTATCTGCCGATACCCGATATCAACCGATACCAGTGAAAGGATTGAAATTGCTTCTTTTTCTAACAAAAACTTAATACATTTGGTCATATTGTGTTATGTAACTATTGTTTATAGTACAAGTCACAACTTAACAACTTAATCTGAATAAAATGCCCAGTATTATGAAATGTTCTGGATCAACACCAGCCTGTAAATTAGTCTCCATTATGTCCAATTAAAGACACAACTATGATATCGGCTGAACCGATATCATGGGGTCGATACCCGATCCAGCAAAATGTCCTGGATCGGCACCGATATCCGATCCAGGTATCGGATCGGTGCATCCCTAATTAGTATGCAGCCCAATTGTCAACACAGAAGGACCAATATTTTAAAATCCCGCCCTCAAACAATGTTAAGAGCATGTCCTGCTGAGAAGAGGCCCTGGGGAAAACCCAGGACAGGCTGGAGGGACTATGTCTCTCTGTGGTCTGGAAATGACTCTGGATCTTCCCAAACGAGTTGGAGAAAGTACAGAATTTAGAATGAGGGAAGTCTGGGAGTTCATGCTGTCTCTGCAACCGAGCCTCAGATAAAATGGAAGAAAAAAGTGAATGCATATATGAATGGACTTTAATTGCATTTAAAGTAAAAAAAAAAGTTGTGACTTGAACTTGAGTCAGACTTGAGCCACTGTTTTGTAAACTGATATGATAAATGGACTACGACTTGGAAAATAAACTTGGACTCAAACGTTTGTGACTTGGGACTTAATTTGGGCTCGGAATTCTGTGACTTTACATGACTTGATGTCTCGCCTCAAAAAATAAATTGTGCCATTTTAGACTAACAAACCAGAACATGTCCCTCCTACATTTGTTACCAGAACTAATAATGTATGAAACTAAATGAAACTGCAACTGTATATTCACTAACTGGAAAGAAGCTTTTGAAATTAAAAGCAGAGAACTTGAGACTTGACTTGGAACTTGACTTAGACTTGGGGCCAATGACTTTAGAGAAGAATTTTTACATAAAACTTGCAAAATAATCACAATGCTGCTTTTGAGTACTGTTAGGCACTTACTCTGTTCTGTACACATTCTAATAAACTCTATCTCTCACAATAACTCATAATCTACCAGAGAAGAAAAAGGACAAAGATAAGTCTAAGGCGTGGCGAGTAGAAACCTGGATGCAGAGGTGTTTCATAAGCTCCAGGTCGCAGCTGTTGGGTGGAGGAGCACAGAGGAATTACTGTACATGTGCAATCCAGACACAAGTGAAGCTCCTCTGCTCTGCCAAACGCACACACAGCAACGAACAACCACCTTCACTGTCTGCAGCTTAACACGTCCATAAGACAATTTCAAACTTCAAACACATAACAATAGTAGTTTATATTAAAAAGGGCATAAAAAAATTCTACTTTTCTGAGCTTTTAACCATGCTATTACTAAGGGGATGGGATCACATAGTACTCAATACTAGTACTCAAATAATACTAATCCAATACTGCCCTGTATTGTCCTCAATTAGCCGTATATACAGCAGCAGTGTCACGGCCCCTTTAGTACCGAAAGACCCGATCCGTCCAGAAGTTTCCTTTTTTTCTAAATAAAACAGAAATGAAAAGCTATTTTTGTTATTCTTTTTAAACACATAATATAATGCTACCGTCATCCACAAGCCCTTCATTACTCACAGCCGTTATTTGCCTTTTAGCAGTTTATCTAGTGTAATACAAGAGTACGAGAGTTTGATCTTTCCGTGCATCCTTGAACGCACCATCACACGTGACCTTCCGTGCCTCGAAAAAAATATAATTTTTGGCGATTTCTTAAACAACACTTATCGTTATTTGTTCATAAACAGTTAAATAATTCAAGAATAAAGACAGTTTAGATTAAAAAGAAGCTTTCTACATTATTATTTTCAATGTGTGCATGTACTAATCACACTTCCGGACGAATCGGGTCTGCCGGTACGAAAGGGACAAGCAGCACTGCTTTCTGCTCGTGGCTAATGCTACAGCTAAAACTCAGAGCAGCTGGAAAAGACTCTGTGGAGGCTCTTCAAAGCATAAAATAGTCCATACATACAGATAAATATCTGTGTTACCGCTGTGATGTTTCCTTTAGTCTTTATAGTATAAAGAAGACTGTGGCCAAAGTAACTTTAAAAATGATCCAACAGCAGGGCTAGCTAGTGGCGCTAACAAGCTAACACACTAACTGAGATTTTTGTTTATATTGCATTTAACTAGGATGAGTGTCTTTTTACAAGCCTCACACTTTTTTATGATACAAAGAGGTGGAAAGAGGTTAAATAAGAATTAAATATATTTAATGACAATTGCATTTGATAATAGCTTTCATCATAAAAAAAAAAAACATAAGAATTACGATTAAATGTAAACACATTTTATCGTAATTCTTACGTATTTTATGTTTGTAGCCAATATTTTTATTTTATTTATTTTATTTTTTTACATTTATGAGTCTAGTTACAGAAGTCATTGTTAATAGCCTATTGATACTTGATTTTAATTTGAGTAAAATAAGAGTATTTTAGCTTACTTCTTTAGCCAAAATAATGCAATATTTGGGACTGGTCTCGGTATCGGCACCTACCCTTCCACAGTATCTATATCGGATCGGTTCCACAAAAAAGGTAGGCTATCGAAACAACACTAGCTATAACACTGTTCTCTTAGAATTAGTTTACTTAAAGTTATGTTCGAATCACGCATGCTTGAGTAATCTTGTAAGGCTGAGCAATTAGGCTAATTGGAAGATGGAGAGAGCACAATTCAGTCATGTCAGTAAAAACATGTGGTTTGGAGCAGAAGTCAGAGTTTGGAAGGAGAAATTGAATTGTTTTCTGTGTTGAATGGCATAGATGGCAGAGAACTTGTAGCCACTTTCCAACATTTAAAATCTGCTGCTTTAAGTAAAATAGTACAGTGAAATAGAGAAGCTTTTCAGTTCTCTAGTTTTGAACAAGATAAAGATTTTGTGTTTTACATTGAAAGACAAAAATGTAAATTACTGATATATTAGTAGTTTATTCCGTTGAGCACCTAGTCTTGGAGGTACTTTCAGTATTGATTCAATCTGGGTTTACATTCTTTTCTTTTATGACAGTCCTATTTTGTAGCACTGTTAAAGTCATCGCTATGAGCCATCTGTAAGGTAATGGAAGACCAGCCTCTCTTAAATGCACATAGCAGAACATATCCGTTTGCACACATCACCATATAAACTCCATAGGAAGGTTATAAATGCCAGATTGTGATGGAGAACAGACAGGCAGGTGCTGGGAGCCAGACCGAAGCATTAGATTATGTTAGAGCGCCATCTAGTGGTGGTGCAACGGTCAGCAGCTTTACTAGTTGGATTCGATGTGTTTAAGAACAGTTTTAGTGTTATTGTAATTATTACCACGTAAGTCATCACGATTTTCTTCCATTCCCAGAGTTTAACACATTACATTTTCTGTGACCAGCTTTGTCAATGACTAAATAAAATAAGACAATAACAAGCACTGTAGCTCGAAAATTGACACTCAAAGGTGCATTGCACAACTTTTTGGCCAAAAATAAACTTGAATAAATTCACATTTTTTGTCATTTAGATGCCTTTATTCCACTAAATAATTCATAAAACTCAGCGTTTTTACCACAACACAGTATTATTTAGAAGATCCATAGTTTATAGTATAGTTTTAACTTTGAAAAAATATACTTTTATACTCAAATAACAACTTCTCCTGTGTTGGTCTGACTAAAAACATCTCATTTTGAAAATTAGATCTGGACCATGTAACTCTTTTATTAGTCTTTTAAAGCTATTTAGACTTTAAAAGCTTAAAAATCATTTTGCTGCAGTATTAATTGTACTAAACTAAGTAAAGTTAGTAAAAATGTTCACTTTTCTTTAGATTAACTAAACATACTTCATTTTGCTTCAGTAAATTTTCTTGTTATATTCATTTAACTTCTATAATTGTTCAGCTTCTTGAAGTTCAGTTACTTTTTTAGTATGCTTCCTGGTTGTAAATACCTTGTTTGGCCATGTATTCCTGTCAGGAATAAACAAAAATGGGGGGAAAAAAGTTAAACAATAGTAAAAGGGTAAAAAAACAAACAAAAAAACACAATGTGCCAAAGTGTGGAATTGAAATAAGCTGTTCCTGGTATCTTCAATTAGGTTTCACTTTTTTCATTTTTCATTTTTCCAACTGTTTATCACTAAGGGCATGATTTATTCAAAACTATTAGTATTTTTTACAACAACAATAACAACAACAAAAGCCTAGTAGGAAAAGAAAACTGTAAAAACCTCAGGTCAAAATGTTCCCTTAGTGACTGTGTCTGACTGCTGTGGTCAATTCCCTTTGTAGATTACATGTGACATGTTGGATTGCTCTGATTACTGATGTAGATCTCTGTTCTGACCAGACACATTGCTCTATATACCTCTAGACTGAGACTCTACCACACCTGCTCTTTTTTGTTTTTTTAGAAATAGGACTGTGAGCAGATTTGGGAGTTTAAACTCACTTTGAGGTAAAAATAGTAAAAACATGGCTAATTGAGTTCATCACGACCTTGTTTCAAACTGTTACACCTCCAAAACAATCTCTTTCACCACATGCCCTGACGTGATTTCATGTCAATCAAAAGGCTTCTAAATAAATATCCAACACAAGGGAACTCTCAATTAGCAGGCCGGCAGACGAGGACGCCACATAAACAAAGTTATCTGGAGCAGAGATGGGCCGATAGCAGCGCAGGCCAAGAGAAAATGAATTACCTTCCTGACACGCGTCAAAGCCAATCACAGAGAGGATCCTTAGCTGTTTCCTCGCTCGGATCCCTGCTGCCTCTGCTGCGTTTCATCTGCCAGAGTTAGTATGCACACAGGCCGTGCGCCAGCCTCCAAATGTATTCATTTATTCAGAGCCCTTGGAGAAATCACAGTGTCTTGTTGTCCTTTTTTCTCCATCTGTCCAGATGGAATTTGCGTGAATAACATGAGTTTAGTGAGGTAGAAAATAAGTAGAGGCTATAGCGCAGCAGAGACTGGATTACGTCCTCTACCTCCCAAAGCCAGAAAGACAAAAGTCACCTTCAGACCACGCTTTGCTCACCTTTACTAGTCATCAGATCCAAACATACGAGAAATTACACATTTATACAGATAACAATAACAATTTCCAAGGAAAGTCGATTCAACCAAGCAGGTGATCAACAGTCAGTTCAATCAGCTGTGTCATAGTCACACACACAAGTAAACTGCCATCAAAGGACCAATAGCTTTACATGAGTTTTGTTTTTCCATCAACGTCTGCACTCTAGAAAATATTAGGCCTTATTTTTAGCCCATGTCAGACAAAAAATAACTGTAAAATGTCCTTTTGACATATTTTACATTTTGTAAGATTATAAATCCTCTAGTGTGCAGTGAGCTCAGACATTCTAATGGACTGTAATCAAATCAATCTGTCAAAAAAACATTTTATCACCCTACGTTCAGTACGCCTTATAACCCCAAACATCTACAGCCCTGTTAGAACTAAAGCTACGACAGAGATGCCAACATTACACACTTAGGCATCTTTATAAAGAAATATTGATTCCTCTATTTCTGCTAACAACACATGTCCGAACAGGCTGAACTAGAAAGTCCAAAAGAAAAGTGTAAGTCCTACCTCTCTGAGAACAGTACTGCTGTATCCTCTGTAGAGGCCTCGGATGCCCTGAGAAGAAAACACATGGATTTAAAATAAAAAGGCAAAAATGTGACAGGCTCCTTTACAAATGAACACTTATGATGCCACAGGACACACACAAATGCAAATACTACTAAAGGCATCCAAAAACTGGATTTCAACAGGCTGCTGTCTATAACACTGATTTAACCATAGGCGGGGCCAAAGTTGGGCGAGCACCTCTGAGGCCACAAATCGTAAAATACAAACATTTAATATGAGATTGGCCAGGTTACTTTCTACATGAATATCGGCCTCAGCTCAAAAGGTTAAGAACCTGGTCTATAACATAATCTTTGTTCATTTGAAGTCGTTTTCGCAGAACTATATCAGATTGCCCTTTTAAGAAAACTTAAATGTCCAGCTGCAGGCAGGTCCTAAATGCAACATTTATGTGTGGATCAGATGTGAGAGAATGTGAGTATCTGTGTGTAACTACACATTTAACTGTGAAACAAGAGCTGTGTGGGTTTTAAGGCAAAAATGTACAATCATTTTAAGCATATTTTTCAAGCACTGAACATTTTAATGATTGATCATTTCATGGTTATATATGTGGTAATAACATTTAAAACATGCACTGCGTTCCAGAAAACTGGGAATTGGAATATTTCCCACTTGAAAAATACCAGTTCCCAGTCCAGAGCATTCCAACTGAATCAACTCATTTGAAAACATTATGGCTAAAGCCAACCTTTAGGTTAAACAAAAGTAACGCTAAACAACCTGACTGTAACACAGTTTTTACATTGTTTTTGTGGCAGCTAAACTTGCAGATTAATTTTTTTTGTGGTGATTGTTAAGCTCATATATGAAGCAGAACTCCCTCAACCAAGTCGCCATTTACAAGTGGCATTTACCAGTTTGAGTGCCGTTCCAGTGCATTTTTACAAGTGTGAAAAATTCCAGTTCCCATTTGCCTGGAACGCACCATTAGTCAGGAGCCACCACTGGAACAAAACCCATGGTGAAATGAGGAGAATATGCACACTCCACCCAGAGAAATTGTGAGAGCTCTAAAACTCTGCTACCACGTGTAAAATATTTTGACTTAATTGCATCCCATATTTGTACCTCTTGTCTGAGTGTGGTCAGCAGCATGTGGTAGGTAGTGGACCCCGGAGAGGCCTGCGTTCTCTGCTTCACCACCTCGGCCGGCACACGAATCAGACAGGCCACCTGAAGGACACAAAGTTAAACTCATTACACTCAACATATTGTCGTAGTGCTTCTGTCACTTCTGAAGGCTTCTGTGATTAAAGCGTATGATAACAACATGTGTGACGCGAGTGTGTGGCAGGTGGTGGAGTGGAACAGTTTGGCTGATGAGCATTTTAGCTCCGAGATGTTAGCATTTGTGACACCTGAGCAGGTAAAAAGGTCACTGTGGATGTACCGCTCAAACACATGATGGATGTATCCAAAAGTAATGACATTCACTGCTACAAGTTCCAACGCATCCACCGTATGTCAACAAAAACATGGACTGCCAGCAGCTAGTGAAGATAGACATGAATATTAACGCTTCATAACTCCCGCCGCCCTAAAGGCACAGCCGAGCGGCCCACCTGGCGACTGGAATCTACATTCATTCTGTCTGCATCAGAGTGGAAGGAGCGATGGGGAGGATTTTAGAGAGCTGGGCGTCGCCTGCTGAGGCTCCCCATGATCTTACAGATGCCAGACTCCTAGTGCCGCTGAAGTCCAGGATGAGAGAGGCGCCAGGAAGAAATGCAAAGGGAACAGGGACTAAATACAATCCTCGTTGTGTGGGCTGGCTTATACAACACAGAGAAAGTCAAGAAACCTGTTTGAGTAATATTGTCTTGCAGCTGATAAACCAGAGCTCAAAAAAGTCCTGTTTTCACCTCCTTCTGTATATCCGACCACAATAATTACTCCAGGAAGAGATAAAAATTGTCACTTACAAACTAAAGCCCTTTCAGATCAATAATGTGTTTCACAATAAACAAAATATACATTATGAACCTACATGTGGTAAAAAAATGTGTACAAATTAGCAAAAATACAATAGGTCTTCTATAACCACTTCTCAATCATTTTTCTTTAATTTTTGTTTTCTATACTTTTTGTTCAAAATTTGATCAAACAATGAACTACCTGTAAACGATACAAAAAGAACACTGTAGCCCTCTGCTTTTATCAGACTCAATTTCTACTCTTAACTTACAAAAAAAAAAAAAACTTTTAATCAAATCAATATATTTTTATAGCCCAAAATCACAACAAAAGTCTCAACAACTCTGAGGACTTTCCAAGGTTAAAAAAGTGAACAGTTAGCAAACATTAAAGGTAGAAAATAGGAAACACAATAATACACATTCAATAAAAAACACTTTTAATCACTATGTAAGAGAGAACAGGCTACAGATAAATTAGTGGTTAAATAATCTTCGCAGGGAAAAGGAGAAAAACGAGAAATGAGAAGACAACACCCAAGCTGCCACACTGTACTTTCCCCAGTATACTTGCTCCTAAGGCAGCCCGACTAGAACTGTGGGTTTAGTTTCTGTTCCTAACTGGCTTGGCAATTTCAAAGAGGAACATTTTAAGCCTAATCTTAAATGCAAAGACTGTGTTTGACATGAGCAGGGAGCTGATTCTATAACAATGGAATTTGATAACTAAATGCTCTGCCTCCTATTGTTCTTCTAGAGACTCTATGGGACACAAAAAATCCAGCATCTCAAGTGCAAAATGGATAGTTAGGATGATATGGAACAATTTCATCAATGATATAAGGAGCCATTATTTAATGCGTTAAAGTTAGAAGAAGGATTTTAAATTTAACTCTAAACTCAACAAGAAGCCAGTGAAGATTTTTACTGGGGTAATGAGACTTTGTATAGCCTCACCGATGCACTTTTTTTTTTTCTTTTTTTTTTTTTTTTTTAGTAATTTTAGGTCCTAAAACTCATTTTCACCTCAAGTACCTTTATCAAAACCCAAAATCTAGTGTAATTCAGGTCGAAGCTGTAAACACCAGCTTTACTAATCCTTATATCTACCAAAAACTATCCAGGCGGTAATTAGATGTTGTTTTTCTTTTGTGTGGAGAAACATTTCTGATTATAGCCTTTTAGTTACCAGAAGCTAAAACTACAGAGTTTCAGCTTCAAAAAGATTCCAGCCATTTGTTTGTGCTCCAAAAGGTTCAGAAACATTTTCAGTTTGAATTTTGGACGATTTTAGTCTGACGTGTTACGGAAAAATGGACGGAATGTTAATGTTTCTGCTTTCCCCAACATCATGCAAATCATAGATATACAGCCACCACAATGAACCATCATACGTCCTGTTAGGGCTGGGCGATATGGCAAAAAAATTGATATCACGATTTTCTTGGAGCCAGATCACGATTTCAACTTGCATCACGATTCTTGTAGATTGTCTATTTTCTTATTAGGTTTACACAATTATATGCTTTTTCACAAGATTCCTACTTCATTGCGACTGGCTAAATCCAGCCACACAATGAGTCACAATGACCAGTGTTGCCAGATATTTAGAGAGAAACAAGTAACCATGACAAAAAAAGAAAACAAGCTACCACAGCCTTTCGGTAAAATGTTTTTTTTTTAATTGATCAATTGATTAAAGGGGACCTATTATGTCAAATTCACTTTTCAAAGTTTTTAACCTTGTTAAGATGGCCTCCCGTCATCATTAGTTTACTCAAAGTTATATTTGAATTGATTCCTGCATGTTGGAGTAATCTTGTTTTGTTCTTCAGCTGGAACTCAAGTACTCAAAAATCCCCGTTCTCACCTACCACCTATCCCCTCCCACTTTTCTGTATTTACTTGATATATTTCAAAACATTAATACTCAAAGTGATGCGTATGTGGTTCAAAACTGTCCCATAGCCACTTGGCAACAATAATAATTTGTTATTTAAAATCTGTTGCTTTTTACTGTTACATTTTAAAATGAAGAGGCGGGGCTTATTGGTTCTGCAGTAGAGCTGTCCATATTTTTAAGCTGTTTCAGATCAACTTTGTGTTTTACAGTGAGCAAAAGGTAAATTACTGACGTGCATATGTTCTAGTTTCTTACTAAATATTAAAAAAAAAAACACAATAGGACCCCTTTAAAACATCATGTCGCTGCAAAACAAAGAGTTAACTTTTTAGGACATGGAAATTCAAAAAAATCCATCTTTTTCTGTCATAAATGGATACATTTTAGTTAATCAAACCTGAAAAACAACTTCTAATATGACACAAAAGCTGAAAAAGTCAAAATTCACAAAAAGAAAAAAGGAAGCAGACTTGGCAACTCTGAAGCTGACTAATGAGATGTGGATGGGAAAAAATAGACAGAAAGAGAAATCATGATTTGATGATTTCATTAAAAAAAAGCAGACTGTTACAAAGATGAGCTCACAATTCGATTTTTATCACAATATTGCCCAGCTCCTGTGTTAAACGACTCAAATAAATGACTCCAGAAGAAGCAACGTGTACAGACAGTAATAAGCAGCCTGTTTACCTGCAGTGCAACACTACCACCAAGTGTTCAACCATGCCACTACAATCCACATATTCAGCGTGACGGTCTTTATCCTCACACTTTAGTCCAGTTAAATCTGACACAGCAGTGCTTATCTTTTTTTTTTCTTCAACCTCATTTTCCGAAGAGGCAGGAAAGAGCGTCTAAAGAGAGAAAAAGTGGCTATGACAAGTCATTAGAGATGTAATTGGATGGGCCCTGGCGTTGATGCGGCCTTTCCTCTGCTGTCACTGCACTGGAGGAGGCAAAATGAGCCTGTGATTAGAACAAATAAAGAAGGAACATTGTTTATTTGGGAGTCATTTGCCGGCGAGAGAACAACGCTGGGCTCAATAGGAGATGGCGAGGCGGCTGGGGGTCATCTTTGGTCCCGCAAACGACTGTAAATGAGAAAACGGTGCCGCGTCCAAGCCATGAAATGAGAAGAAATTGGATCACAGAGCTGTTATAATGTTGGCTGAACAGTGTTTAGGAGACTGTGGCTTACAAATGTGGATTTATATGAAGCTACTGACTATACAGTAGTCTTTCATACAGATATAAAAATGCAATGGTTTTGTGTTTGCATGTATTTGAAAGTTGGAACAGAAAGGTGGTTTACATAGGTTGGGTTCAAGTTGTACAGTATGATGATAGGGAATGATGTACGTTGCCATGGAAAAAGCTAAAGATAATTTAAAATATGGTGGTGGTTTATCTGTGGCTAGACTCATTTGCTTTGTGTATGACAGCAAAAAATGCTTTTAAATAATACCTTCATTTTAGCTGATTCTAGGCCAGACATTCTTTGGTTGAGAACGAGGAAATACAATATAAAAAGTGAAAAGAAAAAGAAAGAACATGCTGTGGTACTAATGTGTGTAAATGTGGTACTTGTCTGTGTATTGGGGGCCAACTAAGTGTTCTTCTGTATGGTTATTAGCAAGATTAAACATACAAGGACATGTGACACAAAAACAGGGTCGATGATTCCCTAATAATGTACCATGTCATTCAAAAATTCGTCACATACAGTACTTCCAAACACCACTGGCCATTAGTAAACATTGTACTCAAAGCTGCTGGAGGAACTGGGTTAAGAGAATGTAGACTTAGTAAATATTCTTTGGAGGAGTTCCTTTATAAGAACAAATTGGAAAAAAGTGGACTGTATATAAAAATAAATGTACCAAGAAAAAACAGAACTAAGTTCTGATTTTGAAGTGTTGCTCCATATAAGTGACCTATTTACCAAGACCAATAACATAAACAAAGACAAAATGAATTATTATTACTAGAGGGAGTAACTGAGGAACAAAGCAGAATTTGAACTTAAAAACCGTGCAGAAGATCAGTGACATCACAGATTTGATACATTCCTACCAGTGTTTTCTGAAGACAAAACTTCATCTGGTTTTTTTATGAGGAAGTAATGTTAGAACTCAAAATGTTGATTTTTGCATATGTGTCCTTTCATTTTGGTCAACACTCCCAGTCCTAAAGGAGTAGTCATGGAATTACCCCAAATGTCACATCAAACAGGAAGTAAAAACAAATTGCTAATTCAGTTAAAACAGGCAAAATAGTGTTAGTTCAAAATCTTAAATACAAATGTGTCTGCTATGAAAGTGTAGTTTGACCTGTCAGCTGGGCTTTAAGTGGCAGCTGGTTTGTCACCTCCACAAAAGTGCATTCTGTGGCTCCTCCTCTTCTATCTCACCATGTCACAGTGTATTTTCCAGTACATCGTCCCGCAGATGAGGTGTGTGTGCGTGTGTGTGAGGATGAGGAGGGGGAGGCAGAGATGCGGGAGAAGAAGACCGCCGCCTGGCCTTGACAAATGAGCTTTCAGGGCAAACGTCGAGCGAATGGGAATGAAGATAAATCTGATCTAATGGCTGGATAACAGCCTGGTAGAGCCTGACAGACGCCATCAGCATACACATTCTTTATGGACGCGTCCCCAAACCACCAGAGAGGTGCACAAACACAACACAACACAACACTGCACAACACTACACTACAGAACACAACACAACACTACACAGGTGTGTCTCTGGAGTCTGACTGCTACTGCTGCTTTACATTCCTGTAAAAGTGAATCTGAAAAAACAGCAGCTCCCAAAAGCTCTTGAAAGAACAGTTTTCAGTTTCGGAAAAAAAAAGTCGCAAATGAACTTGCTTTTGATGAGTTGTGCTTTGTTTTGTTTTTCTCTCATGAGCAGCTACAGTATGTTGGTCATAAAGATAATGTGAGTCCCTGATTGACTAATTTATCTGTCTTTTGTTTTATTTAATAATGATATTGAACAAATAGATACAGATAGACAGATAGTAAAGATTAAGTATTAAATCGACAAAACAACAGTTGATACAATGTAATTTGCACGTGTGATATTCAAGTTTTTTCCCTGTTACAATCATTTAATGAATCATATTAATTATATTCATTCAAAAATCATTTAAAGTTGCTTGAATCTTTACATTTTACATTTATGAAAATCAAATGTAAGCATTTATTGTTTAAGCTGTTTTATAATCTATCCCAGTTAGAACTGTTCTATGTTATCTTATCTTATTCTTATTATTTCAAAATTTTAATTCTGAAAAATCCAACTCTACCCATATTTTACTGAAAAGGTCCATTCATAAAATAGATAAATCAAAGTTTTGCTTTCTACTTCACAAAAGTAACATTTTGGATCTACAGTGGTATACTTTGAAGAAAGATAATTGGATGGATATACTGTATATTGACGTACAGATTCATAAAAAAAATAGACGAGGTCAGAAAATGTGTGTGATGTCATAAGGTTAGATTTTTATTTTATTTTCTCCAACACATTTTTGAACTTTTTCTCTTCTAAGCTTCTTCTTGAATCATTTAAAACTATTTGTGATATATTTAACTGGTATAATCTAAATAAAGCTACAAGGAGAAATTAATACAAATAGGTCATTATGTCTGGCATTTAATCGAAAGATTAATATCGAATTGAATCAAATCGAATCATTAATTATTTGGCTGTGGGTTTTGAATCGAAAGATCGAAAACCAGTCTTTAGTCAGTAAAGATGTGTGGTTTGGAACAGTCAAGCTTTGAAGCAGAAAATTTTGAAATTAATTTTAAAAAAGTCTGAAAAATTGGACATATTAACAGTTTTTCTATTGCTTATCTTCATAATGACCATTTTTCTTGTGTTTTTGAAAGGTTAAACAAAGTCCAATCAAAAATCGAGATCAATCAATATGAGAACAAAATTCATGATTATAATTTTTTTCCAGATTGCGCAGCTCTACCTATCATACACACTTTTACATCGCTCCTTTTAGTTGACTAATCGATCAGGGCTTGTCACGAATTTACTTTGCAGCACAGATGACACACCACCACTGCCCTTTTCCAAATTAAGAATTCCTGACTTTTCCCGTCCACAAACCCTTAGCTGCACAACTCTGATTATGAAATTCTTACTAATGCTAATGTAAGAATAACTTGGCGTTCTCTCTTGAATAATGAAACGCAAAGATGTCAGTAAATTCAGCACCAACGACCAACCTTTCCCCATTGGAATAATCTCGTTTTATAAACATGCAAAACTTAGGGAGGGGGTGACGCCTATCCAAAAACTATGAATACTGAAACGTCTCCCCATTTTTTTTAAAGATGCCTGTGCTGCGGAGGTTTACAGCAGAGATACGCTACTTTCCATACCCCCTGCCCCACCACAACACAAATCTCCAAAAGCCTCCGTATGGCTGGGACTCTGCTCTGCCCGTGATTGGGACATGGGTAGAGGAAATTGCGCTCCTTCTGCATCGTTTCAAGGCAGAATCCCTTTGCTAAATTGCAGCTCTCTGGGGGCCCGAGCTGGGAAAGTAGATGAGTCAATAAGAGCCAATGAGTTCTTATTTACCCAGCTTGTGGGAGCAAATCTGGGGATGGTCCCGAGGAAGCACCCTTTAGTCACCCAGCTGGACCCCGGAGCCTTGAGCTGAAAACCCGACGACAGTCACTTTCCATCTGCTGCCCCCTCGAAGGAATGGACTGTGGAATCTGAAATGCAACGCGCACATGCCACTGGTGCTCAGCTGGGACTTATATTTGTGGGAAAGAAACCAAGGGAAAAGGAGCAATTACAAGTATGCAAAGCAGATGGTTCACTAAATATAGAAGAGCTAAGAACATACTTTTTAATAGAAAACAACAACTTTATCACTCGCTGCTTAACAACTACAACGACGTGGACTCAAGAAAATACATTGTGTCAAATAAGAAGACACAGAGATGAATAAAGTAATTCTACAGTCTGGAAAAGAACTGGTCCAACAATGCTAACAATAGCTATGAGCGAAATGCCAATGTGATGCTATCGCCAAATAACGTATTTTTACACCTACAAAACTTTCTGTAAACTTAGTTTTCTCACATAACACCACATCAACAACTACCACTGAAACTTGGGACTCGACTGAAGATGTGCTAAATTGAAACTTAATTTGTCAGAAAACATTTTAAAAGAAGTAAAAAGTTTAGTTTCCTATTGTCTTAACATGGCACTTTCCCCATTCACCCACAGCAGACCACGCCTCCAAATATGCCGTGTTGCCCACTGTATTTATGCCTGTGTTCTGAACGTCCACACTCGTTTCCTCAATCACTCAATCAATCACAGTCCTCCTCTGTTCAGTGGACTCACACAGCTCACTACTTTCTGCTGGTCATGGGTCACGTGCTTGAGAGAAAAAAGGTAGGCAAAAGTCTGATAAAAATGAATTTTGTTCTGATCTAATTTATCTGACACTCAATATTTATGGACAAATCATCATAGAAATGATATTTTACATGAACCCAACATTATTCATTAAATGGACTGGATAATTCAACAGTTACAGCTCAAATTAAGATAAGCAGCTACTGTTAGTGTCTTTAGGTCAGAGGTGTCCAGACTTTTTTCATCAAAGGCAACATGATGAAACACAGACTACTAAATAGAGGGCTGATCTGGGCCATATAGAAGTGGTCATACAGTAAAAAATGTCAAATGATTATATTTTGAAGATGTTAAACTGAGTCAGAAAACATTTAGCATCACATTAGTATGCAGTAAAATACTTGATATTGGCTTTTACTAAACAAAAAATGTTTGTTATGTGAAAGGGGGTAGGCTCCCATAAGCTCTGCTTCGCCTACTCCTTTTGAGCCTTGTTACTATGTAACTACTCACTGTATGTACTATACTCTGTGAGTGCTCAAATAAACAATGAATGAATGAATGAATGAATGAATGAATTTTCAAAATGTGTTACCCATTGTTTTTGGACAGTTGTGCAGAAGGTTTGAGGGCCAATAGAAATTGTCCCCCGGGCTGCAGTTTAAACATGACTAACGACTTTTAGTTAACGAGTGTTTCGTCTATTATAAGTCTCATGAGAACACATATAATAGGGAAGTAAGAAGGGAAGGTCCTAAGTTTACATGCAGAGAGAAAATCAGATTGCACTCTCCTAACAACAGAAGTGACAGAAAACCTTTAAAATCTGCCCACAGCCACATTTCAAACAGAGCTGTCACACTGTGCAGTGCTGGAGAACTACCAGAGAAAGGGAGGGCGGAGCCTGAAGGTATAAGACCCAGTGTGATTGGTCAGAAAAGACGCCTGCAGCAAGTGCTTGTACAAACCTTGGCTGTAATCAGAACAGTCCAGCATAATGTCATAGAGTATGTATTGAAAAAAATATTGACCATTTTCTCAGTTTGCACAAAAAAATATATATATAAATAATAAAAGAACTAAAATACAAATACTTGAAACCGTATTCAAACACCAAATACTGAGCTTAGGAGCAAAAATATTGATTTCAGTACAGTAACAACATAAACATATCTATTCACATTGTTGTTTATATACAGTAGTTTAAACAATGGACTGATGGTCGACAGAAATGCCTCAGACGAAGAAAAAGTAGCAATAGAAAGGTCAAGAGAACACAAAACATCCAACATCACAACACAAACTTTATAAACAGAAAAACGTACCACTTCCCCGAGAGAGGCAGCCAACATGTGAGTGACAGGTGCCATGTGGGGGGTCGCGAGCCATCCAGCGGACCCCAGCAGGGACTTAGTGCATTCGTAGGTGACAAAGAACGCAGCAGCTGAAACCAAGCAGAACCAAAGCAATTTAAGGCCCATTAGTCAACCAGCATAGAGCAATTAATATCCTTCACAAGCAGTGACAGGGGAGACAGGACAGGCCCTGTGTTTCTGCATGTGTGTAAAACAGTGGGCTGCTAAAAAGTACGCTCTCTAAACTTCAGCTTTGTGAATAGTCTACAGGCTTTAGCAAAAACATCTATAAAAAAAAATCAAAAAAAATTTACTGCTGACAATAATATAAATGCAATACTTTTTGTTTTGCATCTTTGTTAAGCTGAACTTGAAGGTAAAACATATTAGAACAGTTTTCGTTCAAATATTCTAATGTGTGTTAGTAACCACTTCTCTTTTGCCAAGATAATCCACCCCAGTCCTTCAGGTGTTGCATATCAAGATGACATTAGAGTAAGATTATGAAGGTGCTGTCCCATGGTTTTTAATGGCCTGTGCTCAAAGATCAGGAAAATATTTTTTCTTTTGAATGTGGGCTAGAACCTCCCACTATTGTGATAATAACAACATGACGACGGTTAGTTTTAATAAATCTTCAAAATGGTGGCCGGAGCAATAGGACATTGAATGTTGGTCAACGCATTCCGCCTTACTGCGCATACGTATGCAGAAAGACCCGCTCTTCTCTCTAGCTGGGGAAACTTCTTTGAATAAAACAACAAAACGGGACGAGAGCAGCTGTTTCGATCAGGTATGAACTGGTATGATAGTCTGTCTTCTGATCTTGAGACAGTGTTTTTCTTGCTGTTTATTCTCTCATCTAAATGTAACTTTTAAGGGTCGTAGGGTGGAATTTTATTCACAAATGTTGATTTAACGGTGCTTTTTCGACACACTTTTTCGACGCTTTTTGTGTCTATGAGCGGTGGCTCTTTCTGCAGGTCAGGTGCGTGTGCATTGCCCGTGTTGATAAACAAAAAATCCTTTTTCCGGGGAGCAGCAGAGAAGCGGCAGGGAAGCGGCAGGAGAGCGGAAGAGAAGCGTCAAGAAAGTACTAGGATTGTGATTTTAAATCTAATTCTATTCACATTTCAAACATGTCCAGGAGTGTTATTATAATATTATTTTAGACTGCTTAGTAATAGGATTTTTTTTTTTTTTTTTTCAACCTGAATCAAACTGAAAATGGCTTTTGAATGAGAGTCGAATTGTCTCGATCTTCGAATACGTGTCCAGATGACAACTTTGAAGCCTTTCTACTATTCTACTACGGATCACTGCTGACAAAGAAGGGATTACACCGACATTTATATTGTGTTCTTAGGCTGGCCACAATAAAAGGGCAACACAGCACAAGGTGAGCGACAGGAGAGTGGCAGAGAAGTGGCAGGGAGCAGCAGAGAAACAGCTGAAGTCGTTACCGTTGGGGAAGGAGCCAACGGCAGCGCTCGGGACCCCTGCGTAGATTCTCGAAAGCCTCCAGCTCTGAAGAAGCCCTGGTGACTCTGCAGCCGAGTTTTAATGGTGTCCAGAGGATAAAGGGTGAGGTCCACACACATCCCAGCAAGACCTCCAGCCTGAAGTAAAAGACAGAACATAACCATGACAACTTAAGGACAACTTTATGAACAGCTTTTTAATTTAAAGATTACATATAAGAGCTTTGTGCTTTGTATGTAAAGTGATTTCCTTTCTTTTTTTTTTTGGTTTAGCATAGCTTGTGTGGAATTTTAAAGTTCTGGAGAGACCTAGTCAAGTTCCAACCTCAGCCAAAGAGGGAGTTAAAAGTCCATGTTAAAAGTGTATGTTTCCAGTGACAGTCCAAATACATGAAAAAGATCTGCGAGAAAGACTGGGTCACTTGTCACACTGTGTGCAAACATTTGTCCTCTGTTATTGCCAACAAATGCTACAGTGTAAAGTATTGAGTTCAACTTTGTGATTGTCCAAATCTTTGTGGTTTTTTTATTTGCAATAATACAAACGCACAATTAATTTACATTGCAGCATACTTTACTATGACATAATCAAAAGGCCTATACAAATGTTAAAGTTGATCTGATCATTTCTAACAATAGCTAGATAACGTGTCAAACATCAGGGCTGCAAGCCAGACCCAGTCCAAATACGTCAATTGTGGCTTACAAGATTTAGTTATTTTCAGAACTAATTCAGTGGAAAATATGTGTGTTTAAAGATAAGCAGTATTCCTGTAAACTAGGGGTGTCAAAAAATATCGATTCGGCGATATATCGCGATACTCGATCCCGCGATACTCAAATCGATACTAAATTTCCGATATCGATTCTTTTGATGACGTCATGCATATTAATGAGGATGCTTTGTAACCTTGATTTCAACTGAATTCAATGTCAATAGTGGTTTTAAAATGTGCATATTCAGCCAGGACAGTAGAGGGCAGCACTGTCTTTAAGAAGACAATCTAATGTTAACCCTTGGCACACGAATTATTTCATAACATTTTGTTTTTTAGGTGTACTTTAATAATATAGATCTATAAAAACAGAAATAATTATCAATTAATTGCAATTTATAATCGTTTGTGTCAGTATCGGGATTAATCGGGATTAATCGAATCGTGACATGTGTATCGTGATATGAATCGAATCGCCAGATTCATGGCAATTCACACCCCTACTGTAAACTTTACTCATATTTAACAACATCATCATCAATGAGACTGACAATCTTTATTATTTCTGAATTAATTACACATTTTTTCTATAATCTGTTGCATAAGTTCTCAGCAGATCACTTTGTCATTTAGATTAAATTTGCAGTATAATGATCTGACGGAGTAATGTGGATATCATGATGCAATGATGTGTGAAGTGATGATCACAGATTTCAACAATAGAAGAAAGGGAATTTTTTTGTGTACCCTTTTGAAGCCACTTCAATAAAACAGAAAGGCTTTGTCAGCTCAGGAGAAAACGCACACACACTTAAAATTCTAAAAGGCAGAAAAAAAAAAAAAAAAAAAAGATGACAAGTAGGCTATGTTCTTTTGTTGAGGGAGCATGTTCTCTAGGTCTTCATAAGGCTCTTCTTCAGACATATTAAAAGTTATTGTAAATGTGGAGATAAATGACACATGAAAGAATAAATAAATTGAAATTTTGTTTTGAACTTTTTTTATTATTGTATATAACTATGCAAATACGCATGGAGTAAAATAATGAATTACATACATTATTTTGGTAATCTTGTGCAGAATAAGGTGTCTTATAGTTGCAACTTACCCCTTGATGCTAATGTGCTCCTTGGTTTAAATGAGAGAACTCACAGTATTACAGGCAAAATCTGCTTTTCTGCATCTGTCTTATTAAAGCTGTTTAACAAAAGCAATGCATTTTTACAAATCTAGCCCTGACAAAGCTTAAGAACCCCTCACAGCAGGTTTAGAGCTAGCTGAATGTTATGAGGTCATTGATAATACAGTACACGAGCGTATTTACCATCAGCGACGCCACAAACTCGCGTCTGTCCATTGTCCGATCTCCGCTGTCCCTCTGTCCGAGTCACGTTCATGCATTTACACTCCACTTATGAATGCCCAGACTTTTGACACGGATAAAAACAAAACATGCGCGACAAGGGCGCAGCCATCTTGTTTCCGGGTTCAGGGTTGCCAGATCGGTGTTGCAACTTTACTCCGCTTCGGACTAGATTTAACAGCGAAGTGACCGGTCATTCAAAATATTAAAGAAACGTCTTCTTCTTTTGCTTCATTGAGTATTTATTGCACCTATTTTCACAAAAAACTGCTTTATTAAAGGGTTAGTGTTTGAGTTTGCTTTGTTTGAATTCAAATGTGTTTTTTTTCTCTTTAGTTTTGGAATGTGTTAGTTGTTTGAGCACAGAGCTTAGCAGAAGAAAAAATAGCCTACTGGTTGATTTCTTGGTTCACTCTGTGGACTTTATCAAGCATTAAAAAAGACTGTTTTATGTTTATTATTTAGAACTTGACTTAAAATGTTCTATGTTTGCTAACTGAACAGGGATAAATTATTTGTCAGTATATCATGTGGTATCAGCTGATATTAATAAATTTGGGCATTAGGTATTGGCCAGTATCAAAAATTATTTGTGTCAACTTTTTAAGTTCTCTAGTCCAGTGTTTCTCAACCACTGATACCTTAAACAAGGTCTGACGCACCTTTCAAATTCAGTGACAGATTTAGATTTCAAACTGCTGACTATAACTTTCGTTTATTACGTTTATTTGTAATTATATAAATTCAGATTTACAAAAATATTTTTCCTCAAAATGTTTGAATTCTTATTTGTAAAATTATTTTTTGTGTGATTCCCTCAGTTCAATATTCACATTTACAAAATGATTTTATTATTTGTAATACACTTGACTTTGATTTGACTCCATACGCACACCCAACCTACTGCGGGGCAAATCAAATCAAATCAAATCAAATCAAACTTTATTTATAAAGCGCTTTTCATACATAAAATGTAACACAAAGTGCTTTACAGTGCATTAAAAAACAATCCTGCTTACCGCCACCCCCCACCCCCAAGACAATCCCCATACATGTACACACCCTCTACCCCTCCTCCCCACCATACACCCACCCCAACCCCCTTCCCAACACACGCACACACAGCCCCCACACACACACTCCCAAACACTAAATACATTCACATACATTAGGCCGGGTACAGATGGACCAAAGAAAGCATCATCAGAGGAGCTGTCTGCACCAGGAGCAGAGCCACCTGCAGCCACAGGGCACCAGCCCAGGGCCCAGAGAGGAGATGAGTCAAGACCAAACCTCCAGGGCCCACGAGCCAGAGCCCAGCAGCCACAGCGACCACAGCTCCTGGTGCAGAGGCTCCTCAGAGGAAACACTGGGAAACCTAAACGTGATAAGAAAATTAAAATAAATAAAAGGTAAATACAAGCAAGAGCTAAATTTTAAGAAACACAATATCTGACACTAGTTATAAATAAATAAATAAATAACTAAAT
Source organism: Mugilogobius chulae (assembly GCA_038363315.1). Taxonomy (NCBI): domain Eukaryota; kingdom Metazoa; phylum Chordata; class Actinopteri; order Gobiiformes; family Gobiidae; genus Mugilogobius; species Mugilogobius chulae. Next base: position 42,032,554 of record CM076402.1, on the reverse strand, counting down.
AAATACATATTAAACAATAAATACTAATCAAAAGCTAAGCTAAAAAGATGGGTCTTGAGCCTGCTCTTAAAAACCTGAATGTTCTCTGCGTATGTATGTATATGTATTTAAATTGATAACCCAGACTTCTATGAGGCGCACAACTCTTTATCACAAAATATTAAAATGGTCTAAAAAAAAAAAAAAAAGTTTAAGAATTTCAACGCAATTTTAGTTGAAGACCTGATTTCAAAACTGAGGTCTGCCCTTGTAAAATCTACCTTTAGAACTATCAGTGTGACAGACTGTGAGTTCAGAACAGATCAGGACAGTGACCCATGATCGGAGGGAATAAACAGCTCCAGTGAATGTGCTTTTCACAGACTGACCATTCAAACAAGTTTCAGACAGTTTGTAGCATTGAAGCATTTGACTGGGACATTCCTGGATGGAATCTGGGCTGCCTCAGCTTTTCGACGCATAAACTCTTAAGAGTTTTTTGAGCATTGTCCCATAGAGGTTGAAAAAAAAACTAATATTGAGGCATTTCAAAAACAGATTTTAAACAAAAATATCTTAGTACACACCCTGAATGACTTTGGGTTTTTAAAATGTCTTTATTTATTTATTAACTTATTTCTTTATTTGCATCTCTTTGTGAGGCTAATTTCAGAAGGCCATTTGACAACCATAAAAGAACTTACATTTAGAAACTGAAATAAAAAAAAAATTGCCTGGACACAGATAAGTGACCACCACATGTACTTTATGATGCAAAGCTCCTTTACAGTGTCGTGTTCCTAATGCTGATCACTGCTGACCTGCTTCTCTTCACAGTCGATACAGCACATTCATTCTTTGTCGTCCGGCGATTGATTTTCTTCTGCTCCTTGTGGATAAGTCCTCAGTGTTCAGAGTCCTGTCTGCTTCATCATGTAAAGCCATTTATCAGCCTGTCACCAAACGTCCCTGCTTATTGCTCTCTTTCTTATTTCTACTGTGTGGAAGTCAGTACAATGTGGACACAAAAGGTTTCTGAGGTCATTCGTAACACTGTGAATTTGAACTAAATAAGACATAAAAATCTGTTATTTAAAATGTTGCTTACTTACTTGGAATAAATTATCAAAGATTAAATCATATTAAACTTTGGTTCTTGTTCTATGTTGCCAAAAAGCAAACATTCAGTATAAAACCTATCAAATCCACAGTGAATCATGTTTTTAAAAGTAAATGTTTAACCCACTGCCACTCTCACCCAGACTCATATTAATCATTTGACTGTGTTTATCTACAACTTATTTGTTTAATGTGCTGCTCATGCACCTGACCAAACTATGGCCTGATAGCTGCATTGACTCAAGTGACCAGAAGTTGGAACGTGTGGAGTTTATTTGACCTGGCCAACATACAAAAGACGAGACAAAATCTGAATATGTGTATTGGTAAGAACAAACTAAACCCCAAAGTCCAATGGTGAATACCCACAAGTAGATGCTGAAACATGTTGAGCACAGTGTGAGCTGACCGATCCGGTCACTACCCCTGAGCCCGACCACAGGGCTCAGGGGTAGTGACGGGCAGTTCAAAGTGTAGATTGCTAATGCAACAAGCACCTAGCTGTTTGTGAGCCAACCACACTGACGAAAACAAACTTCCTAGTGTTGAAACCATGCGTCCGACAGTAGCCTCAAGTTTCCAGAAATCCTCCTAACGGGGCCATGGTGCACACCACATGGTCTAGCAGTGACTCTGCTTGGCAACAATCGGGGCAGGAAGGCCAAAAAGTATGGTGAAGGCAGTCGGAGAACATCTCCAAGACAGGTACGTTCACTCACAGGGTCACCACTGGAACATATGGAGTCTTGTTAACATCACACAAAAGATGTGTGAAGCTCTGATCAGACTGAACCACATTGTCTGAATATCTGTTGCTAAGAACAAGCCACATCCACAAATTCCGAAAACTTTATGCGTGTTACCATACAGTTAATACTGTGCACCACAAAAGCATTTTGTTTGGTGTTGAGTTCGTTCTGGGGAGAACTTGTGACAATATTCTTTGACTCCATCATTCAGAAAAAAATCAAAGAACCTTGAATGGTTACTTTCAGAATTCAAGCATAAGATAAAGTAACTACCAATGTTGAGACCAAGACCTTTCCGAGAACACTGACCGAGACTTTTATAGGTCGAGACCAAGACGAGACCAAGATCGCAGTCCATCAACACCAAATCAAGACCACCTCTTGTGCAGGGCTTTTTGCAAACTCTGGTCTTGGTGTCCCTAGACAAGATCAAGTCAAAGATTGAGTCCAAGGTAAGACTCAGTCCAAATGTGCTAGAATCCAAGACGAGACCAAGACTAAAAAAGTGGTCTCGATACTGGTCTCAAGACCAAGACCAGCCTCGAGTACTGCAACACTAACCAATGCACCAATCTAAACTTTACAGTTCAGTATCCGATCATGTGGCTTGGCTGATAATCTTGACCGGTACCATTGTTGAAAAGAGTGTTGTTTTTCATGAAACACAGTTAAGCTCATTAGAAATGTGTCATAAAGTGCTAAGATAAATGTAAAATGTTTTGTACTTTATAACTTAGTGACTTGCTTCCTCATCAAAAACACAACTGGAGTTCTATTTGTGGGATATTTTTTCCTCTCTGAGCCTCAGAAAACATTGTGTATGCATTCTAACTGCTTTCCTTGTTAATAATTCATTTTTTCATCCATTGTTATTTTTTAATTCAGGAGGTCGCAGAAAGGTTGTAAAACTTTTTTTCAGATAAACTTTCAGACATTTCTGTTGCCAGGCTGATCTGTTTCTGCATACTCTTGAATCTCTTACATACATTTTTCATAATTCCGACAATAGACCAGTTTTAATGGACCATCTGTAGTGTTAATGTGGCAACTGCATTATTAGAACACAGCAGAAGCACTCTCAGTTTGATACAAGGTGACAGGCTGCATGTTTTAAAGAGAGAAAAAGAAAAGGACAGCAGAGTTTTTAATAGTCACAGTGAGTTATAGCCTAGACCTCTGCTGCTGCTTGCCAATAACTGCATCATGTCGGCACAGTACTTGTGGATATATATGTTTATTTTTTCAGACATTTTATCCTCAGACGAGCAGGTATCTTTGAATTAATACCTTCTTGTGTCAGTTGGATCAGTCAAACCTATGAACTTATGTGTCCTAATGTTGAGAAATATGTGGGGCAGTACAGGACTGTGCAAAGAGGTTTTTGACATTTTCTGTATAGTCTCTCACGATATGAAAATAGGTGGTGGTGTTCTTCTTTAAATATTGTAAAATTACAGTAAGCTAAAAAAAAAAAAATGGTCATAGTTTTTATTGTCCAAATACCTTTCTACTCTGAACCAAGAAAGAATGAACACTGTTTACTCTAAGTATGAATTCATTTGTGGTTTAAGAGGGACACCTTGTGGTCATGGAGTTTTCCTTCAGCTCGGAAAACTGCCAAGACTGTAGATAAAATCTTATTTGTTACAGACTGGTGAAAGAAAATTGCCATTATAATGTCACAAAAGATCTGAAAGATATACATATGTTTCATTTTTCATCATTTGTTTTATCAAATGATACATGAAGATGTGTTTTACTTACTTTACATCCACATCCATTTTAAGACACAAATGCCCTCAGACTAAAACACTCAGATCCTACTTGTGATGTAAAAACACAGAAAATGTTCCACAGTGTTTTTAGCTCTCACATCTTCACTAGAGTCAACTGAACACTTTCAGTCTTGAATTTACCAAACTTTCAAAAGTACAGCTATTGTAATACTCTTTGACTGAGCGGCAAATAGGAAACAACTAACTAAACAAAGCTTTTGTTTGGCAAAAAATGAATTAAAGTAGCTTTTTGTTGTCATGGTGACCATGCAAAGGTTAGCTTGTTCGTTTTGACTGTCACACAACTAATAATTCACTCATCAAACACACTCAACAGCATCCTAATGAGTTTATCTGTAAATCTCCAAAGTTAGTTTCAGTAAGAAATGTGAGAGACCTAGATGTTAATGTTGGTTATCTGCAGTGTTGGGTAAGTTAGTTAAACGTTGTAATACATTATATATTACTAGTTACAGGGAGAAAAATGTAAAACATTAGTATTATTATATTACTGTCTCAAAAATGTAACGTTACACTTCTGTGAGTTACTTTGAGTTAATCACACATTTGTGAATACATTGTACACGACTAATCCTGTAAGATTTACACCTGATTACTGGTTAATTTGTGGAAATGTGACGTCACAACACAGTTTCCTCATAATATTTGATTTACCTTTCGGCCAACAGACAGTATTTTAGTGGTGTTTTGGTCCTGAAGTGTCGTTTTCAATAGAATATAAAAGCAATTACTTTATATAAAAGTAACTTGAGTTACTTGTAACCAGTAATATACTATCAACATTTTTATAAGTAATGAGTTACACTAGGGACTGAAAAGTGGAATATATTGCAGTAACTAGTTACTCCCAACACTGGTTATCTGCTTTTCTACCACTGTTTACCGACTTAGTTTTATCTTTTTTGTAGCCTATTTTATACAAACTAAATATTTAGCAGTTTTCCGACTGCAGCTGCTGCTTTCACATTCTAATTGTGTTTTTAGCTCTCTTTTCAGTGAATCTCATGTATTTTTGACACTCATTACTAATATAGAGTTATAGTGGCAGCATTTATTCTAAAGCAGTGTGATGCTCAAACTCACCAGCAGAGGGAGCACTTGCCTTACCTATTTTCTATCAGTCAGATCAGAAAATCAAAGATGCTGCTCTGTATTCAATGTTTAAACGTATCTGTTCAAAAACTGTAGATGTTTAGTCATTTCTTCTGTATGAGCACCATCCTTTTGCTTTACACCCAGCTGGTGTTTAAACTGTTCTTTCCAGTACAAATGGAGGATTATATTTCCCTGCTGCAGTCCCACTGTGATCTCCCGCTGAGTCAGAGCACTTTCTTATGACTTTTATAATCTACCGACAACTTGGATGAGAGTCGAAGGTAATCACTTGAAATGACTCCACAGAAATAGGATTTGGAATGAAATTGCTAATGAGTGTTTTGTTAATGGGATATAATTTGTCAAATCAACTTTCATGATTTTTCAACCATGTAATAACACAAGTTTTCACCTACCACCTACCGCCTACTTGTGATTATTCAAAAAAAAAAAAAAAAAAAAAAAAAATCGGCTTCAAAGTAAAGATACAGTATAGGGTTATACCAGATATAGGGTTCATATGTAATCACTTTCCAACAATAAAATCAAGTCAGTTCAAATCATCTGCAGCTTGTTACCAGCCCAGAAGAAAATGTATAGACATACAACGAAATGTCAAAAGTGTTTGTTTTTACGTCTTTTTACGTCAATATGCTAAGTGAAATTGTACGTTTTTGACATTTTGTTGTGTCTACATTGTCTTCGGAGACTGTGTTGCTTCTGTGCATCCAACAAAACTAAAAAGTTACATATTTTTTATATTTCATTCACAAATGTTTGAGTAATCCTTATTTTTAGATCATACATTCTGATTCATTTTTCTTTACAAAACATTAGAGCATAACCTTACAGTGAATTATCTTGGAAAGAATTTATCAGGCCTTTGTTATGAAAGATTGAAACTAAAGCATGTAATATTTTCAGTAATGAACAGCTAATACTTTTAAATGAGGCTAAAACAGAACATGTAGCTTCAAAGTCTGATCATTTAAAGACTGGAACTGCTCAAAATTCCATAAACACAATGGAGGACTTCTTATTTGAACCTTTACGTGACATCATAAGGTAAAACAGAGTGTTTTCAGTTTGACAGAAAAACACAGCCTAAACTTGAAGGAATTGAGTGTTAAACATGTGGCAATTAAACAAATCTAAACTCCAGACATGTTTTTAATGAGGAAACTGCACTATATCAATGACAAGAAGTTTCTTAATATAAGCCCTTTAGTATATGTTTGGTTTTAAACAAAGTATAATCTAATTGGAAGATGACAAGCTTGAAGTGTGTGTGATCTGTCATGTGGAAGGAGGAATTTGTTGCAATTCCTGCCTCATTTGCATATTCAAAAGCCTGGAATGTTCTCATGCTCTTTTTGCCATATGTTTTGCCTGATTTTAGAGGAATTTTGCTTGGCATCACTTTCTAATCAGATTGAGTCTCAAAGAATGGAAGAAAACTCATTTACCACTTCAAGAGTTCACATTGGCCAATCAATAGAGCTCAAAGACAATGGTCTTTTTTGTGGTTCCACTTGAAGAAAAACACTTTTTAGGATCACTCAGGCTTAGTTTAATGAGGAAGTGAATGACCAATTATCAAGTGTCTAGTCAGTGGGTGGCAGGGCAAAAAAAAAAAAAAAGTGAACAGTTTTGCAATAGGTTGCCATTTTATCTTTTTATTCTGTCATATACTGCACAGTGCTCTGTCTTACTGTCAACTTATTGTACATAGAGTTTTAATAGTAATAATGAATATGCATTAGATTTATATAGTGCTTTTTATAACACCCAAAGACGCTTCACATTATGCATTATTCATTCACTCCATGATGGGTGGTGGTAAGCTATTGTAGCCACAGTTGCCTGGGACGGAAGCGAGACTGCCATTTTGCGCCCCTCGACCACCAACAACCATTCATACACACACCAGATCCATATAGGCAATGTGGGTGAAGTGTCTTGCCTAGGGACACATCAACGGTTTCTCCTCTGTTCCCCACTGGCACCTGAGGTTCCTCCACTGGTCTCCCATCCAATACTTCCCAGGTACAACATGCTTAGCTTCTGAGATCTGACAGGATCAGGCTTTGGCAAGCTGGTATGACCACATACCATGTTATGTTTTGCTAAGTATTCTGAATAATTAGATCTTGTTAATCGCATTTCTATTCTCTTGCTGTTCTTGGACTGTGCGTTGCAACACTGAATTTCTCCATTGTGGCACATAGAAAGGATATCTTATCCTTGCATTACAAAATCACATTTAGATATCAAATAAAACAATAATGTTGAAATGCAGTTTTTTATTGTAATACAAAGAAAGAAAATCACCTTTATGGCAAAGTACAATATTATTAATAGAACAAACGGACTCTTGCCCACCATTAAGACATATGACATCATTCAATTCTAGCGCATGAACAGAACCTAGTGGAGTTCATTTTTGTCATGTGTTTTGGGTTAATGAGCTCAGAATGGCCTCCCGTGTCAACCGAACTACCTCTGCCGTCGGATTCAGTGGAGCTCGAAGTCAGAATCAGAATGAGGAAAAAATCCAAAACTGTACCTAACCCTAAAACAAATTACCAACAAGTGAACATAAAGTTGATCACAATAAAAATGTATTTTTAAGAGGACTGCTGGATGATTTAGTTATAATAGTGAAAGCAGAATTTGTCATCTGTTTTGCCAAGAATAACAGTACATGACAGTGGGAAGAATTTACATACTAAATACCAGCAATAAAATGTTTCTTGTATTGTACTCCATTACTTAGAAATTACCAGAAATTTAGAAAATAGCATTATATTTATGGAGTCTATGTTTTTATATATCTTGCCCATTTTATAGAGTTGGAAGCCAAACAAAAATGCATGTATACTCAAAATTAAAATTCTGATTGTGTATTCAGTTGTTTCTGTATCTATAGTGTGAGACCAGTGTGATGATAGTTTGTGTGAATGGACAGTCTGGCTCTGCGATAAGAGAAGTTACTATAAACACACCAGTCATTTAGCAGTCAGTTAGACATGCTTCAAAGTCACACATCAATTATGTTACGTTTGTGTCCACCCAACACCAGGGCGGAGCTGCAGACTGTTTGTCTCAGATGGATTACGTCTGGGTTTTCTTCTTTGTCTATTTTAATGGAACACCGTAACATAATTTATCCTTATGAACCAAGTTGTACAAAGGACTAAACTTTTAAAATTGCCTCTAATAACAGAGATTTTAATAATACAAATTACGCATAATTGACTTTTTGGAATTTGAAATGCTGTTCTAACATTGCCTTCTGATCAAACAAGAGTTTAGTATGTGTGATATTGTTCTTTTCCTTCTGAGCCTCAGAAAGACCGTTCTGAATATATTTCTTCTAATTTAAGCCAAAAATACGCTGTATTTGCTCAAACTGAATCAAACGCAGCAAAACACGTACAGCCACGGGAGCCGCCATTTTTGTTTGTATGATTCAAGTGCTACTTCCTATTGTCATTGCAATCAACCCCCCCCTGCTGCGATGTGATTGGGCCATCAGTCTCCAAACCAATCGAGCTGCTGGAAGGCCAGATGGTTTATCTCGCTATATTTGTGAATTCACAAATATAGCAAGATAAACCATCTGGCTGGCCAGGTTATAGGATACCAGGATATTGGCTAAATATTGACACAGATTTATTTGATCCAGTATCGGATCTGTGCATCACTAAGCCTCAAGTTCAGGTCAACCCCAAAGCCAAAGAAATAAGAGTTCAATTCAAGTCACAAGTCAGTGCCTCACAAGTCCAAGTCAAGTCCAACTTCTCTGTTTTTGGCTTCAAATAATTTCTCAGATCCAAATACATCTTGTATTTTTATTATCTATAATTACATACCCCTCACTCAAGTCACTGGACATTCAAGTCCAAGTCAAGCCTCAGGTCACTGACATTCAAGTCCAAGTCAAGCCTCAGGTCACTGACATTCAAGTCCAAGTCAAGCCCCATAGTTTTGTCATTTTATTATGTCAAATCATCAAATCACTGACTCAACTCTAACTCTAGTGCAAGTCACAACTTCCAAGTCCACATATCTGAATAGAAATATTTTTGCTGGACTGAAAGAAGTTTGTAATGACAAATTGGGAAACAATTGTCATTAGAAACTTAGGTCTTTAAAGACTACACTTTACTGTAGTCTTTAAAGACCTATTTGTGCATGGTCAAACAACAGCTAGAATTACACATGTAGACATAATGTGAGACAACTATTGGGACAAACACAGACATATTGTAATGACAAATTCTGACTATAACAACAACTCATCTTCCGTAAGGCATTGTTTGTGATTGCCTTATTGTATTCTCTCCTGACAAACATGACAGAAAAATAGTTAGACGCTCATCGCCATTCATTTTGAGATTTAGTTTTGTTGTGCGAGTGTAATTTCAGAAAATTTGAAGCTTCCTGAAACAGTAATGAAAGTGTTTTTGTAAGCCCTAATTAAACCCAGAACTCGTCTGACTAATGTGTTATGTATCCAACAAAAATGTCCAAACTATTGTCTATTTATCTAATCAAGCCAATGAAACAAATCCTCTCAAAGCTATTTCTGATCAAAAATCATAAAAAGAACTATTATTTGTACGTATATAGTACTTACTGTTGTGTTGAAAAATCTTTTAAGTGAAATCTTTTAAAACAAATGTTAATCTTTCAATCAATCCATCGAACTTAATTTACAAAGCAGATTTCTTACACAAAATTGTGAATCGTGCATATTGCTTTTATGTTCTTGAAGAAGGCACGACATTATGTACTGCATGTAGTCAGGAGAGATTTTGTTCATTTAATTAGTTTGTTTTTTTTTTAACAGTATGCTTGAACAGGTGACGATGGTGACGTGAGCTACCACGAAGCACCAAGTGGAACCAAAGTGCTTCTGCATTGTTTTGTTTTTTTAGTTGTGGTGCATGAAGGAGTCACAAGAAACAATGGAACTGCTGCAGGCAAATATCTCTCTTGAACACATATCATGGCCAAACTGACTTCCCTTGCAGCCACAGACGGAATGTCATATTACCCTTTACACCGTATGACAAACGGCGAGCGAGTTTGAAACACGTGCGAGTTTCTTGGCAAAAAGTCTTGCACACCAGCTCCAGTCCACTGTTGTTCGTATTTGCCCAAAGTCCACGCTGCATACACGTGGATTCCCGCGAGAATTCTCATAATATGACTTGAAAGTCATCAGACCGCTGCGACCTCTGGGAAAAATAAACTCTCTATGGATTCTCTCTGCACACTCACTTGGTTTTAGTACTTTTAAGTCTTTTGGGACCTGACCTGCACCGAACTCAGACTTGCACTGTACGGCAGGGGTCAGGCACCAGAGCAGCAACTTTGCACCATTCCAGGCCATTCCAGGCTAAATGTTCTCTGTTTCCAGTTTCCAGACTCAACTCTGTGGTTGCAGCTATAAAATCATCCAGAGAGATATCAGTTTGAATTCTCTGGACTAAAATGAACAACAATGGTGCCACCAAAGTTAGGTTATCAATCCAGTCAAACATGAAACTGAGGCTTTGCTTTTTCATTTCCAAAACCCAAATTCTATTAACTCTCATATACAGTTTGTCAGAAACATTCCCGCATACTTATTTCCTCTTATCCCCACATACTTATGAATGAATGATTGGTAAAAAAGCTTTTTGCGGAGCCTCTGTTTTGAATTATTCCCCACTTCCTGAGAGAGCCCAAATGAAACTGAATCCGGAGCTGACATCTATACGAGGAGCTTCAGAAAACAGGCACTCTCTGCCCCACTCAAGCCCACGGGCAGGCCCTCTCTCCTGGGGACAGCTCGCTCCATCTCCCTTTACATCTGCTGGAGCTCTGCCAAGGCTTCAGTCAGCACAGCATTGGCACAAGGGCCACTGTCAGAGCTCTAGAAGGAATCTATTAAATCACACCGCAAAGCTTCACTCAGGGGTGAACTGTACAGCCGTTATTGTAAATGTATGTGAAAGAGCTTTGAACAGAAAGTGTTTTTTGTTAGCTTTTGAGTATTGTCACTTTTCTGTGTCTAATTATAGAGCAGAAACAATAGTGTAGAAATAGAACTGCACGGTTGTTTGAACACAATGTCAAGTGTGGTTAAAAAAAAAGACATGAACGTGATGCAAATCAGTGCAATATCAATAAACAGTTACACTTTTATATAATTTTTTTATGATTAACACAAGAACAAATGGGACAATCATAATTAGTTTTTTTTTACCTTATTGCATCCTGCCAACATTTTTCTTGGCAGTGTACTTCTGGTTCAGCTGCTTTAGCTAAAGCAACACAGTCTCTGCAGAAAAGGTAGATAATACAAAAAAACGTCAAAAAACTTGATAAGCGTGTTTTGATGCTTTGCTTCCATGTAATGATGATACAAAAAGAAAAAAACATAACACAACCCTAACCCTAGTTTAGGACTACGGTTTAGAGCAGGTTAAGATTTACCCGTTAAAGCCAAAGAAAATGTCGCCACATGGCTTCAACCAAAATCATAGTCGTTTTTGCTTTTCCTGACATATTTTTATTTAAAAAAGTCGTATAAACAAGCTTATTCTACGTTTTTCCTACGTATTTTCCTTCTAGATTGGGCTAAGCTAAAGTTACATTAACAAAATCAAATATTAATGTTAAAATCATATACTGTGGACAAATACATGCTGTACCTTGTTTGAAAACTTAGGTCCTGTAGATTCAGTCACTTGGTTGAGTGTTATGACAAGTGTGCTGGGCAGAATAGGATGAATAGATTAATTTCTGGATTTTAAGCCTCTAGTTTTTTCACAAGCTTGGAACTCGGCGACTTATACAACGATGCAGCAAAATTATAGATTCTCATACTAGACTTACTATTTACAAGTGCAGCCTATATATGCAAGTCTCAAGTAAGTCTTAATCCAAATTAAATTCCAAGTCAGTGTCCAAAAAAAAAAAAAAAAACAGGTCCCCAAGTTGCATTTCTACAAATTAATTTTTCTTCATATGATCCCTTTTATCGTCACAAAAAAAAAAAAGGTATGATTAAAGTATGATCCAAGTCAGGTCCATTTTATTAAGTCAAGTGATCAAAACAACAAGTCCACCCTTCTGAATATTCGTGTTGTCCAATCAGCATATTGATAAGTCACACCTGTCAGGCTGTAGATGGATTATCTCAGTAAAAGAGAAGTTCTCACTGACACAGATTAAATCACAAGCACCCAAAAGTGGCACTTGTGTTTTTGTTCAGTTTTTATAATATTCAGATTCATTGGTTTGTGTTTGTGGTTTTTCATCTTTTTTTTTTTTGAAACTGTATCTTGGGATGGTGGTGTCAGACAGGAATCTCCTCTTCACTTGAGAATTTGACTGTATGTTTTGGCTAGAATGACATCATTGGGTAAATTACAACGCCTGAATCAAATTAACTGACAGACAACTAACAATGTAATTATCTTAACTGAATAATGCACCACACCTCCCATGTTTTTGTTACAATTGAAACTGGCTTTAAATGTTGGCAGTGCATCATGACACACAAGGTGAATAACCGCTGCTCTCCTGTCAGCACTCCTCCGTTGTAAAGACCACCTCACTCCAGCCTATCCCACTGAGCCGGCTCATAAAACACATAGGCTCCAGTTACACAATAATCACTACTGTAAGTTCTCTGTCAACATTTACCTCTCTGCGTCTCTGCCACTCCAGATATAACAGGAGAGAGTATCACAAGTCATCTTAAGTGACAATTGTTATGATTCTTGTTACATAATTCTTGGACCTCACACCCCAAATCAGACCTTACTGGTTAGGCTTTGGTTTGGTAAGTGTTTTAGAGGCTAATATGAACAGTTAGTGTTTCCTCCATGAATGAAGCAAGTTCATAGAGCGGGCAGCCAAAGTTTAAGACCCAAATAGGATGAACTGAAAATAATAGGTAAGAAATGCTATAAGAAAGATGAGACAAGACGTGCTGTTGGAACAGACTAATAGAGCTTCTGGTTAATTTGAGGTGTGGCCGAGGACATGAGGATGGCGTGGTTTGGAGAGGTTGGGTGGGTTGCTGGAAAATCCAAATATCGTCTGGCCACCCCATCTCTCTTTTAAATTTCAGTGGGCTTGATTGAAAGATTCATATAAATCAAGATATGCATCGTCTCCTATGAAAACCGACATGTCTGCTTACGATAAAGAAAAGCAGAATCAATGAGTGAAGCAAAAAAAATTATTTAATGTGAAGTGAGTGAAGTTTGATTTTGGTCTGAAAGATAGACGACCAATCAGCTCCTTCTTTAACATCTGTAAAGCAAATAAACTATTCTGATTGCCCGATTTGTTGTAGAGTTGATCTGAAATGCAGGCGGGGAAGTGGTGACCAGACCCATTCTTGCTGGAGAAGTTGAGGTGGTTAAATCAATATGATGATTATACTTGCAACATCTGAGTTTTATCCATTACTTTTCATTTGAAACAAATGTCTATGAAAGACCTATTAACATTATGCCAAACTGATCTGGTCCACAACCCCTCCAAAAATCAAACACATTTTTTTCTCTTACTTACTGGTGTAATCCTGGTTCACTTTTGGATTATCTAGTATCTGTTTTGCCTTGATCCCCCTTGTTATCTGATGATTCATTAGACCTGCAACTATCCAGTCTTAGCCTTCAAAAGTCTGATTCTCAAGAAAATAAAGTTGAATAGCCCTGGTCTAGGGGCAGTTTATATAGCACGATATTTAGAAGAAAATGTAGATATATAGTGCAGCTCAGTCTGCAAAGAACATATTTACAACTAAATGTCAAAATCGTACAAAAGTATGTTTTCATGCATTTTTTACGTCAATATGATACGAAGCAAAGCGAAAAGATGACTTTTGGTCGAAATCAAGGGGTGACACTTTCTTTAGGTTTAAACGATAAATCTAAACCTACCCCAAGCCACAGTTCTAAACGTACAATTTTAGTGACTTGAAGCCTAAACTTACATGTTAAACCCAAAGAAAATGTCGCCATGTGGCTTCAACCAAAAATCGTGGTTAGTTGACATTGTTTTTTCTCACATATTGACATAAAAGGGCACGAAAACGTGCTCATCATACATTTTTGACATTTCATTGCATATTACGTTTTCTTTGGAGATTGTGTTGGAAAAGTTACCACAACAGTATTGTCAGCACATCTTGTACCAGGCCTACAACATAACATCTTTGCATCTTGCCAAAACAACATGTCATGCCATCAAGTAAAATGCAACACTAAAACTTTTTTTTGGTTTTTTTTTACACAAAGACTTGAGCTTGAACCCAGAGGTAACATTATTATTAGTTCCAGCTGTTCCAACACAAAGCTCTTTGTTCTTTGTGGTCCACTCCTGAGCCTGACCGAGAGGGGAAACCACCTGCCCTGCCCCGACCGACCGTCCAGCCCAGCTCCTCCTGAGGCCAGTATCCACAAACTCATCTACATTTGGTCTACAAGAACAAGACAAGACTCTGACATCATTTATCACAACAAAACTGTGCAAATAAGACTTGTGCAAACCTTAGAACTGTTTTAGTAACATTAGTATGACAATTTTTTGGTGGTTTATGAAATGTGCCTTGTCAATTTTAAAGCAGACATACAAAACCAATTTTAGAGTCACAAGTTAAGTATCTTTTTAATCCTTTTCTAACATTGTTTCTTCATACAAAGAGCTGGAGTTCTGTTTGTAAGATACATTCTCCTCCCTCTGAGCTTCAGAAAACACTGTTCTGAATGTTCCAGTTTTGTGATTTGTAGATCGTCTGCACTGTTGTTCAAACCAGACTTTTCTTCTTTGTTTAAGCATTTTTGCACCATTAGCGTATAGGGAAAAATGGTTTGATTCCATTTGTATTCTGTGTAAGTTGAATTTTTAAGAAGCCAAACAGTTAAGGAGCCAGCCTTTTTTCACTAAAACGGCTAGAGATATTTTTGGTAAATATAAATAAGAGTAAAGTTGGTGACATGCACTGCGACAGAATAACACAAGTTTGAGCAAAATTTGGTTTTGACAAATCTTCAAAAGCTGAAGGTAATTAACAAAAATGTTGTCATAGAATGTCTGATTTGACTCTAACTACAAACGTTACATCAACTGACCAATCCTTTCTTCTAAATATACAGAAGTTAGTTTATTTTTTATGAGAAAACGAACAAATTGAAAATATAGACAAAAGGTGGGAGGTACCACACATGTCCCCTTGGTGCCTTAAGGAGTAAATAAAATAATTTCAGTTTTCACCTCTTTGATTATTCCAAAAAGTGCCTCTGGG
Organism: Mugilogobius chulae; assembly: GCA_038363315.1. Classification (NCBI taxonomy): domain Eukaryota; kingdom Metazoa; phylum Chordata; class Actinopteri; order Gobiiformes; family Gobiidae; genus Mugilogobius; species Mugilogobius chulae. The sequence goes on along the minus strand of CM076402.1, from coordinate 42,017,498 downwards.
TCACACATTACCTAAAAAACAAACTGAACCAACTGTGAAACTTCTTTTCTTGGTTTTAGTGTTTGAAATAAAGTACTTTTCTTATGTTCACTCTACACTTGTAAATTCTGCGCAGCACGAACAAGTTCCCATGTAAAAACATTTGGTCATGAGCTCTATTGACACACAGTTTTCCATACGCAGCTTTAGTGTTTGTTTTGGCTTGTTTCCCATGCACTACACTGCAAAAACACAGCAGCTACATGAGTCCAGAAGACTGATTTAAATAGTTCTCATGAGTTCATTTGTTATTTCTCATTTGTTTTACTTTGCTAATGTACTGTATGCACTTGCTTTGAGAGGGTTTAAGTTTTTTTTTTTAATTCAGTGATTCAGCAGACAGACAAATCCTTCTTGAAAATAGCAAGCAATGTCGTAAAAGAAACCCACATTTCAAGTCTGACTTTACAGATTTTAAGGTCACAGAAAAGCTATAGTCTAAAATAACTTAAAATCCATCACCTCCAGCACTGTTCAAAGGGGACCTACTGTATTTTTCTAAGTTTTTAACCTTGTTATAATGGCTTCCTTTCATCATTAGTTTACCCAAAGTTGTATTTGAATTAATTAATGCATGTTTGAGTAATCTTGTATTGTTCTTCAGCTGGAGCTCAAGTGCTCAGAAAATCCCTGTTTTCACCTACCACCTATCCTCTCCCACTTGTCTTGTTATAATTCAAATAATTATTACTCAAATGAAGCATGTGTGGTTCAAAACGTCCCACAGCCACTTTCCAAACATAAAAATTAATTATTTAAAATGTATTGCTTTTTACAGTTACATTTTAAAATGAAGAGGCGGGGCTTGTCAGTTCTGCGGTTTTGAACAGGAAGTCACTGGAGCTGTTTCTATTACCGAGTTGTTTAGGTCAACTTTGTGTTTTACAATGAACAAAAGGTAAATTACTGATCTGCATATGTTCTAGTTTCTTACTAAAGTTGTAAAAAACACAATAGGTCCCTTTATAGGTGAAAATGAGTCTGCAGTGTCTGATAATGTACAGTTTGTTCATCTGTCATTGCTGCTAGCATTGTGGCTAACTTCTATTAGCATATCCCAAAAAAAAAAAAAAAAAAAAAAAAACCCAAAAAGCATCTTCAAACAGTTTCATACCACAGTGAAAAGTTTATCAATTTTCGAAAAAATAAATATCCTGTTCGTTCATTATTACTGTGTTACATTATGTATTAGGGTCACAGATGATTGAGCATTCTCAGTGACTTTGGCCTTAGTGGGATCCTGGACAGTGGCAACTTGTTGCAGGCTAACACATAGACAGAACACATTATTAGTATGACTCTCTCCTCTCTCTCATTCATTTTGGCAAGTGCTATTCGAGATCAAATTCGGCCACCAATTACTTTGGCTGGAAAGATTATAAGTTCTCTGATTACGATTAGTGATACACAAAGCAGTTATTCTGCTAAGCAGGGTAAAGTGGCCAATTCGGCCAGAACCAATTGGCAAGTGTTCATTTTAGGACAACTTGATTCAATTGTTTGAAAGACTCTCATGACAAAATTCAAGTAATCTCTAAAATGATTAATAGATAATATCTATCCTCAAATTTTTTTAAATGGAACAAAATAGCTGACTTTTATGCATACATTCGGAAAAATAGATTTGCAAAGAAAAATTTGGCATCTGGTAAGCTCAATACTAAATTAGTTTGGGCCACGTAGAAAATAACTTATCACTATGTAAGTTAGCCATATTCTAGAGTATAAGGCCAGATTGCCCTAGAGAACCCACGGTAACATGGGAAGAACATGCAAACTCCACCAGAGAGATTGTGAGATCTTGACTTAGCTCGACCAGGATTAAACCCACCATGTCTTATGAAGCCAAAGCTCTAACCACTCTACTACTGTGCACTCAAGACTAGATAATCGGGCAAGTTAACAAATATGCAAATACAGCGACTACTAGACCACACTTTTTCAGTGAGTGGGTTTGTGCAGATGAATGAGACTTTCCCATGAGCTCATCTTGTTGGTTGTACATGTGATCTTGCCCGGTGAAGCAGGGTCAGACAAACACATCCACACCTGGACACAATGGTGGCTTTGTTTAATGAACATGAGACAGAACCACAGGTGCTTTCGACACTGGTTTTGGTCTGCATTGTATATGTATACATAGCAACATAACATAATGGCTATGACTGTAATTGACGATTTCTTAATCTACAAACACATACTAGTTTACTTAGAAGTGCTACACCTGACTACATACATGTTTGCTCTTTATCCTAATGCATTCTGAGTCTCCGAATGATTCACCAAGATGTGTTTGAAGCACTTTTCACAGCTTCCAGATCAAATGTGCTAATAAAAATAACATACCGCCTTCTTGGATTTGAGTGAACAACCAGTAGGCTTCATTAACATAGACAGAACACTGCAAACAAATTTTCACCTCATTAGAACCAATAAAATGTAACTGTGCTGGGAGATAAATCCGAAAGGGGGCTACTTTTAAACACGATTCAATTTTAGATCCATTTTAGACACAATTTTCAATTTTTATCATTAAAAAGCTAAAATAAAAGTCCACAAATGCAGTTTTTATGAAGCACTTCGTTGCTTGAGGCAGAACTCATCCATCTGAGAACACTGCACAGCTCAAAGCAAAACGCAAATTACTTTTGTCAGTTCATGAAGTAATTGTGATTTTAGTTAAATGTTAAAGTTAATTGCAGCTTGTATTTGCTGATATTCTTTATGGATATGCAAATGGGAGCAAACTGGTAGAGTTGTGTAGATTTATGTAGTGGTGAATTATTCAATGCTTAAACAAACAAAGTCATCCACATCAGCACTGAAAGCTATAGCATCACTCCTCTCTCTGTCTTTTTTTTAATTAACCGCTTAGATCAGTCTGAAATGGAAAGGTATTGTTATTTATTTGAAAGATAAGATAGGATGGTGACTAGAGGATAATATTGAGGATGGGGCACTAAACGCCAACCACAAACCTATTTAAAACGGAAAAATGAACAGCAAAGTAAAGGAGGGAGTAAGAGTGTGGAGGAAAATTGTGATTGGTTTAACAGCAGGTGATTGTAAACAGGGCAGTTGATGTTGTAAGAGTTAGAAATGACACTGGCCTCTGCAGTGAGCACAGTGAGTTTAGGACAATTTTGACATGTAAAGACGGGCCACTGTGCAATTCTTAACCCATTTTGGGCCGATTTTTCACTCGTGCGACAGTTTTGGAGATCTCCCTGAGTTTCAGCTCAGTCGTGTGTCGTGCACAGTGTAGTGTATATTGAGGAACAAGAAGCGATTAACACCACGACCAAGTCTGATCAACAATCGTAGGATCGCAAGAAAATCTAACTTTGAAATCCTGGTCGCTCCTCGTGGGAACATCTCACTGTAAGGTCAGGCAATGGCTATCTCTCACACTGCCCGTGCACAAACAATGTTTGTTGTTAAACACAGGGCATTTCCACTTCTGGATTCTCTTCTCCCACTTTTTATGTTATGCTTTGGATACAGGAGTCTGACGCGCCGTGGGTCGACGTACAGTGTGGGCAGTCAAAATCGCCTTGCAGTGTGAGAACATGAATCATGAGCTGCTAACTTTTGACCCTAGCGATTCACTCGTACAGTCTGAGCAGGCGCTGCATAACCATGACTGAAAACATTGCACAATGTCTGCTCACCATAACTTGCTATTTTGCTCTATTATTTGCACCAAAATTGGCAAAAACAAACCACAACGCAGAATAATTTCAAGTCTGTAGAAAGGGATTATTTGTTTATCAACATGGAAGCTGCAAGTGCAGCCGGTATGCTGGTCGTCTGTCATTTAGACCAAAATCTTACTCATCACACATTTAAATATATTTTTTATTTTATTTTTTTGCTTTGCTCATTGATTCCAGAAATCCACATTTTCAGTTCCCTGATATTTTCTCCATATTTCACTTTTTTTTTTCCGTCATATCGTCATATTTCACAACCTGAAAGTGTGGCCTCTGATGTTCAACAGACTTGAGCTAAGTTCAGTCAGATAAGGAGAAATCTGTTTTTCTGGTAACCATGGATGCCAAGCAAATGCTCATGTTACGCTAACTTTGGACCTAACCTCTGAAATGGCGGACTTTCTCACTTGAAGCAGCAGAAGATCTTCCAGTGAAAATACTTAAATATTGGGATTTAACCACCTTGAGATGTTCAACAGACTTAAGGATTTTGCGAATTGAGTTGTTTGTCTTGTAACCATGGAGATGGACATGAAGCTATGAATGCTAACTTTGCAAGCTTTAAACATTTAAATGCTACAGAACTTTTACATCTGCTGCAGCAGAATATTTTCCAGAGAAATATTTTGAGGGATGGTCGTATCACCGACTGAAACAACAGAAGTTTCATCTGATCCACTTGGACCTGTGTCAACTGTTCTCTCACTTCAGTTTCCACCTCCAACTGCACCTGCTCCTCCAGCTCAGGCCCTGACAGAGCCAAACACATCATGGAGATGTTCCTGAGGCTTTTCCGTGGTCCAAGCTCCAACTGGGCACAGAGCCTTTCATACTGCCCACCTTCTGGACAGAGCCTGCCCGATCTACCACTTTTAGGAAAATGTCAAGACCCATCTGTTTAAATCTGTTTTAATGATTATTATTTTTAATACCAACTGTTTTTATGTATTGTACTTTGTTTAACTGCCTTTGTTTGTAAAGCGTCTTTGAGTGTCTAGAAAAGCGCTAATAATAAATGTATTATTATTATTATTTATTATATGACAATGCCTGCTAATGATTGGCTAATTAATCTGTCAATCACGCATGCCCACTAAAATTCGAAAGCGGGACACGTGGCTAGACAATATATTTTTTATATAGCATTCTGTGCTTTGTTCATTGATTCTGCTGAAATGTGTAATGTTTTTCAGTCGCGTGTGATATATTTTCATTTATATTTTCCCCAAAAGCAGCCATGTTTGTTTTGTCCCTAATTGGCTAATCCATCAGTCTGAAAGTTGTGACCAGGCCATTTAATTCTGGATTCTAGACAATAGGTTTCACGTTTTAGATGATGGACAAGACACCAAATACCACAGCCTTTTAGATCATTTTTGTGTTTTACAAAAATTTTTAAGTCAACCAAGCAGTTTAATCATGAACATCCAACAGCCTCAGTGAAGCATAGTGCCCACTTTGTCACATGACACAAGAGCTCTCCATAATCTGTTGTTCTTTTCCTGGTCCTCCATTCATTCTTAATCTGAACATAGAGCTGCGCATGGCTGGTTCAGTTAAAAGAAGTTGTTTTTTTTCTAATGCTTTGTGGATATGATGATGATGAACGAGGTATTATCCGGGCACTCTGGCAAAGTAGATTAACGTGACCCAGCTCGTTTACAGAACAGATGAGTGCACAGGGGTCAAAGGTCAGGAAGGGGACTCCGCCAAAAGTTGTCACGGCTACAGAATGAATGCGAAAGGCCACACTAGTTGAGCTTTTTTTGTATAACATTATTTCTATCTTTCAACAGTTAATTCTGCTTCTCTGTAGAGTTCTATGGGACAATGTAAGTTCAAAGGTGTAACCGAAGTAAAGATCAGCCCTAGTCAACATACAACAAACTTTAATCTATAGTTTTGAACTGAGCAAGAATTTAAAGGAATCTACAAATGGATTTGTTCATATCTAGTGATTTTAGAGGGCCAGGGGTGCACCAGTACTCAGGTCTACCATCTGTCAAAATAAGACATTTAAGTAATGACACTTCTCTGACAGTTCAGCCCATTCTTTCATTAATTTTAACAGGATGGAACTCAAAATGGAAATGAGAGGACCAGCACTTTTTTGCCCACTTAAAGCACTGTTCATATCTAATTCTAAAACTGACTTTAGTCTAAAAAATGTGCCAAAATTTGATTATTTTTTAGCCCAATTTTCAGTCCGTTCTAGTTAACTCTGCTAAGATGTTCATCTTGTCTTCACTATTAGCAGCTACTTTATTAGTGAGTTGACCACCCTTTTGGCTGCTAGCTGCGAGTCAGTCTCCGTGTTGATGTGCCGTTTCTTAGACGTTACTTTCTGGAGGCGTGGTCAACCCAATGCAATCTGGATCGCTCGGACTGACCACTCCTCCTACCGCATCCCAGGTAGGTGAAAGGAGGAAAGCTCCTTTGTCTCTGCCTCTCTTCTTGATTTCTATGGCCTCCTTGATCCAGCTTTTGAACTTCTTGTTTTCAACTCCTATAGCCCATGTTGTGATTATTTCTCTTGCAATGATCTGATACTGCTGGTTGTATTCAAAAACAAAATACCCAAACCTCCTCTGTAAATTAGCAACATGGTACACTAACTGTTCAGAGGCGGATCGGAATCTCTTCAAGAGTCATCAACACCTCACAGAAGATCATTAGGAGGCCACTGCCACCTCAGGACGCGGTGCCTCCATAGAGCTAACACCATCCTGGAGGACCAGACCCATCTGCGTCATCAGTTCATCTCTCTGCTGCCGTCTGGACGCAGATTTAGGTTCAGTAAAGTGCAAACATCCAGACTCAAAAACAGCTTTGTACCTAGAGCCATTATTGAACTGAACTCCCAACAATGACTGCGTGCTTGTATGAATGTTTACAGGGGTTTTCACCAGGGATGCTTCAACAAATTTTGTTGTACCTGCGACAATAAAGGTGAATTTAATTTAATTTAATTTGAATCTAACGTGTCACCATAAGTCTTAAAATATAAAACAGAAATTTCACTAGGAAAGATGTAAAATTACTTTTATTTTACCTGTAGCATCTTGCCATGAAATCTAATTTAAAAAAGTACATGAAGAGTGACAAAATTGTAATCGGGACTGACAGATTCTGACATGAACTTTGTGATGTATTTCTTGGATAATATAACAGATGTTTTCTTTCATTCATAATAATTTCTAATAGTGAGGTCTGGGTGGAGTTTGCATGTTCTCCATGTGCCACTGCGAGTTCTCTTCAGGTACATCTCCAAACACATACATGTTTGAGTTAACTGGGCATCACTGTACATTTCCTCTGTGAATGAATGAGAGAGTGAATGGTTGTCTTTCTATAACGCTGCAATGAGTTGGCCACTGTCCAGAGTGTTGCCCCACCTAAGGCCCAAAGTCATAGGCTCCAGTCACGCACAACGCCTGGAAACAAGCAGTAGAAAATGTATGATTAGTGAGTGACAAGTAATTAAGCACACAAGATGACTAAAGAATAAATGTCTGCAGCCAAATGGTCCTGAAACAAGAGTACATAGCATGCAAAGAGGTATGGACAAGCATAGACTGATGAATAAGTGTAGAAAGAATGTGATTTGTGAGGCCAGTGGCTGTGTGTTTGTCGCTGCGATTTGGGTGATGCTGTGTGACAGGAAGCTGGCAGACAGGCTGGGTGACCCTCATCATCAGAGGTCACAATGATCGCAACAGAATGGGAAATAGACATTAAAACTGTGGATCAGACATAGCCATGATTTTGTATGCGTGGAAAGGAAAATAAATAAAAGAAAGCTCTACCAAAGTTACACAAATAAAAATGCTTTACTTAAGTTATGTATTTGCATTGGTCTTGTGTTGTGAAGTTGAATATTTGCTTTGTAGCTTTACTTTGGCATCTTATGTAATAAAACACAAATGAGTCATGTGCTTCTCATGTCAGGAATTTAGTCAGATTTCCATCTACTAAGAGGAAATAATCAAATCAATCTAGCCCAGATGCTAACAAATATGCTCAAAATAAGCTTGGATGTTTTATAAACTTAAAAACACATGACATCATAAATATGGATCATTCTGTGTTTTGCTCCAGACAAAACATAGAAAGTAATGTTGGAACATAATTCAAAACTATGTGCCCTCTATAAAGACATCTCTAAATAAGAAATTACACAATGTTCTGAATATTCAGATGAGACCAGTAATGTTTAATAACTAGCAGCCCTATATTGTAATTCAATGTTGCATTTTTCTGTTTTAGATTGTTGTGTTGTAGCAACACAAATGCTGGGTCATGTTGTTGCAGAGATCACTGATCACAATCATATCCATATATTACACTTATTATGAAACATAGTTTATTCAAATAACAAAACTTCAAATAACAAAACTTACTTAAGCCACTGATTAAGCAAAGCATTACTATTTCTATGTAAATTAAGCAATTTTGAATAAACATGTCGGATTCAAAAATCATTTCCAGAAGAAAGTCAAGGCTGAACTATCAAAAGAAATTTCCGCAGATGTGCATAACCTGAATAACATATCGAACCAAAAGCAAATCATTTCTCTATTTAATTTTTCAGAAAAGGGAAATTATTAAAGACATTTTATGAAATAAAGTTAGATTTTCAAAAAAATTCAAATAAATGATTTTTTTTTTTTTTAATAAACACAAATAGGCTAATCTTTATTAAATCTATTATGATATCTTGTTTTTTGCAATATTTTGGATTTATTTGCATAAAGTTGCATTAAAATATGTTTGTTGAAGCTTTTTTGGCCTAAAATAGAAGAATAAAGAGAGAAAAGAACCAGGTAAAGCCACTGAAACAACTTTGAAAAACACGCATGCGCTTATTATGATAATGTTGCCTTCAAGCTCCACTCGTAATCTTTGAAACTACCAGATGTTTCAAGACTTCTCAACTGTAATTTAAACTTTTTTTTTTTTTTTAATTATACTAAAGCTAATGCTTGATCGTATAAGCCTATTGTTATGAACATTAGCTATCAAAACTTTTCACCTTCACCACTAAAATCGGTCTAAAAATGTATAATGTCATGGTATTTTCCATTAATTAAGAAGTCTCTGGAAGTGTATGCTTTTTTAGCTAGGCAACAAGCTAGCTGGGCAAGAAGTGAAATGTACACAAACAAACAAACAAACAAACAAACAAACAAACAAACATTTTAGCTAGGCAACAAGCAAGCAGGCAAAAAGTAACATATTTACCTAAACAAACAAACAAACAAACAAACAAACAAACAAACCTGCAAAAATACACATTAAATGGTACTCTATAAAGTTCTTTAATAAGTGCTACCGTAGTTTCATACAGGCTATTTAGCTAAGTGGAAAACACTTCGTAGTCTAGCCGTCATGTTATTTTTAGTTGCCTGTATAATAATATTGGAATGACGATAGTTTACATTACAGCTCGGCTATTAACTGTGTATATTTTTTTGTTTTGTTGAATAAAAATACCCATGAACATCTCTAGTCCGCATAAAACGCCGGGAAAACTCGGACGGGTTTTACTTTGTCCGACTGTACGTGAAGTGCGCACGAACAGCAACACAGCCAACACATTAGAGCTCCAGAACGAGCCCGGAGTAGTCAGATAAGTAGTAACCCAACACGAGAGCGCTCTTCCTGCTGTGGGCAGAGGCAAAGGAAGCGAGGAGAACCGCTTTTGGACACTTTTTTACGCACAAGGAAGCGAAACCCGAAGTGAGTTTTTATATTCGGACGACACGGGGGATTTCTGAGTGGATTTGTTACAAGAGTGGCAACCCTAGCAGACGTAAAATGACGTTAATGAAGCTGCATCAAAGTGTTGGGAGTGCGTGACTGACCGTGGGGATGCCTTGAATTAAACTGTCCCACCAAGGAGAAGATCGAAGAACGCACTTATGCTTCTGTGGACAGGAATAAAGTTTGCTCGACTTATCATTGGATTTACAGCACTGAACACACCGTCGCACTGAATTTGTGTTATCATTTTGGCAGGGAAGCTCAGAACTGTTCACCATGGCCAAGAAAAGCCACTGGAGCTCCCGCGTGAACGAGTGCGCCGTGGGGAAAGACGCACGCGGGGAGCTGAACGTGGCCCTGCGCGGAGGAGCGGAACACGGGGAGTTCGCCTACATCGGTCCCGTGAACAACGCGGAGGTGTTTTACCACTACGGGACCGTGGCCGAGGGAGAGCTGCTCCTGGAAGTGGAAAACTTGTCGATTTCTGGATTACCGCTTTACGACGTGCACACGGTGATAAGGAACTGCAAAGGACCGGTCAGGTTAAAAACTGTCAGACAAGGTAAGAGTGCAGCGAGATACACTTTTTTTTTTTTTTTTGGGTTGTCAGAAAGTAAGGCTGCAACGGTTAATCGACTTATGTTCGACTGTGTTGAATTGTGAATGTTGTTGGAATATGGAGGGATCGTTTCTGGTAAAATTATACATATAGAGCTTTAAAAAAAGAAACTATCTACATAAAGAAAGTAAATGTACATTTTCAAAAATGGTATGCTAGTCTATAAAAATGTCTACTATTTGACGATAGCCTATAATTTTTCTGACATTTCACATATTTTTAGAAAGTAGTATTTTTGTTTATTTTTTTTACATAGATCCTATTACCTGAAAGCAATGCCTTCAGTTAGTCTTCCTGGGTCCTTGAAGATAAAAAAAAATACAATTAACTAAAGAAAATATGTATTTTTACATTTCATATTCATTTTATATACATTTATATTAAAAATCTAAAAACATTCCATTACATAACAGTACCATTTACTTTTTATTAAGACAAACCGTGACACTTAAGTTTGTTTTTTAAATAATTGCTTATTTATGTGCTGACAAATCTCAATAGGAATACATTGAGATTTGATTAATGTTTTTGATTTTTATTGTAATTTGACTGTCATCAGACCTCATTTCATACATTCAAAGACATGTTGAATTATCTTCTATCCATAATGTCAATCTTTAAAGATGCTCTGTGTAGCTTTTCTGATAAACATCCTTTGCCTGATTGTTCATGATTATGTTATTTCTTTGCCTAGAATGTTCCGTGATGCAGCTCTATTCACTAAGGGTGTTTTATTGCTCAAAAACACAGTGATTATGGATGCTGTTCCACAGATCTGACTTTTTGCTTAAACTGATAGATTACAGACCCTTCAACAAAATTTTATACAATCCTGATTGTTAGTTAGACTCTAAAACACATAAGTAGATACCGTGTCAAGAATAAACCCCCATTTTTTAATCAATTACACTTTTTTCTTTCACTTTTTGTAAGCACTTAAACGGTTGAGAATGCTCTTCACTTATTACTGTAATTAGCCTTTAAAATGTTAGCCTACATTCCTCAGCCTTTATGTGTGAATACGCCCTCTTAAAAGTGGGGTTTAAAATAAAAGCACAGCCACATTACACGCTCGTATGGCCCTGTATCTCTGTCTGATAAATCCCCACAAGAAAGGTGGCACCTGTCGCGTCATAGGGCATAAAGCACCATAAAGCACACACACACACAGCTCTCACACCCTGTTTACACAACCTGCACTTATCACTACAAACACAGCCATACAAAACACAGCACACACTCCTAGAGACGTATTATTCTCTCGGTAGCTGCTAGGAGGGGAGCAGGTGGAAGGCTTTGTGCGTTACTCCCTTCAGAATGAATGCAAACTTCCATGTAATAGAGGTTATGCATAGGGCCGTACGCAGCATTGAGGTTCATGAGGTCTGGGTCTCAGGATTATTTTTAGATCATCTTCTTTTACTGTACATCTATGCTATGAAGTAATGTATAATGTACTTGTATTGAATTTGCATTTGTATTGCTGGGTTTCAGATGTTAAGGCTAAACAATTTGCAAGTTTATTTTTGTTTAATACACAAGTTTAATGGGTCTAGTTGCCCCAAAAATCACCACTTTTCAAATTTGAAAAAGAAAAAACTGTCTTTTGCTCCCAACTTGAAATATAAATGAATCCTAGAATGTGAAACCCAGCAATTTAATCTTACGACAAAAACATGTCAAAGCCAACAATAGTAAAAGCGTAGCTGTTGACCAGTAATAATAACCAATGATGAATATTAGCCATTTGGCCATGTTCTGAACAAAATTAATGTGTTTCTCATAAACTGCTTCAGAATTCATGAGCAAAAAATCCTTCAAAACCAGGCCTAGCATGAGTGAACTTCTCAATAACCTTATAGTGGCAAAAGTTATGTCAGTGGAATTTGAATAGACTGTAGAGAGATTATTTGTTTATCAACACAGGAGATGCGCATGCACCCAAAATGCAGAAAGAGCCACCACTGATTGACACAAGCTGTAGCAGCAACACTAGCCAGCGCTGTTGTCAGCTAATCCAATATTTGTGAATGAAACTCAACCCTTCGACATTTACACATTACATTCAGGTGAGTGAAAAAACGCCAAGAAAGATGCAGGTTCAGACCTGGTCCAAAGCAGCTACCTCTCATCCCGTTTTGTTGTTTTTATCAAAGAAGTTTCCTCAACCAACTAAATGGACAATCATTTGTATGGTTACCCTAACCCTATTCTTAGAAGATCCAAACACAGCTAATTTAGGAAAAAGTAGCTATGGTTTGCGAGCAAATATAACCAACTACAACTCTGCTGAATTCATATCTGACATAAGAAATCAATAACCCTTCTAACTGGTATAAATTATGGGATCACACAGGTGAACTTTTGATCTTACTTGGTGAAAATGTTAAGAAAGTTTGATGAGGAAGTTATATGGCAGTTGATTGATAGACTCAAAATGCCCTAAGTGATATTTGTGATAATTATTTCAATTATCTTCTCTCCTCACCAGTAATATGTAAAGAGAATGCTAGCTGGTCACTAGATTTCTACCAAAAGATCAGGAGACTCAACTTAAAGTCATTAATTCATGATCTGAAAGAGCAGTTTTACATGCGACTGTGTATTATCTTAAATTAAAAAGTGGGTTTAGTTGACCGTCGTTGACAGTGTTTTTGTTGGCTAATGCTAATGCTAACGTCTTAAGCAAAAAACAAAAACAAGAATACTGGACTGCTATGGAGTCCTTGACATTATACGAAAATATTGATGCTAACTGGTTGATAGCATGAGAATCAGAATGCTGTGTCTTACTTATTTGGGTTTGGTTAAAATTTCCAACTGCCTGTCGCAAACAAGCTAGCTAGTTATGGTCAGCACAGAAACTTTTTGAGTTAAACAAATGCTCAATGGACATAAAGTTGTAAGCAAAGAGGTTTGTTTGATCAGTTGTGCTGTCAATAGTTTAACCTGAGTCAGATTATCAAATACTATAATGATGTCAGTGAATAACTTCTGTAATATCTGTGTTGCTTAAGAGCAGTTTTCCTGGATGGACATGATGGGTGGCATTTTTGGAACACTTGGGATGGTGCGCCAACTCCAGTCTATTGTATGTCTGGTTGGGCTAGTTTGTAGTGAGTCCCCATTAGCAGGGTTTGGATGGGTGAGACTGAAGCACGGTTACACAATAATACACACTCTTCAAGGACATTTTCACAGTACTAATCAAGTCTGTGAACGCAAGGCTGTTAGCAGTAGTGCCCTGTCTGTTTAAACAAGCACTTTATTTGGTCTGCTGAAAAATATTGTAGCAAGCCTGAGGATTTTTAATATATATATTTTTTGCTGACTATAGAAGTGTTTATTATAGACTGGATCTGGTTAACTTTGAAAGCAGTTTGGGTTGCTTATGTTGATGTTGATTTTTTTTTTGCTTTTCTACTGCAGGTCCAGGCTTCCAAGGGTCTGTTACGTTAGCAGCTGACGTCACTCACACATAACACATGCTTTCCTGAATAAAGAAAGTCTCAATCTGACTGATGCAGTCAGATTGAGACAACAAAAAGACACGTGACACTTTGGTTGGCAAAACATTTAAAACATAACTAACGCACACTGAACAAACACCAAAAGAAACAATGTTTGTATCTTGCTGTATGACTGGGTTTGCTCACAGGTTTGATAAGAGCAACCCAAAGAGCTTCTACTGTGTTCCTAAAAAGCTTACACCAAGAAGAAAGCTCTGGGTTTTGGCAATTTAACACCGAACACCCCTATTCCATATTTGTGGCGCTGTGACATGAGAGTCAGGTTGGTGAAACTATTTCCGGTTTATCGATTTCACTTTACTACAAAGCCTCAGTGACTCTATGCTGTATTTTAAACAAATTTTCACCAATGATGTTAAATTATGTTGGACACATAATGCACAGGATTTACAATTTTTAAAGTGTTTGCCAGGACAAACAGGAAACAGTTGATGTTAGCCATGATGCTAATGCACTAGCATTGCTTTGGTAAGTCTACAGGCTCAAGAAACTGATGTTTCATCACTGGAATAGAGGCTGTTTGTCACAGGATCAAGTCAGCATTTGATGAGAAACATTGTTTTATGTTTCTAGCTGCTCTTTTCTGTTTTCTCCTGAGCCTGTGTTTTCTCTCAGCCAATCATTGTGCTTAAAGGGAGGACCAAAGTGAGCTGTGGGAGGGCCTGCTCCAGGGTCCACTGTGAAAGTAGGACCATCATATACCAATCAAGCAGGGCAGAACGGGTCTTTTACACTGTATATGACTGTACCTGTTTCCTATAGACCCGACTTGAGCCTATAGGAAACAAGGCTTCTCTCTAAATTGGAGATGTCAATGTTATACTTATCTCTACAAATTAATAGGAGTACTCGTTAGAGTTGTTCACGATGTAATAGTATCGAGATTTATTGTGACGCAATGGTTGGCAAAATGCAGACTAATACAGGGAGGCGTATCGGGATGCTTAAATTCACTATAAATTTTACACTAGTAAACAGACGGATGCTTTAAGGCTGAAACTATTCTGAAAAATGACTTATTGTATTTATAGGGCACTTGTATGTAACATTAAGAGCAGTGTGAGAATACAATGCTTCTGCATTTTGTTATTCTAACTCAACGTTACATTCTTAACATGGATTTAGATAAAGAGTATACAAAACTTTTTTCTACATTTTTTCATTTTGGTCAGGAAAATTAATATATATCTTGATTAGCAATACCCAGCCCTAGTGCTTGTAGAATGGCCTGTGATTGAAACTTCCCTGTTGTCCAATCAATGCAAATCACTGCATTAGAGCTGTAGTCCACCAAAGCATTTGACTAAAGAAGCAGAAGAATTGTCATATAATCCGAAAGTTTGACAAACAATCTTCAAAAATGACAATCATAACATTTTAAAGATGTACTGAGTAACTGTGTGGCTTAGAATCTACCACTTGAATGTCTACACAGAAACCGTAAATTGTGCTGCTGGACGTAAAACAAAGAAAACAGGAAGCCAGAACATAGGTTTAAAATTAGCTATAGTTATCACAGTCCACTTCTGTGGACAAGATCCGGCCTCTTTACTACCCTCGGTCTGATTCTGGACAATAGCAGGAAAGCTCGCCTTACATTCAGCCACTGAGAGGGTCCCACAGCCGCCCGTCCTGTTTGGGGATGCTGGCTGTCACCCCACACCTTGTCCCGGGACCAGATTCCATTTCAGTTTTTTTAATAATTCACACTGTCTGGGAATACCCCTCCCTAATCAGGCCTAATTGGAAAAATATGCCTCAACAAGGGCCATCTGTAAAAATCGGAGTGACCTAATTCTAGCCAGCGCTTGTGCCATTTTCTCTCTCTAATCAAGGAGATGTGAGCAAAGCAAAGGTGCTGCTGCTCAGTCACATTCAGGAAGCTGCCTTTGCCAACAGTTTACAGTAGAAATGTAAAGGCATTCATCAGCGTTTCATGGAACATATGGAAAGTAAATGAGATGGGAAGGTTTGCACTCAGAGTTAAATTACATTATTGAAATCGTAAAGATCCTTGTTCTGTACCGATGGAGTAGTTTGGAAAAGACTGCAAGATTTGACCCTCAGACTGCCTTATCCATGTTTGAAATGTCATGAAATAAAATAATAATGTTACAATATTGAGAGAGACTGATTTGCCATTCAAAATGGCCATGTTTTGGAATGGACAGTTTTTTTTTTCCCACCAATGCTCTAGTTCATTGTTTGACCGATATTGGCAGGTACAATATTTGGAATTTTCACTAAATTCATAGTTAGTTTTTGTCAACCTTTTTGTCTATAAACCCTAAACATATTGCTATAAGTGAACTAAAAAGACCTACTGTAATTTTGCTTCTAATATGGGCATCTCTTGTCCTTACGATTCTATTGGGACTTGAATAATCACCATGATCTGTTAACGTGATATTCTTGATATTGCTAGGTTCAGCTATACTGCACAAGGCCAAATCACATCATATTTTGTAGGGGTGTAACAGTACGCAAATATCATATTTGGTTGGGTTTTCAGATTTGAAAGTTGCCGGTTTGGTGGTTTTTGATACATTTTCAGTTCAGGTTTTATTTTAAAAAGGACAAAATATTTGTATATTTCATTATTCTATTAAATTAACACTGATGCACTGCAGCAGGAGTATCTAAAAAAACAAGTAAGTAGTGCGGATGAATAATAGTCCAAGGAAGAAGTTTAGAAAACCCCCAAAGATAAGGTAGCGCTGCATTGCTTAACAGTGCCGTGTAGAACGCGTCGTGTGTGAACAGTAGTTCTTCCCCGGTTGCTGTACAGAAACGATTGACTACGACCATGTATATCGTTACATCCTAATATTTTGTGAAAATTGAATTAAGACCAATAAAGCAGCTTCTAGCACGTGTTTTACTTCGTTGTAAAGTTTTATGGATCAGTTCTGCATGGTTTTGAGAAATCTAGCAAAGTGCAGTAGCCGCGTTTGAAATAGTCAGTTATGGCTCGCCGCACACAGATGTGGCAAAAATATTTGAACTCATTTACTGTGTTTGAAGTGAACATTTAGAGCTTAAAAGTAAAATTTATTTGGATGATCATGGTTGTTTACTAAATATTTACTTATTTTAATGTAACATATAGTGAATGTACAATCTTTAGTGTAGTTCTGATAAACAGATATAACAATGCCAAATCAATTGTAATTGCAATGCTTGTCTGAAAAATCACAATTCATGTGGAAGCCAATTTCTAATGTTCTCCAACCCTGCTCTAGGAAGTATAGATCCTTTGAAGACTGCATAGCATTGTCACAGTTTAACTTAAATCTCTCTAGATGTATTTTGGGAAAAGGGACAACAATCCTCCTGCACTCCGATGACCCACACAAAAAACAAAAATCCCAGGGATTCACATCAACTATTCAGTTCACTGCACCATTTCTCACGTCCCAAAAGAACAAGCACTTTTTATCTGTTTGTTCTAGTGCAGGAGACCTTTAGTGCATTCAGTCTGACTTCACCACACAAAAGGTCAGCTTTTATTCAAGGCACAATTAGAACTTAGAAGAGAAAAAAGAAAGAGATTTAGTTCACTGATGTTGACGCAAAAAGAATGGTCGGGCCAATAAAATATGTCAGCGCACATTTAGATTTTGTACAAATGAGAATCTGACAACAAGGAGCTGCTGAAAGTGCTGCTATCACAAACTACTATGAAGATATTTGGAAGTGGATTCATTATGTAAAATCCACTTTTTTGCATTCTCTCAACATTTGTTTACTCGCCGTTGTAGGGATGCACCGATCCAATATTGAGATCAATTATTGGCGCAGATCCATGATATTTTGCTGTATTGGCCCCATGATACTGGTTCAGTCCTGCATGGTTCAACCTTTATTTGGACGTTCTAAGACTATTTACTAACTGCTTTTGACCCACTGCATTATATGATGTTATGAAATTTTATACATTTGAAGTTGTGAAGTTGTGCACAATAAATACCATGTACATAATAATAACAAGATAACTGTATTTCAGGATAAATAAAAGCTATTTTGCACACCCAGCCCTACTATACACAATGTTGTTTTTTTTTGCAGTAAAATAGCTTAATATCAGTTTCCTATTGCACAGATAATGTGTGTATTATGTGATACGTCTGTTCAAATACAGACTATTTCTTCCCATACTTCTCTTATTGGTCCATCTTTGTCATGCTCTAAGTGAGTAATAGCTGGATTTAACCAAACACAGTGAAGTGAAAACTTTCTGAAGAGGCAAATGATTTTATTCACTCCAAACAAAGACAATACATCAGACTAGGGCTGGGAAGTTACGGTAATGGAAAGATCAAGAAATCTTGTTCTAATCGAATCAAATTGTCAATGATGGTTTAGTTGTGAGTTTTGAATAGAAAATAAAAAAACAATCTTTTGTCAACAAAAATGTGTGGTTTGGAGCAAAAGTCAAACTTTGAGGCAGAATATTGATGTATAATGTAAGAAAATCTAATAAATGGTACATATTAAAAGTTCATCGAAAATGACTTATGTATGGAGCATGTTCTGTTGCTTTTTGTTCTAATATTTATCACAGTAAATGGTCAAAAAGGATGATTAAAGAGAAACTAAACTCAGAATCATCTTTTTTCACTGTCAGACTGTGTACATGGGGTCAAAATTGAATTATCTACTGTTTCCAGGCCTTTTTTGGACATTTTTGTGCAAACTCGTTCATTTTGCAGTTATGTGTGCAAAAACCGCGGCTGTACTGCCACGATGGGCAACGCTGTCAGTGCATTTCAGTACCCTCCGACGTCACAGTGTATTGACGCGGCAGACGAGCCGCCCAAATGGGTCATCTAAACTCCTCCCTCTGACACCGCTGCTGTGGAGAGTTGAAAAAAGATCACCCGCTGCGGAATGATATCAGCCGTCATTTGGCTCAGCCTGTTGAGCGAGTGGCGCGTTGAGCCACCACTAGTTCAACGATGCGCTGGTTCGAATCTCGTGCCTGTGTTTTTCATTTTCGATTTTCATTTTTAGAAATACTCACATAACAGGCTCGTGCGCTCATGTAGCGGCCTAAAGCAAAGGTTTCATACGTATGATTTGCAAAGCAACTATAAAAAAATGTTTACGTGCAATTAAGCAAAAACTTGGGGCTGTTGCTGTACAGCTCCCTCCGCTGCAAGTCTCACGTCAGGACCTGGACCGCCGTTCATATTTGGTGCTGTCAATCAAAGTCTGTTCACACCCACTGGGCGTCTCTTCAAAGGCCTTCGGCATCTCCCACTTTTGCGAGCCTGTTTGGGATTCAGCTGTGGGCGGAGTTAGTCTCTGAAAGCGTGTTTAGCCTCACTTTAAAAAGCTCACGTTTTACAAAAATATGCATGCAATAACGGAAATTTGCTACACCAATGATCATATGAGCATGGTACAGACCTGTACCATTTATCCATTTCCATGCACATATTAAAATCACCTTCGAGGAAAAATAATTACCAACCCTGTTCTCAAATAGTGATATTATCAAAATATGATCTTGTGCCAGCAGGCTTTATTGCCCACCCTTAGTTCTAATGCTTTTGATCTCAATAGAGATATAGAGCAGCACCTACTAGGGTGTGAATTGCCATGAATCTGGCGATTCGATTCGTATCACGATACACACGTCACGATTCGATTAATCCCGATTAATCCCGATACTGACACAAACGATTATAAATTGCAATTAATTGATAATTATTTCTGTTTTTATAGATCTATACTATTAAAGTACACTTAAAAAACAAAATTATTCTTGTGCAAGGGTTAACATTAGATTGTCTTCTTAAAGACAGTGCTGCCTCTACTGTCCTGGCTGAATATGCACATTTTGAACCACTATTGACATTGAATTCAGTTGAAATCAATGATATAAAAGCATCCTCATTAATATGCATGACGTCATCAAAAGAATCGATATCGGAATTTTAGTATCGATCCGAGTATCGCGGGATTGAGTATTGCGATATATCGCCGAATCGATATTTTTTGACACCCCTAGCACCTACATGTATCAGAAGTAAGTAATCCAACTAGAGTCAAGTACAATGATGATTATTGGAAGCTTAATGAAAGAAGATCCATTCTATTAATCAATGATGTTCTCTGTGTGTTTTTATACATTCCCTCCTACAGTCAAAAGTCCAATAACATATAAAATGATCCTCATTGATTAGTATGATTAGCGTTATCACTTCCAGCACTTGAATCCATGTGTTGTCGTTACATCTAATTACCTCACAGTTTATCTTCCCAGATTGCCTCCATAAATCCATACTTGATCTTCTGCCTCTGGACGTGTAAAGACTTCTCCGTTCTCCAACCTTCTCCATTCTTCACCTTAATTAGATTGTGGTGAAGGCCTCGGGCTCTGTTTACAGATCCTATTAATGTACAGTTTTGTTGGTTCACACAAATCAGCACGAGATGGTTTGAGACCAAATTAAGAGGATTTACCACCGAGTGTGTCTGTCAGCACAATCTCAGAGCATAACGACTGGCTTTATAGCAACTGGTCAATGCTACACACTTGACCCCTGCATGGCTGCCATTTTGTTTCTTGTAAACAAAGGTATAAAGCTTAAAGGAAATGCGTACAATGTTCTGTGTTAATGTTTTAGTTTAGCTGTTTTGTTTGTCATTTGTAGTCCTAAAGATACTGTGTACATTTGAATTATAAAACGCAAAATTAGTATTGTTGAGTAGAATTAATCTCAAATTTTAAGAACTTTTAACAGCTGAAACATGGCTGTCTGAAAATATCTTTGTGTGGTGTTTTCATTTTGGACTAAATATTAAGTTTTAAGTGATTTTGACTAAAAAACCCTGAATATTATGTTCACTTGGTTTTCATTGAAACAGTAAATAATAGACAAACAACAAGTTTGTTGTTGACATGGTTTGTGACAAATTTAACATACTTTTTTTTTTTTTACTATTACTACTATTTTTAGAGAGAGAGAGAGAAGACTGCAGCAAATTATGATGTTTGTAAAACAACATTTTAATTATGACAAAAACAAGTGCGAAAACCAACCACATTGAAGTGTACCGGTTAAATAATTGGCCAACGTTGTGCTTTTTGACAACATCTTAGATTACAGGAAATTATGTGATTTTCTTACAAATGTCAAGTCTCCGTGTTTTATGTCAAAACACATTAGGGAGTCTCTTGGTTTATTAATAAATGTGGACTTTTTTTCTAAATCCAAGTGTACAGGCCTCCTGGGTGCAGAGGATAAATCTCCACTGAGGGGATTGGAATGTTTTGTGCTAAGAATGTCCATGAAGGAACCTAAATTCATTTGTTGCCACTTATATTTCATGCACTTTTTTGTCAGGGTGCTTTTTGAGGCAGAAACAGCCGACAACTATCTGCATTCATAACATTCATTTTATCTGCTCTCAGCCAATAAAGAATGACACAAGCTCTGCCCACTTGTGGATACACTCAAAGAGGCAGGTATACAAGTGAGTAGTTTAGACAAAAAAAACAAACAAACATATATTTTTAATAATTCTTCATCAAAAAATTAGGACCCAGTGAATCTTTACAAACAAAAACAGTTTGACAGCTGAGCACTACAGTTTGCTGATTGGTTCCCTATCAAAATCCAAGCCATACAATTGGGTCACGTCTGTGGCATTTCCCTGAAAAGCTGATAAAAGTGTGATTTTAGTGAAAATTGGCAAGAATCTTAAGTGGTGATGAATAGTGGACTTCTGATTAATCAGTGGATAAAATTTTAGCCAGCCAAAATTTGTATTAGCGGACTTATTCTTTTATTTAGATCATAAGAATTTCTAGGACAGCATCCAGTAGACGTAAATTAGCTCGAGATATGTGACCAAACTATGGGTCTAATCTGTCTTTTTTTTGTTTTGTTTTGCTATAAATACTTGACTCCTATTCATTTTCTGTCAAAATCTTTGCATGAACTGAATTGAATATTTGTCTTTTCATTTATGGTCAGATCAAGGACCTTTAAAGCTTCGATGTTTTTGCGCCAACTAATTGGTCGATGGGACATATCTTTAGTTGACCAACAATTTCTTTGGTCGGCGACCGTGACAAAGGAGATCTCCTCTAGAAAAGTACATTCTATACTTAAACTATATGTTGAATTGTCTTTCGCCCCTCACTAAACAAAGCAGATAGACACTGACGGCCCACCACCTCTTACTATTGTTTTCTATCTTTATCAGGCTCTTTCTCATATGTCACCCATGCTTTCCACGCTCTTTGTTGTCGGGCTCGTATTTAGGCCCAGGCCATTGTGACTTGCCCCGTCTGCTTCCTGCTTAAGTCCCGATGAAAGAACTCCCCTGCAGGTCACTTCTCGGAGGTTATGGGTGACAGGGCTTTGGCAGCCACGGAAAGGGAGATTTCTCAGCAAATCACATTTTCTGGATTAACCTTTAAGAAGCATGTAGCTGTTTTGACAATCCAAAATGGTGCTGTTTAAGGGGGCGTCGGTTGGTAAAGGAGGTGGTCATGTTTAAGCTTGCAAATGGGATTGGAACACCACGCACATCACAATTTATTTCACACAATTTTTTGTCAATAGATTTGTGTTTCATTAATAGAATGTCATTTTATAGGAGCTATAGTGACGGAAATA
This sequence comes from Mugilogobius chulae, assembly GCA_038363315.1. Taxonomy (NCBI): domain Eukaryota; kingdom Metazoa; phylum Chordata; class Actinopteri; order Gobiiformes; family Gobiidae; genus Mugilogobius; species Mugilogobius chulae. Next base: position 41,995,198 of record CM076402.1, on the reverse strand, counting down.
TTTGATTTTAAATGTTTTCAAGCATTTTCACAACTTTTTAGCCAAATGCTAACAACGTAAATAGATGCTTTTCTATTGCAACCTAAGTTATACTAAATTTTAGTTAAGGAACTGTACCTCTTAAAACATAAATAAAGTAACTTAAATTGATACCATGTAACTTTCTGAAGATTGAAAGTAAACTGCACGCTTTAGGATGTTTATAGAAATAGATATCCTTTAAAAGTATAGCTAAACTTTTTCATAGAAAGAAGCAGAATGAAGCCCTCCTCTTGGCATTAAAAGAGTCCATTTACTAGCCTTGTAAGGTGCTCAAAGTAGGGATACAAGTTACTTCTATTTTACAACAAATGGAAGACTGCACAAAAATTTTTTTAATGAAATTAAATACTTCATGAAAAAAGAAATGCTAAAAGGCTACATACAGACACACAGGACATGAGACTGACAATGGACCAACAAAAGGCAAGGGAGAACACAGGGTTAATATACACAACAGGACACAGGTGAGGGCGGGGCAAGCAATTAACAAAACAGGAAGTCAAACTGAAACACACAACTAAACACAGACATGACAAAGTGAAATCAAAATGATGAAATGCAACAAAGAAAATCCAAGTCTTTTGTTGATGAAAAAGTTACAGGTGGGGCTTTAAAATCATTTTTGTACAGATGTCACATCAAATTATCTGTTTTGGGGGGGAAAAAATGCTCAGTTTCTCTTCTAAATGTAATAATAAAGCATTTTATACACTTAAACCTAGAAAGTTTTCATGTTCGAAAGAGTGAGTGGCGGCGCACATAGCGCAGCAGCCCCGGAGACTCACTCCAAATAATAATTTTGTTGTAGGCTACTTCTTTTCTCTTCGGTTCAGGAAGTGTGCTTTATTTTTATCCTGTTCTAGCCTCAACTAAACTAGCTGGTTTCTGAAAGTTATGAAAAGCTCTTCTAGTCTATGAGTTCAAATACATTTTACAATTCAGTGCTCTGTTTTCTGACAATCTTAAAAGCTAAATATCGATTAGCAACTTTAAAATCTAAAATTATTTTTTTTTTTTCCATTTAAATCACATCCAGTAAACAGAGACTTAACATTTTAACCTTTCTTTGTAGTTTTTTGTACAACCACTGGTACAGAGTTGAGCTTGTAATTTCCCAAGCAACAGAAACTTCTCCTAAACAGATAGCTTAGAATCTGTCGACAGAAAGCCTGGAATGAGCTGGTGCAGAACTGATACTTTGGATCTTGATACTGCCGTGTGATGACAGAATTCGACGCTCTATATAAACAAAAGAGCTCACGACAATTGCTGCATATTTTTCATTGTTGACAAATCAGTCCAGATTGAGAGACAAAGCACTCTGCAGCTCCCGGGGCATCTCCCACTAAACGGCTCTAGTATAATTTCCCATAATGACAAGGGGAACACGGGTCTGCCATCAGCTCTGCAGGTGGTCTGTGGACGCTGACGGACCCACAGTGACGGAGCAGCTGAGGCCAGAGCGCTGTGTCTGAACTCTGTTTGCACATTTAAGCTCCGACAGACTGATCGCTCCTTTGTTGCTCACCCAGAATTTGGACCACACTCAAGGTTTGTTCCTGATCGATAAAGATGCTAAATACTGCTTGAAGTATTTTGCTGCTTGTGCTGAAATGCGAAAGAGATTGACTGATGCAGCGTGGGCCAGTTTGGGGATAGTTTGAAGAGGAATAAACTAACTGGCAATATCAGATAAAAGAATCAGAAGAGAAAGAAATAGATCTCACAGACAGAACTGTTTTGGATGAGGAAGCAATGTTATAAATCGGTTTATTTTCGTAGAATCCAAAATCACAACAACTGTCTCCTCTGAGGGTTTTGCAAGATTGTTGATACAGCAAACAGAAATGTTAGAAAGTCAAACAGAAAGAACCATGGTCGACAGTGAACAGAAACATTACAACATCATAAACAGTCATTGGGTAATAGAGCAAAAACAACACTACACAGAGAATTGGATAATTGCCCCAAAGAATGGTTAAAAACTCTAAGTCTATAGCAGCTATGACAGGTTAGACAACACCTAGTTAACTCTTTAGGTCCCGGTATTGTTCCTTGAAATGCAGTTTAGTAATGTAGATCATTTAGAATTATACTAGCCTGAAATAACTTGATGCAGAGTTCTATAGATTCATTTCCTATTGAATAAAGTGGTCAAACATAAGCTATGAATGTCTGTTGCGAAAGCTAAGTAGGGAGAGAGAAGAAAGGTGCTGGATACATAAGTACAACAATGACAAATGACGGCCCATTCTCTCTTTAAACTAAATGATTATTGAAAAAAAATTGTCAACAAGTTTAGTAATCAATACTCAGTATCTGCTCTTTAACAGGTTCTAAATCATGCAATGAGTTGAGAAAAACCTCAGATTGAACAGCAACTCTAAGCAACAGAAATAGTGCAAGCTTAGTGTGTTTATGTAAACACTAGCTTGCCTGTAAATCTACTTGGGATGGGACAATTTAATTCAGTTTTGCAGCCACGATTTGCAAAATTGATTGATTCTGGCCTTACGATTCGATCGCTGCATACTTCGAACAATTTTCAAAGTTTTGAACTCTTTTCGTCCTTAAAATCTACACATCCATACACACAGTTTGACAGTAGAAAAAAGTGGATTCTTTGTTTAGTTTATTTAATGATTAAATGTATCTGCTCACATAAGTTAGAATGTCTTTACTAACCGTAGCAACCCACATCATGCAGAACCAAGCTTCGGTAAACTTTCGTAACAATTCAGTGACAATGTCTATAAAGAAGCTCAATAGCAAATTATTAAGTCTGTAGCAGCGCAGGAAGCTAGAACATGTAAGTAACGGTAAGCTCAGGTAGACTAAACACATCATGTATTTGGATAAAGTGCATAAAGAGGGATTCAAAAAGCATTGCTGTAAGATCTTCCTCTGTCGACAGCGAAGTGTGCTGAAATTATGTTTTTCAAAAGTCACTGCAGTGTCACGCCTCATGATCCAGCGTCAGTACAGATGATGCTTAAGCTACGGACTAGAAGTGGACAAGACAACATGGACCTAGTGAATTTTACTACGCATTAGTTAACATGCCTGGGAAAGTTTGTTTAAAGGCATTTTCTCATGTTTTCTTGACATGCTTTTACATATTGACATTTTCTATTAACTTTCTTGTTGCTTTAGGTCTTGTTTTGACTGTAAAATATCTTTAGAAATCCCTGATCTGCTACACATTACAAGATCTCCTGCAGGAACACTGTCCAGCCCAACTTTACCAGACGCACTTTGGCCTCATTTGACAGTAAAGCTGCAGAATTCCTCCACCGCGCGTCTCCTTTGAATGGCCTGTGTGATGCAGTTGTGACAACCCACTGATAGAACCTTAATTAGACAAGCAGAGACTAATTAGCAAAGACAGGAGCAGAATTGAGTCTTAATTACGAGGCCATCGGTGTCCATCTTGTTTCCCAGCTGCTGACAGATGTGTGCAAGGGTTTCCATCTTTAAAACTTGTGCACTTGTTTCATTCTTTTATCGACTGGGATACAATTTGCATGTTTGGTTTTGAAAGACTAAGATTACATTATGATGAGAAACTGTCTTAAAATAAACATAAACAAGAGAATTATTAACTTTTTTCATCAGCCATTTGCTCATTTATCTACAGCTATTCTTTGTAAGTTTTGTAACTATTCACTACGATGAGTTTATAAGTGCTTTTCACAACTTTCGAAGGACAGACCAAGTTTTGCCGTCAACAGTAACACGACACTTCACTTCTGACAATCAATGTGTTTGTAATGGTTTGCAAAACTTATTTGAAATTATACTTAACATGTTCAAATGTTCAGAAACCAGATTGTATGTAAGGTGACCAGACTCAACTCTGAAATGGTGAGAAACAACAACAAAATATTTAAAGCAAGTTATTCCAATTATGAGAATTTTCTGTTTTTTACCAAATTGGTCAAACATTGGGACAAATGGGACAAGTCTTGTGTTAGGACAAATCAATAGTTTTGGAAACATCTGCTTGAACAATGGACACAGACAGGGCTACTGTTCCAGACCCAGAAAAATTCGAAGGCTTGACAATTTTAGGGTCAAATGCAGAGGACATGCCCCATGCGGTCAGTAAACCTTTTGCCCTCATGCTAAAGCTAGCAAACAACAACCCATCATGATAGCAGTGGCAGGGTAAAAGACTCTATTCAGATTAAAAATAGATTCATTAGGGCCGCAGTCAAATTCTTGGTTGACTAAAGACGTGTCCCATCAACCCATCAATTGACTATAAAGGGGGCATGTCTTAAAAGTATCTTATTGATCTGTCGGTGCTTGAGAAGGCTAAATTTGCAATGGAATTCATGTAAAAACAACTTTTTATGTAGAAAATATATATAAAATTGTATGTGTTTTTAAGAAGGCAGAATAAAAACTATATTCGCCAAACAAAATAAAAAAAATTGGTAGTCGATTAATCGGTCGATGGAGTCTTAGTCAACCAAAATTTGTATGCTAATTCTTTTATCAATAAGTTAAAGATTTATATAGAACAGCAGAAAAATGCATTGAGTTGCTGAAAATGTTTGTGCTAATCATTGGGTTATACGATTACATAAACAATTCCATATTGCTTTTTGCACACAGTATTGTTTTTGAATAAACTCTAACGTCTTTTCAAGAACTATTACGGTCAAATAAATCATCAGATAAATTGGACAACTTTTGCCACGCCCCCTTTTAGGCAATTAATCGGCCGATGAAACATGTCTGATTGACTACAGCCCTAATATTTATGTGAACATTTCGATCTGTCCTATAATCATTAAGTTATTACACACAAAACAATGTACAGGGCATTTCATACTTACTCAATTTCTGTGTTTCTGAAAAAAATCAATCTATTGTGTTGTTTGTGTTTCCCACCAGGCCTGCTTGTAAACTCACAACGTCTTTGAACTTGTGTCTTTCACGCTATAAACAATAAATCCAGATAAGTTTTCTGAAAAGGTCATCCACCATTAAACTAACTGCACAGAGATGTTGTAGCGCCGGCCTACAGTAAGAGAAAAGAGCTCATGTGCTGGAGGAATGCACTGTTTATTTAGCTGGGCCTGGCTCAGATCACTACACCAGCGTCTCCTGTGTCTTCGTTTATGGACATATGCACTCGAACAATTCTAGGTACTGGATTTGTCTGAATCTGCAGAGCTTTGATGTTATCGTTAGTTATGGCTCTTAATTAAAGAAGCATCAGGTAACTTTTCTGTAAGCCGGTTAGAAATTACATTTCAGAGCAGGAGTGCTGTCCTTAGAGGTGGGTGCTAAAGGAGACCAGATAAGGATAGGTTGTGTATTGCATGTGATTAATGTGTTGTGGAGGATGAATTTCATTTTCTGTTTCATTGTCCGTTATACAGGTACAATGATGTAAGAACCAATTTGTATAAATGATGCAGAAGAAAAATCCTTTTTTTCTTATCGATGCCTGAAGTAGAAATAATGTGTTGGTTATTTGAAAAAGAATATTTTTGTGGCGACCTTTGTTGAGACTGGATTGTTGTTGTATTCAGAGAGGACTTGGTTGTGATTTTGTATATATTTTTTGTGATTGCACTCTTCTTAGTTTGAATTCAGTTCATATGCTATGTAGACTGGACCCTGGGTGCATGAACTTAAATAATTATTCATTCATTCATTTTTTCCAGCAAACATTATCTTTTATGTGGGCCTCTATTTTGTGGTTTTGCATCATTCATAGATCTGGAATGGATCTATTTAACATTATTGTGAACAGTTCAGTCAATCACATTTCTATGGAAACAGGCAGGTCTACAGTGTAATCTGGGATGAAAGTTGTATTGTTTCAGTGCTCATACTCATTTGAGCTTCATACCTTTTTTGTGCGATAACTTTGAGCGGCCACAAGTCAAACTCTGTTCAGAATTGAGAATGAGTCAAAGTAGAGCCATTCACGAAAGTTGTTTCCAACTATTCAATATTTTGTGTAGTATCTTTTGTGTTGCACTCGATGGCATTAACATATGGTTGTCAACGTCTCAGAAATCTGTCAGATCTGACAGTGTTTAATGCTATGCTAATTGCAATTAACATAGATATCAATCTATTAAATCAACATCTGAGGCCTACTAAAGGACTTCTAACATTGAGAGTGAATCCAAACAATAGTTTTATCACTCACTGCTCAACAACTTCACAAGCAAGGAGATTATGTGTCATATATACTGTAGATACAAAGATGTTTAGATGAATAAGTGACCAACGGTCCAAATATCTAAATAAATCTTGCAATGCTAACGATAGCTTCGAGCTAATGGGTTGCTAGCGCTGCCTGGTGTGTATTAGCATCTTTCTTAACTTCTGTTTACTTTTTGTGGCATAACACCACATCAACAACTTTCATTTAAATGTGGTTGTGACTCGACTTGAATTACTTGTGCTAAAGTACACTTAATTCGCCAGAAAATGTCTTAAACGAAGTAAAAAGATGAGCTTAACAGAGAATTTCCAAAACTACTCTCCCCCAAATGCAGTGCTAATATGACGCACCGCCGACTGTATTAGCCCCCCATATTTGGACTGGTTTTGGACAATTGGAATCTGAATTAGGGCTGGGCAATATTGACAAAAATATATCTGGATAATTTTTTTAAAATATGCCAATTATGATGTTCAGACGATATGTCAAATTCAGCGGGAAAATGTTTTTAAATAAATTTGTTAAACTTGACTGTATTGGATTAAGGACATGTTCAACTGATTAATTAGTCGACTAAAAAGACTCTCTTACGTCTCAACAATGGTTTGACCAAATATTCATGTTAAAGAACAATGTAAACAGAAAAAAATGCAGATTTTCAGATGATAAAAAGTTGTACTAAAATAATAAACATGCTTCCCAATCCTCCTTATTCCAGTAAAAAAAAAAAAAAAACACTACCACTAAAAACAATAGCTGTAATTTGAATTGTTATCAAGAATTCAGAATATTTAAAATTTTAGCTCAGCCTTGTTCTTCTTTCCAAACCGGTTACAGTGTGAAGATGCTCTAGCAGCTCTCTCTCTCTCTCTCTCTCTCTGATTGCTGGACAAAATGACTTCTTGCTGTGTGATTAGAAGCTGAATCTCTTTTGTGCGCGATTGTAAACCCGGTGTGCACCATCAGTTCTCTTTCTCTCTCTCTGATCCTCCTGCTTTACACACCTCCTATAGGGAAATGACAGTTCTCCTGCCATTGATGTATTGCACCAATCTACTACACAACACATAGACAATAACTTGCTTATAGAAAGAAAAAAAAACAGCTCATTGGTGCAAATAGTAGAAAGATTGCTGGCGAACGCAGATGTCCCTCTTGTCCTGAGGCTGCACTGGGCTGCAAAGCTCATAAATTAGACAAGAAATCTAATTTCCCTGTGGGGCTTTTAGACTGCGAGTGCTCCGAGACACGCCGCTTCTTCTCCGACTGGCTTGACTTCTATTCCTCCTGATGTAAATGGGCTGATAAAGGGACAGCGCCGGGATTGTGCCCTAGTTACTTGCTGAGTCACAAAAGTTGCCTCTCATTGGGACTGTTTGAGAAGTTGGCTTTCAGATTTATGCAGGACTGGAGTAAAAGGAATTGCGATCTGGCAAAAACTCTCAATACCTGAGCAAGTATCCGAACCAGAGAATGGAATGTACAGTTAAAGATGGCCGCTCCGAGCCTGGACCAATCACAGCGCAGCATTGCAGTTTGGGTGGAATCGTTAAAATCATGGGCCACTTCTTCTGTGTTATGCTTTGGCCAATCAGCATCAAATGTTTGCTATGACCTTCTGTTATTTCATATTGACAATAGGTCTGTCAAGAACTTATTTTAGTAGTATTAACTAGTCAACTAGTCAATTATTTCTAGTGCATACTGAGACATCCAGCTAGGTCCTGACAGATAACATTTTTGGGGGACTTATACCAATTTAAAAAGCCCCAAAAATGTCCAATTAGAAGACCTTTTGTGTCAGTTTACATGAACCTTTTTAACTTTACATGACTTTAGTGGCAATTTTTGTAAATAACCAGACAATTTGTTTGAAACTAATATTTATAATGATAATTGATCCCCACGTCATTAAAAAGAATCGCAGCCAAATATCCTGCATTTTAAAGTGTTTAAAAATGTAAATTGCAGAGCTGAATGACAATATGTTAGCATTAGCAAATGTGCTACACCATTAACCAACATGTTAAGGTACAATTATGCACATGTGACTTTAGATTGAAGTGGGATAAGTATTTAACAATGTATTTCTTACTTACAGTCCAAACTCGGGCGTCCAAAATCCACGAACGACATTACAAAAAAAGATACCCAGAGTTGCTAAAACGACTTGGCAACTCTGAACAATAAGAGAAGTATGAAAAAACAGTCTGTATTTAAACAAGCAGATGCATCCAATAAAGAAACGGGACATCACAATGTAACGATTTCATCAAAAAAGCAGACAATATCACAAGCCCTAATGTGGAGCATAAAATTCAACTGTAAAAAAGATGCTTACAAGTTTGTAGATTCCTGTTAGGGCTGGGCGATATGGCAAAAAAATATCATGATTTTCTTGGAGGCAGATCATGATTTCGTTTTATCACGATTCTTGTAGACAGTTTATTTTCCTATTTTATTTATTTTCCTAGTATTAATAACGACTTTTAGACATGAAAACATGCTAAAAAAATGTATGTTTAAGTTATATAAACTGATATTGTAACAAATCAAACTTTAACATTTCTTTTATGACTTAAAGTGCCTATGACAAGTTTAGCAACTCATTTCACAAAAATAGATAAAATCATTATATTTAAGATTTTACTAAACATTTTACAAATTTCTTCCTCGTTTAGCCATTTTTTAGAATTAAAGATTCACTTCCTGTTCATAAACCGTGACCTCAAACTAGGTAGTTAACTGTCATAAATCGGGTCAAAACTCCTCTAAAGTAACAAACTTATTAAACTTGAGACCTAAAAACACACTAGAATGTAATCTTTTTGTTAAATCATGTTGAAAGAGTCAAAATGTGTTTTGGGTCAGAAAATGTAAAATGTCCTGGTCTCCCTAGTGTGATGTCATCAGCAAGAACTCTGCTCTTCTTTCTGTGATTTTCAACATATTTTCATTTTTTTCTTCTCAAACTTGTTCTTAGTTCATGTAAAACTATCATTTCTATGCACAGCAGGTATTAATCTACCAGATAAAGTTAAAATTAGAAAATTATAAAAACCTGTCATATTCACTTTAAAAACGCAGTCGAAAAAAAAGAAGCCCAAAGTGGCTCTAGGACTTGGATTTGGCAACTCTGGGACTAAGAGGTTGGAAAAAAAAGTCTGTATTTGAACAGACAGATTGTCAGAGCTCACGATCACAACATTGCCCAGCCCTAATTCCTCTATATTGTTTCTGAAGTGTATTGTGAATGATTTTATACTTTCAGTCACACTCGTTATCCGACACAACAGCTGGATGCTCGCAGACTGTGATAAGCCTATATACATTTCACTGCTTTGATATCTGACTGAGCTGTTTCATTGTTGAGAAGAGGACTTTCGGTGGTATTGTGCTTTCTTCTTTACTACGCCGAGACTATGTCAGATTCCACTCCTCTGCAGATCCTGTGTCATTTCCTTGGCCCATTGTCTGTTTTCAGTTCGGCGTTTTTTAGCCCGTGATGGCATTTCCTGCTTTGTTTTTTCGAAAGGTCGAATTGGGCGAAATTGACTCGTGTGAGCTTTTAGCCGTGTTGTTTCCTCATCAAAAACATACTCCATTTTGTATCTGTATCTGTCTGTAAAGCTCAAAATGCTTCATACCACCTTGTGATGTCATTATGTGGTAGTTTTAGCATTAACAGACATTTTTAATACAATTATATAAAGTAAGGTTATGTTTATTTTGACAATGTACAATCACATTAAGTCCTATGGCAGATATGCTGGACAAGTGCTGCAGGAAACTGAAACAGACATGGGTAGAACATCCATAATCCACAAAAAAGTCATCTATGAGTCGATTCCGTCTAGCTATGAGACAGAGCGCTAACCACTGCGCCACCATGTCCCATAGGCTGCAGTATTCATTTAAAATATGTAAATGACATAAACATGCCTCCAGCAACGTTTTTAATGAGGAAAACATATTTGAACCTAAGGAAATTGGCATAAAATAGACTCTTTAACTTTGAAACAATCTTTCAAATCAGACGCATAGCCAAAAAGTAGGGCTGTATAGTCGACCAAAGAAATTCTTGGTCGACTAAAGACAAGTCCCATCGACCGATTAATCGACTAAAAAGGGTGCGTAGGAAAGCCACAAAATATTTTTTGATATTACAATTTATCTGACCCACGCTGTGCTTAAAGAGAAACTAAACTCAGAATCAACTTTTTTTCACTGTCAGACTGTGTATATGGGGTCAAAATTGAATTATCTACTGTTTCCAGGCCTTTTTTAGACATTTTTGTGCAAACTCGTTCATTTTGGAGTTATGTGTGCAAAAACAGCGGCTGTACTGCCACGATGGACAAACGCTGTCACTGCATTTTTAGTACCCTCCGACGTCACAGTGTATTGACGCGGCAGACGAACCGCCCAGGTGGTTTGTCTAAACTCCTCCCTCTGACATCGCTGCTGCAGAGAGTTTGAAAGGCATCACTCGCTGCGCGATGACATCAGCAGTCAGTTAGCTCAGCTTGATGAGCGAGTGGTGTGCGGTGCAGCCGTCTGCACAACGATGCGCTGGTTTGAAACTCGTGCCAGTGGCAAATTTATCATTTTCGTTTTTAATTTTCATTTGTAGAAAATACTCACATCATACGATCATGTGCTTATGTAGACTAAAGCAAAGGTTAAATACATAATATGTTTTGTAAAGTAAATATAAAAGGAATCTTGACGTGCAAGGAAGCTGTAGTGCTGCAGACTACAGCTTCCTCATCTGTGAATCTCACGTCCAGACCTGACCGCTCCAATACAAAACTCAGCATTCACCAGGCTCGCTGTTCATATTTAGTGCTGTCAATCAATGTCTGTTCACACCCACTGGGCGTCTCTTAAAAGGCCTCCGGGCATCTCCCACTTTTGCGAGCCTGTTTGAGGTTCAGTTGTGGGCGGAGTTAGTCTCTGAACGCCTGTTTAGCCTCACTTTAAAAAGACTAAAAATGCAATGCAGTTCAAATCAAAACATCATTTTACTCAGAAAATGAAGTCACAGTGTGTTTATATATCACAAAAAGGCAGATTAGACCAATGACTCGATCCCAACTCTTCATCTAACTTATCATAATCTAATTAATGCTCGACTAAAGCCCCATCTAATCGACTAAATTACTAAAATTACTACCAAAAAGTGTGTTTTTTACTTACATAGTTTGAGGCTACATCAATTTAACTTCTCAACATAATAGATTTAACTGGCTGATAGAGTGCCATTCTTGAATATCCGTTAACTAAACATTTATACAAACAAAAGTGATTTATTTTCTGTAATCACTTGGTCATATTCATGTTCAATAAAGCAAGACCTGATTCTGTTATTGTAAATTGTTTTAAATGACTGTGTTTATAAGACACTGATGATATTGTTTAAACCAAAACTACTGTATTTGAATGGTTCATTTTGGTATATATCAATCCAGCTTTTTGAGTTCCGATACCTATCATGGCTTTACTTCTGCCAATAGACCGTATCGACATATACCAATGTAGGGACTGAGGGGAACATACAGTGTTAAGTATCTGGAAGAATTAAGTTTATGTGAATACACTTTTAAACTTTATGAAAAGTTCTGTCTCTATATCAGCCAACGATTGTTGTCCAAATAAGAGCACAAAAATGATAAATGATAATATGGGGCCGATACCTGAACTTCAAAATTTAATGGATCAGCACCAATATTCGATCCCAGTATTGATTGGTGCATCAACTGATCGATTATAGTAATGTATAGATACAGTATGTAAAATGTAAGCTTTTAGTCTTAATCTTGAAAAAAATGTAAATTGATCAAATCTCAATTTTTTTATTCAATTTCTTTAGTCTTTTCAAAAACAAATGAAAAATGCCATTCATGAACATAAACGAAACAAAAACTTTTAATATGTTCCATTTATTCGATTTTGATTCGATTAAACCAAAAGATTGTTTTTTGATCTTTTGATTCAAAACCCACCACCAAACAATTCGATCCAATTCGATCTTGATCTTTTGATTTTTTCAGTTAATGGCCCCGCCCTTTAAGACGCACGTGTCAATAAAACATAGAAAGCACCTGTACAAACCCTTTTTTAAGCCGTTTTATAGTATGGTTACCTCTACTTTTATCAGATTTGCTGGAGAAAAGTAGATGTAAAAACGTGTTCATTTTTAACCACATTTACTGCTGTATGAGTTTTGCACAGATCACTACAAAAGAACTACAAAAGTGACTTCATTCAAAACCCTCTGTATTTATGACCGAACAGTGTGACCCCACCCATTAGCTGCCTGCCCTGATCGTTACGTCCAGGCCGGGCTGATTCTTTGTCCTTTGGTGGAGGAATGGTTGGAATCTTACCCAGCCAGTTGGACCTGTTTATCATCTCAACATCTCAACTGCGCTCCACTGTGAGTTAGCAAAGGCCCCTCCTTCTCTCTCTCTCTCTCTCTCTTTCTCTCACCACATTGTGTTCATAATAAATAAAGCGGCGTTAAAGATACAGACGTAGCGCCGGTGTCAAATACTTGGAATAACTTTGGAAAACTGGCGAGAGCTGGTGATTTCTTGTTTGAATGTTTATGGTGTGTCTCATTGTCAGTCCAGTTCAACAGGTCGGGGTGAAACTAGACTTCTTTTATTTTACTTGTGGTGGTGGAAGTGGGCGGAGCTTAGTGTGGCACCTGCGATGATGATGATGACGAATGGATCAGAGAGCTTTGGTTGTGGCCACAAGAGGGAGTGCAAATGTATACACCTGTGATTTTACAACAAAGTACGACTTCAAATACCACCAGAATAAAACTTAAATTACAGTTTACAGTAGTACTAAATTAGACTTATATATTAATGCAGTTCTAAAAGATAAAGAAGCCTTCGGAGGACAACATATTACATAAAAATATGTTGTAGGGGAGAGCGGGGTTGGTTGTCACAATCACTCATCTTGTGAATGGTGCATTTGAATAAAAGTCAGAATTGAATGTGCATTAAATGAACCATAATTCACTCGCTAAAACATTTTTGTAAACATTTGTTCAAGATTGTGATAAACGACATCAAAAAAATTTATAGCAAAAAGTACATTTTCAGCTGTTGAGAAAAAATGTTTTTCCAAAAATTGTGTTGAAAGCTTAAAACCTTTGACACTACAAAGAGGAGAGTCAGACAGAGTGACAATTAGGACTGTTTTTTTCTGAGCTGGATTTAAAAATGAAGAAGAAAGCTAAGGTGAGAATAAAAAAAGTCCAGTGGGGGTTGGTTGTCAACATTTTTTGGGGGTTGTTTGTCACATGTGATTATATCTAGAACAGCAGCACATCCACAGCGGGGTTGGTTGTCCCACTTTTACAAAAGCCAGATTTTCTCAAAAATACTGTATTTTAAATATTCCAATTCAATGCAGGAAACAAGTGTAAAGTTTCAACAAAAATTTTACAATATCATTAGAATCTTGACAAACATGCATGTTTTAAATTTCCAATTGCCTTTTCTTATAATTTAACGTCTCCTGATTCAGAAAATGTAAAACATGCTTGAATCAAAATGAAATCAGACATTAAAAAATCAAACCAAAGACAAGACACATTTGTCATCGGTCTCCCATTGACATAACATTGTGACAACCAACCCAACTTGGGTTAGTTGTCACAGGTGAACAATTAACATTAATGATCAATAACTTTTGATCAGATAAGACATAGAACAGCAGGTGGATTCATTAGTTACCCAAGACTTCGAGCTTTCTCTGTTGTTAAAATGGAGAGATTTGCTGTTTTTGAGCGATTCAAACCAAAGTAAAAAACTGTGACAACCAACCCCGCTCTCCCCTATTCTTTGCATTGTTTTGTTGTTTGTTTGGCTGGGCAATTAATAATAATAAAAAAAAAACATTAGATGGAGCTCAAATTGAATAGTAAATTACTTACAAAGATTGCCACAAAAGCCATGCAAAGTTAAAAGGTCCATGTATATAAATGAATTACCCTGACATTCCATCCTTGTTGTCAATTGTTTGCTGATTTAGTTTTGTCGTCAAATGAATATTAATGAATAAAGGGAGGCACAGTTGCTCAAGTATATCCATAGAGAACACTAACATTTTATACAACAAGATGCACAAAATAATGATCAAAACAACTTTCTCTTGTACAAAACTTACACTATTGCAAAATCTGAAAAAATAAAAACCCTTTTGTGTGTCATGTAGCTCTCTTCCTTCCAGTGCTCTTCTGCTCAGTGTAAACATGACGTCGGGGGTGATTGGTGTCAGGTGACCTTTTGGTTTCCCAGGCAACAGGGTCCTAAATCCCAAGGCGCCGGTCATCTCCAGGGGCTTGGCTGATTACTAAATAAAATCTTCCCACACACGCACCAGGCACAGTGGATAAACAGAGGCCGAGCGCTGCAGTCGGTCTCATGATGCTGCAGATAACTTTGTTTAGCTGTCTCAGTGTGGACAGGCTGCATTCTTGTCATTGCTCTGCCAGACACGAGGTATGCCAGCACTCGGCCATGTTTGGGCTGACTATTGTACAAGAAGTAAACAGAGGAGACTTTTTCACTGGTGATGGAGTGGGTTTAAGATGAGTTTTCTATTAACTGTCTCTTGTCTCTCCTTTCAGTTTTTCAGCAGTGAACAGTCTGCACTGGGCCCTGTGTGAGTGGGCTGCCAGCTCCTCTCTCTTGCCCTCAGATAAGCTCTGGAGCCCTGGTCACTAATCTATGGCCTGCACTCAGAGGTCAAAGGATTACCTCCACAAAATAACTAATGATGATTTACTCCAGTATGACTGCAGCTACTCTTATGTCAGAACTTACTGACATGAGAGTTTGTCCATTGATACTGATCGTGGATGATTATAATGTTCTAATGTATTTACTGTCACTGCAGTATTCTTTAAAACTGGAGCAGGCCATATTTCTTTTTACTGCTCTGCTCTGCAGTCACTGCTAAAACCATATGTGACTTTATGTAAACGCAAAGGGCAGAAGGAGAAAGAGCAGTCACTTTTCCACAGGAAATCACTTCTATGGAAGTTTATGTTTCTAAACATTATTAAATGTGGTGTCAGGGCTCAGCCCTTTCTGCACCAGAGAAGGAAAATCCTTTGTTCTAATGGACAAATGCGACCACAGCTTTGTTCTGCAGCTTCTGTGGGGTCTAAAAACAGCTCTTACTGTTGCTCAAATTTATAGTGTGCCAAAAGGCACAAACAAGGTCATAAAAGTGACTTTGTTTTGCTGCACTAAACATAGACCACAGTCCTTTCCACAGGCTGTTGTGTCTAGATGTTACTGCAGTAAGGTCCAGGAGGGATAATACTTTTGTCTTCACTCACACGTTTAGATTATACATTGTCTCTGCATCCTGAGCACTTGAGACTATTCCTTCTTTTCCTCAGTCTTAATGATCTGCAGGATGTGTGACTGTAGCTCACCTGGTGTTGGACTGTGAATGTGCTGAACTCTGTGTCAGACTGGATTAACCCTGGCCCACTCACTGTGGCTCTCTCACTGTGGAGTCACTCACACAGACACACAACATAACCTCTGTTCTTATCTCACTGTGGAGTCACTTACAGCAGCAGGACAGCAGCACAGTCCATCTCCATCACCTGAACCAGAACAGACACACAGTGAGTAGGCCTCCTGCTAACAGAGCATCTGTACAGCAACTGTAGCCAACACTAGGTCAGAGCAGAAAACTTGTTTTTAAAGGACACATATGCATCATTTACTTAGAAACAAACACCAAACTTTTACCCCTGCCTCTTCATAGTGATAAGCCCTGCCTTTTTATTGTAAGGAGCCCCCTCTTGATTGCTATTTTTGCTGTAATCGTTTTGCCGTTTTACCGCTTTTTTGCTTTTTTTTTGGTAGAAAATGGCTACATGACTATCCTGAACCCTACATGTTTGAGTAAGTTAGTTATTAAATGAAATTGGAATTTTCTGAGCACTCAAGAACAAGCTGCAGGACAATACATCTTTACTCACATGTTTCAATCGAACTGCAAGTTTGAGGCATACTACTGATAAAAGAACATTGTTAGAAGATAGTTACAAACTCACAAAATGTATTCTCTTTAATAACTGTTCTCACTATGTTTAGCTCAAAAGCGTAGTCTAGTCATGTGCCCTTTGAGTTTGTCTGCAGAAACACTTCAAAGACGACAGACGTGACATTTCTGTTTCTGATTTTGTTCCCTTGCTTTGCCACGTGCATTGTAAAACTTGAGAGCGTGCTTTGACCTCTTGTGCGTGGAGTTGACATTAGCAGCCCGGTGGAGCGTACAAGTCTGAGAAGACCCCGCCCCCCTTTCTCTGTATCACTAAGCAACCAAATGACATGACATTTACACACTTGTGCTCCACTCCCTGATCTTCTCCTATCTTCTCCTTTTCCATCTCGATCTGTCATTAGGCCTTACAGGGCAGGCTTGTGACCGGCCCAGACTGCTATCAGCCCTTCTTCTCATGGGTAACGTGAATCTGCAAACCTGGAGCCTGCCATCTTGAGTACAGAACACAGACGTCCCTTTACATCGGGGCTGGGTAATTATTTTCAACCACAGAGGCCAGATTCGAACTCAAACAAGTGTTGGATCCATCAAATAAAGAAACTTGAAGCGTTACTCTGGAGAATCTTACTGAAGAAGTCACTGAAGCTTATCAAATTTCTACAATGAGGCCTTGTCCACACAAAGACAAAACAATGATCATTTTAATAACGAATGATATAAACATGGAGCTGTTTAGTATTGAGCGTCCACATGAATCAGTAAACCAGCCTGGAGCCGATGTAATGCCTGTAACTGAGCAGAGTGTGGCGCTGTGACACTGACACAAAAGGTCACAGAACTAGAGTAAGACTTGACTCTGAGCGTGCACAGAAAAGTTGTTGAATGTAAATAGAAACTTAGCAGAGAATTCTTTTAAACTTAGCAAACATTCTGAATGAACAACGTGGATCTAAAACCTACAGAAGATGCACAGAAAGTGGATTTATGCTTCAGATGTCTTTGGAATAGTTTGACAAAGATTCAGAACAGATTTAATAGAGATTCTCGTGGATTCAATTCATTTTTTCTCTGGCTTCTGTGGTTTACAGTGCAATGAGATAACAGATTTTGGCAGTGAACATCAGGGGCAGTGATGTTTACGTCATTAAGTCATATGATATAATATTGTAATGCGGTTTTCAAGATATCCAAATATGTAATAGCGAGTATATTGTTTATAGTTAAAATTGCCACAAAAAGAACCTGTAAGAATAGAAAATAGAGAAAATTATCTATAATTAATTTTTATAAGTAAGTTCTTTTTTTCAACACTTTTATGATTCTTGCAACATTTTACATTATTCACATGACATTCCAGTATTTTAGAAAATCTTCAACAGAGTTTCAGCAAATAATCTTGTTCAAGTCAGTTGTTGTAATACAAAGTGATCGGGTCTAGTCACTAATGGAAATCTCCATATTAAAGAGTTTGAAATGGTTTTTAGATATTACTTTTGGTACAAAGTCCAGTGTTATTAACCAGAATCTTGTTCTCAAGCATTTTAGATTTTTTTATTTAGATTTGGATATTTGGAAAGTTTTCTTGTTTCAATGGCTTGACAATGGCCTAGACAAATCTTATCTAGTTAAAGCAACTCAATCCAGATTAAAATTCTGAATCCAAGCATCTTTAAGCAATGTGTTTTTTACAGTGTTAGTGGACAGTTCCCCAAGAGCCATATTAAAATTCAGTCATGTGATAGAAGTGCTGGATTGTGACCATTGTACAGTTCTCAAGTCTTCACAAACATTTCTGTAAAATGTTTTTTTTAGTCTAGTATTTTTCCATTTAGTGTGATATTTATAAGAACACCTGTTCCAAAGCTATGTCAATTAACAAAAGACATACTGTATACAAAGTAAAACTTGTTTTCAAAAGGGTCCTTCAGAGAGCTGCCTTCAGGTCTGCAGATTCACACTTGTTCTGTTCTTGGGTGTGAGGCTGCTTTCACGTTCCCACACTAAACACTGGCTCTGGTGACACTGTTTTTGCAGCATTATCACGTTTGTGTGACACTGGAGCGAGAGGAGCAGGGTCAAAGCAGAGCCACCTGTGAGCCGCCGTGACGCTGAATATAAACGCTTCTTTTGTTGTAAGATGTTGGATGGCTTGTTCGAGCAATTTTGTTGAATAAATATTAGCTGTTTTATTTGGAGTTTGGAGGTGTTGTATGTGGGATATCGGATTTAATGTTGGGAAACAATTGTGACGAATGTTCAGTAGGTTTTGTCGGTTCGTTTCTTAGTCCACCAACATCTGTACTAGTCGTTTTACTTGCAGTTTTATTTTGATTTTACAGATTTGCATAGAACAAAACTATGCTAACTTTTGATTAATTTCTGTAGTATACGGAGTATAAACTGTACATGTTTTTTCTAGGGCCCACCCACTAGTGCCTCTAGTCAGTTTCAATTCACGCCAGCTTCACTCCATTATTGCAAAAATGCAGACGGTTACCCAAAAAGCATGTATTACGGTCGTCCAATCAGTGAACAAATGAAGCAGTGTGTTGGCCAGAACCTGACCATATGTTAATTTTCTATTAGTTTGTAAGTTTACCTCAATGGCACACATGTTTATGCTTCCTGAACTACAAAACGATCAAAAAGCAGCGATGGATCATCTGGAGGACTTGCAGACACAGGGAGAACATGGAAACTCCATATAGAAAGCCCCAGAGTCGCCTGGGCGTCAACCTTGTTACTATGCAACCCGATCTCATAAGAAAGCGTGTATATATACCACGACATGTCAATAGCGTCCTTTTAGCGCGATTTGCCGTCTTTTTTTGCTAAATATGCCAACGGTTGCAGTCCTGGTTAATTTCTATGGTGCTTGTAAAGATGTGTTATTATTATGTAAATTTCAGAAAATTCTTGTCCTAATCTTAATCTACCCCAAGCTCCAACCCCAAACTTACCCATTTTAGTCATTTGAAACCTAAACTTACCTGAAGATGTCCCCACGTGGCTTCAACCAGAACTTGTGTTTATTTGACACTATTTGACACTATTTACGTGCAGTAAATACGGTGTAAAATTGTGCTCAACATACGCAATTTTTGTGTCGTAGTATATATACGCTTTCTTGTGATACGGTATTGCACTATGAGGCCAGTGCTAACTGCTGTGCCACCAGTTTTTTAGCCCTTTCAAGCGCCGTGGGTTCAATACGCGGTCAGTGCAGATTAAAGATTTTTATATGCCCTTTTAACCAATTGCCAAAGTTGTTTTTAGTCAACCAAGAATTTGTTTGGTCAACCACAACCAATGTTCAAGACTCCAAGCTTTATTTTGAAACCATCCATATTTTGATGAGTAATTTACATCAATAGAAAAAAAAAATCTAACACACTAGAAATATTAACTGCTTCATTGACTTCCTGCTCAAAAATGCCTCTTCATTGTAAAATTTAAGAGAAACAAGCAGCATTTGAAAGTGGCTACATGACAATTCACTCTGTGCACAGAATGTCAGTCGGTTTATTTATATTTTATAACTTTTCTGAGCTCTGGAGCATCAGCTGCAGGAACGTTACACAATTACTCAAACATGCATGAATCAGTCCAAATACAACTTTGAGCAAACTAAGGATGACACGGTTACAAACTCAGAATTAGAACCACCAATAAAAGTTATATTACATCTTTATGTCTCTAGTACCAAACATGAGCTCAATATTTCATGAGAGGTTAAACTAACTTAAATATTTATATTGATATAACAAGTCAAAGATTTTCAACTTAAACTTTTAAGTTATAAAGAGTTAGACCGTAGAGAAAGAATGAGAGAGAGACAGGAGTGAGGAGAGAGAGAGGAAAGAAAAGAGACAGGAGAGGAGAGGACAGATTGAGAGACTAGAGAGAGACAGAAGAAAGAGAGACAGGAGAGGAGAGGGACAGAGAGAGAGAGGCTAGAGAGAGGAGAGAAAGAGAGAGGAAAGAGAGACAGGAAAAAGAGTGAAAGAGCGAGACAAGAGAGGGAGCGGAGGGAAAGAGGGCGATAGAGAGACGAGAGAGAGACAGGAGGGAGAGAGAAAGGAGAGAAAGAGAGAGACAAGAGAAAGAACCGCAGAGAAAGAGACAGGAAAGAGAGAGAGGGAGAGAGAGACAGGAGAGAAAGAGTGAGAGCAGAAGAGAGACAAGAGAGGGAGAGAGACAGGAGAGAAAGAGTGAGAGAGAGAGACGGGAGACAGGAGAAAGAGAAAGACAGAAGGGAAACAGAGAGAGAAAGAGAAGGAGAGAAAAAGGAGACAGAGACAAGAAAGACAAGAGAGAGAGAGAGACAGGACGGGAGAGAAAGGAGAGAAAGAGAGAGAAGAGAAATAGACTGTAGAGAAAGAAAGGAAGAGAGAGGAGAGTGAGAGACAGGAGAGAAAGAGTGAGAGAGCAAGACAGAGAGACAGGAGAGGGAGAGAGACAGGAGAGAAAGAGTGAGAGAGAGACGGGAGACAGGAGAAAGAGAGAGAAAGACAGGAGAGAAACAGAGAGAGAAAGAGAAGTAGAGAAAAAAAAGAGACAGAGACAAGAGAGACAAGAGAGAGAGACAGGACGAAGAGAGAAAGGAGCGAAAGAGAGAGAAGAGAAATAGACTGTAGAGAAAGAAAGAAAGGAAGAGAGAGAGGAGAGAGAGAGACAGAAAGTGAAAAAATTGCAAGAGGGAGGAGAGAACTCACATGAATTGAATCAACAAAACTTTAAGGTAGCAATTGAACTTACATTTTTTAAGTTAAACTGTGTTTACAGTGAATGCAGTGACAGCGAACAGAAGATCTCCTGACTTGTCATGACGGTTGGAGATGGTGTTGATGGTGATGACGAGGATGGCCATGTTCTCACGGGTTGTACTGTGTTAGCTCTTGTCAATATGCTAAGGTCTGTGGCTGCAGAAGGAGCAGACAGATGGGACTGACTGGAACTGCAGCTCAGGCATGTGTGTCTGATTCACACACAACCTGACAGTGTACTACTACGACGTGCTGGATTTCAGTTCAGTGATTGCTCAGAACATGTTTGGGGGCTGGGCTGCTCAAAAACAATGCTGTAACATACAACGCACACATGCAAATAGCCCGAGGCAGCTGCTTCTGTGTAGTTCTCTGCAACGTTCTACTGTGTATTATTAAATGAATACCATTTTCACACTGTTGAGCGCAACAACTAGAGTTAAAAAGGAAAGAAAAGTGTGTATATATAGGCTTCAGTTTTACATGATAAGTACTGTAGTAAGTCATTGAGAATATAGAAACTAACCACATGGTTTTATAGACAGCAGGGTTCAAAGTTTGTGAACAAAAGCGGCTTATAGTAAAGGTTACGTTTACCCAGGCCTAAAACATCAATAGTATATACTGAAATGCTTGAAGATTTTCAAAACTGGGAAAAATGTAGAACTTACTGTTTCTTGGGTCAATTATTGGCGAGCTGGTAAAAATGGTTCAGAGGGCCGTATTTGGCACAGTTTGGACATGCCTGGTCTAGTCCAGGGCTATACAGCCTGAGTGCCAATCAGGTTCCCCAACCAATTAAATCTGGCCCCTGACCCATCTTCCAAACGTTATAAAATATATATTTTTGTTATTTGTTATTTTTTGGGGTTTGCATATGTTCAGACGTGGTCTAATCCAAACTAACCATTGAGTTTTCACTAACATATTTCATGAATGTTGGGTCTAAAAAATTAAACTACTACACTAAAAAAGAAAAAACATTTTTCTGATTTGAAGTACCTAACCAATTAATTTCGGCAATTTAGGTCTAAGTTGTGTAATACTTGGATTTTGTAGAAGAATTAAACCTCAAAATTAGATTAGCTCATTGTTTTATCACAGTATTGACCATGAGTTGCGCTCTATCTATCTGCGATCGATCAGATTACAGCAGTGGACCAATCCCAGCGCAGCATTAACTGAAAGAGTTGTTTTACATTTTTGGAGGGAACGATCTCTGTGCTTCTCTCATATTACAATTTAGCTAAAACTTGTTTTCTCAGCTTCTTCCACCATTGCAGTGTTTGCCCAATCAGCAGTTTATCCAGATCGATTTTGTGCAGAACTCAAACAGAGGCTACAAAACAATCCAACGTTTGTGAAGCTAAAACCAAAGCAAAAGATTACACAATTTGAACGTCTTTGGATTGTGCCCTTTCAAATGTATCTTCCACGCTTAATTGGATTAGCTTGAATGGTTTTTAATTGGACACACTTTAATAAGGTCAGTATTTGAAGAAAAAAAAAAAAACATTCAGAATCCCCGACTTTCTTTTGTGTGGTTGTGAATGAACAAATGTTGTGTGTCACGGTGGTGCTTTCCTGTGTATTTTCTGAACCGTAAACATCTACATTGAGTGTAACCGGAGCCTGCTCACTGTTGTAAACTCCCCAGTTTTAATCACTTCCACATGGGTCACATTCTGACCTCGCTCCTGCCTGTGTGCACCCCGCTCACCAGCCTGCTCACTCTCCTCACGTCTCGTCTGGAAACTCGCGTCACACATGCTAAAACTGTTCAAAAACTGACTGTTGGGTGTATGGAGTCCAAGCTAGCAAGCTTACTAGCTGGTCCAAAAAAATCACTTCTACATTAGAAATACTTTGCTAATTCAGTGTTTTTCTATTTTCTCGAGCTCACAACATGTCTTGGTAACATTCTGGAGTTTTTATAAAGTGATCTGTTGTATGAGTGTAATACTGTTTTGTTTGTTCATCAAAATCCATAAAGTTTGTCTGTTGTTATTGTTGTTGTTAGCATTGTGGCTAAATGTTGTTAGCATACCGACATTCTCGCTCTTAACAGCAGTGAAAAGTACATAAAAACATCGTGGTAAACTTTTCTGAGGCTCAGAATGCATTAGGAAAGTTAGCAAACACGTGACTGATTTTAATTTAATTAATTTTTGTATGTTCATTTTTAAGAATAAAAATAGAAACACTTAGAGTAACATTAGAAATACAAAAATTATGCTTAATAAATCATTAATAACCCTTAATAAAGACTAATTCATATGAACAATGATTAATTAATAAAAAAACGTATTAATCTTAGTAACTACTATTACTCAGAAACTTGCCCTAACCCTAATCCTAACCATAGTCTTATTAGTAGTTACTAAGCATTAATAATTTTTCATTCATTAATTAACCATTGTTCATAATAATTAAGCTTTATTTATGCTTTATTCATGGTTTACTAAGGCAATTAAGGTGTAGTTAATATAAAGTGGTACCCCTTTAGAATCTAATTGGTAACGTGGTGATGTACTGAAGACCACCAGAATCATACAGACTTACATAAAACTTTAGGGTTAACACTTTTGAACTAACTTTGGCCGATCAAATCGTGTTTTGGAGCTTGTTGGTTCTGCTAATGAATAGCAGCGTACATGATTATGCTAATGACATGACTCACAGTCCATTTAAAAGAGTAACATGCTAGTTCTAGTTCCATATTTGTAAATCCATTTGAACAGTAAACAGAAATTCTTAGTCTTTAGAGCTCCATCACCTGTTAACGCAACATAATCATGCACATTCAGTCAGGTTGTACAAGTTCACATTTTGTTTTCGATTTTTGAAGTTTTCGAACAATTTTCAGTCCGTATTTTCCACTGCTACATTGTATTTTTCAGGTGGGTCCCTAGCAACAAGTCATGTTATCTGTCAATCAAGTTGTGTCTCCACGCCTGATTGTTATTGTTCATACCCCGATTTACAAAGTCAATAGTGAAAAAAACTGCAGAATCATGTTGAACTTTTAAAAACAAGCATTTTATGGCCAGAATAGTGACAGCAGCAGTTAGAGAGAAGGAGACTCGAGGGAGCTGAGGGAGCAAATTGCACTACTTTCAATTGGAACTTCTTGTTTGGAATGCAACGACAAGCGCCATGACACCGTCCACTTCTTTTCTACGGTCTAAGGGTCTGCTACATGAGCTAACTTTGTTGTGGCGCCTGCCTAAAACAATTCATCATGCTTGGGTGATGTTATTGTAGTTTTTCTGGAGGTAATGTCCTTTCCTCCTTCCCGTATAGACAGGAGGTTATCTGAGGACTGCGCTGTGGTCCAGATGGCCGTGCGCTGTGTGTCTGTCTGTGCTGGTGCTACCTGTGTCCTGTGCATAATCACTCCACCCTTCTCTTGTTGACTAGCCCACTTTCCCACCATCTGTTTGCCTCTGCTCAATGGCTCTTGTCTGTTCAACATCGCCTCCATACTTCTTCCAATCCAGTGATTTTGTTTTCCTGAACTAGCATGGCATTCAGAGTTTTGCTTTGACAAACTTTTGCCCTGAGTTGAATTGGCTGATCATCTGTGAAGCTTTCTTACTCTTTTTGTTTTTAGTTTGGTTCTAGCCCTTCATCAAATGAAATCTTGTAATCCAGAAGTTAATTGCTTATGGCATGGGAGTTAAAAGTTGACATTATGTTTGTCCATCATTATCAGTCGCATTTTCACAGATAAGATCATCGTCTTTAAATGGGTTTTCCCAATTGTTTTTTGTTAATTTAATTTATAATGTATATTTTATTTTCACTTTTATTTTCATGAGCTCAATCTGTAAGGTTTTTGCAAACACCAGTTTGCTTCTCTTGAATATTGCTCACAAGTCTATGTTTTAGGGAACAATAGGAAGAAACAATTCACTGTGCACGGAGCGTTAGGTGGCTTATTTATTTTCAAAAATGCTAACTTCCTGTTGGCATGTTCATTTCCTGTTTAGTTCATTTCTATGGGGTTTCACTGCCTCAGTCTAAAAAAAAACCAACAACTTTAAGATCAGGCAGTGGACGGTGAGTTGGTGTTTTCTCTGAAAAAAATGTTAAAGTTAAATGAGAATATTTCACCAAAGGACCAAAGTGTGTTTCTAAAAAGATGTGTTTGTTTGTCAAGTCTGACCATTTGAAAATAACAGCTTCTATGCACAGGTCAGTTTGGTAAAACTTGACTTTATTTTTGCAATTTATGTTTTATATGTAGAATTTAGTTCAAAGTTAACATTTTAAATGTGTCAAACAAAATTGCCAAAATAAGTTAAATATGAAGTGACAAATGAAAACAATCATACTTATTTCAGGATTATACGATTCACGCAGAAAATCAAAAGATATAATGAAGTTTGTGAATAACAATAATCTCGTTTAAAACTGCAGCCTTTGCCATGAGCTATTATGGCCATTAAAATCACATTTTCAATTGTGGCAACTTTAGTGAGCAATTCTCCTTTGCACAGACTGTGTGCCTTAGACTGACCACAATAAAAGCACACTTTGAATTTTTGCACAGATCACAAAGATTTGCCACTTTTGACAATTTTTGCCACACAATTTATTATTAGAACATGCACAAATAACATATTATACAAAACAGATATGCAGCACCTCAAATGTAGTATTTAACGTGTCAAGTTTTTGCTCCCCTTAACCTATTTTGTACATGTGAAAATGTTTGATAAATGATGACCTTATGGTGTTTTTGACATGTTTGATTGTAAGTTTTTACCTTTAGAATGTTCTCAAGCGACGTGACCTTCCTTCAATTTTGCAAAAATTACCTTCTAATCAATTAATCAAAAACATAATTGATTACCAATTTATTCCTTAGTTGTAGTTCTGTTTGTACGTGTTTGTTCAGTCCTGTTACAATATTAACTTTTTCTCGTACATTGATGCATCTCCTGCTGTTTTATGGTTTATTGAAAAAAGATTTACTGTGAAGATCCATGGCTTTAGTTCCAATATCTTCGTTTATTGATGTTTTCTAACTCTAATACCTAACAATACTTACTCAAACTTTGCTCCGGTGACACGTCTTTGGAGAAAAGCCTGTTTTTGATGAAAAGCAGAGTCGGCGCTGTCACAGCGGAGATGATGGGTGATGCTGCGGACTCAGAACTGAATGTTACGCATGCGGTCGGACCTGCTCAGAAGAATGTGTGTGGTCTGATGTCAGCGCTCACACACGCAGCAGCAGGTTTCTGTTGTCACACTGCGCCGGCCTGCTTGGTTTCTGTACCTCCCTAAACTTACACAATGCTTCTTCATCTTTCAACTCATCTACATGTGCAGTCATCTTTGTTTCTGTTTTGGTTTTTCATTGAGATAAAGTTGTCAAAAAGTTTTGGAAATGAGATCGACACTAAAACCAGTATTGGATCACTGAACATGTATTGATACTGAAAAAAAAAAATCACAAACAGGAGAAAATGTGTTTATCTGAATAATTTTAAAAGATCCTCGGCTTTAGCAGAGCGAGCGCAAGTCGTCATGGTGACATAATAAACGAGGACTGCACATAAATATCAATATTGCATAAATCCTAATTTAGCTTTGCTTCGTCTTGGTTTAGTCAGAATTTAGTTACACTAAATTCAGTCACAACTAACCCTTTAGGCATCGTAATTTTTCAGTTGAAATACAATTCTGTAAAGGTTTAAATTTTAACCTGGAGAATCAAAACTAATGTTTACCTGCATGAGTTTATAAAACTGCTGATACAGAGTTGCGTTTGTTATATTTCTAGCTTCTGAAACTGAAAAATTGAGAATCTAAAGTCTAAATACAGAGAGGCTGAAATGGACTGGTGCAGAATTGCTACTTTGACGCTTAAAGGTTTAAGCTCCAATATTGTATTAGTAATATTGTATTGTAGGGCTGGGTAAATATATCGAGCGATCAAGATTCTGTCCCGTTGAATTGTACATTTTTTCGAACTGCAATTTTTTGAGTCAAAAGATCGATAACCAATCCTTTGTCAGTGAAAATTGTGCTTTGAAGCAAAACCCAAACTTTGAGGCATGAATATTGTTGTATGTTATATAATTTCTCTGTCAAATGCAACATATGTGTGTTTCATTTATAAAAATCGAAAAATTGAGATCAATATAAGCGTTAAAATGGGAGATTGTGAACTTTAGTGTAATTTGACAAATATTTCAGTCATTTGTCTGATTGTGATTTTTCTGTATATTTAGGAAAAAACTATGGCATTCTGCCGATCAGAAATTAAATTAAAACACTAAAATGATCTAAACCGACTTAATAAAAGAAACCAAACTTCTGACTTCCTGTTCTAAATAGCAGAACTGATAAGTCCAGACTAGCCATATCTAAATTTAATGAGCCACAGATTTTTAAATGACTATTTTCTGTGGTTGGAAAGTTGCTATATGTCAATTTAGAACATTCCAAGTTTTACTCGGAATCTCAATTTTTAAGTGCAGACAAGTGGGCGGGATAGGTGGGAGGTGACCACTTGTAAATCATTTGCAAGACCATGCAAGATTACTTAAACATAAATAAATCAATCCAAACACAACTTATTGTAAACTAATTATGAGAGAACACTACTGTAACATGGTAAAAAACTCAGAAAAGCAGATTTTACATAATAGTTCCACTTTAAACCCAAGTAACATTGAAACTGCTTTAACATTACACTGAACTGACAGAATATCCTCTGTTATCAAAATAGACCAAAAAGCTATCAAGATACTTAAAGTTTTCAGGATTGCATGTGTTTTTTTTTTCCTTGTGATTCACCTGTCCTAAAAGCTGTTGTTTTGACATTTGCCAAAAGCTGTCACACTAGTATGCAGGTAGGAAGCCCCTCCCACTGATACGCAGCAGCCAATCAGCAGGTCTCTGTGCTTGTTTGTAGACAATACCAACAGTGACAGAAGATTTGCTGAAGACACAGAAACACACTTTAAGTCACACAGGACTGACTTTGTGCTGGGAACACTGGTAGAAAGGTAGGAACGCTGCTTTATATAATCTTGCAATGCGTTTAAATAGTTCATGGTAATATTATAATCATTTGTTTGTAATATTTTGTGGTGATTGTAGTGTCTGTCATTTGGTGGCTCAACTTTTGTTCATGCTTCGAGTTGCAAAAACTTAGCCATAGGCAAGTTAGAGTGTTATTTTTTGGTCATTTTGAAGAACAATACATTGTCAAAAGGCTGTTAGCATTTGACATTTTGACTTCAAAACTGTCAGATGACTTTGATTCTCGGTACCAGTACAGTAAAACTATTGGATTGGCCAATTGATAAGTGTAGGGCCACATAAAATGTCTACAAATAGGATTGGGCAATGTTGTGGAAAAAAATCTAATCGTGAGCTCAGTTGCAATGTGTTTTTTTTCGAAGAGATTTGAAATTCTCATGCAGTTGTTTGGTCAAATATAGAATGTTTCATTTTTTTTTAGAGTTTTTCAGTTGAAATCCAATAACTTGTAGAATCCAAACGGATATCTCTGTTATTTTATACAACCACTGGTACAGAGTTGAATTGAGTAGGGTTGGTCGATCTGGAATAAAATATAATCACTTTTTTTTCCTCCTCATATTGATCAATCTCGATTTTCGGTTAAATTTTGCTTAACCTTTTCAAAAACAAAAGAAAAATGCCATTCATGAAACACAAACTTTTAATTTGTCCAGTTTATTAGATTTTTTTTTTTGAAGCTATATATCATTTTCTGCCTCAAAGTTTAACTCCAAACCACACATTTTTACTGACAAAAGATTGGTTTTCGATCTTTCGATTCAAAACCCACCACTGGTTTATCGATTAAGAGCCCAGCCTAATTGTGAATCTTCCAAGCTATTGAAACTTATCACATACAGATAATCTGGAATCTACAGAGAGCATTGAAAAACTTACAGAATTGCTGCTTTTGCACCTAAAGAGTTAGACTGTGCAGTGGTTTTGGTCTGGATTTATCCAATTAGTATGAAGTATGAGCTTTCTGAAAAAGCAAATCACGCCGTTTTTAAAGACAAAAATAAATTTAGACTGTGTGAACATACATTTCTATAAAATCATAATAATGAAGTGGCTCCAAGATTATTTTTTGCCTTATTACCCAGCCCTAGAGCTGGGCAATATATCGAATTTTAGAAAACATTGTGAATGTTGTTTTTAAGATATGCAAAAATTGAATATCGAGTATATCATTTATAAATGCCAATTACAATTTGTTTTTCACTTTTGTGAATTATTTTGCATGAATTTCACATTTGTCTGACAATAGGTTGCATTCACATCCTCACAACATTATACTGGCCTAAAATGTTAACACAGATGAGGACTGAGCTGCTAAAATGTGTTGTAATGCAAATGTGAATGGGTCTAATCATTAATAAAAATCAACTGTGTGAAATTACAATGCTATACGGTTAGGAAAGTTCATCATGTCTTCTTCAAGTATTAATGAAGGTGTTTTCTTCTATATCGGACAAGTATTGGTAAGAGATAGTTTATTACCTGACTAGTTTCGACGGTCACTTCCATCTTCGTCAGAGTAATAGACCATCTCTTACCGATACTTGTCTGAAATAGAAGAATACACTGCTATACTCTTTCATAAATACGTTGGAAAAACGGCAACATCATCATCAAATTCTACATCTTGAACGCAACCTATTGACGCAAACAAAAACACATTTCTGTTAGGTTGGTTGACAAATATCGTCTGATTAACGTTATCAAGATATGCCAAAACAAAATATCCAAAGATTTAGTTTTTGTCAATGCGGCCCAGCCCAGAGAACCGATTTTTATGACTTCATCATAAACTTTCACGTTTGACAGTTCAACCCAGTTTTTCTTTGCTGTATAATGCTCAAAGTGAATGACTTCCATATTCATTAATTTCCAAAACTGAGTCATGTTTGTTCCCTTCCTGATTTTGTACGTCCTTTTCTGTACTAAACTACACTTCTCTGGACCGAACTGACTGTGTGTGTAAAAGTTATGCCCCACTTTGTTGTGTCAGACTGAACAGCTGCTCAGTCCCAGTGGACACTCGAGCCATATGCTGCCTTTGATTTAGCAAAAGAGCTGGTCCTTGTCTGAGAGATGAGCGTGGAAAAGATACGATGAGATTTATCAAACCGTGTCGCTTCTATTATCCAGTTGAAGATTCTTGTCTCCACAATTTCAGGAATGATGTTTGTTTTGTTGGTTCATTCTTCGCGACTTGTCCGTTTACATACCAAAAAGCGGTTTACATTTTAAACACGATTCAAAATGCAGGTAAACACAGAGGTTGTTAGAGTTGGTTGATTTTGAATAGGGCTGCAAAAATAAACACAAACAAATCAAAATCACAATTTGAATAGACACTAGTAGTAAAAGGCAAATACTACAATTCACGACATTTTCCTCAACAATCAAAATATTGTCTTATTAAGCATTATGTTTTAAAATACAGATAATTCCGGTATTAGTTTGCCAATCATTGTTTATTTCAGTCTTTTTTGTCACGTCTAAGATTTGAACTTTGTAAAAAAAAAAAAAAGATTATCTATAATTGCATTTATTTTCCCCCCAAAATTTTTCAGGTCTAATTTATAGGTCTAATAATAACCCAAGCCCTATCGGTCCTAAATTTATCCATTTTAGTAACTTGAAGC
The DNA here is from genome assembly GCA_038363315.1 of Mugilogobius chulae. Classification (NCBI taxonomy): domain Eukaryota; kingdom Metazoa; phylum Chordata; class Actinopteri; order Gobiiformes; family Gobiidae; genus Mugilogobius; species Mugilogobius chulae. The sequence goes on along the minus strand of CM076402.1, from coordinate 41,964,452 downwards.
CAAAACTTAACCGTTAAACCTAAAGAAAATGTGGCTTCAACCAAAACTTTATTTATTTAACACTAAGAAAAATAGTTTTTATTTTATGCTTTTTCATATCGTGAAATATATACGACATAGCGTATACGTAAAAAAGGCATGAACTTGTGCTCATCTAACACTATTTAAGTGTCCTGGTATATACGCTTTACTGTGAGATTGCGTTGGTTAGTTGCAGCTTTACATTAACCAATATTAGAGCTGCAGTCGACCAAAGACTTTGAGGACCTAAATTTTTGGCTAGACATGTTCCTAAAAAGGAGCATGGCTAAAAGCTCTGAAGCTAAAGTATTTTTGGATCTGCCATTTATCGAACCAAACTGTGCTTGAAAAGACAACAAAAATCCAATGGAGTTCATGGAAAAACAATAATATATACAGAAACTGAAGAGGAAACACTGTATTTATCTTATATAATGGCTAATTAGACCAATGCTAATACAAATTTGTTGGCTGTTTACCGATGAATTGACTGAAGGACTACAACAGAAATATACAGTATATGTAAAAAACAAAAACCACTCCGAGTCATCCTCTTGAGCTTATTGCAGCCGTTCAGTTCTTGAGCGAGGTCAGTCAGTCACCACAGCTTGAACATGAAAGTCCTCTCTGATGTGCGGTAAGTAGGTAATTGTTCGCAGCACACATGTTCTGGAGACAAACGAGGAGAATGATGTAACGCGAACAAGGTGGTCACCGAAGGACGTACATTTAGTCACGCTTCACTCTGTCCAATCTTAACACGAAAAGCCTTGAGTTTGCAAAATGGAAATGCGCTCTGGTTACATGAGAGAGAACGTACCGAATCTCCACAATAACTAAAGCATTAACATACGACATGCAAACAGCAGCTCTCGTCATTATACTGTAGATGTTGTTGCTATGATACACTACATATTGAACAGGTTGGGCTCAGTGTATGGATCCTTTACGTCTCCCAGGAGCTGAGATTGATTAGTTCATAAGTGCATTATCTCAACACAAAGATTCCTTTCTCTTCTTGACGAGTGTAGATTGTTTTTTTTTTGCTTTTACTTATGTATGAGCATTGATGAGATGAGTTAAGAGCTTGTAACAGACTGAAATATTGATTGAAAGGTTATTTTTTTGCTGTTATGATCTGAAACACTATGGAGAGTTTAGTTTTTTGGTAGAATTCAGTGCAGTTCTGGTAGATATTGTGCTTAGAGCTAAAACAGTATCTTGATATGTCACACTGTGAGACGGATGAAAGTGGGATGAATTATCTCAACAAAGGAGAAGTGATCACTACACAAACTCTTAAAGTGTGTATGACAGGCTAGATTACATTTTTCAGTAAATCATGGATAGCATTTCTCTTGTTTTCACCCAGTTTGGCTTTTTTGATCAGGTTTCTAATTGTCTTTTGTCCAACAATTATGACCTAGACCTATTTGCAAAAATCTACATAAATGACACAGAAGTCACGATTAAACAAATGATTATCTTACAACATTCTTCCAAAACACCGCTTCTGTTGTTTGTTATATGTCTTTGCATTTTGGAGCTTTTTGATGACATACCGTATGTGGAGGGGTTTTGCTTTAGACGTCAAATTACTTCGAATTTTTATACATTAACAGCAAGTTAACTGCTGTTAATGTATAATAATTCTTTACCACAAGGACTTTTAAACCAAACTAAGTCCAATTTAGTTTGGTTTGATAAACTGTCCTAATGAATTTAGGATGTTTCCTAGCAAATTGTGTATATTATTGACCACAAATAATGTAAGTCGAGTCGCATTGGCGGTTTGTGAAGTAACGTTGTGTCAGAAAAATGTTTGTACTGTAGATACTAATATAGCATCACTTTAGCGTTAGCCCTTAGCTGCTGTTAGCATTGCTGGATATTTACTTATAAACTGTGCTGTTGAATTACTATTTAGTTCAATGTTTTTGGTTATGTATTTGGCAATTCATTTTTTATCAAGTCTACATTTGGTTTTGTAAGTGTTGAGCAGTGAGTGATAAAAAGAGTAAATTAATAAGATGTTCGTTTGTGGGTGATGATACCAACTATCTACTATAGGACTACAGTAGGGCAGTAATTTTATTATAATGAACAGATACAAATGTTTAAAAATGTCAGTAGATTATAAGATAACATTACCTGATCATTACTAAATGATTAGATAGCATTTACTAATGATGAACAACTGTTAGCTAATCACTTACTTCCAGTCCGTTACAAAGTGATGATCATTGGGCAATTAGACAATATGCACTTTTGAGGCAAACTTTTGTAACTTTTAATGACGTATCAACCGGAAAATTGTCAACAATATTTCCAAAAAATGTTGTGAAGCATTTAGGATTGCACCAACCAAAGAAATCAATCAACATGTGAGTATGAGTAATCAAGAAACATAGTTGCAACGATTGTAAAAGTTGATTTGGATGCATGTTCAAAAAAGGAAGAAAAGAAACTAAACACAAATCTCAAAATGAATCTCAGTACTTGTTAGAAAATGACCTTTATGGTACATGTTTTTTTTTAATCTGTCAGTCCTATTATCTGAACTATTCTAAACAGTTTCAGATGAATAGTGTTACTAGTGGTGGCCACTAGTGGTGGCCTTCATACAACAACAAACTAGACTTCACATTAGCATAACTAATAATGCCCATTTCATAATAATACTGTACATTAAAAAAAACATTCAAATACTCTTGGTGTCACCATATAGTCTCTTCACAATCAATGCGTATCCGTGTTTGCGTTCTCACGGGAGTAATCGATCAGCTGACATGAGCATCAGACAGTGGCCTTCAGCGCTGTGTTTAATGATAAATCAACAGCGCTGGTTAGTTAGTCACACTTTAACTGCACAATCTGATCCTCGTAAGGCAGGGTGCAGATGTAGAGGCCGTGAGTGCACTATCGGCTTCTCCAAACAGTCACAAAGACATCGTTCACTGTGTCCGCATCGATCTCTTCAGAACACAAATGTGAGAGTGAGTATAGAACGCCGCTGCTTTCTGCTAAGGTGCGCAGAAAACAAAACATTAATAAAGTGAGACGACACAGAAAAACACATACGCTTTTGTCCAATCTGAATGTTTTTTTATTTTCATTTGCATCCATGGACCTTTAGGGAACGTCATTTCATTCGCTTTTTCTCAATATGTATTTTCTTTCAAGAGACGTTAATATCAGTAGCTCACACACACAACTTGTTGCACTGCACAATATTATAATCAGATACAGAAGGAATTAAAGTCTGCATGACTGTTTGGCCAAATTTGTAACTATCATTAATGATGCAAGATCTCACGGCACAAACAATTAGATACAATAGGTTGCATTCACATATTAGAGCCATTTTTAATTTAATAATTGTGCATTTTTCCATTAAATGTATATTATTCAGCAATATTGACAAAAATATGTGTCAGTATTTTTTGGCGTGTCTCGATATTTATATCCAGACAATATCAAGTTGATCTTACAAAGATGTGTTTATGCTTATTATTTGTGGCATAATTATTAGACAAATAAAACGTCTGTAAAATGAATTCCAAAAGAACAGAGATATCAACTTCATGCAGTAGTTTCAAAGTTTAAATGTGTCTTGTTTTAATTTTAGTTTGAAATGATTGGTTTTGAACCGGACTCACTCAAGATATCATCAATCTGGAATGACTGCTGAAAGCTGTCGAGATAAAATAAAATGGCTGTCATGGCAATATTTGAATCTGATTGGTCGAAGCATCTGAACCCTGAAGAAGCCGAGAAGTCATGTAAGGTCAAAAATTGTTTGTTATTCGGCTAAAATTGGCAAAATATCGGCGGAAATACGTCCGTTAGTGTTGCTATGTTTGTTTTGATTTGAACTTATGCTTCCACCACATGTCCGGCTAACCTTGACTGTCTAACCGTATGGCGAGAGTCACTCCAGATGGATTCTTCAGATTTTGTAAAAATCACAATAAACGTGAGAATCCATCTGGTAGAGCCAGGTTTTTTGGAGTATTTTTCTTGTAGACCAGACCTGGGGAAAGATGCTGTCGTCGGATTGTTTTAATCTTGTTTTAATTCTCAAAAACCTGGCATGTTTTGAGAATGAGGGTTACTCTTTATATTTTTTTTGTTTGATTGATTTAGCTATGGAGAAAGCGTCCTTGCTTGATGTTATATATTTATCATAATAAATGGTCAAAATAGTAGATTAAAAAAGCCAGTTTTACTAAGAAATGTGCTTACAATAATAATTTATCACACCAATGACCGGCCCTCCACTACATATTACATTTTTGCCAGATGTGCACATGTAGGAAATGAAATGATTGTATTTGACACACACCACAAAAAAGGTCGCAGAGTTCGTCATTTTGATTCTGAAAACACGACATGAGGGCTAACTTACTTTTATGTGAATAAACTATACACCAGAAGATTAAAAATTCACAGGTAATATCATGGCTATTCACAAAGCTTGGTGTATTTGTCCTTACAGCAACTTCCGTGCAGGTTTATGACTTCATCAGTGTTACTTCAGAACAGAGGCAAAATGCTACAAGAGTTTAGAAAGTAGCTTACTGAGATGGGATGAAAGTGCAGTGGGTTTTCCATAATTCCCTGTAAAAGAGGCTGGATAGTGCCGAGCGCAGCAGATGAACCTTCTCCGAGGCTCCAGGCTGACTTTGAAGCTAATTCTTTCCACCATGTTTCAGATCCAAGACTGTAGGATGTTATTTTAGTCGTCTGAAGTGAACAAACTAATGAAGGTGACCCGGTGGTATATTCTGCTGGAGTTAGTGTCAAGTCGACTCAATGTCTTTACACTTATTTATATACATGTATGCGTTTTTCAAGGGGCTTATCAGTGTGGAATTGTTGTTGTGCATGTTCTTTTGTGGAGTCTGTGGAGGTGGATGTTTATCGTCAGCTCTTTCTATATAATTCTAAGTGAATAAACATTTAACAGACAATGGTAGATAATGATGTCACCAGCCTACGACTGGGTTCACTTGTGCAAGTGTGAGCAAAAGAATTCTGTAATCGGGCCTGAGCACAGCAAAAAGTTGAAGGTACAGGTAAGGTACACTTTATTGTCAGGAGCAGCCCAGTGATGTTCTTATTTGTCTTGGTCAGGACTACTGTAGCTAAAGGATATTACCCTAACATGCATGTTTTGGTTGGTAGAGAAAACTGGAGCTCTGTGGAAACCCACCCATGCAAACAAAACCCCACGGCATGCGGGAGTCGAACCTGTGACCTTCTTGCTGTAAGACGAGAGTGCTCATCCACTGTGTGCATGCCTTGGATGATGGCACCCGGAGTTGACTGTTCTCAGACCATCTAAAGCTGACCACACACCACACAACTTTCCAGTTGTGATTAATTATGGACTGAGAGTGATTCTAGAGTGACTGAGACACCACCCTGACTGTGATTTAAATGGGTCATTTGACCAGTCCAACACAAGTTAGTGTTGCAAGCTGGACTCTCTTGGGAGGATTTTGTAAATATATACATTCAAAGTGGCAACAGAGGTGAAGAAGTTGGACAATTTTCTTTTCTTTTTTTAGCTCTAGTGTGAGAAGAGGAGGTGACTATGCTGTTTATTGTGTGCTTCTGCTTTGCTCAAATGTGAAAAAACGAGCGTGTGTGCATTTTATAACATGGTACATTTGATGTTTAGGGAGAATCTTCACTATTCACCATTTTATTTGCAAGTGACTCTTCAGAAAAGATGTAAACATAAAGTTTTATCCCAGACGCTGTTTCCAGTACCTCCTCGGCTCTTTACATTGGCGGGTTTGCCCAGATGAGTGTAATAAACTCGAAACCACACCGGATCACAGCAAAAATTAGGCTAATAATTCAAACAAGTTTAAAAACCTACGACTGGACTCTAGTCTAGTCTATACCTGCTCCAAACACCAGTTGGAACGCAAGTTGAGTCGCAAACACCTCCACACTACATGAATAACATAACTGCGACTAGCTTCAACCAGCTTCCACTAATCTCGACTTGGAAAAATGGGCAAAAACTCGTGTGGAGTGTGGCCAGCTTAAAGCATATACTGTAATGTTCATCATGTCACCATGGTAACAACAATGGAATTGTTCTCCAAAAGTTTGACGTTACTTCAAAGTATTTTGTGCTATGATATGTAACTATCGGAACCAGCCACAAGCTTTGTTTTGTACTATGTCTGACTTCATTGTTCTTCCCAAATATATAAATAAATACATATTACATTTGCGTTGCCAAATCCAAGCTGTAAAGACAGCGTGATTGAGTTGTGAGTCTGATGATAGGCCTGGTGATTGGAGTAATGTTAGTGCACTGGTCAGCTGTGTTGTTGGCACCTCATAACCCTGCTCCATTATCATTTCATCTCACTCTGGCTGCTGCTTGTTCTCTAATAGCTCCTGGACTCTGCCATTTTGACCTCATCTCAGCACAAACTCCTGATGTATGCTGAGCTCATTACACATTGATTGTTCTTTGTTGGCACTGCGCATTTACCATTTACTTTGCACATTTGCATTTCTCATGACCTTTCGCCTTTCTATTTAACTGTAGATGATTGCATGGTATGCTAGAACTCAATTTAGGTAACAAGAAAAAGACTTATACGAGATAATATGAGATTTTTATGATTTAGTGGTTTTACATTTATTTTCAAGATTAATGCTGGTTGTAAATAAGAATGTTTTACCTAAATCATGTGTAGAGGAGTTGCTTTCAATTGATGTCCTGATATTAGAAAGAGGAGAATTCTATTTTCAGGCAAGAAACACGTTTTATGATTCTGCAAGCAAGCTAACAGCGGCAAGCTAGCAAGTTAGCAAGTTAAGTAGGTTAGCAATTTAAGTAAGCAACTAAGTAAGTTAGCAAATTAAGCAAGCAAGTTAAGTATGTTAGCAAGTTAAGCAAGCAAGTTAGCAAGTTAAGTTTGTAAGCAAGTAAACAAGTTTGCAAGTTAAGTATGTTAGCAAATTAGCAAATTAAGTAAGTTAGCAAGTTAAGTAAGCAAGCAAGCTAGCAAGTTAAGCAAGCAAGTTAGCAAGTTAAGCAAGTTAGCAAATGTAAGTTAGCAAGTTAAAGTGAAGCTAAGCGCAGACTCAACTTTTTTCATTGTCAAGCTGTGTGTTTTGGGTCAAAATTGAATTATCTACTTTTTTGGGGCATTTTAAATATTTTTGTGCATACTCCCTCATTTTGTAGTCATGTGTTAAAAAAAATAACGCAACTGTGCCATCACGATGGTCAAACTGTCGGAGCCTTTTCAGTACATGCCGACGTCACATCGAGTTAACACGACAGCCAAGTCGCCCAGGACTACGAAAACTCTTCCTTCTGACATCGTCTCTGTGTGTCGAGTTGAAAGAGTGCAGACACGTCAACAGTCATTTGACTCAGATGGTTAAGCAGGTAGTGTTGCAGGTTTGAAACTCGCGTTAGCGTTTTTTTTCTCATTTTGAGTTTTAGAAAATACTCACAATGCTCATGTGCTTATGTAAAGGAAAGGTTTCACACATATGTCTGCAAAGTTAATGAAAAAGGCATCTTGAAATGCAAACAAGCAATTAGACCAGTGCTGCACAGCCTCAGCAACTGTAAACCTCACTCCTTTCAGGACCGCTCCGGCATCACTCACCAAGCTCCATATTTCGTGCTGTCAATCAAATGCAGTTGTGGGTTGTCTCTCTCTGACCGCGTGTTTAGCCTCACTTTAAATAAGTAAGTTGAGCAAGTCAATAGATCCAATATCTTGCGAGGAAGTAAAATTTAAATCCTAAAACTGGCAAAATTGAAGGACATTTTTAATTGTCTTGAAGAAAAATCTTGAAGATGATGAGTACAGTCTTTCATAACCTTTTTCACTCTTGCGTATTTGGCAAATCATATTTTGCAATCATACACTACCTAACCCATTTAAGTTTGTCATAATTTGACTAAAATGAAGCTAATTATTACTTAGTTCAAGTACATTTGCTCTTCATCTTATGATAACATTGCAGTGTTCTATTACAGTGTTCTATTCCCTAACAGAAAGTCATTTTTAACACATAATCCTCTTGTGCAGTTCTGATGTAGATTAGCACAATCCTAAATCAACTGAAACATGTTAAATTTGCCTCAGGTTTCTGCTTCTGTTTACAGCACTGTTTAATCTGGATGCATAATGTTTTTAATAGATCATCTTTAGCGTCTGCACCACCTTCTTTTATATTCCAGCTCTTAACATTTGTAAATGACTGTCTACAGCCTTTTGAAGCACCACTAATTTATACAGTGCATTAAGTCTGCTTTTCTTTTGCCAAAACTCTTGTTACCTCGCATGTGTTCTGAATAAAGATGTCAGGAATTGGCTTCTTTTTAATGATTTTTCCCCCTCAAGAAGATGACATCAGTATTGTACAGCCTTAGTTTGGGTTTCTTGGTTTCAAATGCATCATCATGTTGGTTCAATTCTATAGAGTTGTGGATGAAGCTCAATGGGATTCTTCAACCTTCAAAACAAAACATGTTTAAGTACATATTGTTCAAAATAGACTGAGTTTTTAAGCCTCTTCTTCACCAAAAAGCCCAGCTGGAGTTTTCTTGGTGAGAAAATATTCTTTCTTCTCTGAACCTCAGAAAACAGTGAGTTTCTCAGATTTGTGATTCCATAGGTCGAACTTTGAGATCCTCTTTGTTTAAGCTCATATCATCTTATCAACAGAGATCAGTTTGATAGTTTGTGGCATTTCCTTTGCAGCCAGTAGATGGAGCTCTAGCTCAATTCCTGGTGTGTGAAACACATGATGGTCCAGTGCTTTAGTACACTTTTTTATTGATTCAGGTGCATGGGATTCTAAAGCAGCCCAGTCTCAGAGGAAAACGTAGATATACAACGAAATGTCAAAAATGTACGATAAGCACGTTTTCACGCCTTTTTTATGTTTATGTGTTACAAAAAGCTAAAGCGTAAAATAACCACACAATTTGGTAAAAGCCACGTGGCAACATTTTCTTTGAGTTTAACAGGTAAATCCTAACCTACCCCAAGCCTCAGTCCTAAACTTACATATTTTAGTAGCTTGAAGCCTAAACTTACCGGTTAAACCCAAAGAAAATGTCACCCCATGGCTTCCACCAAAATTTGAGATTATTTTACATTTCATGGTTATTTTACATATTTATTGGACACTTTGACATTTCGTTGCCTATCTATGTTTTCTTCGGAGACCGAATTGTTCTAAGGTGAGAAACTCAGGAGCATAGACAGAACTATGCAAATATTGCATCCTAAATCTACAGTGATTTTCATTGTACAGTTTGTGACCCCAACATTACATAGGCAAAATCTAGGACACTCATAAAGTATAGTCTAATGTTTGATTTGATTTTAAAGGTATAAGCCTAGAAAAATAAATCTGGCAGGTCTACAAATAAATTCACATTTTTACTGCATTTGAAAAGTTAACATATTAAGAACAAATCCTTTAAAAGAGAACAATGCATAGAGTATGCATATCATATTTGGTCGGTCTTGCTCCGGTCCTGTCTTGAAGCAGTTCTCTCTCGGAGGACAGCTCACATTCACACTGGGGCTCCACTGATGCTGCTACTATAAACACCCTCTGCACATACAAGAGTGTGTTATATTTCCCAGCTTTATGCACAAGTTTTTTTAAATTGTGTATTGTGAGTGACTTTTTGTGGTAAGTGGCTACATGTTTGACTCAAAATCAGATTTTTTTTTATTTTTTATTCAAGACTCAGCTGCAAGATTTTTATAACTGCATAATTTTTTAGCATTCACGATTCAACCCAAATACAGCGTTGAGTGAACTAATAATAAGGGAACACTGTTATATCCTGCTGAAAACTCCTGAAGTCACAGTACAATAGCAACATCTCGTAACATTCCCATAAAAACACATCTTTGTTATCCATCTTTCCATCTAAATATTGTCTTTTCAGTGTTTGACTAAGCTGGGGCAGAGCCGTAACACGCTGCAGTTTGCAATAAAAAACTGGTGTTCAACCCTTTGGAGGAATTTCTCCGAGTTCCGGCGTTCCCAGCAGAGAGATAATATGGGAACATTTTTGGAGAAATGAAAGGGAGTGTCTCGAAGATGAATATTACAAGCGGTACAACAGGGAGGAGCGGGACTGAACTCAGATAACACATAACCACAAGAGGATGAGTATAGGAAGTTATGCTTTTGAAGTAGTAATATTTGACATCACAGTGAAATAGATTACACTCCCAGTATGATGTAGAGCGCTTAAGATAATAGAATAACACAAAAACAGCCATAGGAGGACATGCTTTATTGTGCAGAGGTTCTGAATGTAACGCTATGGGCATTTTAAGCTCTTTTCTATCTACTCTCCAAGTTAGTTTGCTTTGTGTCGTGCAATACAAAGAGAAATTGACAGAGTTCATATGCAACTATTAAGATGAAAAATATTCTGTGAGCCTAAGAAATTCTCTGGATTTTATCACAGATCAGCTGGACAAAATTGCAAGCAAAAATATTGTTTGTTTGCAGATGGAGGACGTTTGTATGTTAGATAACAGAGTCTGATAAGTTGGTGCATTTTGATTACTTTAAAATAAGAACAATAAAACAAGTGTGAAATATTTAGCTTGTTTTCAAATTAAGAAAAATATCTATTTATTCTAACTTGAAACAAGAAAAAAAATTGCTTAGGAAAGCCCAAATATGCTAAAATCTTGATGAATACTATTTGCCATTTGCAGAAATTGCAGAAGCAGCATTACAGAGAGTGCAAAACTGACAAATTCTCACAGATTCACAGATTTGTGGTAAAGAAAGCAATAGTGCATGTTCAGTCCAGTTGTCTATAGAAGTAGGACATTGTTTAGGTATAGTAAGGGATTTGGAAAAGCTACCGAATGCAAGCTGATACATAACTTCTTCCTCCTTCTATGTTTGACGATTTATTAAAATGTGCCTGACTTTACCCTCTTGTGATTGTACCATTATGTGTTTTGTCTTACACTGGAGCAGATTTAAAAGCATACAAGAGTTTGGTTTTCAATAACCATGTAACCATTTTACAATTGAAATCGATAGAAGTAGAAGCACAGTTTCTGTAATGCTGTAATGCACACAGACAGCACTTTTGCCCTCCATCATGGAGAAGTGACGACACGTGCAAAGGGTCAATAGCAAGTAATAGCATATAAAGGTTGTAGTTTTTCCATTGCACTTTTGTAATTGCAAAATCAAGTTAAAATCTTTTGTAAACAGTCCAAAATGTTGTTTTGTTTTGTTTTTAAAGCGCAGTTATGAATATAAAGAAAAATAATAAGTTAACTGTACTATTGGTAGTTGAAGTGAGATCTGCCTTGATTAGACAAACTGGTATGGCTTTCATTCCTTTATTTCAGGAATTTGTTACTCCTTTACTCAAGTGTCTTGCCCAAGGACACAAAGGCCGTAAAGTGGTTTGAATGTCCTCCCATCCAGTTGGACCAGAACAGCCTGTGTGAATGAACTTTTAGTCTGAAACTACTTGTCTGGTATGCTGCTGTTGTCTTGAGGTTTGTTCAAATGATCAATACAGAGATTCATGCTAAATGTATTATTAAATTCTGATTTGAGGAGGTGTACTGGGAAAAATACATTTGATACAATGTTTTAGAAATATCGCATCAGATAAAAAACTGCAAAACCACAGTTAATGTAGAAGGCTCAAAACTCCGCTCAAAACTGTGTGCTGATCCCAAACACCTGCTGTCAAACCAGTCACAATGATGCCCTCATTTTTCTGGCAGAAAGGTCTGTCTTAAATGTGATTGTGGAGGGGTTTAGGGAACTAGATTCACTTTAGCAAGCAACAGATTAGAACTTGGAAAGTGGCTAGCTATATGACAGTTTTGAATGTTCAGTATCAGTACACAAACAAGTGGGCGGGAATAGGTAACAAAACACTACTCAAGATTATTCAAACATACTTGCAATTAAAAAACAAACAAACAAAAAAGGTTGATTAAGCTCTCTATTTTCATTTTTCCTAATAGTTTCCTTTGTAGGATCTGCAGCGTGGGAGAGAAGACAACATATGTTTGTATCAGTTTGAAACACTAATGAAGTGCTTATGGAAAGAATCTGTAACCATCTGTGTGGTGTTGTCAGTGTCATCGAAGCTTATGTGGGCTTGGCACATACAGTATGTGCACGACACTTAAATGTATCAGGCAATTCAAAATGTAAAAAGTCTGTAATTAGGGTGACCACCTCAAAAATTCCTAAAAGTGGGACAGGTTTGGGGATTTGGTGGGGTATGGTGGGACGAACTCGACAAACTGCCAACTTGCATAATTTATATAAACCTGTTTTGAACTAAATATACTGTTTTTATTCTAAAAGAAACATTTAGCCAACAGATACATATAGAACATTTTGAAATTTGAAAAAGTTGTCTGTGTAATAAACTCTTAACTAGATTTCTTTCAAATAGTTTTTATTGAGACATTATTTTTAGAAGTTTCTTGCTGTTGTGCCATTTTTTATGAGCTTGTTGTGGCGAATGTCATTTTAAGTCTTATTTCCCTCTGTGTGATAGAGATGCTAGTTTTACACAAACACTGCGCTCTTTCAGCGTCTCCCACCGCTGGTTGTACTCATGAGTGTGTTTCAGTCTATTCCCCGAAGCACCTATATACTCACCTTTTCGTTGCCTCGCTGGCCATAGTTTCTCTCACTCACATGACAATCGCCTTTCTCCCTCGCTGAAGTTTCTCTCAAAACAGTGGGCAGGAACACCTGAGCCAGCAGCGCGCAGACTTTTGATTGACGTCAATAGGCTGCTGCTTATCACAGGAACGCGCACAAACATATAGACCAAACAAACGCCCAAATGTACGTTTTAACATGGCGCTTTAAGTGTAATCGTCCTGGTGTAAAAGCGGGACACAGCCGTGATATGTGGGACGCGGGACAGAAGCTGAAATGGTGTGACAGTACAACCAAAAGCTGGACAAGAGGTGGTCACCCTGTAATTCCTCCTTTGTCCGTCTAAAAGACTTAAAAGTAATCAGCACAGCAAAGCAAGTATTTTGAAGTATGCTAGCTGTGCAAACTATTGTTTTTAGTTGATTGCAAACAGCTCGGAGTGAAGTTATAGTCGATTTCTTCTAGCTCAAGTTACTAAAGGTCATAAATTATGCAGGATTTGCAGAAGTGATGAAATAAAACCCAGATTTCATTGTCAAATTGCTACCATTCTGAGATTGGTGCTAATTTTTAATGTTAATAATCTACTGTTAGTGCTAGTGCTGGTGCTAGTGCTAGTGCTGGTGCTAGTGCTGGTGCTGGTGCTGGTGCTGGTGCTAGTGCTGGTGCTAGTGCTGGTGCTAGTGCTGGTGCTAGTGCTGGTGCTAGTGCTAGTGCTGGTGCTAGTGCTGGTGCCGGTGCTAGTGCTGGTGCTAGTGCTAGTGCTGATGCTGGTGCTGGTGCTGGTGCTAGTGCTGGTGCTAGTGCTAGTGCTAGTGCTGGTGCTGGTGCTGGTGCTGGTGCTAGTGCTGGTGCTAGTGCTGGTGCTAGTGCTAGTGCTAGTCCTAGTGCTAGTGTGTGTGTGGTTGAGTGGTTCTCAGTCACCAAAACAATCCTAGTTTGAGATGTTTTGAGGCCAATGCTAACTCCTTCATTGGAACATATTTGCAATGATACCAGCCACTGAAGTGCTGTTAGTAACATTCCTATTTGATTAAACAAAAGAACATTTTTAGTGATCATTGTATTACAGTTTTGCATCCATCATTTGGACACCACTTGCACCTCTGCGTTCATCCCTGACCTCAGCTGTAGCTCTCCGCAGAGGCAGCAGTGGGAGTGTTGGTGGAGGTTGACTAATTATTGTAATAAGTTAACTCGGTGCTTGGCTCTCACTCACTCTATCTCTGTCTCGGCTGCAGCTCCTCCCATCACTGTTCTCACTCCTATGGGAACCAAGGCCAGATTCTTACAGTGTTTGTTTGGAATACCATTATGTCATCATCAGGTGAAGTTTTCCCACAAACAGCAGGCCGCGCTGTAATGGCTCGCAGTCAGCTTCAGCTTTAGTTAGAGGAAATAAGGCTGCGTGCTGCGGGCTTATGAAATCGGGTGTCCTGCGGTGCTGTAAGGCTTAGCAAGGTGAAAAACTTACAATATTAGTAGTTTTTTTGTCAATAAAAATGGCTCGGAGCGATTTGCTGTTCTTGCTTTTTGTGTATTTGGCTTCCTGTTGATTTCTCCATGCTCAACACTGATTACTTTTGAGATTTTTCACTCTTATGTTCTATTAAAGGTACTACTAAATTTTTGCTTCTTTTAAAGTGAAAGCAAACAGAAATAATTAAGCTTCCTGTACACATTTTACTCACTTACCTAATGCATTCTGAGCATCCAACTTGTTCACATCAAGTTTGTTTGTGAAAACACGATATTTAACTGATAATAAACTTAAGCAAACAGCGCAGAGCAGTGAAACTTTGAGGTCACCAACGTTAAGAGTTTTTATGAGTGTAGAAAATACGAGATTTCATGTGACTTTATCAAAAATAAACATTATTAAGCTTTCTTAACAGACTTTTATATATCATGTGATTGGCGGTCTAAAGTGATGATATTTTTCAGTTTTGGGCAGTTTAAGTAATGAAAATATAGTCAAGCTAACAACTAGCATGATTCAATTTTGGCAATAGACTCTGATTGGGGAATGACAATCCACAATGCAAACAGCAACAGACAAACAGTAGATTTTGCAGAACAAATGGGACACTTAGGAAATTTACTGTGAAAATTATTTCGCACTTAAGACATTGTGGGCTAATTTTCACATGAATAGATACATTAACAAGAAATCTGTGGTGGGGCAAATTAATTTTAAGCTTTTTATTGTAAACATTTTTTTTTTTTTTACAATAAAATATCTTAAAATTAATGTCCCATCAGCACAGATATCTTCTTAATATATTTTTTCACATGATAATTTGTTCGCAGTGTCTAATAATGTCCCATTTGTTCACCAAATTTTACTAATTTGTCCATTGTTGTTAGCATTGTGGCTAACTGCCGTTAGCATTTTAACATGTGTCTATATAATAAATCGTAATATTATAATTTTTTTTTATTATTATTTTAGCATAGCTTAGATGAGATAGTAAAAAAAATTGACAAAATACAATTTTTTCCATAAGCATCATTTTCCGTTTTCCCACACAATTTTCCATTGCACTGATTCGCTAGCTCGCGAGCAGACAGGGCCAATCAAACAGCTGCAAATGCGGCAAATGGCAACAGCTTACACGCCTTTAATGTTTCTCTTCAAAAGTTAACTGATCACTGTGAGAGCGGCCTCTCATGCACACTGCTGCAGCTAAAGGCGCCGAAACAACTGCCTGATCAAACATCGGCCAAAATAGGCTGATATGTAAAAAAACAAACAAATATTGTCCGGCCGATATATCAGTCAATCCCTAGTCTAAACATTTATCCATGTTATTTCCTCCTGCTCTCCACTGATTAAGCACTAGCGGTCTCCTGTCACTCACCCAAACATCTCGACGTTCCTCCTGTGCATTTGAGGAGTTAGCCACAGCTCAGTGCATCCAGGCCATTCTGATTGAAGCTCATTTGCATATAAATACTGCACTCATTCTCTTCTCTTTAATTGCGCTTGAGTACGGACAAAGTTTCCGAGTCATCTCTATTGTCTCAACCTCGGCCATGATGAGAGCGGTTAGCCGTATTGTCCATAATCTTATTTCATGTCTTTGATGTGGTTTCTTTGGACAGATAAGTTGTTTTGCTTGAGTTTGAGATTCAGACCATTAAAATCAGACAGAGTATCCCTATTCCTCCCTCCCACTCTTTCCTGACTTTCTGACTCATATCCTCTACACATTCCTCCTTCTCTCAACATTTCCTTTGTAAAATTTACATCTAGATATTTTTACTTTGCAGACATTGAAAACTTTGCTATTAAGAACAATTGATGCATTTCAACACTGGAAAAACCCAATAATGTGTGATAATGCAACTTTTAGGTTATTTTTAAAGTCTAGATTTGTCTTTGGGACAAGTAAAACTGCGTTGTGTATTTTGACCTTTGTACAAATACATATTATGAGTTCAAATGATAAGCAAGTGTTTAATGCAAGTGAGACATTTTTGGTTTTACTTTTTGTCATCACAATGTTTTTTGTTTTATTGTTTTATTGCTTTTTGGAGAAGCGGCATCTCAAAAGTTTACAACACAACTTTGCTCATTAGTTTGCTCATAGTTGTGCTGGATTGATTCATGCATGTTTGAATAATATTGTATTGTCCTGCAACCAATTAACACGGCTCTCACAGAACTGAACAGAACGATTTATTGTCATTCAGTACAACAAAATTACGTTTGGACTGAGCTTCTGGGTCGCTGTACCTTTTGTGCGCCGCCACTCGCTCTTCCAAACATGAAATGCAAAGCAAACATAAAAAAAACATATACAGTTTATGTTTTTTTAACAGAACAGAACAGAAAGATCTATTGGATTGAAGGGCTACACATTATCATTCTGGACAGACTGTTGCTGACAGCGGTTGGGAAAAAAGAAACGTCACGGCAACATTTGAGTCTAATTGGTCGAAGCGCCTGAACTCAGAAGTAGTAGAGAATTGTTTTTTTATGTACAGTGGATAGAAAAACACACAGACATCTTTCCAAAATACCCATATTTCAGAAGTCAAAATAGTCTGTAAATTTACTCGTATAGACCGCTATGCATTTCGTCGCCATGTTTGTTTTGTCATGAGCTACCCCCTATGACGTGTTTTAGGCATATTTTATCTTTACTCCTAAACTTTTTATAGCTATTGCATTTTATTGTTTTATTGGAATCCATGTCTAAAAAACGCCTCTTAAAATGTAAAATGTGCTGCAAATAGTATTTTCACATTACAATTCTTGCAACTTTACCTTTCTTTTAAATCTGCAATCATACCAAGTACTCCCTGGAAAATGGCTGCATACCCCCTGAGGTCTATCTACCCCTGGTTGGGAAACACTGATCTAGATCACATGTGCCCAAACTTTTTTCCTCGATGAGCCAAGCAGATTTCTCTGGACCAAAGTGTGCCAAGGGCCAAACATAATTTAGTTTTGCATACAAAGTTTATGTGAGAAGAGATGTTGATTCAATTGTCTTATATTAACTAGTTTTTCTAGATTATACTTAATTGGTATTTTTTGATGTCTTTTCAACAGAAAATTGAATCAAAAAGTTTGAGTTTGGTCCCCCAGCCCCCACTTTTGGCACCACTGCTCTAGATTTTGCAAAGATCTCAAATATTGCAAGAATTCATCCAGTAAAGCCAGTTTAGCAGCTAGTGCTCAAGTGCCCACCTCTCCCTGCTGAGTCACTTGTTTCCACTCAGTTGTTGACACAGTGCTCAGCATTCCTTTTTTATAGATCTCATATTTTGTGATGTTATATTGAGCATTTCTTCAACTGCGTTTTGCTAAATAAAGTGTAAGTATAGGATAGAAGCCCATAAATTGATTTTAATGCAGCAGAGAGTTGTCCCGATTCCAAACTGGCATTAAAAGCACCACAGCTATATATTTTTTACCCTATAGCCTAATAGATTTGTTTTTGGCACAAACGCGGAGCCATGTTTTAAACCTTGGCATAAAGTCAATTATTGAGCGCTGCAGCCCAAAAGGATGCTCTCTGTTTCTCTCACTCTTTCTCTCGTATTAATCTTCACACATGAGATGTAATGGCGTCCGTTTGTAATGAGCTGCTTCTTCCTGACAGGCTGTGACAGGACGTGTGACAGTGTCTCTGACCTCTCACAGTCTCTTCAGAAGACACTCCACGTGTTTGATGGCTCCTCTCAATTAGTTTATCATTGTCACTCATCCACAGTGTTGGGAAAAACTGCCTGTAAAGGATCTGTTTAATGCTCACGTTTGAGTTTTGTTTAAGTTACCATTTCTAGACCTGTTGTCAGCAAAGAAACTCTTTGTCGACTAAAAATATGCTATCAGTTGATTAGGCGGTTAAAAAGGAGGCATGACATCTGTCAAAACCAATAAGTGTCTTAGTGATCTCACCAAATCTGATCCAAACTGCAGTCATTTCATTGCCTTGGATCCAGAACCCATTCTTCTAAAATTAGGGCTGCAACAAGTTAGTTCATTAAGGTAAATGGTCTTTACATAAGCTTCAACCCTGTCATGAGCTGAGAAAAGCCTCACTTTGAACATGACTTGACATGAATGTAAACACTAGTTGTCTGTACATCTTTGGAACGTTCTTAAATGATGTTATCTCAGCTCAAAAAATCTGAAATTCAGTAGACTTTTGCTTTATTAAGAGCTTATGAAATAATTGAAACAATTAATTGTCCAACTAATGTACCCAATTAATCATTAATTGAGTTCTTTTGCACCAACTCCAGTGTACTATAAGAGGTTTGTAAGCCTTTGCTTTTCCACAAGTTTGAAATGTGTGGCCCAAAAAACATCCTAAGGATCTTTTTATTATGTTACTCATAATGTTTTTGGTCTGTGCAATATTAGTTCGATCATTGTAACACCTCCCGTACAATTAGAGATGGGACATGTGCGAGTTTCTTGCGAAGTTCCTTGTACACAAGCTCCAGTCCACTGCGGTCCGCATTTGCTCAAACCACGCGGATTCATGTGGATTCCCTCGAGAATGCTCGTATTATGACTTAAAAGTCGCATCAGACCGCTGCGACCTCTGGCAAAAGAGACTCTATGGATTCTTCCCGCACACTTCTGCGACTCAGATGTGCAGCTCCAAGGTTTGTGTCCAGGGGCACATTGGTTTTAAGCACTTTCTAAGTACTGCGGGGGTCCATGCGAGTCCCGGGTTGCACTGAACTTGCACTCTGTGTACGGCAGGGGTAAGGTTTCAACATGTTGCACATGGACCTTTACAACAGCCAATCAGAAGAGCCAGAGAGTGCCAGGTTTTACTGCTCTTTGATGATGGTAGAAATAGCCAACAGTTTGGTGCAAACCTTTTCATTTCATCAGCTGTATTGAGTCAGTGGCACCAGTCCCTTACCTTCAATGAACAGTGTATTAGCTCTGCTCCGGCCAACACTGAGTAGGAATAACGACTTTCCAAGTCTCATTTACGTTCTTCCAAAACACATAAGGAAATGTGTACAACAAGTGAATTGTAATGTGATGAGAAGGTAAAAACTGACAATATCATGACACCATGGCCACACTATGCAGTTCAGAGCTGTTACATACCTATATATCTTATATGTTTGTATCAGTAGGTGTGTGCTAAATACATTTAGCCTGTGTCCACTGCATAAAGACGATGTTTGTGTCTAGAAGAGAAAATCTGGTTCTATGCATTTGGTGATTGATTTGAAGGTGAATAGATTATCTCTGGCATGTCGTTTAATCGCTCAGTAAACAGTTAAATACTTTATTTTTGGAAGAAGTAATGTGGAACTATCACACTGTTTTTTTAGAAACTTGCCCAACCCGTCACTTATTCTGCGTTGGTTTATGTGGACTGTATGTAAGCAGTATTATCAGACAGTGATAAATGGAACACTATTTCTGACTAGGCAAAAGCAGCGTCCCACTTTTGAAGTTCATTAATTGCTTCACTTACACATGCTTTTTAACAAGGTGGAGACTAACATGTGGTGTTGTTCTGCTTAGCTCATTTTGTTGGTTTATTTTTAGGGTTTGATTTCTCGTCCGTTATAATAAATGTGGACTTGTGAGGTTGTTGGAGCAGTAGCAGCAATAAAAGTACTAAAGTTGTGGCCACATTTATTTAGTCATGCAGTATAAGTTTAATAATGCTACAGACATATTTTGTTTTCATTCATTTTCTACCGCTGTTGTGCATTGTGCCAGATTCTTTGTAATTATTGGCCTTTGCTGACACAGTAATGGCATCAACAAGTTGGCATCTGTTTTTACAATAAGGGATGTTAATGCATGGAACAAGTATAAAATAACTAACCAGAAATTGTAAAAACATGCTTTTGTTTTTGAAATAAGAACTAAACAATCAAAGATGGCGAGCGCTGTGCATCAAGGGCTTTTGCTCACTGCGTTCGTAGCCATCATGGCTGTTAGCTTTAGCCTTTTGCTAGGTGGCTACAGGCTATGGAACAAGCACAGTTGTGTTTCCCCCATAATTCTTCAGGCGAGGAGCGGGACAAGCTCGACGAGTGAATCAGAATAAAGCCGAAATCTCATGTTGGACCGTTCTGACCAATCAGAGCGAGAGTTACAGCAGCGGTAGCCAAGCTAAAACTTAAAAAAAAAAAGTTTTATACGAAACTAAAATCTTTTAAACCAGAAAAAAGTTTTTGATGTGAGACTAGGTAAGAATTGGTGCAAATGCTGACAGTTCTTAAAGCTGTAGATGCTGTTTCTGCCGAACACGAGCAGTTTGTGTTTGCATTGTGTGCTCTAGTGAAAAAAATGCTTTCTGGCCTGTGGAGGGATTTTCCACTGCAGTACTAAAGCAGCGAATTACAACGGCTACAAGCTAGCAATGTCCTATCCAGATAATAAACTAGATCCATGGAACTAAATTCTGTTCTTTTGGCAAATCTTGATTTAAGGAAGTCAAAACATGCTCAAATTATAATTAACACTACGTTAATCAATTTTAAGCCTACTGACATTTTTATGTTGTTGTTTTCCCAGTGCATAGTAACAAATTTGAACGAAGACAAGTTTAGCATATTTATTTGACTGAAAAATAGTTATTATCGGGATATGTAAAAAAAAAAAAATCAAGATATTAATGTTTGTTAATATCGCCCAGCCCTACACACAGGTGCAGTTTGCTGTGAATCTGTAGTTCTCCACTTTGTTGATAATTACTAACGCAAATCATAAAAAATCTTTATCAATGTCATGGCAGCTCATCTATTGTTTACGCAAATTTCGTTGTCATCAAGGGATTCGTACGCTTGTAGCTTTTCACTTGTACACAAGTTTTATTAACGTTCATAATTGTACATAGATCTGGGAGTCGCTTGTCATTTTTAAGTGTGCTTTTTAATGGTGCACAGTGTAATTCAGATTTTTATGATTTAGTTAGAGCAACAAAAAATGGAAATGACAAAACCTTGAAACTTTGAAAATGTGTGAAATTACCTTCATACCAAAATCCAATGTTTTTAATAGGGAAACTGCTTAATGAAGTCAGAATAAACTTGCCCTGACTGTGCTCTATGTTAGCAACACCACCACCACATACTTTTTCTTATGACAGCAGTATAATCAGCAGCAGAAGTCCAATACACACAGTTAGAGCTCATTTCCTTTGTCTCATGTCACAGTGTCATGTCGAGTCGCTCAGACCTGCTTGGACCTGCTCACACACTGCTCCAGGCTTATCAGGGACAGATTGTGTTACACTCAGAGGATTTGTAATGGGAGCTTAAACGCCCCATAAATTCCACTTAAAACAAAACTCCAAAACAACCAGTATTTGAGTTGTGATGAGTTTTTTATTTGCTTTGAAGAAACTGGAAAATTAAAAGATGTTTGCCGTGTTGATTACTTTTCTGTTATGCAATAAGTTTCTAACAAGATGCATTTTTTTCTCTCTCTTTTGCATTGTGCTGCCTCCCTTGATGTGCGTTCATTCACTTCAATCTGTCAATCAGGTAAGAAAAAACACTCACAACACAATTCAAATACAATTCACAATTTACAATGCTTTGAAAGAGCATGAACTGGCTCTAGCCCTCCATGCTTGTGGGAAATATTCGTGCTCAAGAACACAACAACACTATGCAATGGTGGAGAAAGACTGCATGGTGGTAGCACTGTATGTGTCTTGTGTCCAGGTCACAAGTTCATCTCCCGCACGTCTGAGTGTCTTTATCTGGTCACTCCAGTTTCCCACCACCAACCAAAACATGCACTAAAGAGAAAATCCTCCATTAAATCTATAGATGGGTCCCTAAAAGCTGGTGCTTACTGCCCCTAATAGCTAAACAAATACACACATATACAGAAAAACTTACAACGGTCACTGAAATCACTGCAATTTGTAAAAATGTATGTTGACCAGCCACAGAGAATGCTCTTTGGACAGATTAGACAAATCTGAAGCTCTTAGTAAGACACCTCACTGCTACATTTAAGTAAACCAAGAAAGGAACACTCTCCCTACTGTGAAACATGGAGGAGGCTCGATTATGTTCTGGGGCTGCTTTGTTGCGTCTGGGTGTGTTGAATCTGTGCAAGGTACAATGAGATCTCAAGACTATAAAGGCATTTTGGACGGATGAGTCACAGGTCGTGGGTCTTTTAACAAGATAACGACCAAAAACAGCCAAAAATGACTCAGAGAAAAGCACTGGACTAGTTTGAAGTGACCTTCTGTCAGTCCAGATCTTAACCCCATCTGTGGAAGGAGCCTAAACATGCATCTTTAGATCTTGTGCTTTAAGTGGACAAAGACACATTCACACTGTTTACTACATGTGATTCTGTTCTGCAATAGTCTGCTTTATCTCTGTGTCCATGCCCTTTGTAGTTATCAGTGTTTGTTTAGTTTTTATGTTTATCACATCCACAATCGGGTCGCATGAGCTGAATCCAGTGCTGACTGTGTTTACTCACGCCTTCCTCTACAGGCATCCAATCAAATGTAAGCACAGGAAAATGGAGCCAGTGACAGCATGAGTGAAACTGTACAGCTCGAACCACAGAGAGAAAGACATGCTGATGCTCAAATGTTAGATGGTTGCACCTGGGTAGAATCCGGTGTCAGAAAAAATATTGTGAGTTATGAGGAGTAGGTTGTATTCATGTTTCTAGAATGTGATGAAGTCATAAGGCTGAATGACACTTTTTGCTTTTAGAAGAATAGGGCTAGAACACTATGCTTTTGTATCACAATTTTCAGAGCCTGATCAGATATTATTGCAATATACACATTGCAATACTATTTTACTAAGTAGTGCTATTTTAATTGTTTAGTAAAACCTGACATTTTCAGAATTAAGAAGCAAAAACATACTTAGAGCATAAAGAAAATGCAGTTTAACTGTTTCTCCCCAATTAAAATATCTTATTAAATAAATATTGTATAAAATGCCAAACTAAACTGTTAAGGATTCCTATGAAAGCACGTACATGTGCCTGATTATGAAATCAGATTTAGTAATAATATCGCTTTGGATTTATACATCGCTTTTCATGACATCAAAGATGCTTCACATTATGTCTTATTCATTCACTGCATACACAGTAGTGGTAAGCTACTATTGTAGCCGCAGCTGCCTGGGCAGACTGACGGAAGCGAGCAGCCATTTTGCGCCACCTGTCCACCACCAACCATTCACAGTCACACCAGGTCCATACTGTTGCTGAAGGTCTTGTCTAAGGAAAACCAGTTTCTGCTTTATTCATACGGTATTCACTGTGGCACCTGAGGTTCCAGCGGTCCCCCATCCAAGTACTGCTCAGGCCTAGCCTGCTGAGCTCTGAGATCTGACGGGATCAGGCTTTGACAAGCTGGAATCAACATTAACACATGTTTAAATGTGCTTGCAATTTTAATCACGTACAAAATCTCATCAAAGTATTCCACTACTTTGTTTACTAACATGATACTACTACTACATAGTACAATACTATGTGAGGATAGAATTCAAAACAATAACAATATATTAAACCTAACCCGATAAAAGCATTTTACTTTGCCATGAAATATCAAAAACACATTTTTTTATCTGTTGATTTCTGTTACAGTATTGACATAACACTTCTTGTATTACAACAAAAAAGCTGCATTTAAACAATATTTCTTTAGCTGGTAAACATGTGTAATAGCTATTATTAGCCTATAATGTGATTATTAGAGTGTGCATAGTGTATGAGCCAAGTGCAATGTTGTGTCCAGTAAAAGCTTTACTGTGATGATACTATTTTGTATATATACTATATGTTTTTCAGCTGTAAATATTTGGATGTCACACAGTAGGATTAAGTTAGAGCTGTTTTCACTCTGACCCCTTTTGCTCCATCTCTCGTTTTATGGCCCACAATCCCTTGAGCCAGCGCGAGTCTGTGTGTCACTGTTTCTGACATTTAGTGCATTTTCCATTCCACTTGTGTGATCGGCTGTAATGTACTGCCACAGAAAGGATCCAGAAGGCGCAAACTTTCGGCTCTTTCAGCTTTAAGTCATTTGAAGAGAACGAGGATAAGGTTTCCACAGCTTATTTATAGGCCCATGTCGGAGTCTTTTAGGTTATACAGCGGTGCAAAGATTTATGGTTATATTATATACCTTTTAATGCAATATTTTGTTTAAGTTTGTGCCAAGTTAGAGCTAGCTTCTGTGGGTGAAAAATGTAATCAGTTACTAAAGCTTGGAATTGTGTTTTTCTTACCTGAATGTGTCATAAAGTTGAATTTCACTCACACATTTTGAGTCAGCAGCATAACTTTTGTCTTTGCACAGTGATAAACATTCTGACGACATCGCTGGCTAGTGTTGCTGCTGCAGTTTATGGCAGGCAGCCGCGGGTCTTTCTGCTTGCAGGTAGTGCAAATAATTCTTCTATGCTGCTTTAGACAAGTTAGCTATTAAACCCCCCAAAAATCCTCCCAGTATAGACTTAACCAAAAAACGTGTCTATAAAATGCCTAGAAAATCTTGCAATTTCAACACATTTGAAAATCTGTTAGCTCAACGCCCTTACTTATTTTTGAAACTCTTGGACCCTGAACTGTTTGTGGCAACTCAAGCCGAACTCTGCCCCTCCCCCGCACTCGCACTTTCACTTTTTTTACTTTTTTGCACTTTCCTCTGGACATTTATGGACCAATAAGGCACGAACTGTTGTGTGTCATACGCTCGGAATATTTAAAAATCGGGACAATCTAAATCAAACTCTTGCACTTTTCATACAGACTGTCAAATTTGCACAGCAAGAAAAGATTTTCGAATGTATATTTTTAAGTTTGTATTGTATTTATTATTGAATGGCCATTCATGGGGTATAATTGTTGTCTATACTGTATAGTGAGTTGACAAAAAACAATAATCAGCAAAACTTAAACATCTGTCTCAGCCTCAATTACTCCACTTCTAGAGCCGAACCAAGCTTCTTCTGACTTAACCCAACTAAATACATACCCTTAGTCATTAAGGCTTTGTTACTTGTCATTTAACGCGTTAACTATGCAACACACATGCTACAATTACATAATTTCAAAATACTTGTCCAGGTCAAACTTAATGGACTCTAAAGTTGTCTTGCAACAACTGACCATGGCATGTAAGCTTTTCCTATTTACAGTATTAGTGTTGCATTCAATATTTTCACCAAATGTTCTGTGATTTTAGTGCTTGGTGCACATTGATGAATCGGTTTAGCTGTGCTGTAGTGTCTGCCTACACCTATCAACCAACATTTTTGGCATCTATAAAAAGGCAAAGTTCAAGTAAATGTGTCACTTTCAGCAATTCAGATTCACTCTTTAACCGGACCATCTCACGTGTAATTATTTGCTGTGGTCAGTGGACGCTTTATGAAAACGGCCCGTGTAATGAGCAGAAGCATGAGAAACTTTTACCTGGGACGTCCTGCAGGAGTGTTGTGTCCACTCAGCACATTCCCCCTTGTTCGTGTACGTGTGTGTGTACTTATGTGTGTGTGTGTTTGGGGCGTGGGACACATCTGTGGCACACTGACTGCTCTGGAGCCGTGCCAGGACTCATGCTTTCCTCCCTCACTCAGCCTCATTCTTTCCCCTGTGACTGCGCTTTCTGAATTTTCTCTGCTCTTTGGGTTTAAAGTTCCATGTCGATCTAATTGGAAGATGGAATTTTGAGATTATTTGATGAATTGGTAATTGAACTGGATATTTGTACTCAACAGCTTGACTAAAAAACATAATTATTGTACTTTTTGGATTATTGGGTGCAACTAGATTCAAAACTAAACAGAAAGTCACTGAGAATCTTATTATGGTGGAAGTTAAGGATTGGACGTTATCGAAAAATATTGAATTGATTGTTTGATAGTGGTGTTTCAATCTAATTCTTGGGTTTGATCCTCATTTAAGCGCCTTGAAAGGTGGAAAAGCGCTATATAAATAAAGACCATTTACCATGTGTTTCTCCGTGGCTTTGTTTTGTAATTTTGTGCTGTTAGGAAAGGGTTGATTTTGTCAGAGGATGTACTACAGAAGGCTTATTGTCTTTATATTATTTTCAAGGTGAGTTTTGTCATTTTGTCTCACAATAGTTGACCCAGGGATGATTGAAATATAAGTTTTTTTAGACATTATCTTGATAAACTTCTGACTTTATCCCCTAAAAACAATATTTAAGCAGAAATATTGAAAAGCCATGGTTTATTTAGCAAATTCTCAGAAAAAGTGGTTTGTTCTCACGAGGCTTAAAGGTGCTATAAGCGATTTTTGCTTCCTTTATAATGTGAACAAACGGTAATAATTAATGTTAAACTTCCTACGTCAGTCCACATGTTTTGTTCACTTACCTAATGCATTCTAATCCCTCAAATTGTTCACCATGATGTGTTTGAAGCTTTTTTCATAGCTGGTAGGAGGAAGAAATTCAGGTATGCTAATGCCAGTTAGCCACATTGCTAACAACAACAGACGAACTTCGCAGGTTCTGGGGAACAAATGGGACATTATTTGCCGTAGTCATGATACTGCAGATTAATTTCTACCTGAATAGATATATTAACAACAGATTTGGGCTTGGGCGAAATTGGTTTAAAATAAGGCCTATTGTTTTGTAAAAAGTCGGGTATAGTCTCTTTAACAAAATAGAATGAACCCTAGTGCAAGTTCTGACAAAAATTGTACTTAAGTAAAAGTAAGAAGTATGCAAAGATGCTAGTTGGTTACTTTTTAAACATTTTAGCTAATTGCTAAGTTGAGTATTATATAAGTCAGACAATGCTACTTGAACATCTCAGTCTGAAAGCAAAAATACAGTAGGGCTTCGCAAATTTGCAATATGGACCAAAATTTACATCTTTATATTTTGAAATGACTGATTTTGAAGTATTAAGCACCAGTTTGTATACTATTTAAGTTTACTTTTGGACATCCAGAATTAGTTTAATGTCATGATTGGTTTGCCTGGATATATATTTGAACATATAGTCTCAAATCTATGCAGCTTTACTGGCTTGTGTTGTGTTGTGTGTGTCATTCATGTCTCGCTGCTTTACATATATTCAAAGGCAGTGGATTTGTCTGCGAAAGTCTGACATCACCAGCTTTGGAAGTCACTCTAGAGAAGGATTAAGAGCAGACATTACACATGAGCAGGGAATGAGCTTACATTTAGTGTAGTTTAGTCACACAAATGTAAGGACTTTGAATTATGTCATGCATATTATATGTATTACGTTTTTTTTTTTAAATACTGTTTTCTTAGCTATAATATGTCAACTACTATACATTTGAAAAAGTTGACAGAACCAGTTTAAATGTTTTTGGTTTTTGTTTTGTTGTCATATTACTGATTCACGCACTCAATCTGTCTCATTGTGCTGGGGTTAGGGTTAGGGTTAAGTAGGTTAAGTATTATGCTGCGTTCAGACCGGACAGCGATTTGCGTCTAAATTCGCCTAAATGCGTGTAAAATTCCGCCCGTTGTTTATGCTGTTGACGCCTCAATAAGCTTCCAAACTGCTCTGACGCGTGTCAAGGCTTTGGTGCACACTTTTAACACCAGACCCTCTGCGTTACCGCTTTTGCACGTAGGCGGAGCACTGTGCTTGCGAGGTGCTTTGTTTTCGCATGATGGAGGATCAGGTCATGGATCAAGTCAAATTTGACAACAGCTAACTTAACATTACATTACGTTACATTATACAAGCATCTAGCAAAAGCGCGGGCAAACGTGTGTACATTTTAAAACGTATCCAAAACTTACCCGAAAGCCCAACTTCCTCACTTGTCCTCCTTCAGGCAATGTCCTTTTTTATTCTGTCTCTGTACTCCCTTCATGGTCACGTCGTAGAGGACTGGTTTGGCGAACACAGCCATGATAAGGTCATCGTCTACCCCCATTGTTTATGAGCCGATAAAAGAAAAAAAAAAGGTTTATAAGCCGGTGTCCTCTTCTTCCGCATATGAGAAGGCGCCAGTACGTCACAGGAGCGTAGTTTCTGATTGGTGGACGCGAGCGTCTAGACGCTGGAAGTTCAGCAGAGCCCAACTCAGAGCCTGATGGGGCAGGTTTGCTCCAGGTCTGAGCTTCAACTCCGCAAGACGCGGTGTCAGCAGACGCCTGAACAAGCGGATTTCAACGCCCAAAGACGCAGGTTTACATTGACTTAACATGTAAACGGGACGCTTTGGATGCTCCGATGCTCTCTGGTCTGAAAGCAGTATGAACAGTGTCCTTTTATTGTGGCCAGCCTAAGGCACATTAGTCCTTTAAGTCGTTAGTCAAGTAGTTGTTTGATAGACTAATATGTTGAATGTTACTCAACTAATTATTATATTTAGATTCTAAGAATTGACATTGAATACCAAAAAAAATGAGTTAATTAGCAGAAGATTTGGGACCGAATCCTAATCTGCATTTTAGACATAAACACAGGAGACATGTTTTAGTCTTCTAAGAATTTCTTTAGTTGACCACTGTCCTTGTGCAATATTAGTTTTGTCTTATTCAGGAGTTCCCTAACTTTTCAGCTCGGGACCTCCAAAATAACTGTGCAACTAACTTGTGACCCCCCACAGCAAAAAATATGTATTTTTTTGTTATCATTTTAAATAACAAAACCATTTAAATTAGGTTTAATAAGTGTTTTTTTATTGTATAACTTTGTTTGACCCCAAATCCCCCAAAACAGTTTAAATGCCAAGTTATAATTGTAAAAATACATTTTGAAATCAACTTGCGACCTCCAGATTTTGCTTCGCGATCCCCCATCCCGAGTCTCACTTTGGGAACCACCAGTCTAATCAACATCTTCATAAGGCGCACCTGTGAGATTGTGAAATGGTGAGCACTTATTGAGATAATCCAACATACATTTGTAAACACTATTTGAGAGAAATGGGTCTTTTTTGTTGTAGTAAATCACAAGTTCAGGCATAAGTAAACTACACTTGACTTCAGGTGTGCGTTTCACCACAATTGTCTTGAGTAAAGAAAGTGTGTTTGTGTAGATGGTGGTTTGAAAAAGAAAAAAAAAGGCAATAAAGCATTGAACATTTTAAGATGCTGCTTGGCCATTAAGTTGGTTTCACATTTGAAATTCGATGATGTCATAGCCAGATAGCGGGCAAGAGTTTTTCCCATTAATAACACAAACACCGATTGAAATATTATTTGTCTGTAGAATATAATGCTTTTGTTTCGCCTCATGAACTGAAGAACATCCACATCTCCCCATGCAGCCGCCCTCCTCTGCTGCTGTACCACTCCTAACTCCTCTTCGTGGTCCAGTTGGCGCGCAGGCTGCACACACCCGGGCCGGCGCATCAGAAGCCAGCTAAGCGTGTTTAAACTGTGCTCAGTCACTTTGCATGTGTGTGTGTCACTTACTGCTCTACAAAGTGTCTGTGCACGGTTGGCTGAGCTTCGTGTTGTGCTGCAGGAGAGAAGAGCTCACAGAAGTTCAGGCTGATTGTGTTCACTGTTAGCTGGGTTAGCACACATGTGAGTCATGGCAGAAGCACTGACATGGTTTATGCATATGAGGAGATGAGTGTGAGCGTTGTGATGCTAACCCTTACATTATAGCAAGAGTAAGATTACATCTGGATCTTGTTGCATAATGCTGTTTCTTCACAGGGTCATCATCAATATCAGCCTGTTAAATAGCTCCTCTTCATCAGACTTTACAGTCTTGAACTGAACAAGATTTTAAAGCTTTTACCAAGGATTTGTTAATATCAATTTCTAAGCCTGATTTCTTTGAATTTTAAAGTAAAAATGCATTACTATGCATATTTCAGTCAAATCAATTTTATTCAAAAACTAACCGATCCATACTCTGATCTGTATCGGCTCCATAATATCGGTTAAACCAATATCAAGATATTAGTGACATGATGGCATAGTAGTTAGTGCTCCGGCCTCACGAAGGTCCTGGGATGACTTTCGGATGGTTAGGGTCTTTCTATGTGGAGTTTGTATGCATGTTTCCCCGTGTCTGCGTAGGTTTCCTCTGGATGCTCTGTTTTCTTTACCACTAAAACCATGTCCAGTTGTTCCTACAGATGGAAATTAGCCACAAAACTGGAATCTGGTACAAGCAACTTTGCTATTGTTGTAATATTCAAGTTGTTTAGCAGGTATTTAATCAATAAATCAGTTACATAACACAATATAACCAACTTTTTAATGAGTTAGAGAGGAGAAAACCGCTCTGTTTGGCGTGTCATATGCTGTCATTCTATGGTGGATGTAAAGACTGTTATTATTCATGGCTAACACAATCCACCATTTCGAGGTGCAGACTTTAACCCCAAATAAACCTCCTGTTTGTCCTCAACCAAATTGCGTGTCTATACTACGCCAAAAAAAAAAAAAAGGCAGAAGGTCGTCATGACACACAGTTTGTCATGACGTGGTATAGACATGCAAGCCATGAGAACACATTGTAAAATGCCTAATTCTATGCCAAAAGATGGCATGATGAAATCTTGTAAAACATTTTTTTTACTTGTATGTAAGTGAACTTTTTCATCAATAGCTAATGGTTTAAATGTTTTATATTCACCTGCAGCGTCTTGCCTTAAACTATGGTTTGTGACATTTTTGATCAATGCAAAATATAAGCAAAAATATATTCACAAATTATTTGTGAACTTACAGCTGCTGTTGTGTATTGTGAACGTGAATATGTTAAATTGAAGCTAAGCTAGCTGTAAGTTTGAGTATACCATTTATTGAACTCCAAGGTGGAATCAAGCATTTTGTGCTTTGCAGATACTCAAATGTGTGAATGAAATAAAACAAGCTTTTTATCAAAACATAAAGTATGATTGATCAAATTGTATGTAACTACCTACAAATGGATAAATAGTGACAGTGACATAAATATTTACATTTAAGAAACACAAAAAACTAATTGTGAGATTATTGACTCATTAACATTTTCTTATAGAGCTGTAGAATTTGTCATTGAAATATTTAAGTCGAGGAACAAAAAAAAATCATGCACACTCTGAATATGCTTTGCTATATTCAAGTATAAAAAAAATCAAAACAATGCAAAAAGGTAAATGAATAACAATATTAGACATTTGGGCATACTTTTGCGCCCCTGCTGGTCCAAAGTTTCATGCAGCTGTGTTTTTGCTGTGTGATTGTGACTGTGGCCTGAAGTCAGCTGTTGGAGAAGCTGCTGCTGCTGCTGCTGCTGACCCAGAAACAGCTGATGTAAACCACAGTGACTGATGCTCCACTAGCCTATAAACATATAACACCATCTAACTGACAAGTGCTCTTCTTATATGACTAGGTTTGGTGTGAAGGGGTTGGAGTTATCAGAGTTTTACGTCAACTTGCATTTTGTGAAGAAAGAAAAAGATATATAAATGCGGGAATTAGATACAAACACCAGCATTACGTTGTATTGGTGACTACATTCACAGGGCATAATGTGGAATCAAAAACCCTGGAAACATTTTTCTTTAATTCGTGTCAATTCGTCCCATTTTGGCTGCATAATTAGCAAAAAAGACCCGATGAACTAATAGATATAATAGATAATAGATTTCACCATATTTGTCTTTGGTAGTGCTGAAGTGAATGCTGTTGAGTGGAGGCACCAGGTGGAACTAGAAGAACACAGCCTAATAATGCAGGATTTTTGTGTTGAACAATTGTGAATGAAATCTAACTTGAGGTTTGTCAGCTCTTTCACTGTCAGCCCCATTCTCTTTTTGACCACCCTTCCCTTCCAGGCCTTTTCACAAATTTAGTTGATTGGTCGAAACAACGACAAGAAGTACCGATTGATTCAAACAAAACAAAGATGGTGGTTCGTGTGGATGTACTGTATATGTTTCTGTAGTGTTTAATTCTGTTCTAGCAGAAATACAGAGAAATGAGAAATATTTTCTTTTTGAAAGAAGACCAGAGAGGTTTTTGTTGCTGTTGTTCTATCCTACGCGGACATTGGATACGCTGTTATGATTCTTTGCTGTGGTTGGTTAATTATTAATACGGTAGGCCGCTCACCCATTCAGCTCAATGTATTTCCTTAAAATGTATTTTGATGCAGAATATTTTCAAAGTTGAAGCCCCAACAGACGCCCAAAACACCCCAATGCATGTTGAGGGGACAAGAGCACTTTTTAGGTCCCGACGCGCTTCTTCAAGTTCCCGCTTGTATGACAGATCACGTTGAGAGAGAGAAGATAGAGGCTTGTTGATTTATAAAACGTAGCCTACCCAATCGCATAACTTTCTCTGTCTCTGTCCTCCTTGGCTCCTCCAGTGTCACGTCGTACAGCAGTGGTTTAAACACGGCAAGGAGCATTTTTAATAGATCCATGTGAGCGCATTGTCAGTCTAGATCATGTCCCATGTTGTTTGTTTATGAAACGGCAACACGTATTTGACTGTGGACATAGTCAGCGTGTGCATCAGAGAGCTTTCTATCGACGCATTTATTAGAAGGACTATGACGGAAATAGACGTCATTGGCAGGGAAAGAGTTAGTGATGAAGAAGGTACTCTACAGCAGAACTAAAAAAAAAACATTTCTAGATTTGTATCTGTCTTTAAAAGTTCTCCATAATGATTACATTTTGCAGTTTCTGAATCTCGACTCGACAACACTTTAAAATTCTCTTTGATTGCTTTTAATTTGACAGTGTTTGAATCTAAAGTTGCTTAGTTTTGCTTTAATTCGGTCAAACATAATCGTCAAGCATTCCCTTTAAAACCCCCCTGCTTGCCATCTATGTTTCTGAGCATATATTTCACTTTGCATTTGAACACTCTCTCTTCCCTGATTAACGCGGCGCTTTTTGTGCATCGAAGTGTGTGTCCTTGTTCTAAAATTAGCGCAGCGAGCAGATGTGGCGAGTTTTCTTCTGGCATCATCCGGCACGAGACCGGACCCGTGTGTGGGTTTGTACGTTCCGCGGCGGCATCTTCAGCTCGGCTCGGTCTTCTTGACTCAGCACAGATAGAAGTCCACGGGAGCAGAAGTGGGTCAGCCCTGCCCACTTTCTGCTCACCCCGGGCTCCAGTCAGGACTCAGACGGATGAGAGATGATGGACGGATGGATTCTGGATGGATGGAAGTGAGTGTAAATAATGAGTTAAGTTAGAGGTGTTTTGTGAGTAAGTATACGGAGATGGATAGTATTTTTGTGTAGTCCAAAATCACAACAACAGTAGTCTCTGAGGGCTTTACAAGATTGTTGATTTAGCAAACAAAATCAAACCCTGAAACAATCAAATATGTAGTCAGTGCTAGAGATGGGTACCATTGGATTTTTTTTTTAGATACCAGTACTTTAACAGCTTTTCGAGACTGGTTCTGTTATGGTTCTTTTTAAATATTATTATAAGCCCCAAACTATTATTTTATCCTTTAACAAAGCTATAGTAGGTCGAACTATATAAACACTTGTAATCTGTTCAGTTAGCGTTTAGAAATCTCTTTACCTGAAAAAAGAGCTCAATCAGATTTTTTTTTTTTACTCAGTCTTGTTTAGCTGCATCATTTTCAGATGAGAAAAAGTGGTTCACATTTAATATGCTTTGAACTGAGGCTGTAACGGCAAAGTTTGTTTTATATTATGTTTTTTGCGAAATTCTTATGCGTAAACTTCAGACTGGATCAGGTGGATTTATGAAACTCAACACGCAGACTTTTGACAGAAAGGCTTGCACCTGATATTGTTTTATTTGAATATAGACCCGTTATTTCTTCATTTCTTTTGTTTAAGAAGGTAAGCCGACACATTGCGCTTTCTTTGGGAGACTTGCAGCGGAAGGGCACGGTCATAAGCTCGCGCACAGTATGTTTGGGGAGAAGTGACACTTGAATTGTGCTGCTAGTTTGTGCAGGGTGCAGTTCTAAGCTCACACAGTCTGTTTGGGAGAAGTAAGAAGTTGAAAATCGAACTAAAATCCCACTTTCAATGTTAGCAATTAGCACATTGCTATAGCTGCAATTTCCAAAGTCCCATCATCTCCTTCTCAAACAACAAAAAAATCTGACTTTCTGCATAAAAACTAATACTGTTTTAAAGTAGTATACTGTAATATGTGTTTTTATTGCTATTAAATTATCAAATCATAACCATAGTTCAGTTCACACAATTAAAATGTGAACCCTGAACAGAATGCTATTGTTAAAACAAAAAAGATTAGTGATGTTATAAATGGAGGTGATATTTTCTCCACTGTCTATAACCCTGTGCTTAAATCATCCAGACTGGTTTGAAGCATTTCTGCAGCTTTAGCATATCAGGCAAGATCGGTTTGAATATTTAGCTTGTGTCATTTCTTTGTAATTCAGTAGATGGAGCTCTTTTTGCTATTCCTGATGTAGAAAATGACTGTCACCTGTGCTTTATTACACTTTTCTTTGGAAACAAAACATGTCAGAGTGAGATGTATTTTTCAGAGAAAGTGCAAAATCTCGTTAAAACTTTGACTAAATGAACAAGTATGCACCGAAATGTCCTTGTCACAGCTCTACAGATTCCCCATGTTTGCTCACTTCATTGTGTGTCTCACTGTGATCCTGACTGACATGTGCCCCCTGGTGGTGGATTTAATGAGCTCAGCATAGGCTCAGTGACCAGACAGGCTGCAGATGTCAACTTCACCCTAATCACACTAAAACAGCACCCTTTTTCCTTAAAATGACACTTTTTTACAAGCTAACTCATTGATTATTGTAATAATTGTGACCAACTTTAGTAATTGAATAATCGTTTAGTTACAGTACATGAGATTCTCTGAAGTTTACTTACTTGGTTAGTTTAAAGGGCCATATTCTACTATTTTTTATGGCTGTAATGATGTGGTTTCCTCATCAACAACATATCTAGCATTGTGTTCTATCCACAGATGATTGATTTTGTGTAATTTGGCAATATTTTAATATTGTATAAAAACACACTTTTTTATCTTGTAATATCATCAAGTGAGAATACAGGAAGTGCTCCACTGTGGTTTGACACTTTACAAATGTTCACTAGCCTTGACTTTTTCTGGTTTAAAAGCACAGATATTTTTTTTAGCCTTGTTTAAGCTGCTTCACAGAGAGACAGAAAATAATAGCGACATTGTGTATTAGTCTGTAATGTGAAACAATGGTAAAAGAACCAACATATACAAAGTCATGCTGTTCAGTTGAGGCTAAAAATAGCTAACTTTTCAAACTCCTGCATAATGACATCATAAGATGGGACAGAGTGTTTTGAGATTTGCAAAACACTATTCACTAAAAACTCACACTGACTGCAAAAAACAAGTACATCATCAACAGAATAATCAGTTACTAAAACACTTACACAATCCTTATCCCTATTTACCGATATAAGCAAACAGAAATATTTCATTTTATATTTTTATTTCAGTTCATGTTGCTCGTTGCTCATTTGCCGTTTTAATCTGAGCCTTCAAATTGTTTGCCACAATGTGTTTTGAAGTGTTTTTGACATCTTTACAAATCAGAGGCGGTTCTGGCCTGCATGACTCCCTGGGCGAACAAGCTCCTCTGGCGCCCCCCAAACCCCCCTAGCCTGCCCCGAGGCCGTTGGAATGCCGCTTGCGGCTTTAATTATTTTTACAATTATTGTATATCCACATCTGTCAAAAAGTGGTAACAATCTGTCAGTAATATGTGATTTTTAATAATCAAATTGAACTCAGCAGCATTACAGCTTCTGAACCTTCTTCTTGATATTAAAATGGAGAATTAGTGTGCAAGCCAGGTAGGCTAAATAATAATTATGACAGTTGGGCAAAAGTCATTATACCTTTATCCTTTTTTCTCTTATTCTTCTTTTTTTTTTAACTGAGTACCTGAGGGTTTTGACCGTCTCATTGCACATGCAAATGAAAAATTTATGACTGAAGAGACGACTAGCGTTTCCACCCCTTTGTTTTTAATGCGCATTAAGAAATATCGAATAAGTCCTGGGAGGTGGAAACGGCAAATATCACATTTAGAATCCCTAATGCTCATAAAAGTTTATACGCTCTCTAGAGGTGGGTTTCGTTTTATGCGCATAACGGCTGAAGCAAATTTTGAATGCTGGAAACTCAGTTTTATTTGTTTGCATTAACACGTGTTTATTTATTCGCATTAACTCATGACGCAAATTAAA
Organism: Mugilogobius chulae; assembly: GCA_038363315.1. Classification (NCBI taxonomy): domain Eukaryota; kingdom Metazoa; phylum Chordata; class Actinopteri; order Gobiiformes; family Gobiidae; genus Mugilogobius; species Mugilogobius chulae. Next base: position 41,928,076 of record CM076402.1, on the reverse strand, counting down.
TCCCACAGGACCCCCGGGTTACATACCTGCTGCAGCAGCTCTGGAGGAGGGACTTGGGTGATAAACAAAGCCAAAATAATCCACACAGACTGAGTTGTTTTGTCCAAAATGCTGCAGACACGCAGCACCGTTACACCAGAAAAACAAAACATGTTTGCTGAGGTCTGCCTATCAAAACTAACCCGGAGAAACACAGCGCTGTTTGATCAAAAAACTCCGTGAAAGTTTTTGGTTGTCCAACACTGTGGTGATTCAGAGCTCGTCCTTTCCACGGCAGAGGATTTGTGTTAAAAATAAAGACAGCAGCCTTTTATTTTCACTGTTAAAAAGATCCATTGCATTAATAAAGTGATAACCGGGTAAAGTTTGCAGAAGACGGAGCAGTCTGCCGCTAACAACTTAATATTGAAGAATCTGCGGCTGTGAGAAAAAGTGAAACCAAACAGACTGTGCACGTGGCGCCCTCTGCAGGATCAGCGGTGTTATGACACAGCTCATGACCAAGAACTGTTTGTGAAGGGATCCGGCCGCCAGTAGAGGGTGCTGTTTCTCCTGGTATAGCTTGACCTGTTAACTGTACATTAGATTGCATGCGGACTTTTGATTTTTTTTTCTCGGCAAATGCCGCCCCCTGGCAAATGCCGCCCTGGGCGGCTGCCCACCTCGCCCACCCCAAAAACCGCCACTGTTACAAATTCAATAGAATCCCTTGTTTAATGCTAACAACGGTTAGCCAAATGCTAAAAATGTACACATGCAAACCACCTGCATTTTAGTAGATAAACGGTCAATAATTATCCATAATTGGGACATGTTGCAAACAAATTTTCACTTGAATACTGTGGCAATAAATCTGCAATGTGGCAGAATTGATTTTTTTTTTTATATACATAAAAATCAGGTATAGCGCCTTTAACTTAACACCTTTACTTACATTGATATGTGAAGGTAGTCTTTCCTACACATTTGCATAGGCTTGTACTACACAGTCTCATTAAGATCACACTTTGAAGCTGGTTGCTGTGAGCGGTACTTGTTTTGTTAATAAAAATCAGATATAGCACCTTTTACCTGTAATTTTTACTTAGATATTTGAAACTAATCTTTCCTACTCATGCACGGTCTCATTAATGTCACACATTGTAGCCAGTTGTTGTGAGCAGTGTTTTTTTGTTTTTGTTAATACAAGTCAGATATAGCACCTTTAAGTTGTCACCTTTAGTCAGGTGTTTTTTTTAAGCTTTTTCTTGCCCATTTGTGTAGACTTGTACTCATGCACAGTCTCATTAAGATTACACATATAGTCGGTTGCTGTGAGCGGTGATTGTTTTGTTAATAAAAGTCAGATATAGCACCTTTAACTCATTGTCACCTTTAGTCCGATGTATTTTTGAAGCCATTTCCTGCACATTTGTAAAGACTTCCTCGTGCACGGTCTCATTAAGACCACACATTGTAGCCGGTTGCAGTGAGCAGTGATTGTTTTGTTAATAAAAGTCAGACATAGCACCTTTAACTTGTCACTTTTAGTCAGATGTATTTTTGAAGCCATTTCCTGCACTTTTGTATAGACTTGTACTCTGTCTCATTAAGATCACACATTGTAGCCGGTCGCTGTGAGCAGCGGTTGGTCTGTCGTACAGTTGTTCACCCGCTGTGGGCTCGGGAGGACTTAACACCACGCCTCTGATTCCACCTCAGCAGCAAGTCATTTATCATGCAGCTAACTGGAGAACAGACGTGTTTTTTTCTCTCTGCAGTGTTCAAAATGCAATCGTCAAGTTTGTGTTATTGTTTTTGGCAAATGTAATGTTCAATCAGGGAGACATGTATGAACATACACAATCAAATAAACAGCCTTTGTGATGATTAACCATATGTTTTTTCATACTTGACAGGACTTTGCATCACAACAAGAAGGTTTTGGCAGGTCTGACTATTGAGTGGCCCAGGCTTTATTGTAAAACTGAAGGATGCAGAGGAAAAATGTAGTTACAGGGACGGCAGAATATAGCGTAACCTCAAAGTTAACCTTAATCTTAATGGACACAGAATGGACATTTTTGAGTTGTAAATTATAATTTTTAGTATAATTTTTAGTATAATTTTTTTCTTTACCTTATAAAACACTGTTCTGATTGTCCTTTATCTGACGTAATATGTACAGTAGATTTCTGAGATCGTCTGCACTATTTTTTCAGTCAAGCATTCTCGCTATGAGCATTTTTTTCAACATTAATATACAAGATCAGTTGGTTAAACTTTAGAATATTAACAAAAAATTAGTCTTAATAATTCATTAATAACACATAAATAAAGACCTTATTTATCATGAACAAATGATTAATTAATGATAATTAACAGATGAAAAAGTTTATTAATGTTAAGTAACTACTCAATTACTCCGAATTAGGGATGGACGATATACGATATTATCGTTAATCGCGATAATTAAGGGCCGCAATTAAATAATCGTGGCATTTTTTCATAATCGTGATAATCGTAATCGCAATTAATCGCAATAAAAGCAGCAGGCGCGCGCTTGTGGCTTCATAAGAGCATCTAAAATCTGACTGCTGTGAACTCAGTAAAAGCTGTATTTAGGTTAAACAAAGAAAAGGTTCATGTGTTTAAGTTAATTAATGACTCTGAGACAAAGTTAGTAGATTTTTGCTCAACATTGTAAACATTTGTTCACTTTGAATCATTATTTATTGTACTTAAACCAAAATACAATACATAGTTGTTCAAACACATACATATTGTGCACTAATAAATACTTCAGTGATTTTGAATTTGTGCACTTTTACGTTTAGTAAATTATCGTGATAATATTGTTAATCGCGATTATTTTGGTCACAATAATCGTGAGTGCAAATTTTAATATCATCCCATGCCTACTCCGAATCCTTCCCCCTAACCCTAAATCCTAACCTTAAGTCCTAGTTTAGTAGTGACTAAGCATTAATAAACTTTTTTATTCATTAATTAACCATTTGTTCATGAACAATTAAGGTTTTATTTATGCTTTATTCATGTTTACTAAGGCCAATTAAGGTGTAGTTAATATAAAGTGGTACTGATCAGTTTGAGAATTACTAAAGGTTGGACCAAGTCACTGTTTTGCAAGTCTCAAGTAAGTCTCAAGTCTTTGGCCTCAAGTCCAAGTCAAGTCCATGTCCTCTGCTTTTAGTTTCAAGTCTTTTTAACTAGGCTTTAAATCAAACTACCAAATACGTGTTTTATTTCTGCAATTTAATTGATTTTTGTAAATGATTTAAAACATGTCTCTTCTCGTTTCTTTTTTGTGAAAAGAAATGTGTTTCAGTTTGTAAATGTAAAATTACACAACGTATTTTTTGGAGGAAAAGCGTTAAGTCGTCTCAAGTTACTGAAGTCTAAGTCGAGTCCGAGGTCTTAGTCCATTTTATCTAGTCAAGTCTCAAGTCATCAAAAGAGTGACTCAAGTCTACACCTCTGATTATTAATGTAATTGTCTTTACAGTGGGCATATTTAGTTGTTAAGTTGATTCTTTGGTTGATGGAGTCTTAATTTGCATCAGTCGGCTAATTATTTTCATTAGAGGATCATCAAGGAATTATATTAAGCAACACAAAATCTTTGGTCTAATCTGCCTTATGCAATGTTTCTTATTCATTTTCTGTGAAAATTAGTTTAGTTTCAAGTTCTAGAATTCATGGCAGGCCAGATGGAGGCCAAGAGGCAGTTTTCCCTTTGAATACCAAGAATTTGCCGCTAATTTAGTGGTGATTTCTGGGGTGACTAGACTCATTAATCATGTGCATTACACAATTTAAACAATATTTATTTTAGCTTTCCTCCCACTGATTAAATAAAGTAACATTGACCTGTGGAATGTTGTCAAGCAAATTCTCTGAACAAATCAAAACATATTTTTACCTCATCTTCAGAGTATTTGCCTTTCTCCTTTTTTAGATGGTTGAAGAAGTTGTTTGGATAATTGTATCAAAGATGTATCAAAGCATTGTCTGTATTTAAACAAACCGCTGCATTCATTAGTAAAATGGCAAAATGCAATATGACAATTTCATCAAAAAAGCAAATTGTCACAAGTATGAGCTTTACACAGACATTTTCTTTTACCGTTCTAGTCAAAACTTCACATTTATTTCTGTTTTCAAAGTTAATATCTCAATCTTTGTCACTTTACAAAGCCACGGACTGTAAACGACAGAGAAAAACATACATTTTCATTCTTATTTGCCGTGTTGACAACCCTGCCAGTCCACCTTTCCTCCTCCTTTGTCTGCTGAACATGTCTTTTGTTTTTGTAACGCCCCGGCGGAGCAGAAGGGGGCGGCAGATTGCATCCTAACGTGCTTTTCTGACCGCTCCACACCTTCCTCACAGCAGAGCCCTTTTGGCAGCTGTTGCTATGGTTACGGGGGCTCTGCTAGCGCTGTCATGCTCGCCACATCTCACACACACACAGGGGCTAGTGTTGTGGTCACGTGACTACAGCAGCTTCATGGAGACTTGTGTTTAGATAATGAGACAGTGCTTTTGAATTTGTTCTGTTGTTTTATCTTTTAAAGTGAGTATGTACGTCAGTAATGTACATTCAGTTAATTGTTAAACACAAAATTGATTGAAAACGCCTTAGAAATATAAACAGGTTCTGTTCAAGTTTGCAGAACTGATAAGCCCCACCTCTTTATTTATCATTTTGTTGTAACAAGCACAGAGTATTTATTTGTTGTTGTTGTTAAGTGGCTGCTACTAAAAGGGGAAAATCTCACTTAGATAAATTAAGTAAGTACTAAAGTGCTAATACAGGTAGTAGACAAGTGGATCAGTGCAGGATAACTGTTATGCAGATACACATGCATTCAAATTGCATGAGTGGCAAGAAAGCGTGAAAGTCATTAGAGAGAAATGCATTTTCTCTGTAGAGCTCAAAAGACAACTAAAAGGTAAACGGTTATAGTCTTGAAACAAATTCATAGCATGAGTTGCATCTGACATGTAAAAAAATTAAAATCTGGTAAACAATGGCAGAAAAGCAGATAAACAACAAGACTTGTTTTTTCATTTGAGGAAAGACCATTTGAAAGTTACAGCAGTTATGGCTGTTACCAAACAAGTTAGTGAAGCTCTGCATTGTTGCCATGACACAGAAAAACTATTGTCAGTTTTCATGTGACCACATAAAATTGTTTTGCGTTAAAACAAACCCAGTTAAAAAGAAGCAAACATTTTATCCATTGTGTTGCCATGACTTTGCCACTTATCAGAACGTTTAGGAGTTTTTTTTTTCTCGATTAAAGTATAAATATATTTTGTTCCATTTCTAGAACACTTTGAAGTATACAAAAAAATTTCAACAAGATCTTTAAGCCCGTGAAGAAAAAAAAAAAACACAATTTAGATTTTTCTGAGAAGCCTCAGTCACATAGTTATGAGTACCAAAATGTGTATAAAATAGCTCAGTTGGCTTGGTTTGGTCCTACATTGTACACTGCGCCACTAAACAGACTGGTAACTGTACAACGCTCAGCTTGTTTTAATCAATTAGCCTGTGATTTCCCTTTATAATCTGATTAAGCAGAGCAGTGGACGGACTGCTCACTTAAGAGATGATTGTCTAAGACCAGACCAGACTGTGCTCTGTGGACTTATGGACAGAAGAGGGCTTTAGTGGGTTCGGAAAGGATGGGGCTTCTGGCTCTATTTCACCCAATTTCAACCCAATGATGTCGTATTGTTTAGTCTGTTAGCTCCACTAGTTTTGGTTTGAGCTAAGCTGTTGTAATCTAAACTGATGTGTCCATATTAAACAAAACAGGTCCCTGTTGTCATGATTTTTGACCACTTTAATTCTTGGGTCAATCAGATGTATTCATGTGATATTTGTGACTTAACCAAGTCTTGAGAATCCTTCAGCCACTGTGAGTCTGGACCAATCACAGCGCAGCAGTGGATCAATCATAACATTCTGGTTTAGGAAGAAGTGCCTTAAGTGAACCAAAACACAATCTCTCTCTCTCTCTTTCTCTCCTTTCTCTTTATTTTGCTCTCACCATCCCGCCTGTCTATTCTGTTTTTTTTATCTCTTCCTTCTTTCTTTCTATCACATCTCTCTTTCTTCCTTTTCTCTCTATCTAACCCCTCTTTTCACACTCTATCTTTCTCTCTATCTATTTACTCCTCTTTCTAGTCTCTCCTCCCTCCTCTCTTTTTTCTCTCTTTCTTGCTCACTCAACTTTCTCTCCCATTTTTCGTTTATCCACCTCTCTCCCACCACTCTCCTCATCTTCTTCGCTCCCTCTCTTCTTTTCTCTCTCATCTCTCTTCCCTCTCTCTTTCTTCTTCCCTCTTCACCCATCTCGCTCCTCTTTTCCTCTTCTCCTCTTCCTTCTCTGTCTTCATCTCTTCCCTCTTCCTTCTCTCTCTATCTCTCATCCCTCTCTCTCCTCTCTCTCTCTCTCCTCTCTCTCCAACTCTCATCTCTCATCTCGCTCTCTCTTCTTATCCTCTTTCCTCTCTCCACCCATCTTTCTTTCACTCTCTCTCTCGCCTCTCTCTCTTTCGCTTTTCCATCTTTCTTTATTCTATCTCTCATCTCTCTCTCTTTACTTCCCTCTCTCCTTCTCGCTCATCTCTTTCCTTTCTCTCTCCCTTTCTCTCTCTTTCTCTCTCCTCCCTATCCCCCTCTCTCTCTCCTCCCTCTCTCTCCCTCTCTCTCTCTTTCTCTCTCTCTCTCCCTCTCTCTCTCCCTCTCTTTCTCTCTCTTCCTCTCCCTCCTTCTCTCCCCTCTCTCTTGACTGTGACAGTGCAAGGGAGGGGAGAGAGAGACTGTCTCTCACTCTCTTTCTCCCTCCCTCTCCCCTTTTCTCTCTCTCCCTCTCTCTCTCTCTCCCTCTCTTTCTCTCTCTCTTCACTGTCTCTCCCTCTCTCTCTCTCCTCCCTCTCTATCGCCCCTCTCTCTCTCTCCCTCTCTCTCTCTCCCTCCCTCTCTCTCTCCCTCTATCATCCTCCCTCTCTCTCTCTCTTTCACTGTCTCTCCCTCTCTCTCTCCTCCCTCTCTTTCTCTCTCCCTCGCTCTCTCTCTCTCCTTCTCTCTCTCCCTCCCTCTCTCTCTCCTCCCTCTCTTTCTCTCTCCCTCGCTCTCTCTCTCCTCCTCTCTCTCTCTCTCCCTCTCCCTCTCTCTCACTCCCCCTCTCTCTCTCTCTCCCTCTCTCTCTCACTCCCCCTCTCTCTCTCTCCAGACTTCCCAGCGAGTGTAAGATTGGGTTTCAGCTGTGCGTTCTCCTCGCTGTGACTACAAATGCGCTGTGGCTGTGGCTGTGGAGGGTCCAGCGGTGCCTCTGCATGTCTGAGCAGGGCTGCGGCTCCACACGCATTAACACACTGGACTTTTGGATTCACTTTGCAACAGAAGGAATACGATTTTATTTGATCGAACGGTATCATAACAAATCTCTCAGCCAATCATGTGTCGGTAACGGCGAGAGGTTCTGAAGGATTAAGCAACACAGCACTACTCACCATCATATTTGTAAAAACACATCAATCAATAAAAGAATGGCACATCACCACTTCCTCCATACAAATGAATAGTGTGAAAGTGTGATTTTACATTCACAAACTGTACCATGCCTGCCCCTCTAGTCAGACAGTTCCCCAAAAGCAGGAAGTACAGTCGTTCAATCAGAAAGCAGGGTGTTGGCCAGAATCAACCCAAGCCGACCTAGCAAATATTAATTTTGGGTATGATATTTTCGCTTTTAGTTCGTAAGTTTAGCACAAAGAAACAACACACGTTTATGCTCTACTTCCTGAACTAAAAAGCAGCCATTGGTTAAGCAAATATGTGATAATTGTGTATTACCGTAAAAAAAAAACCTGCAAGCTTGCTAAAGTAAAGATACAAGTTATTTATTTAGTGCATAAACATCTAAATGATAAAGAACTTTATTCAGGGACGGCTGGTATCAATGGGCTAGGTGGGCTAAGCCCCTCCTGTCATTTCAGGAAAGAAAATGTGGTTATAACTAAAATACATTTTTATTAAAATGTCACCTTTTAACGTATTACTATGAGTTATTATAGTTTCAGAATTGAATTATGTCAGTTTTGCTGAAAAATCCTTAAAAAAACGAAAGCAGGGCTAATTTTCTTTAGCCCGCAGCAGCTCAGCACAAACTGCAGGAGTCTATGGAGGATGATTGACAGGTGCTTGTCCCGACCCTATTCTGTTGCACACGGTAAAGTTCAGCAGCAGGACTAATTCTGTTTAGCCCAAAACACATCATTGGCTCTTAAAAGAGATTGGCAGTTAGTTTGACCAATCACAAGCAGCAGTGGGCGAGTCTAAGATTCTCATTGGTTCAGAATTGTCATGTGCTTTGTACAGCCTCTTCCCAGAGCATGAACGCGGAGAATACAACAGACAAGCCGGTTTTAGGAATATATTTTCTTTTTTGGCGAGTTTTTGTGATGGAAGTAAAACTAACGACAGCAGAAGAAAAGCCATGAGAGTTTGGAGTTTACAGAGCCATGAAAAGACCTGAGTTAAGCGAGTTTGGTGAATGTCGAAGACAACTTTCTCTTCTCTTGTGAGTGCAGCTATTTGAATATATTTTGCCGGTTTCATAAGTGTGTATAAGTGCAGTTGTGTAGCATCCACGTATTTGTAATGTCCAAATAACAGCGTGAGTTTGGTAAATATGTCGTTTGGCTCGTGTCTGCACAAAGATAACGTTATTTGCCCTGTGTTGTTGTTGCTGTTGTTGTTGTTGTTGTGGACACCTCTGACACACACGTGTCTTTGTGTTGATGCTTTTGAGCCGCTTGGAGGAAAAAAGTCTTTCTTTAACGCTGATGACTGGCTGTATTTCTCCATTTGTAGAATAAATAAGATGATAACTCATTTCCTGTAAGTGTTTGTCTGGTGAGTTAGTGCTGCAGTTATGTAGCCCCTCCAGTCAAAGTTGTCACCAGCCGCCACTGACTTTATTGATTTATTGATTAAGTCTGTTTTTGGTCAGAAAGATACACAGCGCACCTTTAGGTCTGGTTTTACACATGATCAAATGTGTTGGACATGTATGTGTTACAACTATAGTCAGTATTCAAGCTTGAAATTGTTGTAATTCTCTGATTAATAAAATTGTTATATTTAATTTCTGTGTAGTATGTGATGCAGTAAGCCTAGTATAAAGGCATAAAATTGAAACAACGCCAATAATGACCTGATTTGGACTAGAATGAGCCCTCTTTCGAACGTCCTGGGAACGCCAATATGGGACGTCTAACAGACGTCATCTGGTGTAACATTCTGCACCTTGAGCCGACCGTCGCTAGACGTCCAAAAATGACATTGAAAAGACGTACTTTAAACGTACCTTTGCTCAGTGGGATAGTTTCAAAAAAATCTAATTAATGGGACATATTAAAATGTTTATGTTCATGAATGCCATTTTTCATTTATTTTTGAAAAGGTTAAACAAAATCAAATTGAAAATTGAGATTGATCAATGTAAGAAAAAAAGCATGGACATAGTTTTTCCAGATCTACATTTGAGTGAATTTTACCACACAGACAATTGACTAACCCTAACCCTAACAAAAACAACTGAAAATGTATTGTTATCCTGACACTACACTGAATTTAAAGATGGAGTGCCTTATTTTCACACCCCAAAATCTAGGTCCAACAAATTTGTAGCCTTCTTAAATCCTTCAGGAAATATCTACGTGCATTATTTTACTGTCTGCAATGAAATCTTAAAAACACATATTTACAGACTGCAAAATGAGACTGGAGGCGACCACCCAAGGGCAGCCAATCAGAGCTCTGCATTTGATTTTGATCCAGGCTGTAGTTATATCATTTTGTCACAGTGTGCTTCATTTGCAATATACTTTTTGGTGGGAAAGCCAAAGTTTACTAATTTACTAAACAAAAAAACAAACCAAAAAAAAGTCAGGCACCCCAGCTTTAAGGCAGCTACATGTTTCCAATAAGAGAGAATATCAAGCCCTATTCATAAACTGTATATTCTTTGTTCTCTGAGTTGATGCGACTGGACTGGCTGTTTCCCGCAGAACGGCCTCTCCGATCTGTTCCCTTCTGTGGTGGATTGTGTGTCTCTCTCGTGTTTTTTGGGGGGCTCAGAGTAAATCTGTAACAGGTGGGCTCTGTTTGAGGGAGAAGTCTTTTCTAATCATGTATGTGCCGAAGGATGTGTGGCTGACGGACCAGTGCTGTACCTCTCAAACTGCGGCGTGAGTTTTCCTCATAATACGCTCAGAATGGAACATTTATGTGCTTTTGAATTGGTGAAAGTTCCATAGTAGTGACAATGGTGAAGGTACACCAGCTGTATTTGTTCTGAGATGATATAAGTCCTATTTGCTTGGTTAGGGATGTCGTGTAAATTGTAGTAATTACTGAGTTTCTAGTCCTGTGTGCATCATCCATGTCTGTAAAGTTTTTCCTAAATTGTACCTTCTGTAGTTCAAAGCCCTTCTGTAATTCTAATGCCGTTGTAAAAATATATTTTCAATGAATTAATAATGACACTGCAGCCTACCTTTCAATTTCAGAATTAACTATTGGCTCTGTGCACGGAACTTCAGTTGGTTTGTTGTTCAAAATAGCTAACTTCTGTACATACGACCATTTCCTGGTAGCGTTAGCATTTAGAAACAATCATGTCTCTTTTTAAACACACAAGTGTCCAGTGGTGATGTATTCATCTGGCTTGTAAAGTCTTTAACATGTAACCTGTAACATTCACCACAAATGTCTGATCTTCCGAGTATGTATTTGTTTTAAACTTATGTCGTGAAAACCTCATAGAAATGAATTTAACAGGAAAATGTTGTATGTAAGATGAACATTTTCCAATGAGATTGTTGTTTTTCAACAATTAAAAAACTGAAAACTTAACAAACTACAATAAATCTGTGTCCCGGAAGTACAACCGGGTTGTCGTGGTAACGTAAGGTCGAAAAGATTGATGTTAAATTACACCCACAGTGAAATAAATTCTAGATTTATGGTCATTGCGGTAGAGCTGTAGTCAACCAAAAGACGTGTTCCATCGACTGATTCATCGACTAAAAAGAAAAAAAAACTATGCGTGAAAAGACTAAAAATGTTGTGAAGTTCATGCAAAAACAACAATTTATTAAGAAAAAGAATAAGAAACTGTGTGTTTAAACAATGTGTGTGTAATGGGTCGACTAATGAAAATTTTGGTCGACTAAGACTCCATTGACTGATTAATCGACTAAACAACTAAAGGACTACAACCTACATTGTGGTACTAGAGAGTATTCTAGACACCATGGGTGAACTCTCCTAAGAAGACATTTTCAAATTGAGTCGCCTTTTTTCCCATCTTAGCTTTAGTATTTGGAGCTTTTACCAGGATAAAATGTTCTCTCATATATTCTTGCCACTCAGTGCTAACCTTTTGAATGCGGCGATGTTATCTGCATAAGCTCTATAGGCTAGAGTTGCATCTTATTATGTAGCCCCTGTTGTAATTAGTCCAGTTCCAGGTTGAGTGAGCGAGCTGCAGTTAATGGGCTTATGGTGTGACTGAAGGGACAGACGGCCTTACTTAAAAGCTTAATCTGAGGTAAGTCATGATCCACTTGACCTCTCAGGCATTGTCAGATTACTGTCACAGCATCTACGCACTGTATCCAGCCTCTGATCACACACACACACACACACACGCTTCTGTACAGTCCAATTTTGTTCATCTTTACACATGCAATGCCTTGTCTACTGTGTATGAAAGCATTCAATTTCCTGATGTTTATATATGTTGCACCTTTTATATTACTTACCAAAAAAAGTGGAGATTTCTAAATATGCTGGATATTGCTTTTGTGCCCACAAAGCAGATCATTAGCTCAGCGTCTCACCTAGTCTAAGATCAGCACTAGTGTAACAAGAGAGGACTAGCTTAAACTCATATCATTTTGTCATATCTGAATAACTCCATTCAGGATTGTTTTTGTTAAAAGGCTTTGAAAATCAATTTGATCAAATCTAAATATACAGAATCAATTGATTTTGTTGGCAATTTTATCCAATCGTGTGCATTAATAGTGTGGCAGTAGTGCAGCTGAAATCATCCTGATGTTTTAGTACTTTTTGTGTTTAGATGAAGAATGAAAACCTGCACTCTACACCTCGACACTCTTAAACACAACTTTGACAAAACCATGTGTTTTTCATTCTTCAACAGCCTTTAAGTGAAACCAAAAGAACTTGCCAACATAGAGTTGCACAACTGGTGTGAATGAGCTTTGACAATACATCAGAAGTTAATATTCACCGTATTGATACCATGGTGTTTTTAATACCACAATATCACGGAAGAGGGATTATCGGTCGACTTTCTGTTCCGCTCTACTGCTTATGTTGTCAGCAAAAAGAGACACTGTCCATCTAGTTGACTGGGGAAACTTCTTTGACTAAAACAACAAAACAGGACAAGAGCTAGCTGTTTTGGATCAGGTCTGAACCGATCTGACTGTGTTTTTCTTGCCGTTTTTTCACTTACCTGAATGTAATGTTTGCATAGGTCGTAGGGTCAATTTCATTCACAAATGTTGTATTAGCAGCATGACGTTTGTTTTTGCACAGTGATAAACTCTTGTGGTTAGTTGACAACAGCACTGGCTAGTGTTGCTGCTAACGTTGAGTCAGTTAGCTCTTTCTGCATTCTGGGTGCGCGTCCCTCTCCCTTGTTGATAAACAAATAATCCCTTTATCGTCCTATAGTGTGAGACACATGAAGCAAAGCAGCTCTTTTTATTTTGTTAGCAGCTGCAGAAATTATTATTTTTATACTATAGGTACTATACTATATACCTATATCACTATATACTATATAACCTATACTATACTATATACTTATACTATACTGATATACTATACTATTTTAATAACAAAGACATTACATCCATCTATTTCCTTCTACATTCGGGGTTTCAAGTTGATTTGCATTTTTGGAGATTTCAGACCATCCTAAAAAAGTTTGTGAAATTTAGTTTTCCACGTCTTGGACTAACAAGAGCCTAGACTGATGTTGTTATTGTTGAAAATATGCCTTAAAACAGTTCACTCGTCTCACCGACTGTGGCCCATCAGTGCACAAAATGAATAACTTAATCCACATGTAAAGACAAAAACTAAACAAACCAAAACAATCATTCATGACTTGACCAAAGCCCGTCTTATACTGCAGAAAGAACAAACGTTAAGTGTTTGTGCGATGGGTCCAGAACGTGGCCATGTGCTGTCTAGTAACCGGTCTGTGTACAAAGATATGTGAGGCGGCGCGGCTCTGTTTTTTGGCTTGAGTGTGAGCTGGTGACCTGGTGTGAGGATTACAACACGACTACAAGTCCAGATGGGCCTGGGCCAGAACCAAAATCTCTCCAAGAAAGTGTTAAGGCTGTGAGACAAAAACAGGAGAGCACAGTCTGCCTCAGAAATGTGTCTGCACTCCCAACCTTTAGCGAAGGGTTTCCAATGGGATACTGGTAAATCTCACTTACTGTTTTACTACACTTAGGTCTAATTTAACTTATATGAATCTGACTAAGAAGTATTAAGGTACTTGTAATGTAAGACTGACTTATAGTGCTGCTTATATAATGCAGAATTGACTTTTTTAATGTTTTTGAAAGCCATAAATCATCCAGACTTGCTTTGACTATTTCTGCAGCATTAGCATATCAGACAAGGTTGGTTTGATTATTTTTCAGTAAGTCACCTCTAACTCAGTTCTGTATGTGGGAAGCACATTATTGTCCCACATGTTTATTACGACAGTATTTAAGTTGTAATGTAAAAAAAAAACATAAAAAAAAAACATAAATAAATGTGGACTTGTGCTGCACCTTTGAGATTTAGGTTTATAGCCACATTTTAAGCTTTTCACCAGTTTAAAGGTTTGAATTGCTATGGCGACAGCCCCAATGCATCACTATTCTGAAAATCATGAGTAAAAGGTTCCGTACACCTTCTAGAACAGACCCGGGCAAGCTGCGGCCTGGGGCCAAATGAGGCCCACGACCTGTTTGAGTCAGGCCCCTGGCATTTTTTTGAGAAACAGAAATGCAAGACGAAGTTTAAGAGACAAAAACTTGGGCTTCGACAATAAACTTGTGACATTTCGAGAACAATTTCACATTGTTATGAAAATAAAATCAAAGTCAGAAAAGGCTATTTTTCAATATTAAACTTGAAGTTTTACTAGATTGAAACGTTGTTAGAGATATAAAAATCTATTGCTTTAATGCAAACATTTGACTTGTCCAAGTCCTGATAATATTTTGTTGTTTTTTTAAGCTAAAATTACCATAATAAACTTGTAACATTTTGAAATTAAGCGATAATTTTATGAAATAAAGTTACAGCTTAAGAAAGTTATGATTTTACTGGAAAAGAAAACTCAATACGAGGAAAAAAAAGTTAAATTTTTTTTTTCTGAGAATAAAGTTGACGCCATAAAAATACGCTTTTTGATTAATTAAGTTTGAAATTTTATGAGATTAAAATGATAAAATGTGTGATTTTTTTTATTCATGCTGGTCTTCTATATTTTGTTGAAGAAATGCATTTGCAATAATGAGAATATGTTTGAATATGGCCTTCGAGTAAAAACAATTGCCCACACCTGTTCTAGAATATACCATTGTACTTTACACAACATGAAACATTACATGATAAAAATGTGTAAAGCTTACATTACTAGAAAAGTTCCACAACAGTACTTAATCTATTCTCCTCAGTGTCTGCCTTTAACAAATCCCTGTCTTTCTCCTTCATTTGTCGCTCCACATAATTTACCCAATATCGTTGTATGGTAAAAGCTGGAAGCATTTGGTTGTCTCCAGCAAACGACCAGTCATAAAAGGCCCCAGATCCTGTTTCCATGGAAACTGTGTGTATGCACGTTTGGAAAGATGTGCGTATGTGTTTAATAAGATGATTGAGACTGTTAGTATGGAATGGCTCGGCAGTGTTTGTGCATTTACACAAAACACGACAACATGCACATCCCACTTCAATGAGAGCTGTAGTGTGTGTAAGAGCTGCTAAAACAAGGAATTCAGCTGCATTTGCAACTTACAAGTTTGCATGCATTTTAAAGAATAAACCTAATGACTTGTCTCTTTAGCTGTGCGATCCCTTATCTGGTTCCCATGGCAACATTCATTCAATCCAGCGGTGTTTAAAGTGTGGCTCGGGGCCAAATGCAGCCCTCAGATGGATTTAGGTTGGTTCACAAGTCTTTAGCTGAAAACTATTCAAATTTGACCCCGCCCACTTTTGTCTTTCTCCATTAGTGATTGCAGTTCTGTTGTTCTGGTTGCTGTAGTTTTTGTTTTTTGTTTTTGATTCTCCGGGGCAAACTTTAGAGCAGGGGTGCCCAACCCGTCGATCGACTAGTGGATCTTTGAGGCAGTGGAAGTAGCTCCCAAAGCCCCGTCTGTTAATACGAACTTTAACCAACCGCGAGATATAGGCGTAATTACAAGCGCGAACTACACGCGGCATCAACAAGCGCTACATGCGCGAACTACCGAGCAATCAACAGGCACTGTATGCGCGTACTACACGCGCGAATTACAACCGCAATATACGAGCGCTAGATTTATATGCGGCAGCAAGAATTCTCCACTGTCTGCTCGCTGGAGCACACAGCAGCCGCACAGCACTTGAGCGCTTGCCAACGCGGCTCCTGAACACACGCGCTCATAAGGGTGAGATAGAACAGAGGGGAGAGGAGCGGGAGGAGAGAAAGAGAGAGAAGCAGGAGGAGGAGACAGGTAGTGCCACAGAATCCTACCTGCTCACGCGGTGTTGTTGTCCAACAGCTTGCTGTTGTTGATGCGAGTCAAAAACAAAAGCTAATTTTCGCAAGCCCCTCACCGTTACCATGGTAATCACCAATCACTCTACTGTAGTTTGAAGTGCTTCCAGTGAGGTGACTTGGATAGCTTGAACTTTTTAATGACTTTTTGTTGTTATAGTTGTAGCCACAATAATTTATTTTCAAAAATAAATGTGTCACTTTTTAACAGGTTTATAACTTACATTTCAAGAAATATTATTGCACTATTAAAAAAAAACTAACTGTGTCTTAATCAGGACTAGTCTAAAGAACAATTTTTTCGACATTGTTAATAAATAAAATAATGTAGATTTTCGGGCTGTGCTCACACTAAAAGTTTTCACCTACCACCTATCTCCGCCCATTTGTCTGCATTTACTTAGTCAAGCAATCAGATTTCATTTACAACATATGGGTTTAGAATTGACATTTCACCATTGTACGTGTGAAGCATTTTGGGCAGCTTGTGTTGTTAATATGCTATAAAAATGAATTTGACGCTGACATTCTGTAAATTCCTTTAAAATCTTGCCCCAGTCCAAGTTTAGTGTGAGTGGAAGCTACTGTACTTTGTGAGCAAATTTTAAATCTTTGTGAAAGAACAACAGAAGTAGAAACTGACCAGAAAAGCCTGAATACGAGCTTAGTTTGCGTTTGTCACGGCTCATATTCGTTCGTCGAGATTCGCGGACACATTTCCCGGCAGACATTTTCCAGCCTCTCTGCCCTTCAGTGGCCTAATGTGTGTCTGAGGTCCAGATGGTCGAGCAGTAGGAGGCTTGCTTCCCCGTAGAAGCCGTGGTGGCGGTAGTTTGGCTGGTTATGGTGAGAGAGAGCACTCAGCCAGCCTCCCTCCCTCCCTCCAAGTGACAATGGCAAGTGCACGATTCACGGTTACGCACGCAGCATCATTTGTGTGTGTGTGGAATCAAAATAATGTTACCGGTTTCACACTGCGTGGTGATTAAGACACATTTGGTTCTGTGTGAATTTGTTGAGAGTAAGGTCAAATTGTTCATTATACTGTGTTGAGCTGGACAATATATGGGATTTTAGATGATATTGTGAATGTTGTTTTGAAGATATGCAAAAGTTGAATATCTTGCAGTAAAAACATGCTAGAAAAGAGCTCATTTACAATAACAATTAAGTGACGACGAGTGATTATGAGTGAAGTTTAAACATATACTGTATCAGAATTTGTACAGTAAATCATAAATCCTTTGACACATGGTTTATATTGACATGGTCGATGGTTGCGATTATGGTTTTAAAAATAGTTTTTACTAGCAACAAAGTGAAACTGAAGAGGACCACCCAAGCACAGCCAATCAGAGCGCAGCATTCATCTCCTGATGAGATGTCGAATTTTTTATCCAGACTATAGACAAATAACTAGTAGACATACAGTTTGACTCAGATGCTATCGAACACTTACCATCTGAGCTAGTCCGGTATGTTTCGGAGCGTTCTGTTGAGTTTACAAAAGTGTTTTTAGTGTTTTTATTCCAGGTTTTTATTATAGGCTAAATTTGTGCATTTGTGCAACTGCTAATGGCTAGCGAACTTTACATAGAGTTTTCTGATCAAGTGAATCATTTAGGACATTTATGACCACTAAACATCGTCTTTTACTTGTCACTAGTGACAACAGCAGAAAAATGACATAAACATCATCAAATAAAAGTTGAACATAAAGCTTCACTTCTCTGTGAAAGAGTGTGCAGGTCGCATTGGCAAGTGATGGGGTTTGGATAGCATTTTGTGCCTCTGAATGTATTAGTTTGGGAAATATAATCTAACAGTGCCAATATTGTTTATGAAGCTTCACAAGACACTCGTGGTTTGTGCTCGTGGTTTTGCTGAAACCTTTTGTTTTAGATGGTTTTATCCATAAAGGTGCAACTTCTGCCACTTTGTTCAATTGATTTGCGTCATCACCTCTGCTGGAGGAATATGGCATCGCACTGTTCGTGTTGTAGCAACAGAGCAACTAATATAATGTTTATGATCCAGACCTTTATCATATACCTTTTAGTAGAAAAGCACAAATGTTACTAATAGCTAAAAAAAATGTGTTGCCCCAACTTGAAGTATCTGCCGATGTTTGCACTCAAAATTATTTTCCAAAACATACAAATTTGTCATATAGTGCTAAAATATGTAGCTGTTATTTATTGTGCAAGTAACAACTTAATAAAATATTCAAACTTTTTGAAATGTGGATAAACACCAGCCAGTAAATAAGTCTCATTATGTCCAGTTACAGGCCCAACCATTATATCAGGTGCAGCGATGAAGGGGTCGATATCCAATCCCAATATCGAATCAATGCATTCTTTATTATTAACCTGACGCCCCCATGTAAATGACCATAATTTCATGACTAAGTGCTACTTTTCTCACAAGCTTTGAAACCTGCGGCTTATGCAACAATGCAGCTAAATTATACATTTTCATTGACTATACAAGTGAGGCCTAGATATACGTACTTTTTTCTTCTTTCTAAATCTATTGGTGTGACTTCATGTCCGGAAAATACAGTAATCAAAAAGGCTTATATTTGCTGACTATTTTCAACTAGCAAGCAAAATCACAAATGTCGCCAGTTATGCCGAAAAGTAAAAAACACACACAAAATACTCACCAAATCTGCTGTATACAGTAATCATATTCTTGTTAAGACTTTTGTACTCACCATATGTTTTGTTTTGTTTGTGTTCGTAGGAAATAAGCTGAACAAAGACCTCAAACACTACCTAAGTCTGCGCTTCCAGAAGTCGTCGCCTGACCACGAGTTGCAGCAGACCATCCGAGACAACCTCTACCGCCACGCTGTGCCTTGTGAGTACATCACAGAGTCTGCTGGTTTGGGCTTTGTGCAGGCCAGGTCTTTGTAGGGCTTCTCCCTTTTTGTACTTGTTAAGTCTCCCTGCCATGAGAGACCGAAGAATAAGTATGTGTTTGAGTTTTCTGAGTACACAAGAGCAGTAATCTTTATCATCATGATCTACAGACAGACATTTTGTCACCATATTGAACACGTGACGCTAATTATGATTCCACAATCATAATTAGAAATGTTCCTTTTACTGCACATTTCTATACAATCTGGTTTTTAACTAGTTCTGACAAAGCTTAAGATTATTCTTAAACTTTTCCAAAAAGATCACATTTTGTCCATGGATTCAATACCAGTGTTAATTAATATCTGATTATCTAGACTTTAGACAACCCTAAAGACGGCCTTAAGCGACATTACCTCAGCTCAAGTTTTGCAAAATGTTTGTATTCAAGTGATTTTTGGGTTCTAAGCAACTAATTAAGGGTTCTAAGCAACTAATTAAGTAATTGAAAGAAGTAATTGCCAAAATAATCATTAGTTGCAGTTGCAGCCCTAAATATCTTATACTTTTTAAGGTCCTGCCCCCTTTTGTCATGTGTCCCTACACAAGAGGGGCCAGGAGTGTAGAGAAGCTCCTGCTTTTTAATGACATGACAAGTTGTTCTTCCTTGTGGTGCACATTGATTTTGTCGGCAGTGTTACTGGTTTTATTTCTGAGAATAATGCCTTCAGAGTTTGCTGATGGCAGCGATCACAACACTTCTAACCCCCGAAACACAACAGAAAGGTAACTTGGCGGTAGAGTTTCCTTTGTGCAACAAGACTTTGTGGAAACCCAAAGCAATGCCTGTATTGAGCAAGCTAGCTTAGAGAAACTGAATAGCTTTGTATGAATGTTTGTATGTATGATGTGGCTGTACAGGTGTCTCTTTTCAAGCCACAGATGCATAAAAACATTTTTTTTACCTATGACAATGACAATAATGTTGAATTGAAGTCATACTACAAGAAACTCAAGCACCCCATCAAGTAGTAGTCATGAAGTAGTAGTTTTCCTGATGCCTCTGTTCTTGGTTCCATCGTGTACAAAATGCCTATGGATATGGGCACTTTTCTGAGTGTAAACTAAAGCTGCACATTTTGATTTGCACTTTTATTATTGTGTTTCCAAGATTACCCAAAGTGGACTGGTTCATCATCTTTCATTCAAACTCTGCAAAGCTCTCATTTCTGATTCCCTGATTATTTACTTTCTCTCACTACTACTACCACTGCTGCTGCTGCTTCTTGCCTATCGTTATGCGTTCCTCTTCTCAGCGCTGAGGGAAGGCGGGACTGCCCTGTCTGTTTGCTGTCCACCTGATAACAAAGCTGCTTTCTGTGTTTCCACCCTTTCCACATCCAGGCAAGTAAAAGCACTGTTCTTTTTGCCTGTCTTTACAATGCAGCAGCGGTAAGTTTGCTAGCCGGAGCTTTTGGGATAAATTGCGAGCTAGCCGCGCAGCAGAGCATCGGGTGAGTCGTGTGTGTGTATATAGGCTAAGAGGACGGCTGATGGGGTAAGCGGGGAGGCGGGGGCAGAAAATGGGGGTGGGGTGGACTTCAGGGTGCGAGAGGGGGCAAGAAGGGGGGATGGGTAAGTGGGCAGTGATGCTAAACTCTCACGGATCAACATGGCAGCTAGCAGAGGAGCTAACATAAACACTACTGGTTCTGGCACATGTGCTCACGCTCATGCTATTCCCTCTGGCATTTGTAAACACCACAATCGTATTATTTTTTTTTTTTGCAGGCCGGTGATGTTTCGGTGACGTATCGCGTTGCACTCCCAGATGCAACTTGTTGTTAGCGATATCAGAAGGGCGGACACGGGGAGAATTTGTGTTATTTCAATATTGTAACGTCTGAATGTGGAAAGATACACAATGGTGGCAGGTTGTAGACATGAGAGCCGGGAGATGTTTTTGCTCGTGTTCACTGACTGGGCTGTCAGTCACTCACCCAGCATGTGGAAGTGGGAGTGTTTTTTTGTCGGAGAGAGACTTTGGACACGGCTTATGACAGCTATCTCCTGCTCTACCTGTTTTTTTGGAGTCTGTGATGGTGTTAAGCAAAGTTAAACAATGGGTCAAACTTGGATAGACGTCAAGTATTGTTTTGTATTACACTAAACATGTGTATAACAGGTTGGGCGAGTCAATTCACTAAAACAGAGTGGTATTTAAGATTGTTCTAAATGTACAGTTTCATCCCAGTCTAGCTTTATTTTCAGATTCAGATTTGATTTACTGATTGTAAATGATGACATCATACTAGGAAGTTGCCTAGTAACTGTTTTGTACACTTAACCAAAACTCAAATATAGCAGTTTTTTCCATAGACATTAAATTAGTAGAGGCGCAATCAGCATCTCTGCTCTGTTGCTACAACTAGAACAGCGACGCCATATTCCTCTGGTAAATGTGACGACGCAAATCAAATGAACACAATGACAGAAGTTGCACTTTTATGGATAAAACGAGCTTAAACAAGCGATTTCAGCAAAACCATGAGCAAAACGGACTGATTTGTATCTGATGAAGCTTTTTTAAACAACTTTGGCGATGTGAAATTATATTTCTCAAACTACTATATTCTTAGACTGGAAATGCTCCATCATTCACCGATGTGACAGACGCGCCTCCACAGAGAAGTGAAGCTGTAACTTTGTTTGGTGTTATTTATGTAATTTGTCTGCTTTTCTCACTAGTATGTAAAAGTGGACGTTTGGTGGTCACTAGAACCTTAAAAGATGCCTAAGTTCGCTAGCCGTTAGCAGTTTTATACACAATTTTTATCTACAATAAAATACTAAAAGGTTTGTAAAGTCAACAATAATTTGTAACAAGGCTCTAACCTTTGCTAAATGTAGTCGGTAGGTTTGTATCAGCTGACACTCTCTGGATCCTTTATAACGTGCGTTTTTTGCGGGCTAATGCTAACGGCTATAGGAAAATAAACAGTATATCGCTCCGGACTAGCTTAACTCTTACCGGACTAGCTCAGATGCTAAGTGTTCGATAGCATCATAGTCGGACTGCGCGTCTACTAATTATATGTCTATGGTTTTTTCATTCTTGTATGTAGGGTCATGGATGTTTCTCTTGACAAATTTGAGAACTTTTCCCTTAGTGCAATGATTTATGAAGTTTGAACTTGTAATATCCCACTGGAACATCCCTCCAACTTGGAATCCCTTCTCAGAAACTGAACTGAACCGAACATGGCTTCATGATGCATTTTGTCAAAGATAAACCTCCGACAGCTTCATCAGTAACCGTAGCTAACAGCTATGCTACAAAATATTCTCTATAAAATACCAATTTGATACCAAGTGCTTTTGGAGATTTTCTCGATACTGATAACAATACTTGAACCACAACTATGTATAAGTAGGTACTCAAGTAGTAAGTCATCTTTATTTGTATAGCCCCTGTTACAAAGGTCACAAAGTGCTTCACATTAAAAACAGTAAAAAAACATAAAGTCTACTGTACACCAACAACATATATAATCATAACAGCCCTGGGAACTTTTGCTCTAAAAGGTTTTCAGATGCTCTCTAAAGACATCAACATGGTCTATTTCGATACTGATACTGACTATTGTTTTCTTGGTAGCACTTTAAAAGACCTCCACGGTACCTACCAGTTAAGTACCGTGTCAGTTACTAGTAACTAACAGTGACACTTACTAGTACTTACTCTGGTACTTACTGTGGTACTTACACTGGTAACTAGAGTGGTACTTTGAGTGGTACTTGTACCAGCAGTTACTGGTACATACCACTGGTAGTTACTGTGGTACTTACACTGGTACCTACAGTGGTACTTTTAGTGGTACTTGTACCAGCAGTTACTAGTACATACCACTGGTAGTTACTGGTACTTACTGTGGTACTTACACTGGTACCTGCAGTGGTATTTGAGTGGTACTTGTACCAGCAGATACTGGTACATACCACTGGTAGTTACTGGTACTTACTGTGGTACTTACTGTGGTACTTACACTGGTACCTACAGTGGTACTTTTACCACCAGTATTGGCATGCTGGTATGGTCATGGCCATACCAGCATGCCAAAGCCTGATCCCGTCAGATCTCAGAAGCTAAGCAGGGTTGGGCCTGGGCAGTACTCGGATGGGACACAGAAGAACTTCAGGTGCCACAGTGGGGCAACTTCAGTGGTACTTACTACAGTAGTTGACAGTCAACTACTGTAGTAAGTACCACTCAAGTACCAGTATGTGTCACTTTAGAACAGGTCCCGTTGTTACTAGTGCTTAACTGTCAACTACTGTAGTAGTACCACTCAAGTACCAGTATGTGTCACTTTAGAACAGGTCCGTTGTTACTAGTACTTAATGTCAACTACTGTAGTAAGTACACTGAAGTACCAGTATGTGTCACTTTAGTACAGGTCCGTTGTTACTAGTAGTTGACGGCCAACTACTGTAGTTAGTACCACTCAGTACCAGTATGTGTCACTTTAGAACAAGTCCGTTGTTACTAGTAGTTAACTGTCAACTACTGTAGTAAGTACCACTCAAGTACTAGTATGTGTCACTTTAGAACAGGTCCCGTTGTTACTAGTAGTTAACTTTCAACTACTGTAGTAAGTACCACTCAAGTACCAGTATGTGTCACTTTAGAACAGGTCCCGTTGTTACCAGTAGTTAACTGTCAACTACTGTAATAAGTACCATTGTAGTACCACTATTTACCATTATGTATCATGGTATTTATCAATAAATGTTGGAATTAAGCTAAGATTGTAGTAAATTATTTTCTGTTGTTTTGCTTACTGAAAAAAATAATTACTTTGGTATTTGTCAATACCCAATTTTGTTGTGACATAAATAAAGACAGTGGTGCTTTTAAAACATTTGCATTTTATTGTTAATCATAATTTATAAGCTCTACTTTTTTAATTTAGTACCAATAATACCACCACTGAAACATATTCACACACATAGGTGTGTGCCACAAATTATTAAAAGTGGTAAGTGTACTAATAGTTACCACTGTAAATACCAGTCACTGCTGACACAAGTACTACCTTAAGTATCAGTGTAAGTACCACAGTAAGTACCAGTAACTATCAGTGTTATGTACCAGTAACTCCTGGTACAATACCACTATAGGTACCAGTGTAAGTACCAGTGTAAGTACCGCAGTAAGTACCACAGTAACTACCACAGTAACTACCAGTGGTATGTACCAGTAACTGCTGGTACAAGTACCACTCAAAGTACCACTCTAGGTACCAGTGTAAGTACCACAGTAAGTACCAGAGTAAGTACTAGTAAGTGTCATTGTTAGTTACTAGTAACTGACATGGTACTTAACTGTAGGTACCGTGAGGTCTTTTAAGTCTGTTTTCTTTTTAGTTTTCATCTGCTGTTATGTGCTACAATGCTAATTTCGCTAACAGCTACACAAAGCTAATGCAAACAAAAAAATCCACTCTCTTGTGACTTCTTGCTAACCGTAATTGTAACAACAATGTCTAAGTTGATAAATCGACATGAAGAAATCCGATTTTTGGCAAATTTGAGCTATTTCCTTAAGTTTTTATTGCTTGATTGGCTCATTGATGACATTTTCCGACCACTAAAACACACAAACTGGACAAAATTCATCTATGTTTTTCTTCATGAACCAGAAACACGATGACAAGCTCTATAACACTATCTCACATGAGTCACTGTTGAAAAAATGACCACAAAATTTAAATTATTACTAGTTGACAATACCCAGACAATGACTGCAGTATGTTTGTGAATTTATTGCCATGGAGCAGATTGTTTAAATCTACTTTGCTGCTCTAATGTATTCGGACACCTGCCTAATCTATCCAGGCCGGGGGTGCAATGAGAGGTTACGGGTGGAGAAGGGGTCACGACCTTTGACCCGTGACCCTCCCCATGACCTCACAACAGTTCCCACCGAATAAATCCTCGTTTCTGGCCACTCGCGTAACAGAATGAATGCTTTATGCACATTTGAACCCTGATTTTGCATTGGGTGTTGAGATGTTGGATTTATAGTTGTTGAGTGGCTTGTACAGTGGCCACAATTTGACTATAAAGGTTTGGGGCTTCTGTAGTTTTGACAATGACATTTTTAGATTAATTTTGTGTCTTCCATTAAGCTAAATGTAAATACTATTCTAGTTTATCACTACATGGTGAAAACAATAACAAATTGTTATTTACTTTAAGACTTGAGATCATTCCTTAGAATTTTTTCGACCACAGCATTTCGGATAGCTGAGGTTTATATGAAGAGCAGTACTATGAGAAAGCATAGAATGAATTACCTGGAGTTTTGGGAGTGACTAGACAGATTAAATGTGCTCTATGTAACTTTTCTGTAGCTACTGAGCTTTGCCTAGACAGGGGTGGCCATCTGGTCAGAGGCAAAAGCCAAATTTTTCAGCTGTCATCCTTGAAAAGCCACACCATGAGTCAACCTACTGCCACCTCCAGGGTACAAAGTACACTTATTGACTTATGTATATGCAGACACTCCATTTAAAATAATTTTCTTTATAAGATAGTTTGATTAATTCAGGGGGATCTGAGGGAATTTCCCCCCAGGAGAATTATTTTAATTTCTGTGCAATTTCTTGCTTTTGATGTGTTTTAAATGTGATATTTTCATTATGTGAAGTAATTTTACTAAATTAAAAAGACAGAAGTCAGTTAATCAAAATCCTCCCTCTTCATAGAGGCCAGATGTAGGGGCCCCAGCCTTAGATGCCCTTGCTCTGCCCATGTAAAACTGGGCTTAAGGAGCGTCAGTCAGACACTGGACTGTCCTGTGTGATCAGAGCAGAGAACACTGCTGCGCACACTTTTGTCAGAGCAGTGTGTAAACTTTGTTTTATGTCACATTCAGACAAAAGCCACAGTTGTAAACATCACTTTGAAGTTTTTCCGCGATTTGCACCGCTCTATTTGCATGTTTTATTTCATTGTACATTTTGGACCTTTTCTTGTGGATATAAGACAGATTTGTGCAAAATAAGGACCACAATGAAGCTCCAGATTCACCGAATATCACTTCTCAAATAAATTATCTCTCTGTTAAATAACTCTGTGACACTGCACTGACAGAAGAAGAGAGAAAGAGATTGTGAGGACCAATTGTTTCTGAATGAGCCAAAGATCCGCACTCTGATTGGCCAAGAGCCACATGCAGCTCATGAGCCTCGGGTTCGCCATCGTTGGCATAGAATTTGGCTTTAAACAAAAAAAGGATAAATTCTGGTCTTTTGATTCGATCACTGGATACTAACAATATAAACATTTTGAACTCCATTTCTATTTTTGACACATTAGCTGTAAAGGCATTTACTGAGGAAAGATTAAATCTCAAATGAAAGTGGGTCAAAAAGCAACTTTTTTGCTTAAGAAAAATATATGTAACAGTCCTTTAAACACCAAAGAGCTATTTAAGTAGTTCACCAGTTGTCTGTTAGTGAGCACTTCTCCTTTGCCGAGATAATCCATTCTACTGTTTGACATGTGTGTGACATATATTGCACATGTGTATTAGGCTGGCCACAATAAAAAGACTCTATAATGTTCAGTTTTCACTTTATTATTCTTAATGTCAGCTCGATTCCACCCATAGTTCCAACTTGACACATCAACTATTCATTCTGTTTCAGAACTGCATTTGTAGCACTGCTTAGTTTTTTCCGCAACACATGCCCATTTCCACACACTTCTCCTCTTCCGTGCCGTCCAAGAACAACTCACACAAAGAACATGTGTCCTCTTTCTTCTCAATCACATCAGCAGCAGCGTCCAGAGAAGCTGAGGTGTCTGTGATCGAGAGGGGTGGACACCGGACAGGCAAAAGAAGAAGAAGAAGAAGAAGAGGGGGTAAAAAAACCAACGAGAGGAGAAGGTGGGCGGGGGCATGTGGGTGCGTGCGAGACAGCAGCAGCAGCAGCGGCACACAGTCAAGTCAGTCAGTCAGCAAGATGCACACAGCCCTAGACAAGCTTCGGAATGAGACGTGCGGATGCTGCTTAGCCTAGCTCCCCCGTTAGCTTAGCATCACAAAAAGCCCAAGCGCTGGACAGAGGACAGACGCACGGGGAGGAGAAGAAGGGGAGGGTGGATCGGGCGCCAAGCAGGACCGCAACCGCTTCTCCCATCGCTTCTCCCAACACTCACTCACACCTGGTTGGAATTTGTACCCCTTTTTTTTTTGTTGTTGATCGATCCCCTCTCGCCTGCTGGAAGAAAGGGATAATAAGAGGAAGAGGAGAAGAAGAAGGGATAGCCGTGGTTTCTCTGGCTACGAGGTATGTTGTCGGGGTGGCTGTGATTTTGACGGTTGGGGTTGGGATGGAGCGGAAGGAAGCAGCCATGGAGGATGTTTGTCTCGTCCAGGTGTGCGATTCCAGAGTCATCCCAATGTTGAATTAAAAAAACTCGTTTAGCTTGTATGATGTCTTGGAAGCCATTACCTATTTCTGTGCGTTGGTCTGCAGCTGGAGGATGCTAGCCTTCTACAATTTCTCACTATTTAAGCAATCTCGTTTCTTAATCTTTTTTTTTTTTTTCTTTCTTCGCTGGCTAAATTTGCCAGTCTGCTTGCTACTAGCATCCTCATCCTTGTTTGTCTGCCCGTTTATGTGTTGCTGTAGTATAGAAGATCACTCACGGTGCATTTTCTGGATGAAATAAAGAAGACAAAAGGGCAGTTGTGTGTATGTGTGCGATAGGAAATAGGCAATTTTTGGAAGCAGGTTTCTGCCCGATTTAACTTGCCTCCGGTGGCTTTTTGTTGTCCTTTTTTTTTTTTTTTCTAGTCTGGCTTTTGGATGTCAGCAGCATGTGTCTGTCTGGTGCGCTGACAAGATCCCCCGCCTGCCGTAATTCCAAACATTGGCACGATGAAGACGTTTGTGTTTAAGGAAAAAGACAGATACTAGCTTGTCGTAGAAGAGGCCTGTTTTGATGTCATTGTAAGTGGCAAACATCTCCACCTTGCTTTGCTCTGACAAGAAAAAAACAGTTCAGAATGCAGCGAAAGTGAGCGATATTAGTGTAATCTGAATGTAACGCAAAGATAAAAAACAACTGTGTTAAGAAAATTTGGGGGACTGGAAAATGCTGGAATTTGCGGCTCGTGCTTTTGGTGGGATTAACCCTTTAGTGGGACAGATGGCTGCATCCCCCTGCCGTGCTAACAGACCCCCCCTTCAGTGTGTGTGTGCGTGTCCATGCATGTGGTACACTCCCCCTAAAAATCAGCCCCTGCCAACACAACACGGCCAAGATGGTGGACAGATCTGTTTGGGTTTTGGAATTTGATGACAGTCTGCTAGTCTCCCCTTTTTGTGTGCGCGCCTTCAGAATGAATCAGGAAGTATCTTGTTGGAAAATGTGGAGTTGTTGGCGAGCGTGCCACCGGAGCATGTTTATTGTGGAGACTGAGGAAAATGCTTCTGTAATAGCTTGTTCACAACAGTTGGGATGCTGGCGGCGGACGGGATTCCAGACAAACAAAGCGTCTCAGCCACATTTTTTTTTTCTTTGTCTCTTTTAAATACTTTACTTTAATGTTATGTTCTTGTGGTTACTCTAAAGTAAGAGAAAAGAAACAGATTTTGCACAAGATGGCAGTTCTTGGATGCACATAGGGCTGCAACTAACAATTATTTTGGTAATCGATTAGTAGGGCGATTATTTTTTTTAGTTGTCTGCAAAAATGACTTGGTTACGAGATTTTTGCCCAATTTGAACTGAAGTGACATTGTTTGAGGATGTCCTGGAGATGTAGATTTTAGGGTTGTCAAAAGTGTCATACTCAGATGCTAATCTAAACTCAAACTTGTTATGAAAGTAGATAATCATTTGATACTCATCGATAAAAAATGTTTTATTAATTGACCTTTATTTAACCAGGAAAGTTCCACTGAGATTCTTTTGCATGGGAGTCCTGGGGGAATGATTAATGGACATTTTTTTTGAGGTTGGGGAAACCTACACAGGCACGAGGAGAACATACAAACTCCACATAGAAAGGCCACGGGTCGACTGAGAATTGAGCCCAGGACCTTCTTGCTGAGGCCAACCTCTGTGCCACCATGTCACCCTTGTGTGTTGAAAACGTCATTTAGAGCAATCCAGAGCTTTATCAAAGCTAGTTTAAAATAATAAAGAAAATATCTGCATTTTGTTGAAAATGTCTATTTGGAGGATGCTACCTTTCTACAATTACTCACTATTTCAGCAAAAGATTCGGAGACAAGAGGCAAACTAGTTTTTCAAGACCCCCACATTTTAAACACATTTTTGTGTAATTTCTGTTCAATCTGAAGCTTTTCCACAGATCATGTGATGTTTGGAACCTGCATAAAGACAAGTTAACGATTATTCCATTACTAAATTAGTTTCAATAATCAATTAGTTGCGATTAATCGATTAACTTTTTCCAGCTCTAGATGCACAAGTGTCACTTTTAATGAACTGTAACTGTGTATGTGCTACAAAGTTAGATTGCATATACCTATGAATAGGGATGCACCGATCCGATACCTGGATCGGATATTGGCGCCGATCCAGGGCATTTTGCTGGATTGGGTATCGGCCCATGATATTGGTTCAGCCGATATCATAGTTTTGGACATTCATAATACTGGGCATTTCATTTAGATTAAGTTGTTAAGTTGTGACTTGCACTATAAACATCAGTTAAATAACACAATATGCCCAACGTATTAAGTTTAATAAGAAAAAGAAGCCATTTCAGTCCTTTCACTAGTATCGGTTGATATCGAGTATCGGCAGATAGTTAAAGCCAAATATCGGGATCGATATCGGAACTGAAAAAGCTGGATCGGTGCATCCCTGCCTATGAATGAATGTATGTGGAATAACCTTTTTCACTATGGTCTTTTTGCTAGAATACACATGTAGCTCAAAGACTACAGGTGTAAACTAGCTTTCATGCTTTTCACCTTTTTTCTCCTCCCTGCACTTTCTGTTAAGATGTGGTTTGCCTGTTAAATTCAATCGCTGGGTTTAGATAACCAGCTGTAATAGCTTTTTGAGACGCAACATGACTTCCTTAACTGAGCTAAACAGGAAGTGTACTGCCAACAAAAGTGGGTAGGGCCGAATAAGGTGAAAAACCTAGCACCAGCATCTCTCCTATGACTTTTGTCTTGGAAAATGTATTGTTCTGCACTGTCACTGTAAAAATAAATCCAACCCTATACCCCAGGGAAATTCAACTTGACAGATTTTTTGGAGGACCGTGGTGCTGGACCGGGTAGTTGTGCAAGATATAAACACCTATGCTAATGAAACTATTGCTTATGTTGAATATATTGCTCTACAGAATTTCCAAACCAGAATGAAACAAGGACTAGAGCAGTACAAGCCAGGAACAAATCAAGAAAGAATTGCACCAAGAATAAAAAAGAACCAAGTCAGGTCTAAGGTTGTAACCTAAAGCTAACTTGCAACAAAGAGAAAATATAGCATACTTGAAATATTAGGAAGATGGGTTGGGACTAGATCATTCCAAAGATCAAGTAGTACCTCCAAAGTTATTACTTCATTTGATGTATTCTTTGCTGTCGAGCTGAGAAAATCAAATTGTGCCTGGATCCCTGTGATGATCCAAACAGCCTAACAACACACTGACACACGGAGCGTTTTGAATTGAGTTCTGTACTAGGGTTGTCAAAAGTAGGTCCAAGTCAGCGGGTCATGAGGGTCAAGTAAGTCGAGGCACAGCAAGAACATCAAGTCATGGCAAGTCATACATTTTAAAGCATTTTTTTTATTATTGGAATTCAAGAAACAGAAACAGTTATTGTGTAAAAGAATATAATTAAAAGTCCCAACATAAAGAATCACAAACCCAACCATATGCTGTTCTAAATCACCAAATCAGAACTCACATTTGTATCCAGAAACTGTTAATATATGCAGAGAGTTTTGAATGACCAATAGGAGGCAGTGAGCTAAGTAAAATTAAATATTTGAATGTATTGTCTGTTGTATGCTGTCATTGTTTTTGCGCAGTGGATCATACTGATTCTACTTTTAGAATCAAAATTGAGTTTGAATTGTGAACCTTTTGTAAGTTTGTGAACTCATGGGAAGATGTGACTTTTTGCTGAAATGATCAAATTGCCATTCAGTGCTTTTCTTCAGCCACTCCTGTTGAGTGACGGGTAGACTAGCTAATCACAGCGACGTTTTGGCTTTGGATGTTCAGCACACTGCTGCAAAAAGGCAGATTTCCATAGTAACAGACGTTTTATATGTTGTATATGAATTTAATGCTGACTTTGGGATAAGAACAAGTAAAAAATGTTTTTCTTGGGTTGTTGGGATTAATTTCCCCCCCGTAGAGCATTTGTTTGGTAGAAATTGTAACAAACAGCTTTTCTATTGTCACGGCAACGGTTTAGACTTAAGCTAGCATGTTGCTAATGACAAAGAATGAAGATTTAGGACATTTTTACTGTTGCACAACAAATAATTAACTCACCAAACAGATTAAAAAGCATCTTAAGCATCGAAATGTAAGGTGTATGTGAGAAATGTGAGAGAAAAAAAGAAGTGCTGTTGTAGTTTTTCTGCTTTTCTGCTACTGTTTACTTGATTTTCTCTTTTTTGTGGATGTTTATGTTATACGTCTTTTTCCTATTTTAGTACCGTTTTGACTTTTAAAGGAAAATTTGCTGTTCGTTTATATTGCCTCTCGTTCATTTTTGCCACTGCCTGCTGACATTTATAATGCTGAGATGTCATCTACATAACTGATGTGCAGAATCATCATGGAAATGTTCTCTCTGAGCCAAAGAAATCTAAGTTTCTCAGTTGGAAAATTGGAAAAGATATCTTGTCGTTTCCAGAAAAAAAAACTTGCCTTATTGGGCTCCGACTCGACAATAGTTGTTTTTTGTCACTTTTTAAAAACTCCACACATTTTAGTAAACCCTAAAAAGCCATTGTCGCTCTTTATGCCGGCTGGCTTATGCTCCGTATCACTTTTCACTTCCCAAACGCGACAGTCTTGCGTGTTGAATGTGCTGTCAGTGCCGATTTGAGCGAGTTCACACGGAGGCGTCTTACTTCCAGATAACAGAGGAAGGCAGAGCCAGCGTTTGGATTGGGGTTTTTGTAAAAAGAAAAGGCCTCCAGTCAAAGCAGAAAACACGGAGCAGTGACGCGGGGCCACACAGGCAGTTGTCACAAACGCCAAAAGCAGTCGAGACACAGAAAGCACTGAATGAGCAGATCAGAGGCATTAGGTTTCTTTAAATCCAAGAAGGGATGAGGCAGAGTGACTTCAGATTAAAGACTTGCTTGTGTTACATGTTTGAAGTTGAGCCATTTTTGGGGAGGAAAGAAGCAAAAAAGTGTGACGTCACGTGGAAAATATTTTGAGCTTTTAATCATGGTATGACATTGTTCACTCATCATTGACTTTAGTTTCATGAATTTTAGTTTAAAAGTCTTTCTTTAACCGTGGCATTAATGAAGTGTGATCTAAGGATTTGTTTTTATTTTGGACAAGCATTGGAAAACAAATCAGATTATGTTCAAAAATGTCCAAGAGAACTGACAAAAAGATTGGAATACTTAACCATTTAAGCACCAAGGTTCTGCACTAAGTCATTCGAGGCTCTCAGTCTTAGGTTCTCTCTTTTTGATCAAGTTCAGTAGTTTGGAAACTTGTGTGAAATAATACAGAGAGATATCATTTTGTCTAAATCTTTAGGTTTTTATATTTCCTCCAGTATATTGCAAAAGTGTTTGATGAATACGAGTTAAAATATCTGTCATTAACTATTGGAACATGACCTGATATGCTTTTGTAAACCGTAGTCATAATTTAGAAGATGTAGCCTTGGATGCTAATGCTATTGATCGCTGAACATTTAAGCTGTTAGCAATAGCCGGTAGTATTAGCCTGCAAAAAAGCAAGTACTTATAATCCAGCGAGTGGCAATGATTATAAAGCCATAGACAACATTTAGTAGAGGTCTGAGACTTATTGGAAGTTATTGTTAAGTTGATAACGCTTTTAGTGTTTTATTAGCATAAGACTGGCATTTAAGCTAATGACTAGCATTGTTTTGTTGAAATTTCAGATTTTTTCTTCCAGAAAAGATGTGATCAGGACATAGTTTTTGTACTTTGCTTACAATATCTCAAAGGTAATTTCTAGGGCTGTAGCTCAGCAAATAAATAAAGGTCCCGTTGACCGATTAATTGACTCATCCTCAAGCTGCAAAAAGTATCTTTTTGATGTTATTTATTTCACCCAAAGAAAATTAAAAAAAAAGAAAATGAAAAGAATCATTGTATTTGTATCTACCAAGGCAGATTAGACCGATTATTTGGTCCCTAATCTTCAATCAATTCAATGCGTTTTGTTGTCACTCAGTATAAATCCTTATTATCTAATTGGTTGACTAATGAAAACTTTGGTTGACTAAACTCAAGCGACCGATGAATCAACTAAACATCTAACAAACTATAGCTCTAGTCATTTCTCACATTTTCAATCTGCTGATTTCTGTTGGTGACAAAACGTATCTATATATAAAAGCATTAAAACAAGAATCATAGCTGCTTTGCTGTTGTCTGACCTGAAGAATGTTACAATATCATATGAACACAATATTGACAGACAAATCTGAGATGTTTGTCAAAATGTATCACAGAAATGCAGAATTTGTACGACCCAAAGTTGAAAATTGTGTCATTTTAACAACAGTATAAATAATATATTCAATATTCAATATCTTGAAAAACATGCTGTTTGGGTGAAATTGTCATACTGTGAATCCTCTTTTCTCTATTATCTGTTCAAAAGGAAACTATTTAGCTGTTTATGTGTCATGCTCAGGAACAACTAAATGTAACCATTTCCAGTAGAGTGTCCTCATTTTTCTCAAATTACCCAAACTCTTCTATAAAATTACATCCTAAATAATGGACAACTCCATTTTCTTTAGAGTTTGCTGTTGTTCATAATTCACTTTTCCTCCCCAGTGACGCTACGTCTGTTCACAAGCAGATTTAAAATTCTATTAATAGAGCAATTATGAAAATCACCTCTAAACACTAAACACGTTCCCATGGCCTACTTCTCACCGGCAGAACTCAACAGTGAAAGGTGAACAAAACCAACCTGCCTGAAGCGTCGTCACAGGTGCAGAGTGAGAGGTGTAGAGAAAGCACAAACTTGACTGTCCAGTCTTTGCTGTAAAGTTTGAATCAAAGTCACAAATATTTGAATACTGAAAGATTGTGTTTTGTGATCAAATTGTAATTTTGGAGCAAAGCATCCCATCTTCTGAGTCACATGTTTTAGAGTAGTGTCAGTACGTGAAGGGCTGGGTAATAAAAATCAAATTACAGGCTCATCCCTGGGACAATCTGCATTTTTGGTGAAATCATCATATTGCTATTTACTATTTTTGCTTAACATAGACATTTTTCTCTATTCACTAAGGTTCTGAGTAAGTGACAGCTGGATTTAGCCAATCAAAGAGCAAAGAACTTTCAGAAGAAACAGACTATTTACTAAACACTAGGGCTGTAGTTCTTTAGTCGTTTAGTCGATTAATCGGTCGATGGGGCTTTAGTCGACCAAAATTTGTATTAGTCGACCCAGCCCGAGCCCGCGCACGTCGTGTCCGAACCCGACCGGAACCTGTGCCTAAGCCCGAGCCCGAAGAGAGCCCGTCCCGCCCACTCACTGAACTGTGGCATTTTAATGACAGAAAAAGCTTCTTATGATGTCCAACGTGTTTAATGTAAGTGTGTCTCGCTGCTAAACGCGCTTCCTCCACTTCTCTCTCTCTCTTTCTCTCTCTCTCTCCCTCTCTCTCCCTCTCCCTCCGTCCCTCTTGTTCCTTCTTTTCTCCCGAGCGCGTAACGGCGCACTTTCTCTCTGCTTCTTCCTCACCTTTTACTTGATCCGCGGATGAAACGAAAGACGTGCCTTCCCTGTCTTTCGTTCTCCTTTCTCTTTTTCCTGCTCCGCGCTTATTCACAAGTCTTCTCTCTCTCTCTCTCTCTCTCTCTCTCTCTCTCTCTCTCTCTCCTCACTCTCGCACCGTATAGTTGGCCACTTAAACACTGACTTTTTTTTAATCACTGCGGTGGTTTTGTGCTGTGTTCTGACGCGGCTGTCAATCATCCGCGAAGCGCACGTGTTCAGTGCGGCTCTGCGTCTTGGCCCGAACCCGGCCGACCCACATTTCTCACGTAGTTGTCGGGCCTGCACGGGTTCGGGCCCAGAATCTAAACTCTGCCTTTTTTGATATAAACACACTGTGTCATATTCATTTTCTGTGTAAATTGTTGTTTTTGCATGAACTCCATTGCACTTTTGCCTTTTTGCGTCAGATAAATTGTCAGATCAAACTATATTTTTTTTAGCTTCAGAGCTTTAGCCACGCCCCTTTTTAGTCGACTAATCGGTCGATGGGACATGTCTTTAGTCGACCAAGAATTTCTTTGGTTGACTACAGCCTTACTAAACACTTACTTCTTATAAGTTGTCCAGAGATATCTACTGTATATGAATCGTTCCAACAAAATCATAACATTGTTGTTTTTTTGCCATATCACGTGAACATTAGCTAGCACAAGCAAAAACTGTAAAACACTGTATTTTTTGCACCAAGATGTGGCACTGCAAACTCATTTTCACCTGATAGAAACTTTGACAAGATATTTGTGCCAATGCAAAACTGATTTTTAGTTATTTCATTGAAAAAAATGTGGACAGCGACACCAGGGGCAGACAAAATGTGTACATTTAGTAATTTTGACCTCTACACTTTGTTAAAGGGATAAATTGAATAGCAAATGAATTACCAAAAGTCTTTGCAACTGTATAGAAATTAGTTGATCTGAAGAATAACTGATTAGAAAATACTTTGTATCCTGGGGAAAATACAAACTAGGAGGTCCTAAACTTATAAATTTGACTTTTTACAGTTTTACGCAATTACCCTCTGTGCCTATAGTGTGTATTTAGAACAATATTTAGTCTGGGCTGATGTGTAAGCACAGAAGAAGTTCTATATTAAATACATGTGAAGGGAAAGTTTATGGACATGTAACAATTGATTATCTGACACAATGTACTGACAAGAGCTGAATCAGTCATTGAATATCTTATAGAAAAGGGTTTTATCTATACATATATATTTTAATCTTTTATTGTAAGAAAATAAGTAAATACTACATTTGTAGCAGCAGTTTGTAGTTCTATTATCATTTATCAAACCCTGCATCTAAACCCAGCCTGTCGTGCAAACATATTGTCACTGTTTGCGTTCAACAGGTTTGACTAGTCGGTCACATGCTGCTGTCGTCATCCACTGCTCACATCATCATGTTTATTCAACTTTTTAACTGACAATATGGGTCATTTAAGTGTGTCTTTGGAGAGGTAAAAATATCCTGTTTAATTATGGGAAAAAAGAAAGTTAAAGCTTTAAAACATTCTTCATGGATATCGATGTTCGAACTAATTGCCCTCGCGAGATTATAAAGCTGACTTAATCTGACATACTGACGCACATATATAGCTTAAATGACAAGATTTTTTTTTTTTTATTATGTCCAAAGCAAGAGGAGGATTTTAAACAGACCAGTAAAGCTACGGTCACA
This sequence comes from Mugilogobius chulae, assembly GCA_038363315.1. NCBI lineage: Eukaryota > Metazoa > Chordata > Actinopteri > Gobiiformes > Gobiidae > Mugilogobius > Mugilogobius chulae. The sequence continues at coordinate 41,891,588 of CM076402.1, read as the reverse complement.
ATACCTGCACGAAAATATAGTTTTTACGAATCTGGAGTTCAAATGACATAGGTCTTCTTCTTACGGTAGACTTTCAACTCTCCCACAATTTACGGCTTGCGTGTGCCCAAAATCTTCCCTAATGCACTTTACAGTAATCCTACATCTGTTTTGTATTGCACGGGAGCTGCGCGAGCTCTTACATCCAACTCAATCCTTTGTCAAGTTGTTGCTAGCTAGTATGTCTTTCATAAACCATTTATATTTGGAATATGAGCAATAACCTGATTACACAAGGCGTGTAAACACCAGCAAAACCTGAATATGTACGCTTTGTCTGAAAATGTGTTCCAGCGTTTGTCTTTTTCACTCTTTCATTCTCACAAAGCTAACCTGCGCATTAACAGAAAAAACAGTCTCTTACCTGGGCTTATTGCAGAGGAGGAGACACCAAAAGCAAATCAGTCTACAGTTTATAGTTTCTGCATTCATAGACTCGTAGATAATCTTTGACAAGAGCATCGACCTGGCTACGAACTTACGAATGGGCCTCAAGAATGTCGTAGGAAATGAGAAAAAAAACCTTTCGCAGAGAGGTCGTAGCAGGTTGTACGAGTCATTGTGACCATAGCTTAAGGTGTGTTTTCATACCTTGACATGTCTTCACAATATCTCAGAATGTTGCGGGTGTTTTACACGGATGTTTTGGTGCCATTCTCCTGCAAGGATAATATGGGAACAGCGCCATCTGCAGTCTAAATCTTCCAGGACAGCATCCCAGGTCTTTGAAAGCTGACATGCTTTATAAAATCATCTGAATCGGAATCTGAAAATGCTCCTCATCTCTGTCAACGTCCTAGGGTTAGGGTTAGGGTTAGGTTAGTTTCTGGATCTCAATTGCCTCCGTAGTCCAACGTTCCCAATTTTTATTTTTTTTTCCAATCCATAATGTGTCTCTCCCTTCGGCCAGTAGTTTGTAACTGCGTGCGACAGCCTAGTTAGTTTGTGTTTAACCAATCACAGCAACAAATCATAAAGGCGTATCCAACGTGCATTTGGGATAAAACAAGTGGTCACACATGAACAGGAAATGGTCTGTATTTCTGCTCAAACAGAATCAAAAGCGGCAGAAACAGTCACACCATTTTTTGTTTTGCTTGATTCAAACGCTACTTGCTCATCTTTGCTAATAACCCCCCTCACCTGCCGTGCTGCAATGTGATTGGGCCATTAAACCATTGATTTGAATGCAAAGTTTGTTAATTTACAAATTACACGAGAATCCATCTGGCTGTCCAGATTACGATATTACATATTAGTTAAAAATAGAAGCTTTAGAATACATTTACCTTCATATCAATTTCAGTTTCATAACCATTTGTTTCGACAGTAAACAGCCTATATCTTCTGGCACGCTCTGTGTAATCTTCAGTCTAAGATGCCTTGGGCTGAGAACAAGGCCTCCTTCTCAAACACTCATTCTAATTAGCGGGCGGTTGCTGTGAAGTTAGAAAAATAGACGTAGACGTATAGCTCCTCAAGGAAAATGCGTCTGTCGACTGATCGCGCTTGGGAAAGGATGCAAAGACTGTTTCAGATTCATTTTTATGCCTGCTCAACGTCGCTGTAGGATGCCATCTCCAACAGCAGACGACTTCAGGGCTTTCGTCATGAACACCCTTTTCCCCCCTGATCTCTGGGCTTGCTTCGGAGTACGCCAGAAGAAGAGAAAGGGCTACAACAACATGAGGGAGGTCTTTCTGTCCGGTTCGTTTGACGGCTTTTTTAAGAAGAAGCGTCTGAAATCCATAACTGAAGATTCCACTGTGTCAGCTCTTGGGCGTCGAGAAGGAGGAGGATCGAGTTTTCCCCTGGTCAGAGGAGTTAAATGTAGGTCAGAGCTAAAATACAGAAGAGAAGATGAGCTTTGGGTGCTTTTGGGGAATGCTGACTTAAATATGGTCAGATTGCTCATGGTTTTGGAAGGCACGCTGTGGCTATATGCAAAGTAGTGGTTGGTTGTTTGTTTGTTTTTACGATGTATGCATTGTTCTTTTTTTTAAGGCATATATAGCTTGTAGCTTTGTTTCCTCATCAAAAACATACCCAAAGTTGTGTATAAAGTGGTGCATTCACAAATATTTGAGGAATCCTGCTGTCACTCTGTGGAAAGCTTAAAATGCGTTGCTCCAACTTGTGATGTCATTAAGTGGTGGTTGCAACATTTTAACAGACATTTAGTCCTCAGTTCAGCTGATTTATTCTACATGACACTGTATTGCATATGAGTTATTTTATGCTGCAATTAAAGGTGTGGTAGGTGATTTTCACACAATTTTGGTTTTAAATCTGGCAACTTTCTTTCATAAATCCTTCACCACATTGTTAATATCTATATGTATAAGTTTTGGTTGCAATTTTGACTTAAAACCTTTTGTTCCTTTTAAAGTGAAACTAGAGGGCACCACCCAAGCTCAGCCAATCAGAACGCTGCATTCTGCTCCTGATTTGAACTAAAAATCTTTAGTATTCGATTCAGAGAGTACTCAGTGGACTATTTATTTATTTTCCAAAAAGTGCTGCATTTACAGCTAAAAAAAGTTTGCTACCCCAACTTCAAGCAGTTTCAACAAGGCTAAAACGTTAGCTTAGGCTGCAAAACTGGGCAATTTCAAGGCTAAAATGATTTTAGTGAAGGAGTGTTGAATTGAAAAACACAGAGGGCACTTTTTGTATTAAGGCTTAATGGCATCACAATGTGGAACAACATGTTTTCAGATTGACAGAAGAATTCAGCTTTTATAATGTGCATGATTTGTGTCAAACATGGAGCAAAGCACAGCTGTGTTTTGAGGAAACAAGAATATGACAGAACATTAATCATGTTTATTAATCATCAGTCATGTATCATGTCAATATTATTCTGGCAGATTTTTCCTAAACCACCTGTCTAAAATTGACAAACATTTTTTTTATTTGTAAGTCAGAAGTACAAACTGAGTTTGAGTCATTTCACTAAAAATGTGAGGCCTACAATGTTCTTTTTATCTTTAGTATTTCCAGGTGCTTTGATGTTTGTTTGTTTGTTTGTTTGTTTGCTTGATTGTTTGTTTTTTATCAGATGTTGATATTGAAAATCTTGTTTTGGCATTTGATGTATTGGAACTTTGCAAAGTGCAACAAACCACGTGACAGTCATGTGCTTTCCACTTCAGGATTTGAGCTCTAACTATTGCTGCACGGTGAAAAGATTAACCAAAGCCATCTTGCCTGATGTGATATGCTAATGTTGCACAACCGAAACCAATCTTGATAATAAATGGAGTTAGAACAGTGTAGAAGAGTTCAGAAATCTAACATCTCAAATCTCAGACAGTCAGAACAGTGTTTTCTGAGGCTCAGAGAAGAAAGAATAGCATATCAGAAGCAGAACTCCAGCTGTGTTTTGACCAGGAAGCAGCCTTGGTACATAATTAAAAACAAAAAATAAGCTAATTTTGCATTGCATTTTTAAACAGGCGTATTTGAGTAATCCTTTTTTTTCTAATCTAAATGTTCAGTCTATTTTATTTTTTTCTTATCTAGAGGCTTATCCTTCACCAACTCTGTTCCTCAATCATGAATGTTTTGCATCTCTTAAAACCTTTTATAACATTTGTGTTTACTACACAGCTTTGCAGTCCAGTCCGTCCATAGTATTAGAAAATTGTTGACCTGTTGACTTGATACAAAATTTAAGCCATATTGCCACGTTGGAGATATACATTTTATTATATTTTTTGTTTGTTTGTTTATTTTGAATCCCCATTTGCTCAGTCTATTCTTCCTGGGGTCCTTAGTCCTAGTTTGAAAGTAGCGAATTTGTTTTGTTTTTTAATCATTGCAGTAAATAAAAGTGGGCAAAGATAGGTGGAAGGTGAAAACTGGGATTTTCTGAGCACTGAAGCTTCAGCTAAGAATCAATCTAAATACCATTTTGCATAAACTAATGATGAACACTGCTCTGAAGACTCAGAAATGTAGATTTTACAGAATGGGTCCCCTTAACCCCTTTACATTCCGGCCCTCCCACTTTTTCTTCAAAAATTTTATTTTGTTCAGCGTCTTAAAAATACATACTATGAAGCACCTGGAAAGGTTAAATATAAAAATCCCATTGTATCCCCTTTATTTAGAGCAAAATCAGCCTCCGGGATGATCCTCCAGACTCAGATTTCTACTGTAAACCTCCAAATAAAAAAGGTCCAACATTTTAATAGGACTTTTGCATTGGCCCCGTCTAAATTTTTTTTTTTTTGAGTAATTTTGGGTCCCTAAAACTCATTTTTACCTCAATTACCTTCAGCTTTTATAGAGGAATCGTCAAAACCCAAAATATGCCAAATCTAGTGTCATTTATGTCTCAGTTGTCAACACCAGCTGTACCATTCCTTAGATCTACTAAAATATGTTGGCGGATTTTAGATTTTGTTTTTCTTTTGCTTGTAGAAAGTTCTCACTTCTGATGAGAGCCTGTTGGACATCAGAAGTAAAAACTACAGGGATACAGGTTTAAAAAGACCCCAGCCATTTAAATGTGCTCCAAAGGGTTTGAATTTTTACTGATTTTAGTCAGACGTGTGAGGGGAAAAAAGGCCAGAATGAGAAGACGCTATACCCATTTTTTTTTTTTTTTTTTCATAATAAAATAATTTCAGTCTTAATACTCATTTTCTCCCTAGCACTGATATCTTGTTAATGTATTGTAAATGTCTTGACTTCATCTGATAATGTCTTTGTTTACCAAGCTCCACTAAGTCGTCGTTGTTAGCATTGTGGCTAACTGTCGCTAGCATACCGGCACGTTTCGCTCCTAAAGGCTGTGACAAAAGCTTAAAACACATGAGCTCCATGAGTCTTGCGTTACATTCCAAAGACAGTCCAGTTGCATTAGTCTAAACCCATATGTGATGCTGTTGATTGCGTCCAGTGGAATGACAGCTAAAGAGACATTTACTATTGATTGTGTCTGAGTGAGTGGACGGACGAGGAAGGCCAAGGTCACAGGAGGCCGACAGGACCGGCTCATGTCAGGGATTGATTTGGATCAAACGTCGTGTTGTCTGTCACTACAGGTTTTCTCGTGTTTGTTGTATCTCTGCGCTGGAAAACACAGCTGCTCACTTTTTCATTCATTTCTGACACTTGAAGAACCATCACATGTTTTGCATTAATTAAACAGTTGACATAAAGTTGAGTTTGAAATTTTCAGAGCTACTGAAATGTATCGGAGCGTGAGAGTCTGAAATGACTTGTTGCAGAACTTTAGTTTCTTTTTGCTAAGCATGTTACTGGTGCTAGAAGAACAATTTCGAGAAGACTTTGCTTGAAATCTAAATTTCATGTCAAGAAAATCTCTTATTAGAATCATAATTTATGTACAGACATGTGGGAACTTGAAATTCTTTTTTTTTTTTTCAGTGAAAAGTTGGTGGCAGAAGTTAAAATACTGATAATCAGTAAAACTGGGCCACCAAAGTTGTTTATCATTAAACTTTTTTTCTTGTCCACCAAAAAGTATATTGTAAATACATAATTTTTGTTTTAATATTGAACAAAATGACTTATCACTCTCAAACTAATGAGGTTATCGAGGAATTATTGTCAGCGTCACTTTCCGCTCTACTGCGCATGCTCCATGCAGAAAGAGATGCTGTTCATTTAGTTGTCTGGGGAAACTTTTTTGATTAAAACAACAAAACAGGACAAGATCTAGTTCAGGTCTGAACCGGTCTAACAAACGTCTGGCTCCTGAAGCTTGAAACAATGTTCTTCATGTCGTTTTTTCACTCACCTGAATGTAGCATGTACATTCAGGTGGTAGAATTGAATTTCATTCACACGTTGAATTAGCGGCATAACTTTTGTCTTCACACAGTGATAAACTCTTGTTGTTAGCTGACAACAAGACTGACAACTGGCTACTGTTGCTGCTACACCTTGGTCGATCAGCGGCAGCTCTTTCTGCATACCGTGTGCGTGCGCATCTCCTGTGTTGATAAACAAAAAATCCCTCGATAGATAAGATCTGTGAGAGGTGACTTTACGCGTGTGGTTTTTAGCTGTAAAATGCATGTTTACATGATTACAAGAAAGTCCAGATAATGCTCTATGTATGTCTTAAAGCTGGATACCTGACTTTAATTTCAAAATATATTTGGCAAACGCTACTCTTTGGTTTCTTTCTGCTCTAGCTGTGTAATTCTCACTTGGAAAGTGTCGGTTGTCCACTGCTCTAATGACATATTTAATGGAGTAATCTGGTCACAGTGGGTGGTGCCCTGCGGCTGCATTTATGTGATTAACAGCAGTGGTTCCCATTTTGTCCCAGACCAGGACCCGTGACCTCTCTCTCTCTCTTTGGTCTATTAATCAATCAGTGTGTGCGCATTTATTGGCTCAACCAGGGATGTTTTGCTGTAGGTTTTATTTACAACTGGCTGACGAACATATTGGTTGCTCTTTGACACTTTAAAACTTATGTGNAAGTTGATCAACGCTTTTTAACTAGCCCAATCTTGCCCTTTTGTCTAGCCGGTCTTAGCCTTTGGTCTTATTATTCCTCTGTTGGCCACTAGTGGCTCTCTCCAAGCTCTATACACGCGGTCAGTGTAGAAGGTGTGGCTCCAGCCAGATGTGAGGGCAGAGTTCATTGAACCTGACACATGCTCACGCTGTGACAAGTGAGCAGCTTGCTTTAGGATCACAGGCAAAAAATGAGAACTGTAGCAGCAGCTTCAGTTTGGAAAAACTGTAATAATAGAAATCTATTTGGTGAAAGTCTATTTACTTGACAGACTTAACAACTTTGTCTAAAATGTGTCTTTTCTTTTACATAAAGCTTGTTGACTTAATAAAAAGATCATCAGATGTGAGAGTGAACAGGGGTCAAGTGTGAATGCTATGGAAAGGCCAAAGAGGCATCATGTATTTTTTAAACATTTTTTATGTGTCAACAGTTAAAAAAATGTTGGCCTCATTTTTAGACAAAGTTGATCAAGTCTGTCAAGTAATAGACTTTCACCAAATAGATTTCTATTATTGCAGTTTTTTTTTTCAAACTGAGCTGCTGCTGCTACAGTTCTCTTTTGCCTGTGATCCTAAAGCAGCTGCTCACTTGTCACAGCGTGAGCATGTGTAGGTTCAATGAAAAAAACTGCACCCTCACATCTGGCTGGAGCCACACCTTCTAACTGACAGTGTATAGAGCTTGGAGAGAACCACTAGTGGCCAACAGAGAATAATAAGACCAAGGCTAAGACCGCTAGGACAAAGGGCAAGATCGGGCTGTATGTGTTTTTTAGCATAATACTGGCATTTAAGCTAATGACTAGCAATTGTTTTGTTGAAATTTCAGATTTTTTTCTTCCAGAAAAGATGGTGATCAGGACATAGTTTTTGTACTTTGCCTTACAATATCTCAAAGGTAATTTCTAGGGCTGTAGTTCAGCAAAGAATTCTTGGTTAATCATAAAGGTCCATTGACCGATTAATTGACTCATCCTCAAGCTGCAAAAAGTATCTTTTTGATGTTTCATTTATTTCACCCAAGATGTGCTCAAAAAAAAAAAAAAAAAAAATGAAAAGAATCATTGTATCTACCAAGGAAGATTAGACTGATTATTTGGTTCCTAATCTTCAATAAATTCAAATGCGTTTTGTTGTCACTCAGTATAAATCCTTATTATCTAATAAAAGAATTGGTTGACTAATGAAAACTTTGGTCGACTAAAACTCAAGCAACCGATGAATCAACTAAACATCTAACAAACTATAGCTCTATAGTCATTTCTCACATTTCAATCTGCTGATTTCTGTTAGTGACAAAACGTATCTATAAAAAAAAGCTTTAAAACAAGAGTCATTGCTGCTTTGCTGTAGTACTAGCCTGAAGAATGTACAATATCATATGAACACAATATTGACAGACAAATCTGAGATGTTTGTCAAAATGTATCACAGAAATGCAGAATTTGTACGACCCAAAGTTGAAAATTGTGTCATTTTAACAACAGTATAAATAATATATTCAATATTCAATATCTTGAAAAACATGCTGTTTGGGTGAAATTGTCATACTGTGAATCCTTTTTCTCTATTATCTGTTCAAAAGGAAACTATTTTAGCTGTTTATGCTCAGAACAACTAAATGTAACCATTTCCAGTAGAGTGTCCTCATTTTTCTCAAATTACCCAAACTCTTTCTATAAAATTACATCCTAAATAATGGACAACTCCCATTTTCTTTAGAGTTTGCTGTTGTTCATAATTCACTTTCCTCCCCAGTGACGCTACGTCTGTTCACAAGCAGATTTAAAATTCTATTAATAGAGCAATTATGAAAATCACCTCTAAACACTAAACACGTTCCCATGGCCTACTTCTCACCGGCAGAACTCAACAGTGAAAGGTGAACAAAACCAACCTGCCTGAAGCGTCGTCACAGGTGCAGAGTGAGAGGTGTAGAGAAAGCACAAACTTGACTGTCCAGTCTTTGCTGTAAAGTTTGAATCAAAGTCACAAATATTTGAATACTGAAAGATTGTGTTTTGTGATCAAATTGTAATTTTGGAGCAAAGCATCCCATCTTCTGAGTCACATGTTTTAGAGTAGTGTCAGTACGTGAAGGGCTGGTAATAAAAATCAAATTACAGGCTCATCCCTGGGACAATCTGCATTTTTGGTGAAATCATCATATTGCTATTTACTATTTTTGCTTAACATAGACATTTTTCTCTATTCACTAAAGGTTCTGAGTAAGTGACAGCTGGATTTAGCCAATCAAGAGCAAAGAAATTTCAGAAGAAACAGACTATTTACTAAACACTAGGCTGTAGTTCTTTAGTCGTTTTAGTCGATTAATCGGTCGATGGGGCTTTAGTCGACCAAAATTTGTATTAGTCGACCCAGCCCGAGCCCGCGCACGTCGTGTCCGAACCCGACCGGAACCTGTGCCTAAGCCCGAGCCCGAAGAGAGCCCGTCCCGCCCACTCACTGAACTGTGGCATTTTAATGACAGAAAAAGCTTCTTATGATGTCCAACGTGTTTAATGTAAGTGTGTCTCGCTGCTAAGCGCGCTTCCTCCACTTCTCTCTCTCTTTCTCTCTCTCTCTCTCTCCCTCTCCCTCCGTCCCTCTTGTTCCTTCTTTTCTCCCGAGCGCGTAACGGCGCACTTTCTCTCTGCTTCTTCCTCACCTTTTACTTGATCCGCGGATGAATCGAAAGACGTGCCTTCCCCGTCTTTCGTTCTCCTTTCTCTTTTTCCTGCTCCGCGCTTATTCACAAGTCTTCTCTCTCTCTCTCTCTCTCTCTCTCTCTCTCCTCAGTCTCGCGCCGTATAGTTGGCCACTTAAACACTGACTTTTTTTTAATCACTGCGGTGGTTTTGTGCTGTGTTCTGACGCGGCTGTCAATCATCCGCGAAGCGGACGTGTTCAGTGCGGCTCTGCGTCTTGGCCCGAACCCGGCCGGCCCACATTTCTCACGTAGTTGTCGGGCCTGCACGGGTTCGGGCCCAGAATCTAAACTCTGCCTTTTTTGATATAAACACACTGTGTCATATTCATTTTCTGTGTAAATTGTTGTTTTTGCATGAACTCCATTGCACTTTTGCCTTTTTGCGTCAGATAAATTGTCAGATCAAACTATATTTTTTTAGCTTCAGAGCTTTAGCCACGCCCCCTTTTTAGTCGACTAATCGGTCGATGGGACATGTCTTTAGTCGACCAAGAATTTCTTTGGTTGACTACAGCCCTACTAAACACTTACTTCTTATAAGTTGTCCAGAGATATCTACAGGTGCTGGTCAACGAATTAGAATAATTTGAAATGGTGCAATCATTAAATTCTTTGAATGGCTCCTATAGTTTGTATTTCCTGGGGAAAATACAAACTATAGGAGGTCCTAAACTTATAAATTTGACTTTTTACAGTATTACACAATTACCCTACAGTGTGTATTTAGAACGGTATTTAGTCTGGGCTGATGTGTAAGCCATGTGCAATACAACACTGTCCATCAGAAAAAGTTCTATATTAAATACATGTGGATGGAAAGTTTATGGACATGTAACGATTGATTATCTGACACAATGCACTGCACTGACAAGAGCGGAATCAGTCATCTTATAGAAAAGATTTATAATATATAATATATATATAATATATATATATATATATATATATAATATATATAATATATATATATATATATATATATATATATATATATATATATATATTTAATCTTTTATTGTAAGAAAAATAACTAAATACTACATTTGTAGCAGAAGTTTGTAGTTCTATTATCATTTATCAAAACCCTGCATCTAAACCCAGCCTGTCGTGCAAACATATTGTCACTGTTTGCTGTTCAACAGGTCTGACTAGTCGGTCACATGCTGCTGTCGTCATCCACTGCTCACATCATCATGTTTATTCAACTTTTTAACTGACAATATGGTCATTTAAAGTGTGTCTTTGGAGAGGTAAAAATATCCTGTTTAATTGTGGAAAAAAAGAAAGTTAAAGCCTTAAAACATTCTTCATGGATATGTTTGCCCCTTGCGAGATTAATAAAGCTGCCTTAATCTGAAAGTATTTTATGCGACATACTGACAGACATATATAGCTTTTTTTATTATATCCAAGAGGAGGATTTTAAACAGTGAAGCTACGGTCCCAATCACTTGTACGAAAATATTGTTTTTACGAATCTCACAGCTCGTACGAAATCTGGAGTTCACATGGCGTAGGTCTTCTTCTTACGGTAGACTTTCAACTCTACCCAACAATTTACGGCTTGCGTGTGCCCAAAATCTTCCCTAATGCGTCTTTACAGTGATCCTACATCTGTTTTGTATCGCACGGGAGCTGCGTGATCTCCCTACGTCCAACTCAATCCTTTGTCAAGTTGTTGCTAGCTAGTATACCTTTCATAAACCATTTATATTTGGAATATTAGAAATAACCTGATTACACAAGGCATGTAAACACCAGCAAAACCCGAATATGTACGCTTTGTCTGAAAATGTGTTCCAGCGTTTGTTTTTTTCACTCTTTCATTCTCACAAAGCTAAACCTGCGCACTAACAGAAAAAACAGTCTCTTACCTGGGCGTATTGCAGAGGAGGAGACACCAAAAGCAAATCAGTCTACAGTTTATAGTTTCTGCATTCATAGACTCGTAGATAATCTTTGACAAGAGCATCGACCTGGCTACGAACTTACGAATGGGCCTCAAGAATGTCGTAGGAAATGAGAAAAAAAACCTTTCGCAGAGAGGTCGTAGCAGGTTGTACGAGTCATTGTGACCATAGCATAAGGTGTGTTTTCATACCTTGACATGTCTCCTTCACAATATCTCAGAATGTTGCCAGGTGTTTTACACGGATGTTTGGTGCCATTCTCCTGCAAGGATTAATATGGGAACAACGCCATCTGCAGTCCAACTTTTCCAGGACAGCATCCCAGGTCTTTGAAAGCTGACATGCTTTATAAAATCATCTGAATCGGAATCTGAAAATGCTCCCTCATCTCTGTCAACAGTCCTAGGGTTAGGGTTAGGGTTAGGGTTAGGTTAGTTTCTGGATCTCAATTGCCTCCGTAGTCCAACGTTCCCAATTTTTATTTTTTTTCCAATCCATAATGTGTCTCTCCCTTCGACAGTAGTTTGTAACTGCATGCGACAGCTTAGTTAGTTTGTGTTTAACCAATCACAGCAACAAATCATAAAGGCGTATCCAACGTGCATTTGGGATAAAACAAGTGTCACACATGAACAGGAAATGGTCTGTATTTCTGCTCAAACAGAATCAAAACCGGCAGAAACAGTCACACCATTTTTTTGTTTTGCTTGATTCAGACGCTACTTGCTCATCTTTGCTAACAACCTCCCTCAACCTGTTGTGCTGCAATGTGATTGGGCCATTAAACCATTGATTTGAACTGCAAAGTTTGTGAATTTACAAATTACACGAGAATCCATCTGGCTGTCCAGATTACGATATTACATATTAGTTAAAAATAGAAGCTTTTAGAATACATTTTACCTTCATATCAATTTTAATTTCATAAACCATTTGTTTCGACAGTAAACAGCCTATATCTTCTGGCACGCTCTGTGTATCTTCAGTCTAAGATGCCTTGGGCTGAGAACAAGGCCCTCCTTCTCAAACACTCATTCTAATTAGCGGGCGGTTGCTGTGAAGTTAGAAAAATAGACGTAGACGTATAGCTCCTCAAGGAAAATGCGTCTGTCGACTGATCGCGCTTGGGAAAGGATGCAAAGACTGTTTCAGATTCATTTTTATGCCTGCTCAACGTCGCTGTAGGATGCCATCTCCAACAGCAGACGACTTCAGGGCTTTCGTCATGAACACCCTTTTCCCCCCTGATCTCTGGGCTTGCTTCGGAGTACGCCAGAAGAAGAGAAAGGGCTACAACAACATGAGGGAGGTCTTTCTGTCCGGTTCGTTTGACGGCTTTTTTAAGAAGAAGCGTCTGAAATCCATAACTGAAGATTCCACTGTGTCAGCTCTTGGGCGTCGAGAAGGAGGAGGATCGAGTTTTCCCCTGGTCAGAGGAGTTAAATGTAGGTCAGAGCTAAAATACAGAAGAGAAGATGAGCTTTGGGTGCTTTTGGGGAATGCTGACTTAAATATGGTCAGATTGCTCATGGTTTTGGAATGCACGGCTGTGGCTATATGCAAAGTAGTCTGGTTGGTTGTTTGTTTTTTCATGTTTTTATATGTTACAACGATGTATGCATTGTTCTTTTTTTTAAGGCATATAGCTTGTAGCTTTGTTTCCTCATCAAAAACATACCCAAAGTTGTGTATAAAGTGGTGCATTCACAAATATTTGAGGAATCCTGCTGTCACTCTGTGGAAAGCTTAAAATGCGTCGCTCCAACTTGTGATGTCATTAAGTGGTGGTTGCAACATTTTAACAGACATTTAGTCCTCAGTTCAGCTGATTTATTCTACATGACACTGTATTGCATATGAGTTATTTTATGCTGCAATTAAAGGTGTGGTAGGTGATTTTCACACAATTTTGGTTTTAAGTCTGGCAACTTTCTTTCATAAATCCTTCACCACATTGTTAATATCTATATGTATAAGTTTTGGTTGCAATTTTGACTTAAAACCTTTTGTTCCTTTTTAAAGTGAAACTAGAGGGCACCACCCAAGCTCAGCCAATCAGAACGCTGCATTCTGCTCCTGATTTGAACTAAAAATCTTTAGTATTCGATTCAGAGAGTACTCAGTGGACTATTTATTTATTTTCCAAAAAGTGCTGCATTTACAGCTAAAAAAAGTTTGCTACCCCAACTTCAAGCAGTTTCAACAAGGCTAAAACGTTAGCTTAGGCTGCAAAACTGGGCAATTTCAAGGCTAAAATGATTTTAGTGAAGGAGTGTTGAATTGAAAAACACAGAGGGGCACTTTTTGTATTAAGGCTTAATGGCATCACAATGTGGAACAACATGTTTTCAGATTGACAGAAGAATTCAGCTTTTATAATGTGCATGATTTGTGTCAAACATGGAGCAAAGCACAGCTGTGTTTTGAGGAAACAAGAATATGACAGAACATTAATCATGTTTATTAATCATCAGTCATGTATCATGTCAATATTATTCTGGCAGATTTTTCCTAAACCACCTGTCTAAAATTGACAAACATTTTTTTTATTTGTAAGTCAGAAGTACAAACTGAGTTTGAGTCATTTCACTAAAAATGTGAGGCCTACAATGTTCTTTTTATCTTTAGTATTTCCAGGTGCTTTGATGTTTGTTTGTTTGTTTGTTTGTTTGCTTGATTGTTTGTTTTTTATCAGATGTTGATATTGAAAATCTTGTTTTGGCATTTGATGTATTGGAACTTTGCAAAGTGCAACAAACCACGTGACAGTCATGTGCTTTCCACTTCAGGATTTGAGCTCTAACTATTGCTGCACGGTGAAAAGATTAACCAAAGCCATCTTGCCTGATGTGATATGCTAATGTTGCACAACCGAAACCAATCTTGATAATAAATGGAGTTAGAACAGTGTAGAAGAGTTCAGAAATCTAACATCTCAAATCTCAGACAGTCAGAACAGTGTTTTCTGAGGCTCAGAGAAGAAAGAATAGCATATCAGAAGCAGAACTCCAGCTGTGTTTTGACCAGGAAGCAGCCTTGGTACATAATTAAAAACAAAAATAAGCTAATTTTGCATTGCATTTTTAAACAGGCGTATTTGAGTAATCCTTTTTTTTCTAATCTAAATGTTCAGTCTATTTTATTTTTTTCTTATCTAGAGGCTTATCCTTCACCAACTCTGTTCCTCAATCATGAATGTTTTGCATCTCTTAAAACCTTTTATAACATTTGTGTTTACTACACAGCTTTGCAGTCCAGTCCGTCCATAGTATTAGAAAATTGTTGACCTGTTGACTTGATACAAAATTTAAGCCATATTGCCACGTTGGAGATATACATTTTATTATATTTTTTGTTTGTTTGTTTATTTTGAATCCCCATTTGCTCAGTCTATTCTTCCTGGGGTCCTTAGTCCTAGTTTGAAAGTAGCGAATTTGTTTTGTTTTTTAATCATTGCAGTAAATAAAAGTGGGCAAAGATAGGTGGAAGGTGAAAACTGGGATTTTCTGAGCACTGAAGCTTCAGCTAAGAATCAATCTAAATACCATTTTGCATAAACTAATGATGAACACTGCTCTGAAGACTCAGAAATGTAGATTTTACAGAATGGGTCCCCTTAACCCCTTTACATTCCGGCCCTCCCACTTTTTCTTCAAAAATTTTATTTTGTTCAGCGTCTTAAAAATACATACTATGAAGCACCTGGAAAGGTTAAATATAAAAATCCCATGTATCCCCTTTATTTAGAGCAAAATCAGCCTCCGGGATGATCCTCCAGACTCAGATTTCTACTGTAAACCTCCAAATAAAAAAGGTCCAACATTTTAATAGGACTTTTGCATTGGCCCCGTCTAAATTTTTTTTTTTTTGAGTAATTTTGGGTCCCTAAAACTCATTTTTACCTCAATTACCTTCAGCTTTTATAGAGGAATCGTCAAAACCCAAAATATGCCAAATCTAGTGTCATTTATGTCTCAGTTGTCAACACCAGCTGTACCATTCCTTAGATCTACTAAAAATATGTTGGCGGATTTTAGATTTTGTTTTTCTTTTGCTTGTAGAAAGTTCTCACTTCTGATGAGAGCCTGTTGGACATCAGAAGTAAAAACTACAGGGATACAGGTTTAAAAAGACCCCAGCCATTTAAATGTGCTCCAAAGGGTTTGAATTTTTACTGATTTTAGTCAGACGTGTGAGGGGAAAAAAGGCCAGAATGAGAAGACGCTATACCCATTTTTTTTTTTTTTTTTTTCATAATAAAATAATTTCAGTCTTAATACTCATTTTCTCCCTAGCACTGATATCTTGTTAATGTATTGTAAATGTCTTGACTTCATCTGATAATGTCTTTGTTTACCAAGCTCCACTAAGTCGTCGTTGTTAGCATTGTGGCTAACTGTCGCTAGCATACCGGCACGTTTCGCTCCTAAAGGCTGTGACAAAAGCTTAAAACACATGAGCTCCATGAGTCTTGCGTTACATTCCAAAGACAGTCCAGTTGCATTAGTCTAAACCCATATGTGATGCTGTTGATTGCGTCCAGTGGAATGACAGCTAAAGAGACATTTACTATTGATTGTGTCTGAGTGAGTGGACGGACGAGGAAGGCCAAGGTCACAGGAGGCCGACAGGACCGGCTCATGTCAGGGATTGATTTGGATCAAACGTCGTGTTGTCTGTCACTACAGGTTTTCTCGTGTTTGTTGTATCTCTGCGCTGGAAAACACAGCTGCTCACTTTTTCATTCATTTCTGACACTTGAAGAACCATCACATGTTTTGCATTAATTAAACAGTTGACATAAAGTTGAGTTTGAAATTTTCAGAGCTACTGAAATGTATCGGAGCGTGAGAGTCTGAAATGACTTGTTGCAGAACTTTAGTTTCTTTTTGCTAAGCATGTTACTGGTGCTAGAAGAACAATTTCGAGAAGACTTTGCTTGAAATCTAAATTTCATGTCAAGAAAATCTCTTATTAGAATCATAATTTATGTACAGACATGTGGGAACTTGAAATTCTTTTTTTTTTTTCAGTGAAAAGTTGGTGGCAGAAGTTAAAATACTGATAATCAGTAAAACTGGGCCACCAAAGTTGTTTATCATTAAACTTTTTTTCTTGTCCACCAAAAAGTATATTGTAAATACATAATTTTTGTTTTAATATTGAACAAAATGACTTATCACTCTCAAACTAATGAGGTTATCGAGGAATTATTGTCAGCGTCACTTTCCGCTCTACTGCGCATGCTCCATGCAGAAAGAGATGCTGTTCATTTAGTTGTCTGGGGAAACTTTTTTGATTAAAACAACAAAACAGGACAAGATCTAGTTCAGGTCTGAACCGGTCTAACAAACGTCTGGCTCCTGAAGCTTGAAACAATGTTCTTCATGTCGTTTTTTCACTCACCTGAATGTAGCATGTACATTCAGGTGGTAGAATTGAATTTCATTCACACGTTGAATTAGCGGCATAACTTTTGTCTTCACACAGTGATAAACTCTTGTTGTTAGCTGACAACAAGACTGACAACTGGCTACTGTTGCTGCTACACCTTGGTCGATCAGCGGCAGCTCTTTCTGCATACCGTGTGCGTGCGCATCTCCTGTGTTGATAAACAAAAAATCCCTCGATAGATAAGATCTGTGGAGAGGTGACTTTACGCGTGTGGTTTTTAGCTGTAAAATGCATGTTTACATGATTACAAGAAAGTCCAGATAATGCTCTATGTATGTCTTAAAGCTGGATACCTGACTTTAATTTCAAAATATATTTGGCAAACGCTACTCTTTGGTTTCTTTCTGCTCTAGCTGTGTAATTCTCACTTGGAAAGTGTCGGTTGTCCACTGCTCTAATGACATATTTAATGGAGTAATCTGGTCACAGTGGGTGGTGCCCTGCGGCTGCATTTATGTGATTAACAGCAGTGGTTCCCATTTTGTCCCAGACCAGGACCCGTGACCTCTCTCTCTCTCTTTGGTCTATTAATCAATCAGTGTGTGCGCATTTATTGGCTCAACCAGGGATGTTTTGCTGTAGGTTTTATTACAACTGGCTGACGAACATATTGGTTGCTCTTTGACATTTAAAACTTTGTGAGTCTTTAGTTTCTTTTACAATACACTTGGAGCAATGGATCATGCAGTATTCTGGAAAGAACTTTGATTGTTGATGTTAACCCAGGGTATATGTGGGGTTTTAATGATTAAAAGTCGCAAAATTAAATTAGATGAATTTAAAGATTCTTTACTCGATTTTTAGGATATTTTAGAGTTTGGGGTCACTCATAATATCCTCAACATTAAATCTGTTTTAGCATTGCAAAAAAAAATTACTGCTACATTAGGTTTGTGTGGAAAAACAAAATACAAAAGTCTATACCAACATTACATTTTCGAATGCAGAACATGTACAAAACTAGAAATTAGAGTTAAACCAGATCTAAACAAGTTCAATCTTCAAATGATTCTATACAAAACATATTTCTTTTCTAATGTTTTGAAAAAAGGTTCGGGGCCCGTATTTAATTAGTTGGGGGCTGCATATTGAATAGCCCTACATGTTTTGTTCACTTACCTTTGCATTCTGACTCCCTGAATAGTTCACCACAATGTGTTTTAAGCTGTTAGGAGGCGTGCCGGTATGCTAATGGTCGTTAGCTACAATGCTAACAACAACAACAGACAAACGAGACATTATTAGACATAGTGAGAACATTATGGACTGATTTCCACCTGAATAGATACATTAACAAGAGATCTGTGCTGGAAGAATTTGCTTTTAGGTTATTTTATTGTAAAAATTTGTGTGTATACCTTTATTGCCTGGGATCCAGAGCCCACGCTTTAGCAAATTGCGAAGAGTGAGTCTGATCACCTCCTCCTGCATTTCAGTCAGATCAATTCCACAGCGTACTGGTCAGTCAGATTAGTTTATTTGCCCATCAGCTCTTGCAAAATAGCTGATTGGTTGTCGGTCTAACACCACTCGCCTTGCATTAAAATCTTTTTTCCTTCGCTCATCGATTCGTCAGAAATCCGCAATGTTTTTCAGTTCCACATTTATTTATTTTATTTATTTTTTTTGTGTCGTAAGCAGCCATGTTGGTTTTCATACGGGAGATGATGCACAACCCTATTGGCTATTTAATCTGTCAGTCACGCCTATTGAAATTCGATAGAGGAAGTCGGTGGCCAGACGATATATTTTTTATGTATTGTAGATTTTCCAGGCAAGTAGCCTACCTTTATAGCTCTTAAAAGATATACTTCTTTTTGCTTTTTTCCTGCCACACTATTAGTTGAGAGTCTTGTTCGTTAAAAAATGTCGCTCAGCCATTGAGATCAAATAGAATCTCGACACTTTTTGGCACAGAAGAAGAAAAAAGTCACTGACACACGTAAATATTATTGTGTATCCCATTGCCATTGCACTTTACCAGATAACATTGGTCTGTGTTAGCTCAACATACAAGAGAACGATTGCATAGTTTCTGTCGAACATAATGCTTTTGCCTTCAGACTGAACAGTTCTGTAACACTGGGTCTGCCTAGTCAAACCTTGTACAAGACTATAGTTATTTTGGCTGCAGCCCAAAAAGGTACAGCCCATTCCCACATCCTCCGACTTCCTTCTCCCCGCATTCTGAAAAGAGCTTTTGTTACATGGATATTGAAAGAAATATTACCCTTTACAGATGAATTCTCCTCACGACTGGGTACAAGGCCAAGCTATGTGATTTTGGAAAATGCTGGTTGTAGGACATTGTCAGTATAGGTTAGGGATGTTCATAGGTCTTCTTAAAGTATTTATGAAAGCGTTTTAAGTCTACTTTAAACTATCTTGTTTGATTGCATGTTTTCCTATTTTATTTTATTTATCATTGCTCTTAGAATGCGTTCATCGTCCGTTTTCTGATGTATTACTACTGACTATTACTGGCATTTTTGTAGTTGTTGCCTTCCTCCAAACATCCTCCTGAACTCTTTGAAATGCCATGTATATAAACCAAAAAAATGTAAGTATAAGTAAAGCCATAAATACACAGCTCTCGTGTGTTTCCTACATCAGAAATTGAGTTAGAGCTCCAGCAATGTTGCCTGACATGCTAATGCTTTGGAAAGGCTCGAAACTTTGCTCCCTCATGAAAAAAATTGTCTCTTGTTGTTTTAAGTCTATAAATCATCTTTCTAATTCTAATGCATAATCTGATGCATGCATGGACTTTGGCACTACAGACTTGACTGTTACATTTACAGTCTGTCCGTCCATTAAAGTGATTCTCTCCTTCACTGTAGTTCTGCTGGAGGTTTCTCTTTTTCCCCGTTGTTGTTGTTGTTTTGTTTTTTTGGAGTTTTTCCTTGCTAAGAAGGATAGGACAGTCGATACTCTGGGAAAAATATTAATTTGCTTGTTTACTCATCTATTTTGACATGCTTGATCAATCACTGTTTCTGAATGTTTATTGTTTCATTGAATGTTTATTGTTTTTTTCCCCACCATTGATGTTTGCTAAATGAATAATCTTGGGAAGTCCTCAGAGATGCCTCTTGTATTATAAAAGGTGATGTAGTGTAATTTTGACTTCTCATCAAACATTATTTCACAATAGAACATGCACAAAGTGGTTTGTTAGCATTATTAACATTTTGTTGTTAGCTTTACCGTGATGCCAAAATTTGCTCTAGCCTATGAAAGTTGTGAGACATGGGCAAACTACTGCCCAGGGGCCAGATGCGGCCCTCGACCAGTTTTAATCAGGCCCTCGAAAAAAAAAAAAAAAAAATTGTTGTGGTCTTGGTAAACGTCACAATAAATACACACAATAATACATTAGTCAAATTTTTATTTAATTTTTGGTATGTTTGAACACCATTGATTGCCACCACCACCTCTGGCTTAGAAACTCATTGATGTGAATAATTCTTAGTTTCAGAATGCATTAGGCGAGCTGGATATGTGACTGCTGTAAAAATGTAACAATTATGAATAATTTCTATACAAAAAACATGATAAAACTGCGTTAGCGCTCCTTTAACGGGCTTCCTGCATCTTCTCACAGACTCTGCATGTTTGCCTGGCTGCAGTACATGCTCACTTTGAATCGGGATTTTGCACACGTGTGATTTATTACCTCTGTCACTGCACATGGCTGTAGCAGGAGTTCCCCCAGCTCTACCCCATCTGAGAGTCTATTTTTACCATCTCTCACCCACCCACCGGAGGCTCGCTGGTTGGGAGATGAGCAGATTAAAGAAAGCAAAGGAAAGCCCTCTCATGTTACTATAGAAATGTGAAGAGTTCTAATTGTATATTCAGCAGACAGATGGATACAAGTGTTTTTTTCTATAAATCTGGTCTTATTCAAGGTAATATAATTAAACATTCTAATTCAGCTTTTCTCATTGAAGTGAGGAAAGACTTAGGTTGCAATTATTTATGTACAAACAAGTATTTGTACAAACCACAAGTGATTTCAATCTTTGAATTGCAAATCTTTTTGAAATCGTAATGAAAAAAAAAAATCTTGACATGTTTTCTCCCAATAGTTTGCCAAACACATTCTCACAATATTTGTACTTTCGCAAACTCGTCAAAATTTTTCGAAGAGACTCGATACCACTTTATATTAACTACAACTTAATTGGCCTTATAGTAAACCATGAATAAAGCATAAAAAAGCCTTAATTATTCATGAACTAATGGTGAATTAATGAATGAAAAAGTTTATTAATGCTTAGTAACTACTTAACTAAGGAGCTAAGGTTAGGGGCAGGATTCTGAGTAATTAAGAAATTACTAAGCATTAATAAGCTTTTTCATCTATTAATTAATAATTTATTCATACTGAATTAAGTCTTTATTAAGGTGTTATTATTGATTCATTAAGCCTGATTATTCTGTAGTTATTCTAAAGTCTTAACAGAGACTCTTCTGTTTGTTTGAAGTCCTGCGTGTGATGGACCAATCAAAGCGCAGCATTGTTATTGTGAAGAAAAAGATGAAGTCCAAAGTAAAAATGGCGGCGCTGACAGATGTACTTAATGTGTATTTGATCAGAATTTTTGACTGTTTGGGCTGTTTTGATTTGTGCATTTGTGGAGGTAAAGATATGTGTGCTTTTCTATCAACTAGATTGAACAAAAAATTTATTTCTCTGTTGCTTTTTCTGCTCTTGTGATGCTTCAAATACTTGCTTCTACCAGACGATGTTCAACGACAATCCATCCAGATTGATAATGTGTAGAACCAATTCAGAGTGATGGTTTCCACAACCCAATCTGCTTCTAAAACCATCTTGAAATGTTGAACACAGTGATGTGCCGGGGTTCAAAGATTGTCAGGGATCTTTGGGCGTTTTGAGTTTGCATGTTTTGAATGTATCAGGACTCTTCTGGCAAACCACACTTGCAATGAGCTCTGTGCACAACAATAGGCTAGCCAGTCAGCTTAGTGCAAGTGTCAGTACTTCGAGTTTAAATCTCTGTTGGGTTATTGTGAGGTAAATGTCAGTGAGCCACTTCTTTCAGAGGTAGCAAAAAAAAAAAAATTTTACAGTTACATTTATAATAGTGATAAGCATATGTATTTCATAAATTTGAAAGTCCTTTGATTTCAGCTACTGGAAAAATCCTGTAAAATCAGGCGGTAAAAGTAATGTGAAAGTGATAGACACATGTTAAAGATTTAGGCCTTGTCCACACGAAGACAAAACAATGATAATTTAAAAAACTAATTGCGTTCACACGAATCAGTAAACCAGCCTAAAGCCGGTGTAATGCCTGTAACTGACCAGAGTGTGGCGCTGTGACTCACAAAACTAGAGGACGACTTGACTCTGAGCATTCGCAGAAAAGCTGCTAAATAAAAACAGAAACTTAGCGGAGAATAAAACCTACAGAAGAGACACAGGAAGTGGATTGTTGTGGATTTATTTAAATTTTCAGTGTCTTCTGTGGTTTACATACTGACCACTTATCATAAAGGTCAGTACATTCTGCAGATGAGACTAACTCTGGGGCAGTGATGTCATCATGTGAAAAAAAAAAGTTGTGTTCCAGTTTAAAACCCGAGTTTTGAAATCTTTTCACTCTAGGACCAGGTTTCATAAATCTTTGTTTTCAGTGTCCCGAAACTCCTGCTTCATGTTCTACGATGTTTGGTTTAGGTCAAATATTTGTTTTGAAACGCTTGGGTTTGGCTTTGTGTGGAAAGTGTTTTATACATTAGGACAGTAATGTCCAAACTGCAGCCTGGGGGTCAAATGTGCCCTTTTGACCAAATGTTGTTGGCCCTAAAAGCACCTGAAGAATTGACGCAAACTGCAATAACTTAACTTTGAAAATCTACCATTTTAAATGCCTTTGTCAAGCATTTCATTGTCTACCATGCAATGTGTACACTTTTTCTCCGTGCACATTTCCATTTTTTTCTGTTTTAAATGGCCCAAATAGGCCCTCTGTTTAGTCGAGGTTTCAAGATGTGGTCCTTAAAAAAGGTTTGGACAGCCCTGCATAAGGAGAATACTTCATCAAAGTGTGTTTAGAAAGAGTTGTATTTGTGCTTCAGAGAGCTTAAACAGAAAGCATTTAAGCAAAAACAGTTTAAACACAAAGCAATGAGTCATTTTACTTACATTTTCAGGTTGGCTGTTAATACATCAATGAAAGTTAGCATTGTTTTTGTGTCCGAATGAGCTAGCTTGTGCAGTATTGTTTCCTAGACGTGAAAGACCAATCAAAGCATTCACTTTCTCCGCTCCCATTCACAATTGCTCGTGTTTACCATCGACACCAGCCCTACCAACTGTTAAGTCATTAAAGATGGCGCGCATTCACACACATTCTTAGCCAAACATATGGTAGGACCCCACCAAGGTGCTACTCTGACGCCTCACACCGTACCCTCGTGTGAAATCCCGTCAGACGCCAAACACTGCTCTAGACTCCGCAGCTCTTATCTGTCTCTCTGAACCAATCCTCTGCTCTGATTGGATGTCCAGGTACCACCCGCCCCCCTCGTGACGGAGAAGTGTCTGGTGTGGACTACAACTTCCTGTCGGTGGAGGATTTCTTGAAGTTGGAGAAGAGCGGGACGCTGCTGGAAACAGGCTCATACGAAGGTGAGAGGAGACTGCATGTTTAAGCTGATTTGGTTGGTTTTGAGGTAGAACTTGTTTTAACTAAACCAAAATAAGGTCATAATTAATTCAAGGAATAATTAACTTAAGCAACCAGAACTAAAAGTAAATTAAATATGCCCTAACCCTATGACCCATCAGAAGAACTGCTCTTGCTAACACTAATTTGAGAGTCATCATGTTAAAACATTGTTCATGTAACAAAAATCTAATTGGAGTTGTACTTAGCTTGTTCGATGGATCATCTTTAGTAATTTCTCCCCCTCAGAAAATACTTGAGTATAACTTAAGTTCTCGAAAATGTCCAACATATATATTTTTTTTATCCAGAAGTTAATCACCAATCTAATTCTGAACATATCTGTTGCTAAATAGAATTCATGAAAGAAAGTAAGAGAGCAGTTACTTTAAAATAATAATGCTCTACTAAAAATACATATTTGTGATTTAAGGTATAATGAACTGAACAAGTATTTTGGTAGAAGTAACTTTGTGGATGTAGCATTCAACTTAAATTTGAAGTTGCCCTGGGTGATTGAGGGGAAAAATATAATACATTTTTTACCCTCATATTTATCAATCTCAATTTTCGATTTATGAAAGAGAAATGGCTTTTGTAAACATAAACAAAAACATTGAAAACATCCCTTTTACTACAACCCACAATCAAATAATTGACGATTCGCTTTCGATCTCTCAATTTTTTTCATTAATTGCCCAGCTTTAATTTGAAGTAGATGTAATCACTGCAAAAACTATAGATCTACACTTTCTTACAATGACTTACAATGAGAATTTTATTCCAGATTTGAGCTGCTTTATCTGGATAAGATTTAATTGCTTGTGTCATGTAAAACAAGGGTGTCAAACTGATTTTGACAAAGGGCCACATTGGCATCGGGGTTGTCCCCGAAGGGCCGGTTGTAACTAAAATGAACCTTACTAATCTTTCTCTATTTGATTATTGTATATTAATTAAAGTGACAATTACTGAATATACAGTATGTTGAATCTACTGTACATCTGCATTAGTCTGAAAAATGACTTACGCTTTAAGTTTCAGACAAAACATTTCATTAGGTTAAGGCATCCAGATTACTTCTGGCACTAATATAAAATTTAAGTAAACCTTATAAGACCTTGAGGGCCGCATAAAGTCAGGTGGCGGGCCGCATCCTGCCCCCGGGCCTTGACTTTGACATATGTGATGTAGAATATTTTACTGGTTTCAAAACATTTTTCACTGGTTATGAGAGAATTTTACTTAAAACAAAAAAAAAAATTGCCAATGGGGTAAGAACAGTTTTCTTGACCCAATAAATAAGAAGCAATGTCTTGAAATCAGTTTAAAACAGTTTGAAATAAGAAAAATCATCTATATCTTTATAATAAAATGAGGTTAAATTAGTCAAAATGCTAGCAACTTTTTTTTAGCTATTTTATCTAGTGATGGAAGGATGTTACTAAAACTGTACTATGGAAAAAAGTTTATTCATTTAGTTTTTTAAGTGAATACAGCTATATAAATGTAACTACTCACTTTTGCTCAAGAGGTTAGTTACTATAGTCAGACCTGAGTAAATAGCAATAACAGTTAAAACAAGCCTGCATTTCAGTCATTTTTTATCTAAGATTAGAAAACAGACCAGAAAAATAAAGCTAAAATTATTTCATAAGTGAAGTAAAAAAACAACAACGACTAAACGATGTATTGTGCATTATATTTGTAAAGGATTTCCTAAAAAAAAAAACATAAAAAAAAAAAAAAGAAATATCTCCATTCACTTGTGTCTTAAATCCCTGACATTACTTTCAGAGAGTTTCTACTAATCCACACACATAATTAGCATACAATAGCTGACCCACCCCAAACCGTCTGACCCCTTTCACGCTCCTCCCACTTCTAATCCAATCCCTCTCTCCGTCCGTCCGTCGCCTAGGTAACTATTATGGGACGCCCAAGCCTCCGCTGCAGCCCCCAGCGGGAAAGTGATCAGCAGTAGCAGGAGTGACCGTGATGCCCTCTGCCGGACAGACTCAGCGGTGGCCTGCCCGATTCGCCCTACTCCTCTTCTCTGCGCTCCAAGTCCTACCATGACATGCACCATGCTGGACTAGTGCCCGGAGAGACGCAGCCGGAGGACGACGACGACCTCCCTGACATGAACAATAGCTTTACAGGTAAGGCGGAGTCCGGGCTGATACAGAAAATATGTTACTTTACACGTGCAGATAAAGTGTCAATCTTTAAATGTAATATCTATAACTAAACAGGTTTGCTTCATGACAGGTAAAGTGTATTGTAAACCAGAGTTGGTTATTTTTTACCCTATTTGAATAACTTTTGGAGATTTTTTGGTTGATTACTTTTACTCACTGCCTGAGTCAGATTTTAATTTAGTATTTGTGTCTTTCATGCACCACTACTTCGGTTGTTACTTTTTAAATTTAGTTTTGACGTCTTTTATTTATTAATTGTTTGTTGTTGTTGTTTTTTCGCATTTCTGTTTGCATTTTTAGTGAGGCACCAGTCAGATACAGGGATTCAATATTTACGCAGATCTTATAAATTTAGTAGTATCAGTTATCGGTCAATGATTAAGGTTCAGCCGATTCTTCTTGTGCCTGTAATGGGACAGTAAAAGAAAACAGTAAAAAAGATTTTGATTGTCGAAACTCGTATGCAGTCCATGTAAGGATAAAAGACTTTTAAGGTAACAGAGTGCCTCAGATTGCTTCATGAATGCATTTTTACAAAGAAATATTTTTACTAATATGCCAGTCGTATTTTCTTCTAAGTAAAAAAGTTTTGCTCAATTATGTGACCCATAATGCATCATATTGTATTCACATACAGTTGATAAGATGTTATTTGGGCAACAAACAACAGTCACATAACCTCTGACTCATTTTCTAACAAGTTAACGTGCTTCAAGGTGATTAAAAAGCTGTTTTCAGTCTCCAGTCTTCTCTGGTATCCATTAATATGAGTATCAGCAGATGCTATCAGAACTGAAAAAGCTGGAATGCTGCATTCCTATATCTTTTGGAAAGTAAGATTTTGTGCATTTGAATATGTTTTAGCATTTTAATATTACATCCATAAAGTTGTGATGTCATTAAGTGGCCATACAGTAAGGCAGGAGAGCTACTTTTGCAAACCAAACTGGCGGTGAGCTACTACTTTTAGCGAGCACAAGAAATAGGTGGGTTTCAGATGACATCCCAACCTTCTACAGGCCAATGTAATTTCAATGAGGTGGAGGGCAGCTAAAATAAATATTGTTTAAATGCAGTTTATTTTGTAATACAAATCAGTAGTTGATCTAGTCATTATAGAAATAATCGCTTTTAAATTAGCTAAATATTTTTTGAATTATTTCACGACAAAGTCCATGTTATTAATTCTAAAAAGTGCCTCTAGCGCTCCACCTACTTATAACTGCCAAGAATTCTAGAATGTGAAACCCACTATTGTCTTTATGAAACATTATACTATTATCCATTTAGAAGTGAACCTGATTAGGCATCTAAAGAACTTTACACTAAAGTTAAGCATGTAAAGAATAAAATTTGAGTAAATATGCGTGATATGTATGAGCTACTTGGCAGGTGATAGCGAGCTACTGATAGCTCCTGAGCCATAGTCTGGAGACCACTGCAGTAAGGCTTTATACACATCTTGATATATTTGGTTTTGGAGCTACAGCTATTCTTTTAGTCATTTTTTATAGCATTTTCAACTGCGCAAAAGTTCAAACTAAGCAAAAAGATGACAACTTAAGCCTCCTTTATGGTGTTTTCTAGAGTAATTAACAATAGTTAAGGATAAAACTACCAATAGTGACATCACAAAGAAATAAAAATGTGCATAATGTGGAACCTTTAAAGTTATTCTTGTTCCTCTTCCTCCTATTATTATTACAGACAGAAGCTTTTATTCATCAAAACCAGGAAGTTTACTTTAGCATGCTATGTTAGCTTCTAATAAACGTTTTGACATCATGCCTTTGGAAGTAGAATTAATAGTAGCTGTACATGAAACGCAAGTCATTTCAACGTCATTCCAGGTTTTGTCATTGTAAGAAAACAACATCAACAAAACGTGGCAAGTTACACCCTTCAAAACAGAGATGTAAATTGTGCCTTACCCAGTTTCAAGCTCCTCAAAGCACATGAAACCTTAGCCGTTTTGTTAAGATTTTTCGACCTCTACCAGGCCAGAACAGAACCGTAGCTTTAAATGAGCACATGTGTCTGAAATGTGAGTAGTGAGAAGGCCGCGGTCATTGGAAACACGAGGTGAGACACTTTTGTAGTACTTCCTGGTTTAAAGAAATCCAGACTGAGGAATTCAACCAAAGTTTAAGTGAAGCAGATGAAGAAGTTTAACACCAGGTTGGACAAGTTTACGTTTTTACCATGTTTTCAAAGTTAAAGAACGAGTTTGTCGGCTACGGTCGGGACGAAAAAGTGAGTGCAGAGGGAAGGAGATGAAGGTGGCAGGAAATGAAGGCAGAAGAGGAGGAGGAGGAGGGTCTGAGGAAGGTCTGAGTTTCAATGAGAGAGAAGAGAGAGAGAAGTGTGAAGAGAAAAAGAATGAGAGAGAGGAAGAGAAAGCAAAGAAAGAGGGAGAGAATGGAGAAACCAGAAACAGCAGAAAGAGAGACAGAAAAGAAAGTCAGAGCACAGAAAGAGAAGATGAGAGAACACAGAAAGAGAGAAAAGAACATTAAAGAGAACGAGAAAGAAAAGAAGAAAGAATGAAAGAGGGACGGAGAGAGCACAGAAACAGAAAGTGAGAGCACAGAAAGAGAAGATGAGAGAAGATGAGAGAACACAGAAAGAGAGAGAGAGCATTAAAGAGAACGAAAGAAAGAAGGAAGAAAGAAAGAAAGAAGATGGAGAGAGCACAGAAAAGAAAGTGAAAGCAGAGAAGAGAGAGGCAGAGAATGCAAAGAAAGAGAGAGAGAGAGAGAGAGATGAGAGAGCAGAAACAACAGAAAGAGAGAGACAGAGGGAGCATATACAGTAAAGAGAGATGGACAGAAAGAGAAGGAACAGAAAGAAGTAGAGAGCACATAAAGTGAATGAGAGAGAGTGAATGACAGAGATCAAAAAGAGAGAGAGCACAGAAAGAGAGAGCAGAAAAGGGAGACAGAGAGAGGGAGAATGGAAAGACGAAATGAGAGATAGAAAGAGAAGGAACAGAATGAGACAGAAAGAACATAAAGCGAGAGAAAGAAACGACTATTGTTGACCCATAATATGTAACAAACTGAAAGGCTGAGGTGGCTTGTTTTGGGATTTTCTTTGCCTATTCTTTTCCAAAAATCTGGCAACCGTGAAAGACAGAGAGCAGAGAAAGAGAGAGATGTTTGATTTCTCTTTTTTAATCTAAAGTTGACTGACTTGGTGAATATGTGGTGTGGGTTTGATTAAACATACACATAGAAAACATGTAGAATAGTGCCCCCTGGCTGAAACTCTATAGTCTCCAGAATACTCTCAGTCACACTCCTGGATTATCACTTAATGACATGACGAGGTGGAACAGTGTGTTTTCAGTTTCACAAAAGAATCCTGCTAGAAAATATGGAAGATTTGTGTCTTATTTATGAAACACTTTTCTTTTTTTTTTCAAAGCGTCTAGTGAATAATTTTTTTCTGAATACGTCTGTTTCTCTTTGGATGGAATTGCCCTGCGTTTGTGACGGTGTGGGATCAGAAGCCGTTTATTTGCGGTTCGGAGGTGTCAGTCATGTGTGAGAGTGGAAACGACACTGGCGAGGTGTGAACTGCCCACTCACTCACTCAGTCACACAGTTCAAAGGACACACTGGAGTGCTCTGGGTTTGGCAAACTTTGGGTTAACCCTTGGAGGCCCATGATGTCGCCGATGACATCAAACAATAAGTTTTACTTAACAAGAAATATCTCCGGGTGCATAAAAGCTAGAAACAAGCTGTTTTTTTCCTTGTAAAGAGGAGACTGTGAGCTTTCCGCTGATCCCCATCCTGTGTCTGTGGAACGTCGGCATGATGCGTAATGACGTCATCAAAAAAACGGTTCCCAATGGTAGCATGCCCTGAAGTCACATGGCAAGCGTCCTCCATTTTGATTGGAGGATGTTGTTTCAAAGATCGTTTTTCAAAAGAATAATGCAGTGTCTCTTTTAGCAAAGATGTGTGGGTAGCTAGATATAGATGCTAAGTGAGTTCTAAGTCATTATTTCATCAAATAAGTGGCGTTTATGCACATAGACGATGCGTAATTGCGCGAACATTACAGCTTTTTTCAGAAGCATTTCTATGACGGTACAAAGCGCAGTTGCATGATATAATAAATGCATTTCGACCAGAAACACTGTCACAGCTAACGGATTGTCATCTTGAGGCAAAATACTCTTTGTTTTTTTCACCGGTGAGCGGCTGTGTGCGAGGCAGAGCACACACAGGTGTGAAGTGGACAGACGCAGGCGCTGCTTAACTCGCAAATAAGTAAGTGAAGTTAGCCATTTCCACAATAAAAAGTTACATTGTGAAGTTCTATATTAGTTTAGGTAGTTTATTTGGATAAGATTTGATCAGCAAGTAGCTTTTTGTGTGAGCTCAGGGCATTGTTTGGCTCTGGTCTAGCTAGTAGCTCTAGTCTTTACTAAATGTTGTCTGAGGTGACTATTTTGCTAGCATTACTTAGCATGTGATATATTGGTTTTATATCAGCTGTGACATGCCAGTGCTATGACACATGAGTTTGAAAACATTTGTATTTATTTTATTTTACAGTTGTGAGCATGTCCCAGGTCCATCCATGCACAGTGTTGTCAGTCCTGCTCTCCTCCAGTCGCAGCGGCGCCCTCTTCAGGCCAGGAAGAATTTGGACATAAGACTGAATAATTACAGTTCTGTTATAGCTACAGCTCTAATTTTTGGCACCATGCTCCACAATACTCCACATAATATATTTCAAGTGTTCAAAAAGTTATTCATTCATGTTTACTATATTTAGTCATTAAAACATTGTAAAATTGAATTTTCGTCTATTTTTAAAAAGGTTTTCTGGCTTTATACCTTTTATAGCTTTCATATAAACCTACTTCTGCATATAAATTATAAAAGTTCAGATTGTCCTGTAAAAAAATGATATACAACACTTGAGGGTAAATTGAAAGGAGGTGTTTTAATAGCATTTAAAGAACAAAACATCCAGGCGAGAGAAATTACCTAAAAATGCCTTTGGGGCCCAGAGGGTTAATCAGCAGTTCTAAGAGGAAAGAGAAAGAGAATAGAAGTGATTTGAAAAGATTCTAATGTGCACTTACTTGCTGCTTTCTTTAAATAAAATGCTATTGACTAGATCTGCTGCCTGTGCCTTCTTTTTTCATTCATTTATTTTCTTATAGATCTTATCCTATTTTTTTTATTTTAGACTTCACTAGTGAACCCCCATAGAAATGAACTAAACAGGAAATGAACGTGCCAGCAAGATGTTAAAAAAATAAACAAGCCAACTGACGTCTTGTGGACAGAGTCAATTGCAAACAATGAAAATGTACAAAGTTCAAGATGTTTTAGTTTTTTGTTACCATTCTAATTTAAAGATATAACTATGGCTTGAGACTTACTTGTGACTCCCATCTATGCACCGATCCGAAACTGGGATCGGTCATCGGTGCCAATCCAGGAATTATCTGGATCGGGTATTAGCTTCATGATATTGGTTCAGCCGATTTCATTGTTTTCTTATAATGAGACTAATTTACAAGCTGGTTTTGATCCAGGTCATCACAAATGTTTGACACTTTATTTAGATTAAGTTGTCAAGTTGTGCACAATAAATAGACGTTACAGAACACTAAAGGACAAATTTCGTATTTTTTGATTAGAAAAACTGCTATTCAGTCCTTACACTAGTACGGTTTGATATCGGGAATCGACAATACTTAAAGCCAAAGTATCTGAATCAGTATCGGAACTGAAAAAGCTGATGTTTGCTTTAACTGTACAAAAGTACACTACATTACAATTAAATATCAGTGTTTTTAGAGATCATTGGACAAAATTAGTTGCTTGCACAAAGTCCACCTCTTTTTTGACATAAAGTAGAGCTCATGAGCGAGCCCCAAAACACAACCCACAACTGTTAAAATCGCAATACTTTCCAAAAAAGACACTCCAAGTTGCTATAAACAAACAGACTTGGCTACTTGTTGATTACTTTTCCTTTCTTGTTCTGTCAGAAGGTCCGTCACCTACCTGACTCTTTGCTGATGGTGTTGCTTTGCCTAGATTCTAGAATGTTCCTCAGAATTACATTAAACAGTCTATCTATCTAAATTACTATCATATATCTTTACTAGAATTTGTAACTTTCCTAACTTTTCAAATTCAAATCCTGGCAGCCAATTAGCTCTCCAAAGATCTGATCCGACCCTCAAACCATCTTCGAAGTATTCGTGTATAAATATTTTTTCTTGTTTGTTTAAACCTGATTTGGTTCCATATTTTTGGTGTCATTCTGCTTTATTGGCCTAATAAGGTTAATATGGTTAACTCTTTGTTCTGATTTGGCTAGTACTGGTCTTGTCCTTGTTTAATTCTTCTTCAGCGCTGAAATTTTAAAGAACAATGCAAAGTTAGTGACGAATCTATTCCCTGTTGTCTTTGGCAGGAACCTAAGTGATTTGACGAGATTCATCAGCCGGTGCGGTCCTTCCCCCCATCAAGCGCCCCGTCCTACCTGGGGACGACCCCCTCACCAGCGCCACCACGGAGAGACACAGCAGCCCACACCTCACCTGAGCAGCCTCCCCCAGAGGACCCGCTGGGAATCTGGCGGACAACTGGGAGATGGCCTACACGGAGAATGGAGAGGTCTACTTCATAGAGTGAGTAGGGGTTCTGCTTTCTCAAAGCTTGTTGGATCATGGTTTTTCAAATGAGGCTCAGCGCTGCCAATCTACTTCAGAAGTTCCTTTTTTCCCTTACCACCTACTTGTCTGTATTTACTTGTGTTTACTTATTCGGATTTTAAGTAAATAATATAGGGCTTAAATTTTTAACTTAGCACTTTCCAATAACAAAGTAAATACAGTAATAGTGCGTTCCAGTTGTCCTCAGAGGTTGGAACTTGGACCTCGAACAAGTTTTCTCTGACTGTTGTATGTTCAGTGGTCAAGTCGGATTACTTATACAGTAATGAGCCATCAAGTATTAAATACCTTGGAAATGGCACAAAACAGCCAAATTACAAATCTGTTTGTGTCGGTTTATCAACTCGGACATTGCTTTACATATACAGGGTGCTGCCATGTTAAATTTTTTTACCTCAGACGCGAAATATTCTCAGAGTATCCGAGTGAACTCTGAGTTGGAGGTGCTGTTCCAGTGGGAATTTACAAGTCGAAACTCCGAAGATCAAGCTCCGAGTACCACTGGAACGCACTATTTTTTTTTAAATCAGCTGCCAGGGTTTCCAGATTTTCAGAAAGCAAGAAACAACCAAGCATTTGAAAAAGCTAAAACAAGCACCATTTGAAATAATAATGTTTAATGAGTTTGACATATTCAAATAGTATTCGATCATTAAAAAAGACTTTAAAACATGAAAATATGCTATTTCTGTCATTATATTATGTGAATCAACTTAAAAAAATGGCCAGAAATCACCTTCTTAATGACCTTTTTGAGCAGCTCAAAAAAAAAAACTCCACTCGGGACTGTCAAAACCCAAAAGCGATTTTCAGAAAAAGATGCCCAAAGTCACTATAAAGAAGCGGACCTGGCAACCCTGTGTGCTGCTTATTACAGCTTCAAATTACACTTTGTTCTGCAGTTTTAAACAGGAAGTTACTAGAAGGTCTGGTTTGTTTAAAAAAAAAAATTGGCTAGGGTTAGGGTAGGGTTAGGGTTTTACAATGAACAAATGTAAATTGCTGAAGTCATATGTTCTTACTAATACATGGAAAAAATACAACATCTCTTCTGTAAACTTTAAACCGTACAGAATATATTGCTTTTTAAGATGAAAAACTGCCGACTGTGTAAGAGATGATCCAGTTCAGTTTGACTTATGTATGTGCTGCTGAAACTTCTTTAAATCTTTGACTTTGAGTTGGATTTAAATGTGAGTGTGATAGTGAGAGCCACTTCAATCTCTCTTATATAAGACAGGTGCTGCTCCATCTTAATTACACTAAGATGTAGAACACAGCTATGACTCTGTTATAATGGAAGGATTTATCTACTCAAGCTATTGGATGGCTTAGAATTAATCTTAAAGGAGACCTATGGTGTTTTTTTGGGGGGTTTTTTTTTGGATGAATTTAGTAATAAACTATGATATAATGTAATCTGTCATTTACATTTTGTTCACTGTAAAACCTGACCTCTTTAAAGTGATAAACCCCGCCTCTTCATTGTAAAATAGATACAGTCAAAATCATAGGCCACGCCTACTAACAGATCTGAACTGAACAAGAACAACAGTTTTATCACTCACTGCTAACAACTACAACAGCAAATATGGACTTAAGGAATATGTTGTGTCAAATAGAGACAAGGACACGGAGATAAAAAACTGAGTCCACAATGAAATACATCCAACAATGCTAACAGTAGTTGCAAGCTAATGCTAACATGATGCTGAGCTGCCTGGCGTGTTTTAGCATCTTTTTTTGACTTTCTGTTTACTTTTCTGACATTAGTTGACTAAAAATACACTAATTCGGCAGAAAATGTCTTAAAGACGGAAACAGTTAGCTTTCATACTTATACATGGTAAGGCTAGGACGCTTTCCCCCTCAACAGGCCACGGCCCCAAATATGACAGGTTTCCTACTGTATTTATATCTGTAACAATCAGAGTTGCCGAGCCCACTTTTTAAAGCAACTTTGGGCTTCTTTTTTGGAAAAGGTTGGAGTGGGTTGCAGTTTTGTCGGACAGTTTATGAGCAGCATTTTGACGTCACACACAAGGTGATTTTTTTTTTTGTCCAAAAATATACCTAATGACAGAAAAATTGACTTTTATCAAGCTAAAAAGTCTTTATTAATGAAAAAAAAATACAATTTAAATGTTTTTCAAATGTTTAAATTCATTACTTTTTTGAGAGGTTGTGGTTATGGTTGCTTTTTTTTTTTTTCAGTGGTTGTTGGAAAGCGGATTCATGATAATATTATTTCCTGCATGTTTCATTTTTTGAGTAATGGGTGGTGACTATCAACTGCAGACAAATACAAGATTATTGAAACATGCATGAAACAATCTAAATGCAATTCTGCGAATAAACTAATGAGAGGCACTGTTATAACATGGCTAAAAACTCAGAAAAGGGGTGTATTATATTATATTATATATTTCTATTAACGTGTGTACATCTGCATTAGTCATCATTTATAAGGAGTGAGTAGCTGCATGCTCAGAGGGTTATTAAAGTTAGTTTCTAGCACTGTGTAGGACAACTCTGTTCCCATAAATAATGTAAATAACCCTTTAGCCTTGTTCACTGTGAGAACAGTATTTGTATGTTGTTTTGTTTGGTGAACTGTGTTAAAGCACTTCAGATCATTTTCATGTGATTGGACAATTGACGCCGTGTCTCCTCGTTGTTCTCACAGCTAGTTTTTGAAATCATTTTGACGCTCAATTTATTTCGCCCCTAGCGTTTATTTAACATTCATGTAAAGCTAAAAAACTAAATTACTTATAAACTGTATTATATGGTGCATTCCGGCATTACAGACAGTTTGAGTCAATTGACGGCAATTGGCTCTGTGCACGGAACATCAGTGGCTTGTTTTGTTCAAAATCGCTTCTGTACATACAAGCATTTCCTGTTAGCATTAGCATTTAGCAATAGCATTTTTATTCTTCTGATTGTGTTTTCTGTAACATTCACCCAACTCACTGAGTATTTATATCGTTTAAGCTGGTGTCGTGAAAACCTCATAAAAATTAACTGAACAGAAAATGCTTGTATGTACAGATGTTAGCTATTTTGAACATAAACAAGCCAACTGAAGTTCCGTGCACAGAGCCAATTTGAGTGCAAACTGAGCAAATTAGTGAGTTTCAGGTCCGAGTAGTCCCATACTGACTGCGCTCGCTGCAAAGGCTAATGTCATTAATGTAGTTGTGAGATCATTATAGATTGTCTTGTTTCTGATCACAAACACTTTCCTTCACCACCTGCTTTACTCATCCAGCATTACTCAGTTATCAGCTCTGTTTGAATAGAGGGGGAGTTTAAAGGGTTTATTTAAATATTACATTCTAATGGATACAGTTGCTAACACATCGTATTTGTGAACGTGGCGTGCTGAGGGGAAAGTTGTCTGGAAAATACAAAGTTTAGGCACGGAAGCAAAACGGTTTAATTATTTTAAGATGTTTTCTGGCATCTGTATTTTTAGCACAATTATTCAAGTCAAGTCTGCAGAATGAGCCTCACATGACTCTCTCATTTGGGTTGCCACTTTGGTTTTTTAGAGCCATGAGTCAGGAACATGTTTGAGTTTGAACTGATGTTGCACCAGGAGAGAGACACAACTGTCTGTGATAGGGCTCATGCACTTGTTTCCACACAGTTCTCATTAGGCCACCCACATTGTGTAAAAATGCTTTTTTGGGAACAAACCATGACAAAGATTCAGGTGTTTGAAAAAGGGACTTTCTGGTTAATACCCATGATTCATAGCAAAACTTATTCCTGATTGGTCGGTGGCTTCTCATCTTTTTGTGGGCTTTTTTTCACACTCTAGCAACCCAAGTTCATTTATGATTGTCATACCTTTTTCATACCACTAGTTGTGCATCTTACACATAGTTCCTTTAAGAAGAGAGCATTTGTATGGCGCTTCTAAAAACACTAACATGTAATACGTGTTGTTTTGCAGCCACAACACAAAGACGACGTCGTGGATAGACCCTCGGTGCCTGGACAAGCCTCAGAAACCCCTGGAAGAAAGTGAAGACGATGGTGAGTTGGTTTGGGATCTGGAGACTTAAAGCAGGGACACGTGTGTAACATTATTAAACAAAACATGTTCTTATTTTAGGGCCGACAGCTTTAATAACTGATTATGACCTTATGATCTCTTAATTATTTTCAAGAAAAGTACAGTCGCATCAGTAGATAGTTTAGCCAAAAATAGTAAAGCTGCTTAATCTCATTTCAAATATGAATTATTGAAAACGAATACATTTTTCAAGGCACACAGCAGTATCTCAGGCGCACCAGTGTTCCAATGTATCCATTTTAATGCATCTGTCTGTTCAAATATGGACTATTTTTTCAATTTCTCTCAGACACAGAGGTGCCAAGTCCACTTCTTTATAGCAACTTAGAGCTTCTTTGTTCAAGGTTTTAAACAAAATTTTGAATCTTGTGTTTTTTTGGACTGCTTAAAAGAGGTCAGTTTTAGCAATTTTTCAAGCTTGATTTACAAAATGACATCAATGTATGACTGAAACGTAGATTTAGCCTATTTCGTGGCTAAAAATTGTTATGTTAATGTTAAAAATACTAAATAAAAAACATGTAAATATGCCAACATTATTAGTTTAGTTTTTTTTTTTTCCAAAGGCTAGGTCACATGTTGATTTCTGAAAATCTGGCAACACTGGTCAGCCTTTGTCTTTTTTGGAGTGAATGACAGCTGACAGTGAAGTATGAACTAGGCCTGGGTGATATGACAAAACATTTATATCATGATTTTCTTCGAACCAGAACACAATTTTGATTTTATAGCGATTCATGCCTTTTTTATTTTTGCCTTTGAAGTAAAAACAAGTATCAGATTTTTTCTGAAAATTCACTGTCAATGGATAAATCCGGCTGTCAAAGGCTGTCTTGTTGCCACGTTTTCAGAGAGAAACAAGTGACCAAGCCTTCGAACATAAATCCCAAAACAACCAACCTCAGCCCTTCAATAAAAAGTTTTAAAAATAATCAATTAATTTAAACATATTTTAATAGTTTTTCTAACATAAAGGACAAATATTCTGCCTTTTTTGTATGTTGTTCTTGACTATCAAACATGCTCCTGAGCACCTCCACTTTGGAATTTTGTTCATCAGAACCACTAAAACCAGTGCTGTAAATCACAGTGACATTCATTTGTTTTCCCCATCAAAAAATAAGTTTGAGCTCCATCTACAGACTGCAAAAGAAATTATACAAGGAACACAAACAGATGGATCTTTCCTGATAGGCTAATGATCAAGTCTGGTCCATGGTCTGTGATGTCATTTATCTATGACATCACAGACCATGGACATTCAGAACAGTGTTTTGGGGGAAACGAAAAATTACTCACAGACAAAACTTCAGCAGTGTTACTGATGAAGAAGAACATTTTGAATGGGATGAAAAACTGAAAAAGTTGAAAAAGATGACAAAGTTGATTTTGCATAATATGTGTCCTTTAAGAACAACTTTTAAGCATGCTAAGAATCCAAGTTTCATTCAAAATTATTATATTTTTGTAAATAAAAATGAAGTGGCTAAAATTCACCTCTTTTATGACTTTTATACAGCATAAAAAAACCACAACCTTCAAAACCTTCAAATATTCTTTGAAATAGGATCATAGGAAATCCCAATTTGACGATTTCATGAAAAGCAGATTGTCACAGAGATGAGCTCACGATTCAATTTTTGTCATGTCATTGCCCAGCCCTAGTAGGAACGTTCTGAAAAAGCAGATGATATTATTTACCTCAAAGTGAATGAGAAAATAAACAGTCTACAAAAATGGTCATTGAATCAAAATCTTAAATAAAAAAACAATAGTAATGTTATTGTTTTGCCATATTGCCCAGCTCTATTTTAAAGTGATTATTCTGGTCACATGTGTAAACAGACTGACGTGTGGTGTCAGTATTGTATGACCTGATGTTTAAAGATCTCTGTGGTTAGACTGATACTGAAGAGAACAATACTGTGCTCCTCGGTGTGGCACATACAGTAGGTGTCAGTGTTGAGCTGTAGNTTTTTGGGGGGGAGGGGGAGTAAGATCGTGGAAACTGAAGGCCTGACGGTGGGTCTGTGTAATGTTTGAGGATTTTTCTATCTGTCTATTCATTTTTCGCAAAAATCTTGGCAACTTTCGTGGAACAGTAAAGCAAGAGAGCAGATTAATCTAGAAAGATGAGAGAATGTTCTTGTATTATCTCTTTTTTAAATCTAAAGTTGATCTTGACTTTGGTGTAACTATGTTGGTGTGGAGTACTTGCCATTAACCCACCATCACACATAGAAAACATGTCGCATACGCTGCCTCACCCTCGGCTGACACCTATAGTCTCCAGAATTACTCTCTAGTCATCCTGGGCATTACCTCACTTAAATGAATGACTGCATGGTGGAACACGATAGTGTTTTCAGTTTTCACCAAAGAATCCTGCTAGAAAATATGAAGATTTGTGTCTTATTTATGAAACACTTTTCTTTTTTTTTCAAAGCGTCTAGTGAATAATTTTTTTCTGAATACGTCTGTTTCTCTTTGGATGGAATTGCCCTGCGTTTGTGACGGTGTGGGATCAGAAGCCGTTTATTTGCGGTTCGAGGTGTCAGTCATGTGTGAGAGTGGAAACGACACTGGCGAGGTGTGAACTGCCCACTCACTCACTCAGTCACACAGTTCAAAGGACACACTGGAGTGCTCTGGTTTGGCACTTGGGTTAACCCTTGGAGGCCCATGATGTCGCCGATGACATCAAACAATAAGTTTTACTTAACAAGAAATATCTCCGGGTGCATAAAAGCTAGAAACAAGCTGTTTTTTTTCCTTGTAAAGAGGAGACTGTGAGCTTTCCGCTGATCCCCATCCTGTGCTGTGGAACGTCGGCACGATGCGTAATGACGTCATCAAAAAAACGGTTCCCAATGGTAGCATGCCCTGAAGTCACATGGCAAGCGTCCTCCATTTTGATTGGAGGATGTTGTTTCAAAGATCATTTTTCAAAAGAATAATGCAGTGTCTCTTTTAGCAAAGATGTGTGGGTAGCTAGATATAGATGCTAAGTGAGTTCTAAGTCATTATTTCATCAAATAAGTGGCGTTTATGCACATAGACGATGCGTAATTGCGCGAACATTACAGCTTTTTCAGAAGCATTTCTATGACGGTACAAAGCGCAGTTGCATGATATAATAAATGCATTTCGACCAGAAACACTGTCACAGCTAACGATTGTCATCTTGAGGCAAAATACTCTTTGTTTTTTTCACCGGTGAGCGGCTGTGTGCGAGGCAGAGCACACACAGGTGTGAAGTGGACAGACGCAGGCGCTGCTTAACTCGCAAATAAGTAAGTGAAGTTAGCCATTTCCACAATAAAAAGTTACATTGTGAAGTTCTATATTAGTTTAGGTAGTTTATTTGGATAAGATTGATCAGCAAGTAGCTTTTGTGTGAGCTCAGGGCATTGTTTGGCTCTGGTCTAGCTAGTAGCTCTAGTCTTTACTAAATGTTGTCTGAGGTGACTATTTTGCTAGCATTACTTAGCATGTGATATATTGGTTTATATCAGCTGTGACATGCCAGTGCTATGACACATGAGTTTGAAAACATTTGTATTTATTTTATTTTACAGTTGTGAGCATGTCCCAGGTCCATCCATGCACAGTGTTGTCAGTCCTGCTCTCCTCCAGTCGCAGCGGCGCCCTCTTCAGGCCAGGAAGAATTTGGACATAAGACTGAATAATTACAGTTCTGTTATAGCTACAGCTCTAATTTTTGGCACCATGCTCCACAATACTCCACATAATATATTTCAAGTGTTCAAAAAGTTATTCCATTCATGTTTACTATATTTAGTCATTTAAAACATTGTAAAATTGAATTTTCGTCTATTTTTAAAAAGGTTGTCTGGCTTTATACCTTTTATAGCTTTCATATAAACCTACTTCTGCATATAAATTATAAAAGTTCAGATTTCCTGTAAAAAATGATATACAAACACTTGAGGGTAAATTGAAAAGGAGGTGTTTTAATAGCATTTAAAGAACAAAACATCCAGGCGAGAGAAATTACCTAAAAAATGCCTTTGGGGCCCAGAGGGTTAATCAGCAGTTCTAAAGAGGAAAGAGAAAGAGAATAGAAGTGATTTGAAAAGATTCTAAATGTGCACTTACTTGCTGCTTTCTTTAAATAAAATGCTATTGACTAGATCTGCTGCCTGTGCCTTCTTTTTCATTCATTTATTTTCTTATAGATCTTATCCTATTTTTTTATTTTAGACTTCACTAGTGAACCCCCATAGAAATGAACTAAACAGGAAATGAACGTGCCAGCAAGATGTTAAAAAATAAACAAGCCAACTGACGTCTTGTGGACAGAGTCAATTGCAAACAATGAAAATGTACAAAGTTCAAGATGTTTTAGTTTTTTGTTACCATTCTAATTTTAAAGATATAAACTATGGCTTGAGACTTACTTGTGACTCCCATCTATGCACCGATCCGAAACTGGGATCGGTCATCGGTGCCAATCCAGGGAATTATCTGGATCGGGTATTAGCTTCATGATATTGGTTCAGCCGATTTCATTGTTTTCTTATAATGAGACTAATTTACAAGCTGGTTTTGATCCAGGTCATCACAAAATGTTTGACACTTTATTTAGATTAAGTTGTCAAGTTGTGCACAATAAATAGACGTTACAGAACACTAAAGGACCAAATTTCGTATTTTTTGATTAGAAAAAACATGCTAATTCAGTCCTTACACTAGTATCGGTTGATATCGGGAATCGACAGATACTTAAAGCCAAAGTATCTGAATCAGTATCGGAACTGAAAAAGCTGATGTTGGCTTTAAGCTGTACAAAAGTACACTACATTACGATTAAATATCAGTGTTTTAGAGATCATTGGACAAAATTAGTTGCTTGCACAAAAGTCACCTCTTTTATGACATAAAAGTAGAGCTCATGAGCGAGCCCAAAACACAACCCACAACTGTTAAAAATCGCAAGTACTTTCCCAAAAAAGACACTCCAAGTTGCTATAAAACAACAGACTTGGCTACTCTGTTGATTACTTTTCCTTTCTTGTTCTGTCAGAAGGTCCGTCACCTACCTGACTCTTTGCTGATGGTGTTGCTTTGCCTAGATTCTAGAATGTTCCTCAGAATTACATTAAACAGTCTATCTATCTAAATTACTATCATATATCTTTACTAGAATTTGTAACTTTCCTAACTTTTCAAATTAAATCCTGGCAGCCAAATTAGCTCTCCAAAGATCTGATCCGACCCTCAAACCATCTTCGAAGTATTTCGTGTATAAATATTTTTTCTTGTTTGTTTAAACCTGATTTGGTTCCATAGTTTTGGTGTCATTCTGCTTTATTGGCCTAATAATGGTTAATAATGGTTAACTCTTTGTTCTGATTTGGCTAGTACTGGTCTTGTCCTTGTTTAATTCTTCTTCAGCGCTGAAATTTTAAAGAACAATGCAAAGTTAGTGACGAATCTATTCCCTGTTGTCTTTGCAGGAGACCTAAGTGATTTTGACGAGATTCATCAGCCGGTGCGGTCCTTTCCCTCCCATCAGAGCGCCCCGTCCTACCTGGGGACGACCCCCTCACCAGCGGCCACCACGGAGAGCACACAGCAGCCCCACCCTCACCTGAGCCAGCCTCCCCCAGAGGACCCGCTGGGACCTCTGCCGGACAACTGGGAGATGGCCTACACGGAGAATGGAGAGGTCTACTTCATAGAGTGAGTAGGGGTTCTGCCTTTCTCAAAGCTTGTGTGGATCATGGTTTTTCAAATGAGGCTCAGCGCTGCCCAATCTACTTCAGAAGTTTCCTGTTTTCCCTTACCACCTACTTGTCTGTATTTACTTGTGTTTACTTATTCGGATTTTAAGTAAAATAATATAGGGCTTAAATTTTTAACTTAGCAGCTTTCCAATAACAAAGTAAATACAGTAATAGTGCGTTCCAGTTGTCCTCAGAGGTTGGAACTTGGACCTCGGAACAAAGTTTTCTCTGACTGTTGTATGTTCCAGTGGTCAAGTCGGATTACTTATACAGTAATGAGCCAATCAAGTATTAAATACCTTGGAAATGGCACAAAACAGCCAAATTACAAATCTGTTTGTGTCGGTTTATCAACTCGGACATTGCTTTTACATATACAGGGTGCTGCCATGTTAAATTTTTTTACCTCAGACGCTGAAATATTCTCAGAGTATCCGAGTAGGAACTCTGAGTTGGAGGTGCTGTTCCAGTGGGAATTTACAAGTCGAAACTCCGAAGATCCAAGCTCCGAGTACCACTGGAACGCACTATTTTTTTTAAATCAGCTGCCAGGGTTTCCAGATTTTCAGAAAGCAAGAAACAACCAAGCATTTGAAAAAAGCCTAAAACAAGCACCATTTGAAATAATAAATGTGTTAATGAGTTTGACATATTCAAATAGTATTCGATCATTAAAAAAGACTTTAAAACATGAAAATATGCTATTTCTGTCATTATATTTATGTGAATCAAACTTAAAAAAAATGGCCAGAAATCACCTTCTTAATGACCTTTTTTGAGCAAGCTCAAAAAAAAAAAACTCCACTCGGGACTGTCAAAACCCAAAAGCGATTTTTCAGAAAAAAGATGCCCAAAGTCACTATAAAGAAGCGGACCTGGCAACCCTGTGTGCTGCTTATTACAGCTTCAAATTACACTTTGTTCTGCAGTTTTAAACAGGAAGTTACTAGAAGGTCTGGTTTGTTTAAAAAAAAAAATTGGGCTAGGGTTAGGGTTAGGGTTAGGGTTTTACAATGAACAAAATGTAAATTGCTGAAGTCATATGTTCTTACTAAATACATGGAAAAAATACAACATCTCTTCTGTAAACTTTAAACCGTACAGAATATATTGCTTTTTAAGATGAAAAACTGCCGACTGTGTAAGAGATGATCCAGTTCAGTTTGACTTATGTATGTGC
Source organism: Mugilogobius chulae (assembly GCA_038363315.1). Lineage (NCBI taxonomy): Eukaryota > Metazoa > Chordata > Actinopteri > Gobiiformes > Gobiidae > Mugilogobius > Mugilogobius chulae. The sequence goes on along the minus strand of CM076402.1, from coordinate 41,848,334 downwards.
TGCTGAAACTTCTTTAAATCTTTTGACTTTGAGTTGGATTTAAATGTGAGTGTGATAGTGAGAGCCACTTCAATCTCTCTTATATAAGACAGGTGCTGCTTCATCTTTAATTACACTAAGATGTAGAACACAGCTATGAACTCTGTTATAATGGAAGGATTTATCTACTCAAGCTATTGGATGGCTTAGAATTAATCTTAAAGGAGACCTATGGTGTTTTTTTGGGGGGTTTTTTTTGGATGAATTTAGTAATAAACTATGATATAATGTAGATCTGTCATTTACATTTTGTTCACTGTAAAACCTGACCCTCTTTAAAGTGATAAACCCCGCCTCTTCATTGTAAAATAGATACAGTCAAAATCATAGGCCACGCCTACTAACAGATCTGAAACTGAACAAGAACAACAGTTTTATCACTCACTGCTTAACAACTACAACAGCAAATATGGACTTAAGGAAATATGTTGTGTCAAATAGAGACAAGGACACGGAGATAAATAAACTGAGTCCAACAATGTAAATACATCCAACAATGCTAACAGTAGTTGCAAGCTAAATGCTAACATGATGCTAGAGCTGCCTGGCGTGTTTTAGCATCTTTTTTTGACTTTCTGTTTACTTTTCTGACATTAGTTGAACTAAAAATACACTTAATTCGGCAGAAAATGTCTTAAAAGACGGAAACAGTTTAGCTTTCCATACTTATACATGGTAAGGCCTAGGACGCTTTCCCCCTCAACAGGCCACGGCCCCAAATATGACAGGTTTCCTACTGTATTTATATCTGTAACAATCAGAGTTGCCGAGCCCACTTTTTAAAGCAACTTTGGGCTTCTTTTTTGGAAAAGGTTGGAGTGGGTTGCAGTTTTGTCGGACAGTTTATGAGCAGCATTTTGACGTCACACACAAGGTGATTTTTTTTTTTTTGTCCAAAAATATACCTAATGACAGAAAAATTGACTTTTATCAAGCTAAAAAGTCTTTATTAATGAAAAAAAAATACAATTTAAATGTTTAAATTCATTACTTTTGAGAGGTTGCTGGTTATGAGCTTTTTTTTTTTTTTTCAGTGGCTTGGTTGCTTATTGCTCTCTGTTGTTGGAAAGCGGATTCATGATAATATTATTTCCTGCATGTTTCATTTTTTGAGTAATGGGTGGGTGACTATCAACTGCAGGACAATACAAGATTATTGAAACATGCATGAAACAATCTAAATGCAATTCTGCGAATAAACTAATGAGAGGCACTGTTATAACATGGCTAAAAACTCAGAAAAGGGGTGTATTATATTATATTATATATTTCTATTAACGTGTGTACATCTCTGCATTAGTCATCATTTATAAGGAGTGAGTAGCTGCATGCTCAGAGGGTTATTAAAGTTAGTTTCTAGCACTGTGTAGGACAACTCTGTTCCCATAAATAATGTAAATAACCCTTTAGCCTTGTTCACTGTGAGAACAGTATTTGTATGTTGTTTTGTTTTGGTGAACTGTGTTAAAGCACTTCAGATCATTTTTCATGTGATTGGACAATTGACGCCGTGTCTCCTCGTTGTTCTCACAGCTAGTTTTTGAAATCATTTTGACGCTCAATTTATTTCGCCCCTAGCGTTTATTTAACATTCATGTAAAGCTAAAAACTAAATTCACTTTAAACTGTATCTATATGGTGGTTATCCGGCATTACAGACTAGTTTGAGTCATTTTTGACGGCAATTGGCTCTGTGCACGGAACATCAGTGGGCTTGTTTTTGTTCAAAATCGCTAACTTCTGTACATACAAGCATTTCCTGTTAGCATTAGCATTTAGCAATAGCATTTTTATTCTTCTGATTTGTGTTTTCTGTAACATTCACCCCAACTCACTGAGTATTTATCGTTTAAGCTGGTGTCGTGAAAACCTCATAAAAATTAACTGAACAGAAAATGCTTGTATGTACAGATGTTAGCTATTTTGAACATAAACAAGCCAACTGAAGTTCCGTGCACAGAGCCAATTTGAGTGCAAACTGAGCAAATTAGTGAGTTTCAGGTCCGAGTAGTCCCATACTGACTGCGCTCGCTGCAAAGGCTAATGTCATTAATGTAGTTGTGAGATCATTATAGATTGTCTTGTTTCTGATCACAAACACTTTCCTTCACCACCTGCTTTACTCATCCAGCATTACTCAGTTTATCAGCTCTGTTTGAATAGAGGGGGAGTTTAAAGGGTTTATTTAAATATTACATTCTAATGGATACAGTTGCTAACACATCGTATTTGTGAACGTGGCGTGCTGAGGGGGAAAGTTGTCTGGAAAATACAAAGTTTAGGCACGGGAAGCAAAACGGTTTAATTATTTTAAGATGTTTTCTGGCATCTGTATTTTTAGCACAATTATTCAAGTCAAGTCTGCAGAATGAGCCTCACATGACTCTCTCATTTGGGTTGCCACTTTGGTTTTTTAGAGCCATGAGTCAGGAACATGTTTGAGTTTGAACTGATGTTGCACCAGGAGAGAGACACAACTGTCTGTGATAGGCTCATGCACTTGTTTCCACACAGTTCTCATTAGGCTCCACCCACATTGTGTAAAAATGCTTTTCTTGGGAACAAACCATGACAAAGATTCAGGTGTTTGAAAAAGGGACTTTCTGGTTAATACCCATGATTCATAGCAAAACTTATTCCTGATTGGTCGGTGGCTTCTCATCTTTTTGTGGGCTTTTTTTCACACTCTAGCAACCCAAGTTCATTTATGATTGTCATACCTTTTTCATACCACTAGTTGTGCATCTTACACATAGTTCCTTTAAGAAGAGAGCATTTGTATGGCGCTTCTAAAAACACTAACATGTAATACGTGTTGTTTTGCAGCCACAACACAAAGACGACGTCGTGGATAGACCCTCGGTGCCTGGACAAGCCTCAGAAACCCCTGGAAGAAAGTGAAGACGATGGTGAGTTGGTTTGGGATCTGGAGACTTAAAGCAGGGACACGTGTGTAACATTATTAAACAAAACATGTTCTTATTTTAGGGCCGACAGCTTTAATAACTGATTATGACCTTATGATCTCTTAATTATTTTCAAGAAAAGTACAGTCGCATCAGTAGATAGTTTAGCCAAAAATAGTAAAGCTGCTTAATCTCATTTCAAATATGAATTATTGAAAACGAATACATTTTTCAAGGCACACAGCAGTATCTCAGGCGCACCAGTGTTCCAATGTATCCATTTTAATGCATCTGTCTGTTCAAATATGGACTATTTTTTCAATTTCTCTCAGACACAGAGGTGCCAAGTCCACTTCTTTATAGCAACTTAGAGCTTCTTTGTTCAAGGTTTTAAACAAAATTTTGAATCTTGTGTTTTTTTGGACTGCTTAAAAGAGGTCAGTTTTAGCAATTTTTCAAGCTTGATTTACAAAATGACATCAATGTATGACTGAAACGTAGATTTAGCCTATTTTCGTGGCTAAAAATTGTTATGTTAATGTTAAAAATACTAAATAAAAAACATGTAAATATGCCAACATTATTAGTTTAGTTTTTTTTTTTTCCAAAGGCTAGGTCACATGTTGATTTCTGAAAATCTGGCAACACTGGTCAGCCTTTGTCTTTTTTGGAGTGAATGACAGCTGACAGTGAAGTATGAACTAGGCCTGGGTGATATGACAAAACATTTATATCATGATTTTCTTCGAACCAGAACACAATTTTGATTTTATAGCGATTCATGCCTTTTTTATTTTTGCCTTTGAAGTAAAAACAAGTATCAGATTTTTTCTGAAAATTCACTGTCAATGGATAAATCCGGCTGTCAAAGGCTGTCTTGTTGCCACGTTTTCAGAGAGAAACAAGTGACCAAGCCTTCGAACATAAATCCCAAAACAACCAACCTCAGCCCTTCAATAAAAAGTTTTAAAAATAATCAATTAATTTAAACATATTTTAATAGTTTTTCTAACATAAAGGACAAATATTCTGCCTTTTTTGTATGTTGTTCTTGACTATCAAACATGCTCCTGAGCACCTCCACTTTGGAATTTTGTTCATCAGAACCACTAAAACCAGTGCTGTAAATCACAGTGACATTCATTTGTTTTCCCCATCAAAAAATAAGTTTGAGCTCCATCTACAGACTGCAAAAGAAATTATACAAGGAACACAAACAGATGGATCTTTCCTGATAGGCTAATGATCAAGTCTGGTCCATGGTCTGTGATGTCATTTATCTATGACATCACAGACCATGGACATTCAGAACAGTGTTTTGGGGGAAACGAAAAATTACTCACAGACAAAACTTCAGCAGTGTTACTGATGAAGAAGAACATTTTGAATGGGATGAAAAACTGAAAAAGTTGAAAAAGATGACAAAGTTGATTTTGCATAATATGTGTCCTTTAAGAACAACTTTTAAGCATGCTAAGAATCCAAGTTTCATTCAAAATTATTATATTTTTGTAAATAAAAAATGAAGTGGCTAAAATTCACCTCTTTTATGACTTTTATACAGCATAAAAAAACCACAACCTTCAAAACCTTCAAATATTCTTTGAAATAGGATCATAGGAAATCCCAATTTGACGATTTCATGAAAAGCAGATTGTCACAGAGATGAGCTCACGATTCAATTTTTGTCATGTCATTGCCCAGCCCTAGTAGGAACGTTCTGAAAAAGCAGATGATATTATTTACCTCAAAGTGAATGAGAAAATAAACAGTCTACAAAAATGGTCATTGAATCAAAATCTTAAATAAAAAAACAATAGTAATGTTATTGTTTTGCCATATTGCCCAGCTCTATTTTAAAGTGATTATTCTGGTCACATGTGTAAACAGACTGACGTGTGGTGTGTCAGTATTGTATGACCTGATGTTTAAAGATCTCTGTGGTTAGACTGATACTGAAGAGAACAATACTGTGCTCCTCGGTGTGGCACATACAGTAGGTGTCAGTGTTGAGCTGTAGCTGTAGCTGTAGCTGTAGCTGCTGTTCAGTTCAGAAGCACTTCTTCAAACAGAGATGATGTCATCTGCTCTGGTGCTTCAACCTGCTGGATTCTCTGCTGCACAAACTACTGCACACACTCCAGTCTTTTTTACAAGGTGCACTGTGTGACTTTTCAGATAGAGGGTTTGACACTCTTTGTTCTCCATAATGTTTGACTGAAATAGGGTTGTGGTCGATCAAATACATTTTTGTATATTACAATCTTTTTATTGGTTTTCAAAGCTTTAACAGCAGACAAAAACATATAACATCAGCAAAGGACAGCAGGCTTTCAAATGACAAGACAAAGAAAACATATACATATTAAAAATAATAATTATAATGATTAATTGGTAAGTGTCAGATATGAAATAAATTGGGATAAATGAAAAAAAGAGTTATGAATGATATATTGATTAAAGAAAAAAACATGTCCCATCGACTAGTTATTCGACTAAAAAGTGGGTGTGGCAAATGTTCTGAAAAAGGATTAGTTTATATACAGAAAAAGATATGAAAACTGTATATTTATGTCTAAAAAGCAGATTAGACCATGACTCTTTATCTATTTTAGTTTATTGTTATACATGTTAAACCCTTATAATTTACAATAAAACAATTATCCACTAAGACTCCATCGGCCGATTAATCAGCTGATCGACTATAAGACTATAGCACTTGACTAGACTGTATGGTATTAGAGCTTATCTCTATGGAAACAAGCTGATCATGTGAGGTCACAGGTCAGATATGTGGCTTGATGAGTAAGAAAGCATATTTTTAATGAAAATTTGTAAAAAACAAAACAAACATCAATAAACCTGCAAGATAACTAAACCATGGAACAAAGAAATAACACCTCTATAGAGACAAACAGTTCAACAGAAGAGAATATTACATTTTTCAACATAACTCATAAGAATTTAATCGCTTATAACACTATATACAATACAGTTTTTAATGAATTTTATTTGAATGATTTTGCTGCTCTTTTTGAAACTATGTAGCATCTTGTGTTTTATCCTTTCTTTGTGTGTCTAAAGCCAAATGTAATCCTATAATTGTTTCATACTGTTAAATTAATATTTGTTTGTACATTTACTGACCTGTGTCTCTCTGTTTGTCTCTGTCACTCTCCTAAATGTGCGAGCAGAAGGGGTTCACACAGAAGAGCTGGACAATGACTTAGGTGAGTACTACATCTATAGAGTCAGAGTGTGGATGCAGGGTTGCCAGATTGTGGGAGAGCAATGAATGAATGAATTTATATTTTTTATTAATGTATCTTGCACATACAAATGCCCAGCCCCTCATGGGTTTATAAGACACCATAACCGAACATAGGCCAGTATCCGGACATATCCAAGTACAGTATTAACAAAAACAAATGCTCTCATTTAAACAAATAAGTCTGCTGCTTCAGCCAATTTATAAAGATAACAGTCAAGTAACAGTCTTATATTGTCATCATCATCACAACAGAACATGGTACTACTTTATATTAACTACACCTTAATTGGCCTTAGTAAAGCATGAATAAAGCATGAATACATCCTTATTTATTCATGAACTAATGCTGAATTAATGAATGAAAAAGTTTATGAATGCTTAGTAACTACTTAACTAAGGAGCTAAGGTTAGGATTTAGGGTTAGGGGCAGGATTCTGAGTAATTAAGTAGTTACTAAACATTAATAAGCTTTTTCTTCTATTAAATAATCATTTGTACATATTGAATTAAGTCTTTATTAAGGTGCTATTAATGATTTATTAAGCCTAATTATTTTGTTGTTATTCTAAAGTGTTACCCAGAACATTTAATTCTTCGAACAGTGGATTTTTGAATTCATCATAAAAAGGACAATATATATATATATATAAAAAAAATACACTTCACTGACTCTGTTTTACTCCACTCAAAAACTTTTCTTCGTAGTCTGCTATCAGGCATATTGATAATCCGCTACAAGTATCCAAGCTTTTGAAAAATAAAAGCCCAAATGAATCTACCTCAGATTTACATAAAGAGTTTTGCTGTTAGTCGCTGCAAAACAACTATATATATGGACTTGTGATGATGTCATAGGTCCAAACGGTCAGTCCAGATGGTTAACAACATTGTATTTGCAAAGGCTTGGTTCTTTTTTACAACTCTTACACTCACTTAGTTTTTCTTTTACTTTTGCCTTGTAATCTCATTGTGCGTTTGGGTTTCTGTGAGCGTCGTGGTTCGTGCTGTGCAGCCTGGAGTCTAGTTAACACTTCCCATGGCTGAGCATCTGAACGGGCTGCTAATTTGAGAGGTCAGACGTAGTAACACAGCTGCAGATGACCAGATTCAATATCAGCGTCCTTGACTTATTCATGAGCAACAATCTATGTAATTACTTATACATGTCTGGTCTTTTTCTGCGTTATCCATACGTGTCACATACACAGTTAGAATGTGAAAATGGAGTGTAATTTTTGCAGAATAGCATAGCGAAACTGATTATTTTGATTGAGATATTGAGTTTTTTTGCCAATATCGCCCACCTCTTGTCCTTTGTGATTACAGATTAAAGACGTCTGTAGTGAAAGAGCAATGTCAAATAGAAAACACAGCGATGACTCACACTTCTGCCCTTGTTAGTTTTGTCCTTCCTGCTGTAAATTGCTCACACCTCTGTGTAGCGTGTCCATTTGAGACACTCAAGCATCGCCTAGAACTAGTGCAAACTAGTGCACATCACTTTTTCAACAGTCTTTTGTATTGTAAAGATTATGTAAGACATTGTTGGACGATTGTAATTATTTAGCATTTTCAACTGACAACTGGTTATATGAGGATTTCCAATAAGCCTACTGTAATATCGCTTTTTATATTATTGTCAGTTTAATCCCTCATTTGTCCAGGAGTGATCCATGGTTGAAAAAGGATTCAAAGTTGTCATTTGGACAGCAGGGTTGCCTGATTTTTAGAGAGCAATAAGCAACCTAGTCTCTAAAAAAGCCCCAAACAAGCAACTTCAGAAAAAAAAATAATCTTGTATGAAGTCAAAGTGTCAAAGTGACTTCGCTCAGGAGCAAGTCCAAAAAACCTCAACCCGTGCCAGTCAAAATTCACAAGCAACTTTCCAAAATGGAAGCCCAAAGTCGTTATAAAGAAGCAGACTTTGTAACTCTGCCTGAGACCGAATGTATTAATATTAAGCTGAGTTTTGTTCTGCCCCTGAGGAAGATTACACCTCAACCTGTTGGACCTGTTCATGTTCATTTGGGGTGGGTCCAAGTAGTGACCGATATGCCCTTGTTTGTTTGTCTGGGGCCCTGGTGCTTTAACTGTAACTGGACTGGACTGTTAAGTCCCCCTAAGCATTCAAGTTCTAATTGTCCTGGCTTCCTGAGAACTAGCTCGACTAGCAAAGAACTGACTTGACCACAGAATGTGGTGATCTTCAAAAGCGCTGTCCTGATAACAAACCTTTTTGTACTAATAATAACAGTGTTAAAATTGAGCAGTTCAAACTCTCACCTTTTAGAAAGAAGCTTCTGGGTTTGACTCCTGGACTGCACTATAGGCATGCCATGTCTATAGTTTTTACAAACATGCACCTCCAAATGTGATTTTTGCTTTTTATTTTTTGAAGTGCAGACATATTAGATAAATACCCTTAGTTAGAAGAGTTTGCATGTTCTCCTCATGTCTGCATCAGTTTCCTCTGTTTGCTTCCACTAAATAGTTTTACAACAGACTCCAGCACTGTCTCTTCCCCAGGACTTTTCTGAAAAAGCGATTCAGATCTCAGCAGGGCTTAAAAGGTCAATAAAACATTGATATGCAAACACCAGTCTTTGTAAACACACGAGTGTCCTCCAGCCAAGTATTTACCTCGTTTGTACAGGTTGTCAATGACATCCACCTGCAGCACACTCTCCGCTGTGTGTGATCTGTCATTCATGGATTTTAGTGCACAGTAAACCGGCTGCACACTAGAGGAGTTTAAGTCAAAAAAGGAAGAGACCACAGATATAAGAACATTTACAACGTCTAATTATTTGTCTCACTGTCACAACATGTGGCAGGAAGAACAGAGACGGCACAGACCCAGAGAGCACATTTATTTACAGATGATGAAGCAATCGTTCTAATATTTTACATTTTAAAAGCCGGCGTCACAAGGTAGATGCACCAGATACTGTCTGTTGTAAAGGTCTTCGCTTTCATGAATCTCGCGATGATGCACCCTGACAAAAAGTCGTAATGTACGGAGAGAGAAGGAGAGAATTTACCCAAGTACGAAAATTCTTACTCTGGCCACACCTCCCCGAACTTCTAGAGCAAGGCTGGGCAATATTGTGATAAAAATTTAATCGTGAACTTAACCCTGACAATCTACTTTTTTGATGAAATTGTCATATTGGAGTTGCCAAAATTTTTCTTTGTAGCAATATCGGGTCGTTGTGTTTTTTTGGGCCGCGCTTTCAAGTCAAAATGTGGAAAATCTGGCAAAGTTGGCTAGATCTAAACATTGACCGTGAAGAAGGAACTTTCTAAAAAAGCAGATGATTGTGTTTACGTCAAAAGCAATTTTAAAATTGTTTTACAAAGTTTACAAGAATCTTGATAAAATTTAAAATGTGATCTAGCTCCAAGAAAATTGTGATATAAATTTTTTGCCATATCGCCCTGTCCTATTCACATGAGATAATAAGATTGGAGAATGATCCTTGGCTAATATTAAGAGTCACGATGAATCAATGTATATACAGTTCGCAAACTGAAAACACAGACATACACATTTGCACGGGACTAGAATTACTCGAGGACGTCCAAGTTTGATGATGTACACAAGGTAAAATTTGAGGTAAATTTTGCAGACATTTATACAAACAAACACAATTTTTACTACGTAGATTACAAACTCAGATTACATGAGATCGTAGGGTAAATATTATCCTGTGTGAATAGGACATAATGTAAATCTCATTATAGTAAATTATATCCCCCTGCTTTGCTTTTTGTGCATTATCCCTTTACACAAACTCTTTCTTCCTGCTGCCATCTCCAACCAAACTGACACGTGTAATTGTAACATAACCATCTCCATCGGTTAAAGAGCATTACGGGCTGTAGGCTTTACCGTCCGTGTGCTTGATTCTCGTCTCATTAGGAGGCAGAGGGACACTCGCGCCGGTGACTATAATTGCCGTTTCCTCGCACAGGGTTTAACTGTAATAGGCCCCGGGTAATAATATGTAAAAGTGCGACATTATACACAAGGACTATTGGCAATCTGTACATGGAGCTAATTAGACACCTCTGACATGAATGTGGAAGCCAGCCAATAATGATGATACCTGAATAATGCAGCTCAAGTCCTGTTTTGTGGGTCTTATTGGTGTTCATTTTGCCGATTATTAAAAGTTTTGCGTTTTTATTTTTATATAACTTGTTGGGGTAATCATATTTTTACAAGTCTATCAATCTAAATTTAACAAAATAAATAACAAATTTCCGATGTGTCATTATTTAGTACTTTAAACACGTTTTTGTCACAGTACTGCATTCACCAAGCAATTTTCTAATATTAAGTTGTCATTTATAATCATGAAATATCCACTAAATCCAAGAGTCCAGCGGAAGTGAAGGCTTGCAGCCATTGTTTGCTAAGTTGCTCCACTCTGCCACATACAATGGCAATAAATAAATAAATATTGTGAAAAAAGGGATTAGTGTATAGATTCACAATATTGAGATTGGTTACACTGGTTATGGTATGGGTTAGATATCATCGGCTGCAACTACACTCTTCTCAAGAAATTGCTAAACTGGAGCAAAATTTGTTAAATGTTTGCTAAAATGTTAAGTTAGACTGTTTCACACAAAAAAAAACCCAAAAGGGCAAGGAGAAAGGAGGGCTCATGGCTCTCGAGAGGAACGTAAAGAGATAACCAGGTCTTTCTGGTTAAATGGGTCGTCCAATCTGTCAAAGGCACATCAACACACATAGGTTGAATAGAGAATATAGTTTAATTGGTGCACAGCAGTAGCCTGGTTAGAACTCAGACTTTTCAATAAAGAGAGATCGTGGGTTGGACTCTTGGATCAGACCAAGTCCACATCTCATGATCTGTCTGGGTGGATTTTGCATGTCCTTCTTGTGTTACCGTGGGTTCTATCCTTTCTTCCCACTTCCAAAAAAAATGCGTGTTTAGGTCAAGCACAGTGGGAGCACGCTAATGACCCTTTAGTGTATGAATGAGAGAGAGAGTGAATGATTGTCTGTCTGTCTCTGTTGGCCACTGTTTAGTGTGTCCACCTGCCTAAGGCCCAAAGTCACTGGGATAGGCTCCAGTCAGCCGCAACCTCTAATGAGATCAAGCGGTAGAAGATGAAAGAATGCAGACCATGTCAGTCAGTTGACACAGTGCACATTTCATTAAACTGTGTCAGTTTAAAAAGACAAAGGTCCCATGATGTTATAATCTAACTGTAGAGAACTGGAAGTGCCCCTGAGAAAAACCTTTTTTGGTCAGTCTGCATTCTCTGTCTAGGGCGCTCATTTGTGGAACTCCCTGGGCCCTGAGCTAAAACTGAACCTAGACAGGGCTAGTTTTAAACAAACGGGTTTTAAAGCGAACACAAATATGTGTGCATTAATACCATATGCTTTGTACATCAATGTATAAATTATTGTTGTAAAACCCTTGTAGAGTCAAGGCTTTTAAATCTTGTAGTATGTTACATACCTCATGTGCATCCCTATCAAATAAAACAGGTAAATAAATAATAAACTTGCAAAAATGCTCCCAAAAGCAGAAAATGTTTTTACAAAATTAGTTTAACAGTTCTTTGTGGATACTTTTATTCTCTCAATAATTAAGTTTTTTAAATGTGACAACAACATAACTGCATTTACTAGTATAGCATAACATTTGTACAATCACACAAATTTGTTACCAAACCAGACCTTCTATTTCCAAGCTTTTCAGCATAAATTTAAACTGGCCCCTTGAAACCTACAGTTTGCCTACATTCTTAGATCTTTATTTTCTTGATTCCACATTTCTCGAACAACCGTCCTTCTCTGTTGTTATTTTTGCTCCTTTTCCTCCCTCCATCTCTTCATCCATCCATCCATCCCAGCTCAGCCTGTGGGGGTTTACCTCTGTTCTTATCTGACACTGGGAAATGTCAGACGACAAGCAGCCCGCGTGTGAGGTGTTTGAGTCATGGCTGCCCCGGAGAGCCTCACACAGTACAGCAGCGCGTGGCCTTCTCCTGCTCCACTGTCCTCAGGCACTAGATTTCCCCTGTCGGATCTGTGTTCGCTTATGTTGTTTCTCTCTCTCTCTTTGTAGAACTTCCACCAGGATGGGAAAAGATAGATGATCCAGTGTATGGGGTCTACTATGTTGAGTAAGTCACACTCAAATGTTCATAAATTCAGTAGATTTTTTATTAATAGTAATGGTTTTCCTCAACCCAGTTATGCAACACTGCCATCGCTTTGCACTGGAGCCTATGCTAGCAAAAGTTTGCATTTTAAAATAAAGTTAGCATTTATTTTCTTTAAAAAAAAAATAATGAGATAAAGAAGTCCGTTAAGAAAGTTTAATAAAGTTTATTTTTGATAAAGCCACGTGAAGTCTTGTACTTTCTACACTTTTCAAAACATTCAAAAGAACTCCGGTGACCTTGAAGTTTCACTGCTCTGAGCTGTTTGCTAAAGTGTATTAACTGCTAAATATTGTGTTTCACAAACATTAGGCTAATCTTTAATCTGAAAAAATCCCATTTAAAAACATACTGATATATATAGCATATAGATGTTGCCGTAGACAAACAATTTATGCACTTCTGCAGAAGCTTCTGGGCATGCGCACATCAACATTAACCGATTGGGGAATGACACAACTCACTGCTCATTAACTACAACAGCAAATGTGGACATAATGAAGTACAGTGTATTTAGTCAAATATAGACATAGAAATTAATATAGTGATCCAACCAAATATACAAATACATCCAGCAATGCTAATGATAGCTACGAGCTAAATGCTAATGTGATGCTAGCTCCGCCTGGCGTATTTTTTACACCTATAACTTCCTGTTTACTTTTCTGACATTGGTGACACTTGGTTGTGACATGTCTTAAAAGAGGAACCATGTTTAGCTTCCCCCTTGCTTGCCGACTGTATTGAAGAATTTTCTTTTCAGTTCATTTGGGTTTTCACCACATCTGATCTACAATGAATAAATATTAGGAAGATCAGATGGTGAACAGTGAGTTGTGGTAGATTTCTATAAAAAATATTTTTAAGACCTTACAAATCAAGAGAAAACTTCACCAAAGGACCAAAGTGTGCTTATAAAGAGACATCTCTGAATGCTAATGCTAACAGAAGAAACATAGCTAGTATGAAAATTGTAACGCCAACTGACTCTCCATGCACAATGTCTAGTTAGTTTCTTCTAATTATCATCTCACTTTCCTTTGCGTTCCTTTGTGACTGGTCCCTTTGCTCCCTCCTCCCACAGTCACATCAACAGAAAGACCCAGTATGAAAACCCGGTGCTGGAGGCTAAGCGGCGCAGACAGCTGGAGCAGGCGCCTCAGCAGCCCCAGCCCCAGAGCCAGCAGCCGGCCGAAGGTGAGCGCTACATCCGAGGTTCGTCACAAGCCCCTAACCAGGGCGTCATTTTTCCTTTTCTTCTTCCCATGTGAGCGCCTGGTCTGTATGTTATATATGTTTGTTTGTGTTTGTGTGACTGCTGTTCAGGGCCGGGCAATTCGCTGAAACATAGAGAAATGAAGAAAGTTTAAATGAAGATGTTCATTGGGGCAGAATCAGACCTGCAAGAAATGTATTTATTTATTTATTTATTTAGTTAGTTAGTTAGTTAGTTAGTTATATTAAGTGGTACAGATTAAAAATAGTCATTACTACGAAGTTGAACATTTACCTAAGAGCAATTAAAATCAGTATTTTTTAACATGTTTCCAATATTTTGGGGTTGAAACAAGTTAATTTATTGATAATAACTGTCAAATACTTTACTAATTGTTTAGATAACCATACACAAACTTTAAAGCAAAAGCAAGTCATGTGTCGAGAGAAGTTTTACATTGACAAAACAGGAAACACTTAGTAATTACCATAGAAACAAGCTAATTTGTTTGCACTGGAAAATACATTTTCATTTTGCTGATGAAATTCTCAAGCAGCATCACTTTAGCTTTTTTAATCAAATGAATTAAAAAAAAAAAAGCTGAACAATTCAGGCTGATCGATACAAACTGATCAATGGTGTTTTATTGATTACCACAAGAGTTGATGTTTAGAAGGTAAAATTTTACAATTTGAGTCAAAAGTGACGAATTTGAGTCAAATATTAAGGCAATATATAGAGTAAGTGGCAACTACATTAAATGTATTGTCATTACCTTTTGTTCAGCCTAAAGCATTGAAACATTGAGATCATAGAGTCTTGGTTTTTTGGCTGTTTAATAAACAAAAAAATCATAATCGACTAACTCAGTGGTCTGCAGCCTTTAACATTAAAAGAGCCGCAACTGAATTTATGTTATAAAATCTATGCAAGAAAAGCTTAAAGAGCTGATTTAGGTTTTGATTTATTTGACAATTTCCTTTCCTAAATCTTTCCACACATGATTGATATCAACTCGTATTCATTTTGGTTACAAATGTGGCTTAAAAAACACGTTTTACAATCGGCAAAGTGAAAATGGAGAGGACCACGCGAGCACAGCCAATCAGAGCGCAGCATTCAGCTCCTAATCAGAGGTAAAATTCTTTAGTATTCAGTTCAGACAGGACTCAGTGGTCTCATTTCTGCTGCATTTAATATAAACTTTTTTGTGGAAGGCACAAAGGTTACTAATTTATAACTAAAAAAGTTAGCTACCCCAACTTTAATTTACTACATGTTTTTGGCAAAATGTTTGAGAAAATAGTCTTTGGATTTGAAGCAGATTTATCCTTTGTCAGTAATCTCCATTATTATATTCATACAAGTCTTCAGTTTAAAAAAAATGTAATTCTTAATACAGTGTACATTTTGTTGTCAGTTTCTCTCGATTGTTATGAATACAACATTATAGGATTTTTTCTTTTTATAGGGTAGTTCCTTATTTTCAATCAAGTGCAAAGAGCCATAATGGAGTCTTTAAAGAACCGCATGTGGCCCTCAGGCCGCAGGTTGCAGACTCCTGAACTAACTACTTTATTGACTTAAAATCTGTAAATAAATTGAGGAATAACTATGTCGCAAATAATGAAACTTTTCTTTTCAAACTGCATCTTTATCGGTGTAAATTTAATTCAATCTTTTGTATTTACAACCAGTGTTATTCCACCAAAATAAAGTTTAAATGACATAAAAACCTAACATACTTTAAAACCACTTTAACACATTAAATATATACTGTACATATACTTATATAAACAGTGAGAATGCCCAGTCCTAACGCTGTATGAATGTATGTTTTCCCAGTTACTGTTGTCGCCTGCTGCTACTTTCTTATCATTTGCTAAACATTAATCCATAAAAACATAACTATGATTTGCGGCTGTAGAAATCAGCCTTTATACCAACTTAATTTAAGATTACAGCCTTGACGCATTTTTAATTATTTTGGCCTCTTCTACACAGGTAGGTTTAGCCTCAAATATCTTCCCTGTATTGATTTGTATGACCTGATCCGTGCTGTACCTGTATTGATGCGTTTGAATGTTCGCTGTCCTTGTGCATACGTTTGAGAAAGATGAATTGTACGTGCGCAGAGGGTCACATGGGGATTCTGCGGCTCAGCACTAACTCTTTGATTCCTCTCCATTACCCGCTGACTCTTCTCCAGTCTACAGCTCCATCCGAGATTAAAAAAAAGAATTCATCAATATCTTTAAGCATGTACTTCACCTGCACATGAACTTCACTTTGAATTAAAAAAATGGCTACATATTACAGATTTAAAAGTGCATTGTGTGAATTTCTGGAAGTGAAAAGTCAGCTACAGAATTTGATCGAATTAAAAAGCTAAAACCACAGTTTTATCTTTTGAATTTTGAATGGATCTAAATACATTCTATGCCATAATGTGAAAAATACACAGCTACACTAATCACTTTTCTATAGAAACAATGAGTGACTTCTCTCCAGGGAAAATTTTGTAGCCGGTTCAAAGTTAAGATGCAGATTTGCATTTTTTAATTAGCGCAATAAGACATCTAAAAGACACATTTTGTTTGGCCAAAAAGTTACACAGTGTACCTTTAAAGCCCTGTACCTGGCTAAAATTGTAATAACTGAAAAAAAAAAATCTGTGTTGCCAATTATCAAAAGTACTGAAATGCACTGTTCAAGTAAAGTACAGTGCTCTGTTACTGTCATTGTAAAGTCACTTGAGTAAAGAAGTATGTAAATGAGTTTCCTAATGAATTAATTATGAGTGTCATTATAATCATTAATCATATGGTAAATACATAATTGTCAGAGACCAGAAAGTTGTTATTAACTAGAACAAAGCGCTGACACACCACAGCACAGCAGGGCTGCTCTGGCTTTAAAGTGACACTGTGGAACTTTAACTTTGTGAAAACTTAACTTTGTGATTCAATTGAAAAAGGAACTTAAAACCCTACTTTGAAACATTTATAGTAGAGATCAATACATTTTATGTAATCATAAGAAGACATAATAGATAAAAGAGCAGCTCTTCTATGCAAACCTGCAGGAGGTAGCCACATCCAGCTCAAATAATAGTCTAGATCAGGGTGTCGAACTCATTATGACAAAGGGCCACATTGGCATCGGGGTTGTCCTCGAAGGCCAGTTGTAACTAAAATTAACCATACTAATCTTTGACATACTACAAATTAATAGTTGTTTTGATTATTGTATATTTATTGATTTGACAATTGGTGAATATACATCTGCATTAGTCTGAAAAATGTAAGTTTCAGACAAATCTACAGATTAATCCTGGCACTACTGTAAAATTAAAGTAAACCTCATGAGACCTTGAGGGCCGCATGAAATGAGGTAGAGGGCCGCATCTGGCCCCGGGCCTTGAGTTTGACACATGTGGTCTAGATTATGGCCATACTAGCTCACTCAAAGTGAAGACACATATTTTTATGATATATTTAGTGTAACAAACACATCTACATTATCAAAACACAGTGGACCTTTAAGAGGAGAAAAACATGTCTAAACTTAATCTAAGCCAAACATTTGTCTAAAAAGAAGAACAAGAACACCCAGTATAATTTGAGTGTTCTTGTTAAACTAAACCAGGCATACACTTACTTTCAAAGTGCTATATTTGAATTTTGCCCCCTTAAAAAGCAAGGAAAGAAATATTTAATTTTCACCTTCCTACATCAGTCCACATGTTTTGTTCACTTACGTAATGCACTCAGGACATCCAAATTGGTCACCACATCATGTTTACACACACAATGTTAACAACACCAACATACAAACTTTGTTTGCTGAACAAACCTGACTTTAGTAGAAGTAGAAGTAGGAAAAAAAAGAGCATAGCGCCTATAAGCAGACTTGCATTTCCACAACATTGACTATTGTAGGTCCTCCTCAGTTTAATAGAAATTAGGTTTTGTAGCAAAATGTTACTTTTGACATACAAACTTGTCTATCTCCTTGACGAAGATTGCAAAATATTGTTTTAAGTTTCTTCTCATGCAGATGATTTTTTCGGCTCCAAAAGGTTTTACAGTGTAACTTTACTTATTGACTTAATTTTACAATACGTCAGTGGAGTTTACATAGAATAAAATGGAACATTATAATCTACTTATGCTGTTGTTAGAATTATACCTGACAAAAAGCATACAGGTTTCCTTTAATGTCTTGGGTTAATTTAAAATGTAAAACGATGTCCAATGAATAAAAGAAGGTGCCAATGAATGGCCTGGTGCATGTTTCCAAATATTAGAGAAAGCCTCATTCAGTGGATCTGACTAAACCAAATAATTTTCCACCACAGTCCTTTCAAAGGCGGAGCAGCTGATTTTGCCCTTGTGTTCCTTCACGTTTGCTGTGTCTGTAACCTTCTAGAGAAAATGTGCAAATTGCTTTTTACAGAATGGATTGAAGACTCCACAATGGCCGGCGCTCCACTGGCCAGTTATGCTGCCAACCACCAAGAGACCTACAGGGACCCGCAGACGACCCCCGCGGTGCCCAACGCCATGGGACAGAAACGTGAGTCCCACAGCGCCCTATTATGAGCTCAACAATGACTGCTTACATTGTAGCTACGCTCAGGGCAGCAGCTGGGTTTTAATGAATAGATACCAAGAAGCTACTGTCTATCTTGTCCAATAAGAGTTCTTTATTTGCACTGGAGGTACCAGCAGTGTTTGGATTCACTACTTGTACTCAAAGCACCTATTCAGGACACTAATTTAGATTAACTGTATGTAGTTACAGTTACTTTTACATTCAGAGGTATTCCGAATATTCCGAATTCATTTTTTTTTAAATCTGAAGAATGCATTTTGGGTTTTTGAACACACAATTTAGGGTATAAACCAGGGGTCTCCAACCTGTAGCTCAGGAGCTACCAGTAGCTCACCACCACCTTCCAAGTAGCTCGCCAAAGGATTTTAGAATCATACAAATTATGCTTTATTACTCAAATTTTATTTCTTACATGACTTTTTGTATTGTAAATGTATCTTTAGATGCCTAATTGTTTCCACTTATAAATAGATATAGGCAAAATTTTCATATATGCCTCATAACTATGCCACAGTTAACTTCAATTTTTGGTCGCCGCTAAAAGTAATAGCTCACATTGTTTTCTTTTGCAAAAGTAGCTCTCCTGGCGAAAAAGGTTAGAGACCCCTGGTATAAACTTTTCTGAAATAGCAGCTCTAATTTACAGTGTGATATTTCCATCTGTAATTATTGTAATGTTCACATTATTGAGATTATATACTATATGCAAGCCACACTCACTGATTGTTGCATAAACTGCAAAGTTTAAAGTGTATGAAAAAAGTGGCAGCTTATAGTCTGGAAATTACAGTGGGGGAACTTTCTTGATCTTTTAAAATATTTCCTGTCAGTTGAAGTGTTTTGAGGACAAGTTGTTGTCAATCTGAAAATATGCTGTTTCAACTTCTGATGCCGTCAAGTGATAATAGAAAGATTTTTTGTTTATCAACACAGGCGATGCCCGCACACCCGACCTGCAGAAAGAGCCGCTGCTCATAGACACAAACAGTTGAAACAAGTCAAAAAAGCTCTGTTGTCAGTAACTACAAGAGTTTATCACTGTGTGAAAACAAAAGTTATGCTGCTAAATCAACATTTGTGAATGAAATTTGATCATAGCTCTTAAAAGTTACATTCAGTTGAGTGAAAAAACACTGTGTCAAGCTTCTGGAGACAGACGTCTGTCAGACCGATTCATACCTGATCGAAACAGCTGCTCTCATTTGGTTTCATTGTTTTATTCAAAGAAGTTTCCCCAGCTTAGCAGATTTAGAGCAGCTCTTTCTGCATAAAGCATGCGCAGTAGGGCGGAAACTGATGTCAACCGAAAATCCCTCTAGATAGACAGTGGCCTAGGTTAGAGATGTTCATATGTCTTCTTAAAGTATTTATGAAAGTGAATACATATCAAAAATAATCTCGTGTCAAAGAATTTATGAGAGAAAGTTGTCAGAAAATTTTAAAACAAGATAAGACAACAACTTATTTTGGTGTGTTGTACAATAAATCAGTTCAATAGGCTGTTAACTTTAAAACTACCTCATAGTGACATCACAAGGTTGGAACCAAGCCTTTAAGCTTT
The DNA here is from genome assembly GCA_038363315.1 of Mugilogobius chulae. NCBI lineage: Eukaryota > Metazoa > Chordata > Actinopteri > Gobiiformes > Gobiidae > Mugilogobius > Mugilogobius chulae. Next base: position 41,828,514 of record CM076402.1, on the reverse strand, counting down.
AGGCAGCAGAATCACTCAAACTTTGGTGAATTAAAGAAAACACAACTTTAGGTATGTTTTTGATGAGGAAGCAGTATTCTAACATGGCTATAAGCTCACAGGAGACAGCTATGCATATAAGACCTTTAAAAATATCTTCTTGGTGCATTCTGTCGCCGTCCTACTTTTGTTCTTGCTCAGAATTTGGCTTTTTGCTTTCGGTCAACATCTTTGTGTAACCCACGTTTTCCTCACAGTTCTGTTGTGTACTGACCATAGCGTAGCCGCTCCAGTCAAAGGCATCATTTAAAATCTCTTTATCTTTCTGCTTGCTTTCATGTCCCTCTGGCTTCCTCTGGTCTGTTCTTACATCTCTGGAACCCTGTGGATAAAACCGTCATTTCGGCTTTCCACTGCGTTAAATCTCAACTCAGGCTGATGTTCAAAGGCAGGGCTGTAGTGGACAAGGATGTAAATCGAATGTATGAAAACAAAAATGGGTATAGTAGGCGGTTGTAGACATGATGTTCCTTGCGAAGATAAAAAAAAAAGTTGCGTTCTAAAATGTAATATAAGGATGTCATAAAGCAAGATGGTGGACAAAAGACCTGTGAATAACTTGCATTGATAACCTGCATTTAAAAGGTAATTTCACTAGTTTTTAATCCTATTAATGACTAGACCATTTATCCTTTAGATGCCAGAATTGTTCATTTGAAATATTCTACTTAATATAGAGTTGAAATCTTGTTAAAGGGTGAGTAGATGACTTCACACCACAAAATCTGAAGTCCAAATAGTTGTTAACTCTCACAAGTCCTTCAGCACATGGTAATATTCATGTACATTATTTTTTGTCTGCAATTAAACCTTAAAAACATATTTTCACAGGCGGCAAAATGAGACTAAAGGTGACCACTCTAGCACAGCCAATCAGATCGCTGCTCTTAAAGAGAAACATAATGCCTTTTATTTTGATTTAGACAGTGCACAGTAATGTCATTTTGTCACAAGCTATTGCCTCAGCAATATACTTTTTGGTAGAAAATACTAAGTTTATTAATTTACAACTAAAAAAAGTCAAGTAGCCCAACTTTAATAAAGGCTGACATTTTCTAAGTTAGTGAAAATGATCAGAAACAGAGAATCTGAAGTCTGGAACTCAGATAAATTGTTGCAGATTTTTTGTTTTGGAGCTTAAAAGGTTAATTTGTATAACAGCAAAAATAAAAAAAAAATGCATTTGAACAATATAAAACCATAGCTGTTCTCCATCTCTATTAAATTGTATTAGTCTGTAGAATGTTGTGATGTCACTTGAATGCAACGTATTTTACTGTACACATTGATTTTATTATTGTAAATATGGATGCATTTAAATATTTTTCACTCTGGAAAGACCAGTGATGTAAAAGTATTCGTGTTACAAGGCATGACATCTTTTGCTGCCTGCATATGAGAGTAAAATATTGTGTTTCGTAAAACTGCAAAAGGCTGTTTAATGTCACTAAAAAGCAGTTGTAAAGCTGTTTATTAATGATGCATAGGATTTGCAAGAACTAGAAACTACAAGTTAGTGTTCTCCTTTCACAGGTCCCCCAGCTATTAGACTGGCTTTGCTTTTGTACAGTAATAACTGGTGTTTATTTCCACTGCAGATGGAAGTATGAAAACCAACTAGTAATTCATCTGAATTTGTAAAATCGAAAGCACTTTATTGACCTCTTTTTGTTGAATGGATGTCTCATCCGGCTTCTTCTCGAGGACTCCTTTCACATTTAAGAAATCAATATTGTCCCTTCTCTGCAGCCACAAAGTCTACAAAGGATCCTGTGCCTGGATCATATTCTCTCATAAACTGTGCTGCCTGACACTTGTAAGACGCTGCACAAAAGCCCAAACACAAGAGTTTTAATTAAAAACACCAGGCTGTTTAATTCACTAAGAGCTGCTTCACTGTGTAGTTACATTCTGTTTTTCTGTGTTTAGGAGGGAAGCCATTCTTTACTCGCAACCGATCTGAGCTCAAGGGCACGTTCATCAATACCAAGCTGAAGAAGAGTCGCCGAGGCTTTGGCTTCACTGTGGTGGGAGGAGACGAGCCTGACGAGTTTCTGCAGATAAAGAGCCTGGTGCTGGATGGACCTGCTGCTTTAGACGGGAAAATGGAGACAGGTGCTTAACTCTACTTTGATGGCTTTTACTGCCCTTCCTTCAGCTGCTGCATTAAGAATGTGTTTGTCTTCTTCTTTCAGGTGACGTGATCGTGAGCGTCAACGACATTTGTGTGTTAGGTTATACCCACGCTCAAGTAGTAAAAATCTTCCAGTCTATTCCCATTGGCTCCATGGTTGACCTGGAGCTTTGCCGCGGCTACCCACTGCCCTTTGACCCAGACGACCCCAACACCAGCCTAGTTACCTCAGTGGCCATTCTAGATAACAAGGACCCCATTATTGTGAATGGCCAGGAGGTGACTAACAGCTACGACTCGCCGTCCAGCCATGGCAGCCAGAACAACAACACTGTTCCACTAACGGAGCAGCGCCTATCAATGGGCTGCCCCGGCCCCACAGCCCTGCCACAGAGGTGGCCTCTGACACCTCGTCCCAGCTCGGCTATCCCAGCGATGTGGTCACTCTGGCCTCATCTATAGCCACGCAGCCTGAGCTCATCACCGTGCACATGGAGAAAGGAGACAAAGGCTTTGGCTTTACTATAGCAGACAGCCCTGGAGGCGGAGGACAGAGAGTCAAACAGATAGTGGACTATCCTCGCTGCCGTGGGCTCAAAGAGGGAGACATTATCGTAGAGGTGAACAAGAGGAACGTGCAGACCATGTCCCACAACCAAGTGGTGGACCTGCTCAGCAAGTGTCCCAAAGGCAGTGAGGTGACCATGCTGGTGCAGAGAGGTGAGTGCTGGCTCTTCAGCTTCATGCTGTGCTGTGTTTAATGTAAAGAGAACAGATGGTGATATGAAAGAGAGGGGGAACAAGTGCCATGCATGTTTAGCCGCCATTCCTGAATTATACAGCCATATGTTGAAATATTCCCATTCCACACAAAAACAAATATCTCTCTTGAAAATGCTTGATGCTGTTGACGGAAAATAATGGGCTTCTGTCTCCCAGGCTGTTCTGTTCGCTGAGAACGTCTATATTGACGTATTTATTTATTCATGTGAATACAGGTTGCGGGATCAAAACAAGATTTTTCCCCGAGGACAATCGAGAGATGGTGGTGGCAGGGGAGGGGAAAGCGAGTGTATATTCATTTATGAAGCCATAGGCAAGAGGCAAGACCCATAAGGATCTGTACTGTCACATAAAATAGAAGGTTGTCACTTATAAGAACCTCTCATTCAACATGCCTCTGTATTTTCCTCCTTCACAGTACATGTCTGGTTTATTTTGGACTGTGGAAAGCTGTCACTACTTGTCTCTTTCCATCACCACTCTTGTCACTGCCAGTTGACTTTCTTCTCCTCACACACCTCCTTATTCGTCCGTTAGTTTTGGCTTATAAATGCCTGTTAAGCTGAAACAGAAATGACTGGATTTTAGTATTTCCCTCCTGAATAGCTGGAATCCCTCACCATACCGGCCGAGCTCTGTATGATAGAAGTAATTGCACCATTTTCTCTGTCACACTGTCCAAATCCTGCGCTGGGTCTTATTAATCCAAGTCCTCTCTGCTGTACGTGTATGGGCACACACTTTAACTCTATACGCATGGGATTAGTTTTATCTTAGGCGCTTCTGTAAAATGGAAAATACCTCATGACATCTGTGTTGTTTCTCAGGACAAGCAATGACAGTAATGTACTTTTTTTACTGACTTTATTTGCCGTTGCTGAGGCAGTTTTTTTTTTGTTGGTGTTTGCTTAGCGTTTAGCTGTTTGATTGAAGAAAAAACTATAAATTGATTGGAGAATGATCTCTTTTGTACTAAATGTTGGTATTAATTTAGTTCTAATCTGCCCGTAGAGTCATTTTGCATCAATTTGCATTCCATTCACAGATTTAAAACACAGATATGAGTCTCACAAGAGTAGAATTACACGGGGACACTTTGAGATTGCTGAATTTTCTCTGCGTGGAGCATCACTTGAGCTGTTGATTATTTAATTGTCAAGCTTTAGTGTTAGTATTGAGACACAAACTAATCCCTTTATAGACACACGAATGTTCTTTTGGTGAAGTATTTTCTTGTTTTGTTAAGTCTTTACCACATCGTGAGAGAAAACTCCTCACAGCTCTCTCTTTACTGCCTGATCTGTTTGTTTTTCTTCATTTTAGACTGAAAAACCTCTTAGAAATGAATTTAGCGGAATCAACAGGTTTCGTTTGAGATTTAAATAAATTCCAATGTTAGAATAACATTGTGCTTCATCATAAAATATCTAAAAAATAGTTTAACCAGTTCTCAATCTGGTGATATCTTTTAGTGACAAGACTCATTAATTTTATAGTTCCACAAAAATCTGCTATCAAACAAATTTTCTTAACATCTGTATTAAATATTATTGGACGATTCATCTCATTCCAGCCCATCTATTTTTCTTGGCAGCGCACTTCCTGTTTAGCTGCTGTTTGTTCCTGTAGAATTCGGTTTATTTCAACTGTCTTTATTTCTATTTGAGAAAGTCCGGCAAGACAGACAAGCTAACATGTTAGCTACCGTAACAGAGCTCAACAGGAAGTGCACTGCCAAGAAAAGTGGGCGGGACGGAATAAAGTTAATAGAATGTCTATATGCAGCTTGTTTCTACAGGGACACAATTACGTGATGCGCTAGTTTATAGTTTTGAGTTCTATTCATTTCTTCCTTAAGCCATTTTTTATTTGCGCTGTTTCTTGATGCCGCTTGACTCCGCGCTCGTAAACACATCAGAATCGGCGTGTGAAAAAATTTCACATAAAGACTGCTCCTGATGAAAAACCATATTCACATGTCCACTATAGATATGCTGTGAATTAAACAGAACAGTCTCAAAGGCTCTAGAAAACGGCTTCTATGTATATTGCGTATGTATATTGACTCCAACGGTGTTTAGTAAGTTTTACAGGCCATATTTTGATATAGCTGATATTTTGGCGCTTTTTCTGAAAGGAAAATGTACCGAAAACTACAGAACCGTCAACTTTCAAAAGCCACGTAAAAAAAACCTTTTACACTACATACAATTCTGCGGAAACCTTACAGACATTCTTACAGGCACAAACAATTTGTACTAGACGAGAAACACTTGTAACATGCATCTCTATAGGTCTCAAACTAACCTCTTGTGAATCATTCTTTTTTCGCCTCCTCGCGCTGGATAACTGTCGAGAATTTAGTCCGATGAGTGACAGAGCGGTTCCGCCGTAGCGTCACCTCGATTGTCTTTCTGTCTGATCGCGTTAACCGTCTAAGTCCATTTGTATCTCTTCATCCGTTCTTCTGCTTGTCTCTCAATCTCTCCCACACACTTCCACACCAGCCAATACATCTCACTCCCCCTCGCTGTCTCTCTCTCTCCGGCTAATGAGCACTGTTTCCAGCCCTCGTAAAAGCGATACTACCTCATCATGGAGCTTAACGCACTGTCAATACAACGCCGCGTAGTTTAAACGCCATGACTCTCTTTTTAATGGGCTGCTGCCGGAAGACGAATAGGACTGGAGCAGAAAAGGTAAACACGATCATAATGCGCGCTGATGTCTTTAATTGAACTTCCAAGCGCCGTTCGACATACAAATGCAGAGGGAAACGAATGCGAGATATTGCAGGCGCACCTAACCATCTGGTGATCGGGGCGCTGTAATAAAAGGGCCGTCTGTTCGGTGCAGTTTTTGTGCATTCTGGTAGAACAACAACCATGCAACGTTAATGTGAGTAATTGGTGGGTAAAGGTCACAAGCGTGCTGGAATGATGTAAAATGGCTTTCCAAAACAGCGTCATGATTGGATTTGTTCTGCATGGGTGAAGTTTGAGTTGGCGTGTATATTATTATAAAGGTTTTGGAGAAAAATTTGTCAGTTTATGGTATGATCCCATTGAAATACCACTGAAAGATTGAATTGTGCGCTCATCACTGCAATCTGCCTCTTTGATGAAATCGTCATATCGTTATAAATCATTTCTCTTCATATTTGATGCTCAAATACAGACTGTGTTTTCTAACCTACTGTACTTGAGACGATCACAGTGAAGTGTGAGTTTTCTTTAAAAACTGATAGTTTTATTTACGGCACCTCAAACTAATTAGGAAAATAGTCAGTAATACAAGACGCCAAGAAAATTATGATATACATTGTTTACCGTATCGCCCAACCCTAAGTACAAAGTTAAAACAATACTTTGAGACACTCTTCGTGGATATAGATCAGCTTTATGCTGTACTGTGGAATACTATAGCTAAGCGTTTCTATAAAAACAAGCTAAGGAGCCGCTTGAGGGCATAAATAGTCAACTTTAGAGATACACACTCAGTTGGTTTAAGCGGGGAACTTTTTTCTATCAAAGGCCACATGTTGAAAATTGAAATAAGCAATAGAATATATGGACATAGTTAAAAATTCTAATGGATGCATTAGAACTGAGCCAGGTTTAAAATCACAATAGAACGCTTGATACTGGCTTTTAACAAAGATAGACTTTTAACTTTGTGTAAAACCTATTACTTTTTGTTGTTTGGGCCAATTCCTCTAAAGGGTTTGAGGGCCAACAAAAATTGGTCACATTGGAGAGCTGCGTTTGGCCCCTGGGCCACAGTGTGGACATGTCTGGTTTAAAGGCACACATCTTTAATGTCTTTTTAGTCCAACAAAACCAACATAACCATCCAAATACAAACCATCACCTTTGTTCAAGTCTGTTTTTTAGCTAAAAGTTTACTCCACCTGCAGTTTTGTCCGTAAAGCAGTTAACGAAAACAAGGATATTTTCTTCACAAATGTGATTGCACGACAGCCGTATGTCCTCTCTATGTGTCTTGTCAAGTCGTTTTTATGCTCTGTCACACGTTTTTAAACTGGATTCCCACACACGCCACACTACAAACTTAAATTGAACTTAAAAACAAAAGACTGTAGACATACGAGAGAAGATGGTGCTTAAGTTTGACTATGGACTGTCTTGAGGAATTCCCAAGACGTAGGAAGGTCGTAGAAAATCTTAAAACAAGACCATCGACCTGGCTACAAACGCAAGACTTTAGTTTTGAAACACCGTCTTAAGAATGATGTAAGAAATGCGCAAAATCTCGTTCCCAGGCTTAACACCTTTTGCTTCCACTCAAACTACAATACTGCTCTGTGATTGGTTCAGCCTTTGTACTACGAGAGGTTCATGCATAATGACAATTTTGATATACTTTGTGAACTCTTTCATATAGTGAGAGTCCATTTTACTTCCAAGTGTAACACAATTCAACTGCTGTATTCCATTCCCAGCCAAAGATAACTGCAAAATCATTCAACACGCACCTGCTTCAAATTGCAATAGGGTTTAGTTCATACTCTTCTGTCCAATTCCGTCTAATTTACATCATACAGCATTATCTTTATCTTCTTTATCTTTGCTGATTTTATGTTATGCCTCTTCATAATATTTCCTGATCATTTAGTCATGATGTCACCACTTAGTCGCTTTCATTTGATTCTGTTTTAATGATCAAACCAGTATTTTTGACAAACCTTGAGCTCTTTAATGGCAATACCTTTATCAGTGTTAAAAAGCACACAGATTCCTTCAGTCCCAACAATATTCACACTTGTTCTAATTGGCCCTCCTCGTGTCAGTTCTGCTCATCACATACATGCATCTCCATCTCGTCCCTGCCCCATGCGATCTCCATCCATCACCAACATCTCCAGGACATATGTCACGAGGAGGCGCCGGCAGCCTCGCATACATTAACCAGCCGCGCGCTACATTTAATTGGCGGTGATTCCCTTCTCTTCCCTTTCTCTCTCGCCTCTGTTCGTTTTCCACGTTCCGTCACGCTTCTCGCCCACGTAGACCTGCGCGGGAGTTCCCAGAAGGCCCGAGCGTACGCTGAATATACTGCTCCCCTCGTCGCCCCTCTCTCCTTTGCACTTTGGCATTAGCATGTGCAAAAGCTGTTGTGAACGCTCTGTGAAGCTAGCGCCGTCTTTTTCAGCTCCAACGAAAGGCACGCTGCTGAAATTGGGGTGTTTGGTGAGCAGTTTATGAATGACGTTGGTGGTTGAAGATTTGTCTTTTTAAAGGGGATCTGTTAGTTTGTAGTCATGTTATATCAAAATGTTTTCTCGTCATTAGTTTACTGAAATGAAGCTTGAGTGCAGAAAGTATCTTTTTTATCTTTTCACCTGCCACCTATCCTCAGAGATGGCAAAAGTACACTATAAGTAAAAGTACAGTTACTTGTGTAAAAAATGACTCTGAAAAAGTGAATGATCTGCTGAAACTTCTTTACTGGAGTAAAAGTAAAATGTACAATCACACTGCCAAACAAACACAGTATTATCTAGTCTCAGTTAAAACTACTAGAATACTAGATATTTGTCAGCTTATTTCACTTGTTTCAAAAATATTTTTGACGGATTTCAAGAGATTTGAGCTTGGATTAATTTTGCCACTGAGGTGAGTAAAAATGTTTGATTTCATTAGCAAATTATTTGGCTTGAAATAAGAAAAAATGTATTGAAACAAGGCAGAAAACACATTGAAACAAGATATATAATCTATGTACATCAAATGAACCATTTGAATCAGAAAAATACCAAAAATCCAGGTTTTATGACATTCAAACCAATCTCGAAATGCATTAGGTTGGTTTGTAATGTTGTGATATGTGAGGTGGGCTTTACAGTAAATTAGTTATAAATCATCAGATTTATCATGTGAAGAGCATGTCATTTTCATTAGTACAAATACATCTTGAAAGAAGTATTTGATTTACTTGTTAAACCCAAGGAAAATGTTGCCAAAATTCATGTTGATTTTACATTTTGGCTTTTTGTAACATATTGACGTAAAAAAGGTGTGAAAAGTTTGTACATAGAATAGAGGGAGTCAACTTTGTGTTCCTCTTAGAAGCAATCAAAAAAGTATTAGACATCCACACTGACTACAATGAAGATACAGTAGGTTAGGCTCATTGGTTTGGCTTTTTTTTTTTTTTTTTTTTTTTTTTTTACAGATTTTTCTCTACAAACATGAGACCGCATAAATTAAAGAAGACCTATTGTGTATTTTCTGTATATTTTGGAAGAAACTGATCTGAAATGACTTAGAAAAAGAAACAGATCTACTGACTTCCTGTTCAAAACAGCAGAACTGATAAGCCCCGCCGCTTCCTTGTGAAATTTAAGATTTGGAGCATCAGCTGCAGAACAAACATACTCAATCTAAATACAACTTTGAGTAAACTAAACAGAACACTGCTGTAACATGCTAAAAACCCAGAGAAGTAGATTTTACATAAAAGGTCTCCTTTAAGCAGAATTAAGTCATGAGCTTTGCTGTGAGTCTTTTTCTCTTTTACTTCTGCTAAGAATACTACTGAAATTCTAGAACATTTTTTGTTCCAATGAGCAATCAAGCCATTTAAACAAGGCTAAATCATTAGTTGTCGCTGCAAAATTTGGCCATCTCAAGATTCAGCTGATTCTTATTAAGATCTGTAAAGGTCCTGTATTGCCATTTAATGACATCACAAGGTAGAACAGCATGTTTTCAGACTGACAGAAGACACCTCCTCGCCCAATGTGCATAATATAGACCCTTTAAAGTCTCACGCTTGATTTATAGCTTCAATCGTGTCTCCGTTCCACTAGACAGTTAGTCTAATTACTCCGCTCTAACGCGCTTATTTCCTCCTGTCTGTCTATCCTCGCCGATACCACCACACGCACAGTTCCCTTTTCCCAGCATGCACTCTGCTATATGTACACACACCTGCCGCTTACAGTCTGTGTCAGCGAAACAGTGAAGTTACCTGAAACATGGCCCCCAGAAGCCCGCAAACCAAGGCATTACTCTGCTCGGGAAAATGAAGGTTATATATTTCCACCAGGATGTAGTTGTTGTGCGGGAAATCTCGGCGTTTTTTCCGACAGTAAATAAAAGCGAAATGGCTGCACTGCGCGACAGAACAAATGCCGCGATGTTGGATGTGGGTGAAATATTGTGTCTTGGATAATAGGTTAAAAGTTGTGCACCTCGCTGGCAAGCAGTCACGGTTATGTTTATGACTCGGTATGCATACAGTAAAGTAAGGTGTCCATGTAAACAGTTTCTATGATTGGTACTTGTATTTCTGCATGGTTTGAGCTTAAAATGTGATCTGATCTTCGTCTAAATCACAACATTTGACAATTACACTCTGCTTAAAGAACAGTATGTAAGATTTGGATTTCAGACATCAAAAATGTTCAATTGTAATCTTAATTTTACTGAAAGTCATTGAAAATCCGAGTCATTCTTTGTAACTGTACTTTAATCTAGGATTTGCTTGCCGTTCGTTAAAGTCAGCCTTTTAACAAGAGTTTTCCAATCTTTAACTGACAGTGCACCTGCATGAAAAGCATGGGACAGCTGCACAACTCAAGGCACTGGAAGCGCGCCGCAGACATCCTTGTTACTAACAGTAAACAAAGACGAATACATTGGGTTTTTTGAGTAAAAAACAAGTATTAATGTTTTTCTTTTAATATATAAATATACAAAAACTGGAACTGATATATTGCTCATCACTAGTTTGCACAGAATGAACTAAAAAGACAAAATTTGATCCTAGAATACATTGCATGCTTACATCTTTTCAATCTCCCAGACTTGCTTAAAATCACAAAAACCTTTTACAAACAGCACACACTGATGATTTTTAGATACCTCCTTCTTCTCTTCTGTTCATTTCAATACACGTCAATGAACTCTGCACTTCTGTATTTTGCGTTTGTAGAATGAGATATTTTTTTCCCCCAAATCATGCATCCCTTAAACCAGAGGTTCTCAAACTTTTCAGCACTGGGGCACCCCCAAACGTACTTGTCCTAAGCAGAGGCACCCCTTACAATTTTACATAGTTTTTTACTTTAAATCGGCTATGTTTTTTACCTTTGTATTTAAAACATGCACAGCTTATATAGATTTCATAGAAATTCACAATAAAGTCCTCTAAAACTATTGAGGCTTGTAAACACTTTATCACAAAAATAAAGAACATTTCAAAATCCAATTAAATTTTCAGAGATAATTTACAATTCTGATATATTTTAAATGCTTTTTCTAATACATAATGCAATTATAATATTTTTGAAAATGTATAAAGCATGTTGCAAAATCAAAAGCTCTCAACTTGGGTCCGCCCCTGTAAACCCAGCGTCCAGAAACATGACTGTTCTGCATGATCAGAGCAGTGAAAACGCTGCTGTTTCACAAACTTTTGTCAGGGCATGACATCTGTTTCATGAAACATTATTGCAAATGCAAAAGTTCCAAAGATCACTCTGACGATTTCCATGTTGCACGGCATCGAGTTTCTAATCTCGCATGTTTTATCTCACTTTTAGTTTTGGACTCTTTCTCTGCAGATATAAAGCAGATTTGCACAAATTAGGCATTGATCGCTGGGTGTGGGAAACGCTTCTTTAAAGTCATAATCTGTTCTACATGGCACAGACACACGCAACCTCTTTGAAGTGAGGATAGGAGAGAAAGAAAGTTGTAGGAAGGCAAATGTTTCTGAGTGAGGCAAAGAGAGCTCTGGGTGTACACAACTAATAATCTATATGAAAGTTTTTATTTGAATAATCCTATCAGACTCAACAATTTCCCACAGCACCTCATTTGAGAACCTCTGCCTTAAACAATAGAAAGAGAAAAGACTGGCATTTAAGCTACAGCTGTTTTTACTCTTGTTCACCCATGTTTAAGTCATTGATTCCAGGTCCTGTTTGCTGGAGATTTATATCCTCTTCCAAAGACAAACTCGTGTGTGAAACGCTAGTTCGTGCCTTTTGTCATCCACTGATCACGACTGACTTTAAGAGGCTAAAACACAGAGCGGATCACTGCCGCACTTGATAGCACCTACCGACATAATGACGGTCAGGTTTTTTCCCCAAATGGCCCTTGTCAAAAAAGCACTCCTGCCGTCCGGTTCCGTGAGGACAAGCAAAACGCCAATAATCGTGAACTGGCATAACCCACAGCTGGACACAGTTACGGGCAGACGCATCATAAGTGTAACTCGTATACTTCTGTACAGAGCCATTATGAGCAGATAAACATCCAGAAGGGACCGGATCGATTCTCTGTATGGGGAAAGGAAGCGTTGTATTTTTGCCCTGCTCGCATTTAAAATTCTGCTGACTAAAAACTGCTAGTGGCACCATAATGAACAACCAGGTCTGGAAGGGAACACGAGCAGAGCGGAGGGGAGAGGAGAGGAAAGCGGAATGCCCACAAAAATACTAATGCGTCGCTTCTTTTGTTTTAGGTTTGGGCATGTCTGGGTTGGTTTAAAACTGCCCTAAATTGGACGGTTACAGGTCAAAAGCGATTGAGCACATAATGAGTCTTGACTAGTGTGTCTTTCATAGTGTTTGTTTCCATGACGATGCTCTGCAGGTAATCTACAAAGGGGTCTCCTGTGCTGAGTGGGCAATAGAGCTGTCAAAAGTATAGGAAATGCTAAATAACAGAAGCTGCAACCAACTTAAAAATGTTTTGTTTTTCTAGATCTATAATGCAAAGAAGGTTTTATCTGTCTTGTAGTTGTTAGTTATTATGTAGAGTGAATCATGCACTTGTGAGTAATCTTTATTCATGACTGGCTTTTCACCAGTCCCAATGTCAAGCCCCGCTGATTTTACTTCATGCTGCAAATATACGTATTTTTGTGTTTGCTGTTATACCAGAGCTAATTATTTTCAATTTAGTTTGGTTTATTTCAATATTGGAATTTAAAATGTCCAAAAATATTATAATTATCTACAACTGCCATCTATTAGAATTATGTCAAAGAAGCACAATATAATGCAATAATATGCAAACTCCACCCAGAGAGATCGAGAGATGTTGATATGGTCCGACCCGGGAGTCAAACCCACGACCTCCTTATTGGGAAGCCAGAGCTCCAACCACTCTGCTACCGTGCCCCCGCCTTTTCACTGTATGTGGCTGTTTATTAGGGCTGCATGATTTGGGAAAAAAAATCTGTTTGCAATATTGCTAACCAATATACCGTAGAGAAATTATTGTCACTTTCTGCTTTGCTGTTAACTAGCTGTTAGGATCAGGTCTGAACCGGTATGTCGGACGTTTGCCGTTTTCACTCACCTGAATGTAATGGTGATGATTTGTAAAGACATATTTTCACAAATGTTAATTTAGCAGCAGAACTTTTGTTTTTGTACAATGTAGTTAGCTAAAACAATGCTGGCTAATGTTGCTACTAGTCACTCCTCTTTCTGCTCGCTGGCTGAGCCAATATAAAATAAACAAATAATATCTCTATTTCAATTTTCTGTTTGGAATAGAATTCGGTTCACATTGTAATTGTGTTCAGGAGAACTGACCAAATAAAAATGACAATGAACTGATACATTATTGATTAAGGTTAAGATACACTTTATTGTTCCAGTAAGACAGGGGTGGGCAATTATCTTTCTCAGAGGGCCATAATTGAATTCAGACATGTGGAGAGCCGGACCACGATCGTTGAGAAATAAATTCTCATTATTGCAAGTACGTTTTTGCAAAACAAGCAATGTGATCTATAAGTTTGATCATTGTTTGCGGTATTTAGTAAGAACACAAGTGCACACATATACGCCATAACTAAGTCAAACAAATAAAAGAAATATTAAGCTCAACACTTCTTCTCAAAAATGTGCTGGGGCCTGATTAAAACAGCCCGGGGGCCGCATCTAGTCCAGGTCTGCTGTCAGGAAATAAACTAATTTAATCTTCAAGATTCACTTTTTTGTTGTTGTTTTTCAGACAGAAAGTCAGATTTGCTAATTCCATTTATTGAAATTGTGATTTTGATTAGATTTCAATTAAGTGAGGAGCCCTACTTTATATCAGATCAACTTTGTTTTTTATACTGAACAAAATATAAATGTCATAGTTTATTACAATAGAAACATCACAAACGATCTCCTTTGTCTTCAAAATCATGCTTAATTGTCCACAACTTTCCTTTTTATTATTATCATGGCAACAAAAAATGTCTCGTGCTTCGAACTATTCCTCATCCATGCTATAAATGTTAATACCATTGTCATTTGCGCTCACTTTCCCTCTGTATTTACCTTGAAAGAGAATACCAATGTGTTGAGTTATTCATGCAGATAAATAAATAATCATCACAGTATAAATTCATTCAGAAATCCCACTCCGGCTCCATCCGTAGTATAAGCTCACCACAAACACTGTTGCTGGGAGACCGCCTGTCAGACCCTCATGGTCACTAGGCTTTGTCGCCACGGTGACAGATGGCCCTGCCTGTTGGAAGCCGTCGGTGCGAGCTGTGAAGTAGCAGCACGTTCACACACAGAGGACAGTGTGGCTGTAATGGTCACAGTTTAGACAAAAGGTGTGTTGCCAGATATGACCTGTTTGTGCTGATGAGGCCAAGTCTAGCAATTGTTGATTCTTATTTTAGTTTTTACTTTAGAATCATATATCCAGACTTAATAATGTTTTGAAATAAATATAGATAGTAAAGACACATTTTGAAACTTAGTCCAAATCAAACTATTAATACAAATTATTATAATGTATACTACCATATTTTGGAACATAAAGCCCAATGAGATATTATATTGACTAGAGAGAGGGAGGGGCTTGTTCCCGTGGCAGTTGCGGCGGCCATGTTGCGAGGGGAGAGGCAGCTAAATTCCACTTGAAAATTATGTAAAAACATGGTCAAATAATTCATAGATTAAAAGAAGTAATTGAACATATAATTATATATTTATAGTCCCAGTAATGCAGAGAACTGTTTTCTGTGTCTGGTCAATTTTCCTCTGAATTGTGATTATAAATGTTCAGCCTAAAACACTGCACTGGTCTGGATTTGATGCAGAATTATAGGGTTGTTTACTTCACTGCTGTTAATATAAAATAAGATTGTAATAGCTAAAATTAAAAGTATGCTTTTTCAAGATTTTTTCACATTAGTTTGATTGAACAGAAGCGTGTACATAAATACAAAAAAAGTATCAAAGTATTTAAGTGAAAATGTAATTTAAAAGTTCAGCTGAGATCTTCAGTAGACTCTCTCTACTCAAGATGGCTGCTGGAACTAGACCTTCATTGCTTTAAGTTACCATGGCTACACTCTATCTTGTCATTATAATAAGTCATTGATTAAGCCGCTACTTGTTCACAAGCTTTAAACTCTGCTTTTTGTACGACAGTGTGACAACATTATACATTCTTATTGACTTACTATGAACAAATGTGGCCTATTTATGTTTTTTTTCTTATTTTTTAAATATAATTGATGTAATTGGTGCAACGTGCCTATTGTACTGCTGTCTGAAAGATGTTTTGGTTGAAGCCACGTGAGGGCGTTTTCTTTGGGAATAATGGCTAAATATAGGTCTCAAGCTACAAAAATGGGTAAGTTTAGGTCTGGTGATTGGAGTTGGTTCTTATTCAGAACACATTTCCACCATAGGAATGAACTGGGCCAGCAAAGCATATCATACACACATAGATCAGTGGCTGTAGAAACAATTGTCACATATTTTAATAATCCCAAACAGAAAAAACATAAAAATCCATTTGAAACATCTCATCTTACGTCCTCTTTATATCTTTGATTGTCTTCGTCTATTTTATTAACAGTCTTCATTGGAATTCAAGGCAAACTGTTGATCATCCATCATGTAAACAATGCACACAAATAGTGCGCCGTTAGCTTGGACAGTCTGCCATTACTTACTTTGGAGAATATATGTGCTGCCAGACGCCGCGAGATTGAGCAAGCGGAATCAAATGAGCTCCGAGGCCATGCTGGATGATTGTTTTAGAATATTCATGAAAGTTTTAGGAAAAGAACAGGTCGGGCATTATTATTAGTTAGTCTGATGTTTTAGAGACTCTTTCTCATTTTAATTATTCATTCATTCATTCATTTATATTGGTCATAGGTTTACTTCAAAATGATTTAAAAAACAATAACACTGGACAGTCTCTGAAGAAAACGTAGATATACAATGGAATGTATGTATGTTTTTGGCAACATTTTCTTTGGGTTTAACTGATAAATCTGAACCTACCTCTAGCCCCAGCCCTAAACTTACCCATTTTAGTAACTTGAAGCCTAAACTTACTCGTTAAACCCCAAAAAAATGTCGCCACGTTTCTTCAATCAAAATTTGTGGTTGTTTTATGGGGTGGCATATAGAGCTGTGCGATGTATCAAATTTTAGATAATGCTCTTTTCAAGATATCCAAAAATTGAATATCGAGTATATTGTTTATAGTAAAAATTGTCACCAAAAATGCCATTTAAGTATGATATTTGGAGCTCAAATTAGTTTTTGTTGTTGTTGTTTGTTCTGTTGTTGTTCTAATACAAAATGTGAATGTGTCTAATCCAGGGGTCACCAACTTGATCGCTATCGACTAGTCGATCTCCGAGGCAGTGGGTGTCAATCCCAATGCCCCGCATGTTTATACGAACTTTAACCGCAAGCTACACGCAAACTACACGCGCGTATACGGTCGAACTACACGCATGACATTCACGTGCAAAATATAAGTGCAAGAGCTGGAATTCTCCACTATCGGTTCTCTGAAGTGCACATTGGCCGCACAACGCAAGCCGACAGCGCAGCTCCTGAACACACGTACTTAAAAGAGGGAGTGGAGTGGAGCAGGACAGAAAGAGAGAGAGGAGCAGGTGGAAGAGACAGGTAGTGCTACTGACTGACCACTGATCTAGTCACTATTAAAAGTCTCCAGATTGAAATTGTTAGACATGATCTTTTAAATAACTCATGACAAAGTTTATTAATGACAAAAACTGACTCTCGCACACCGTCTAGTCATATGACATCATCACATTCTACAACATTAACGTATTGGTGTAACAATCGTCTGAATATCGTCATCGGGATATGCCATGATCTATTAAAACTCTGGATAGGACATTGCTAGCTTAACACCGTCTTGAGTTGAGGTAGTGGCCGCTCCATTGGTACTGAGACGTTACTCTGACCACACCTCCCTGAACTCGTAGAGGTTCACATTGAGCTTAAAATCAGGCCAAACTCCTGTAGTGTGCACAAGCCGTTACAAGTCTGAAATAATAAAACATTTATATTTCGATGAGAACAGCATGTAGTGGTATTTTCACAAAGTTCTGCTTTTACGAGACACTGGGGAGGAAACAGGATTTAGTAATTATGAAAAAAAAAAAAAAAACGTTGATTACCCAGTTTTAATGACCTGGCAGCGTTTTAAGAAAGACGAGGTGCAACAAATCAGTCCACAACAACGACAACAAACATTGTTCTGGTTTTGTGATGCACGAGATGGCAAACAGATAAAACTCTTGGCGTGTATTGAATCCGCGGGGATGATTCTCTGCCAGGAATTGATTTCTTTTGACTTGATACAAAGGTGAAAGAGGATGGCGAGGGGAGGAAAAAATGTGCAGACAAAACACAGTTGGAGCTGTCAGCTGTGAGCGGAGCAGATGTCTGAGATGTACGAGAGAAGACTTGTGTGTTCTATATCCGATCCTCTCATTTTTCCCTCAAGGACTTGACTTGCAGAACCGTCCCAATTTCACTCACCGACGTGCCGATTGTAGTTTTTCGTTTGAGGTGTGGTGTGAATTCAAATCTGTAATGTTTAATGTCAGATCAGCTTTCTAAATCGATGTGTATGATTCTGTGAAACGAAAGCGAATAGTTTTTGGACACAAAGACTATTCTGAACTCATACAGTCTTGTTCTGTGTTGTGATTGGTTGTCTGCAGGAAGCTTGTGAGTGACCCACAATTGCAAAATACAACATATTCAACACTCTCAGGTTTCATACTTGTAAATGTCCGTAAAAAACTATCTAAAAATCAGATTGGTTGTCGGTTATTTAGAACAAAATCTAACATCTCACATTAACATCGTTTTTTGCTTCGTTCATTGATTCTGAAAAAGTCCACCATGTTTTTCAGTTCCAAGTATTTTTTGTTGTTGTAAGCAGCCATGTTGGTTTTCATACGAGAGGCGATGCATGTCCCTGATTGGCTAATTATTCTATCAATCACGCCACTGAAATTTGAAAGAGGGATTTTCAGGCAACACAGTATGGTAGCAATAGTGACAAAAAAAAAAAGAATCACTGTATAAATCCTGTATAAACACACATAAAATTGTGTATTGCGGGTTTAGGAGCTAGATATGTGCTTTTACAACTTAATTTTACTTTGGGGTGCGATTGCAATGCCTCAAAAAAGCACTTGTCAGAGAATTTTCTTTATCTCCAAGTTCACACTGCAAAAAAATCATTTCAAGATAAGTTAAAGTTGCTTGATTCTAGGATTTAAGCTAATTTCAAGTATTTTGACAAATTGAACCTTGATTTATTGTGGAGACATTATTTTCCTTGTTTCAAAGTGTTTCAAACTGATTTCTGGACATTGCTTCTTCTTTTTCGAGCCAAATGATTTGCAATGGATTAAGAAAACTGTTCTTACCCATTGGCCCATTTTTGTTCTTGTTTTCAGACAAATTCTCTTATAACCAGTTAAAAATGTCTTGAAACCAGGAAATATTCTAGATTACATAAGCAATTAAATCTTATCCAGTTAAAACAGCTCAAATCTGGATTAAAGATCTGATTCCAAGTCATTTTAAGCAAGTCTAGCTGTATCGTTTTTGCATCTGCGTGAAGTGACTTTTACACCTGAAAGTGTTTGCTTTCACACCTTACTCTTAGAGTTTAGATGCAGATTGAATAGGTGAGAATTGGTAGTTTTTCTATGAATTCTCTGAGGCCCAGAGACAGCAAAGATTGTAACTTTGTGTTTATCATAAAATTTGTACACAGTGGTAGAAAGAACCATTTAAAATGTACTCTATACTGTTATTTTTGAAAGAAAAGCACAGTTTAACATCAGAAATACACTCTAAACATTGTTAGTGTGGTAAAGGACTCTTCTCACTGCATAATCAGAAAACCCTTGTGCAATCATGTTAAAAAACTGTTTAGCTGGTCAGAGGAAGTTGAGTATCTGGAGCATCACTTTTGGGGTCGATTAAACACTCAAAACGGCCAGAAAAAGAAAACTTTATGCAAAACTTGACAGTCTGTTCTTGTCTTAAAAGTGAAGGCTAATCCATTCACGGAAAACACAAAATTGTCTTGATGACCCCCAAACTTTTGAACTGTAGTGTGCATTAAAATGTTGTTTGTATTCTGAATACTTAAGACATTTCTGCATGAGAATATTCTATTTATTGTGAAAAAACATCACTTAAACCTTTTTTATTTTGGTTCATTGTGATGCACTTATTTGTTTATTCATCTGAAATTTGAGAAAGAAAAAAAATGCACATGCATCACTATAAGACCTTTTCTTACGTACTTTTTTGAACTCAAATATCAAAACATATTCCTCTGATTTTAGAAAAGTTACTATACACGAAAGAGTTAGTCAAAATACATCCAAATACATTCATCTTTCTCCCAACACCGTTCACACAGCTGCTTCTTTCACACCGCTAAAGTGCTGTGTGCTTAAAACACATCCGCGCCTCTATCTCAGTTGATTTAGCGTGGCAGCCATCAGTCACTCCTCCTTCCCCCTGTCGTAATAATATTTCTCCACGATATTTGTGTGCACCGCTCTCTCACTCGGAAAGCCTCCTGTCACACCTTAAGCGGGCAGGCTGGATCCGTGCGTGCGCCTCTGCATGGATGTTAGCTTCAGAAGGAGGGGTAGAAAAAAAAACGGGAGGGGTGTGTGTGTGTGTGTGAGCGCTGAGGGGAAAAAAAGAAGAAGAGAGCGAGAGGGGAGGGCAGTGTGCAGAGAGGTGAGGGAGAGGAAAAAAAAGGAAAAAGCAGCCGGAGAAGGGAGAGACGGGAGGACGCGCCAACTGCCTATAGATGCTGGAGCTTCGACCGAGGAGCGCGGCGCCCAGCGGACACACGAAGATGGTCTCAGTAAGAGGGGAACTGACGGTTGCCTATAATTTAATGTTCAGTATCTTGGACTCCTTTTCCATGGGTAATGCTACGGCGTGGACTCCAGAGCACAGCTGTATTTCTATTTTCTAGTTTGCAATTTGGGCTTTTTTTTTTTTTTCGCGAACTCCCTCCTCCTTCCTTCTCCTTCCTGTCCTCACTGTCAACATCGCGTCGCCGTTTTCAGAGGGATTGTCTGTTGTCCAGCCTCTCTCTCTCTCTCTTTCTCTCTCTACTGTCTACGCGCTGCACCAGTCAAAGCGAGGGCTGACCGCGGCAGTGATGCAGATAGATCGTAGCGCTGCCTGCTGAACACCCCCTTCACTCCACACCACACACACACACACATATACACACACACTTCCCCTTCCTCAGCTACCTCCCCCCACGTCAGGACCGGAGCAGAGGCGAGAGTAGCAACAGCACAGGAGACCGTAGCAGGGCTTGACTTGACGGCGCGCTGTTTTTGTACATCTTCTGGACTAAAAAAAACTATTGTGGTAACCTACTTTTTTTCTGTTTGGCTTCACAGGAGTGGCGCCTGCAAAGAAGAGCCCCAAATTGGTGAGTAGTTGGATTGAATTCGCAAATGCGCTGGATGCTGTTGCAAACCTGTTAACTCTGCTTGGAAGTTAAATTATGTGTGCTTTTTGCGTGGGTGGATCTTGGTCTTCTATCTTCCCTCCTCTCTCTCCTACCCCTATTTTTTTTTTTTTCATCATCACCCCTCTCTTCTCGTGTGGGGGGCTTTGATGACCACGTGAACTGGGTCGCTAACAGGCTGGGTGCTGGTGTGAGGTGCTCCTGTTTGTGGTTTGGGGATTCCATTCAAGTATTTTGTCACATGTTGCTTTTGTATTCCAGCAGGATCGGTATGAATTGGCCCCTCCGTACAGAGATTACACTAGGACGGTATGTGATGTCGAATTAGGCAATGGTGGTGGTGGGTCTTACAGTAGTGTGATGATTAGATTACAATGTGATGTGACTTTGCCTATTGGGATGTGACAGAGTGTCCAAATTATGAGAAGAACGCTTGATAAAATGTGTTTCTTAGCTTTTATTGGCCTAATTGACAGAGATTGACTTTATGCTTCTAAACTGAAACTGAAAGTAGCTGCATTTGATCACATGTTGCTTTTGTATTCCTGCAGGAGAATTATGACTTGGCCCCTTCGTACAGAGATTACACTAGAACGGTATGTGATGTTAAAATAGGAGAAGGTGGTGGGTCTAAACAGCGGTTTTATTTACCGATATTACAATGTGATGTGACTTTGCTTTTGTAGTTGTTTAGAGATTGAATTTGTTGGAAAATTCTTCTCAACATTCAGAATGATTGACCAAATTATGAAAAGAATGCTTGATACAATGTGCTTCTTAGCTTTTATTGGCCTAATTGACAGACTTGACTTTATGCTTCTAAATAGAAACTGAAAGTAGCTTTTCAGTTGCTAGCAGAGCTTAGCTAGCATAGTAATTATGAATTGGCCCCTCATGCAGCGATTACACCAGGATAGTATGTGATGTCAGACTGTGCAATGATGATGGAACTAAGCAGCCACATTATTATGAGAGCTTACAATATTGTGTGACTTTGCCTTTATTGTTTAGAGGTTATGCACTGACATTTTTTTTAAATTTGGAAAATAATTCTTAACTTTCAGACTGTGTATCCACATTATGAGAAAAGCGCCTAATAAATTGTGTTTCTTAGCTTTTATTTAACTAAATTTTACCTTTCGATATGCAGAAATTGACTTTATTCTTCTATATGAACACTGAAAGTAGCTTTTTCAGTTGTTGCAGAGCTTAGCTAGCAGAGTTAACAATTGACTCCTCCATACAGATATTACACTTGGATGGTATGTGATGTTAAATTAGGCAATGGTGGTGGATCTAAGCAGCGTTTTTATGATCAGAGATTGCAATGTGATGGGACTTATGCCTATTGTAATTGTTTAGAGATTGGTTTATTTAGACATTTTTTCTTAACATTCAGACTGAGTGTCCAAATTATGAGATGAACGTTTGATAAAGGTGTTTCCTAGTCCTTTGAGTTGAAGAAATTGACCTTATGCTTCTAAATGGAAACTGAAAGTAGCTTTTTCAGCTGTTGCAGAGCTTAGCTAGCAGAATGATTATTATTTGGCTCCATACAGAGATTACACTAGGATGGTATGTAGAGTCTAATTAGGTAATGTTGGTGGGTCTAAATAGCAGTTTTATTTATAGAAATTAGTGTTGTGACTTTGCATATTGTTATTGTTTCTGGTATGTGTATCGTTGGCACATTGGGCTGCATTGGGTGGTACTTTGACCCTCTTCAGTTCGAATATTGTTTTAATTAGAGGCAAATTTATTAATGTATTTGTTGTCTTAATATACAAAAAAAAACAAAAAGAAACAAACAAATGCTAACTTAACCACAATACCGTTTCATTTTAGAACTGGCTGTCGATTTGAGGATCTTTGTAGCTGAAATTTGCACCCGGTTTACTGGTTTTACGCTGACACTGTTTGATGTGGAAAACTCTTCATAACATATTCAGACCAAGTGGGAAAATTGTGAAGAACACTTTTTCTAATTTTAGCAGAAACTCACAGAAATTGACTTTATGCTTCTAAATGGAAACTGAAAGTAGCTTTGTTCGCTAAAGGTATTTAAAGATTTAGGGCATTTCAGTTGTCGCATATCAAACAGACTCAAAAACGTCATATTTAAGGAGAGAAAGGTTGTGAATTCAATAGTTTGTGATCCCAAACCTATTGGTTATCTGGTTTTCTACTACTGTTTACTTAAATTTATCTTTTTACATGTCATATACAAACTTAATATTGGGCTAAGTTGTGGTTGTTTGTATTTGACTCAATTTAGTTGTATTTTGAGCTTCTGCAACACAACATGTCTTTTCTCACTATTGACTCTTATGTATCTTTGCCACTCACTGCTAAAACTTACAATGCAGTGATGTTTTCTGCTTAACTTCTGTTAGATAACCTCTATAACGTTTTGCATGTTTACATCCAAATGCACGCGTCAGAGGGAAATGACTGCACGCTTCTTCTAATAAATGAATTATGACCAGCGGGGCGAGTTTGCCGATTGGCCAGGGCCTAGTGCAGCAGGAGAAAGTGTCAGTTTGAAACGCAGCGAGACAGTAAACCCGCTCTGATTTACTGAGAGGATGAAACGATACAGCGCTCTGGGTTTGTTTGAAATGAAGGAACAGCCTGCACGACTTGGAAATGAAATCAAATTGTTCTTTTTCGGATTCTGTTCAAACTTTAGATTTCAAACGCGGCCAGCAGAATAACAAAAAGACTGAGTGTAGGTGAGAAGAATGTTTTGAAAACCAGGTCGCACAATTTGGGTGAAACAGCTGATTTCTGTAATCAATCAGTTAAACATGTTGGGTTTATTTTGTTATTTAATTACTTGTTTAGATTGTGAATGGAGTGTTTTTGCAAATTTGATAATTTTAAGTAAAGACATGGAACACAATTTCGTTTTTTAATAATTGTTGTTTTACATGTCTCAAGTGTATTTTTGAATGATTACTGCTTTGTTGAAGTTATAGCTCTTTATACTTTGCAAGTAGCCTAAAGTTTTCGGGCAGGTACTACATTATCTTTTTTGTGTGAAATTTATTAGCCTACAGCATTTTATCTGTCATTATGTGTATATTTATCAATTATAATGAAAAAGTTCAAAAAGCTGTTTTGACTTGACTGTTTAAGGTTCGTAGAAAAGATTGGAGGCCCCTGAAGTTTGTTTTTGTCTAGGCCCCCAAAAGTTTACATCCAGCTCTGATTTTGTATGAAACAGGTTGAGAACCACTGCAGTAGAAGAGCTTAAAACCTTTCTCAATTTGTAGATGCTCCAGACAAAGCAGGAGACAAACATAACGTCCATTTTGCAAGAATAATTTCATCACATAAAGAACAGAAACACTACAGACATGCTGACTTCAGTACAGACTGTCAGGACTTTTAAAAAGTATGCAATAGCTGACACAGTCTGTGAAAACCTTTTTTATTTCATTAAATATACAAACACAAGAGAGCGTAACAAGCTTTAATGTAGGAGTGGGCAATTACTTTTGTTTACCAAGAGCCCTATTTGAATCCACAGTCATTGGTGTAATAATTCTGTCATTATTTCTGCAAAAATCTTGGTAATTTGAATCTATTATTGCCATTTATAGTGACATCTACTAAGAACACTGGTGCAGACACATGTTCCATAGCTAAGTCAATTTTAAGAAAATATATAAAAAACACCAACACGTCTTCATGAGCAAGTTGAGGGCTACAATTTGCCCAGGTCTGCTTAATGCACATGCACAAGTCTTTGTTTAGTTTTCTTTTATAGATAAGATGCAGGCAGTTCTCGCTCTTGTAGCCTCATTTTGATACCAGGCTCGATCGTGTGACTCGTTGTGCCTCAGTTTTCCTGTGACATGATGCGACACAGACAAATGAGTAAAATGTCCTTATGTCAGTGGCCTGTTCTGTTTTTTGACATGTCTTTATATAATTCCTCTGTACAGTCAGTCTATTTTAATACTTCCATTGTGAGATACGTAAAGGTCATCTTACCTTATATCATCAGCTGATTTGCAGGCAGAATAAGATTATATTTTTGGATGGTATTTGCAAAACTGCCTTTGCCAATTGTCATTTGTGTTAGTTCAAATTTAGTTTGTGATTAATCTTACAGGCCTTATTATACTCTGGTTAAAACGAATGTCCTAAACCAACTCAAGACCTTTGCATTAACATTTACTCAGATTTGTTATAGTGGATTTAGATTCTGTCCCTGATTTTTTTTTTTTCTCATTTTTTTCCCTTTTTGTGCTTCTTAATAAGATTTCAGGCCAGACAGGGGCACTGTGACTGCAGAAGGTCAAATCTAATACCAGACATTCAGAGGAAGGTTTTCTGAGTTTTGTGTTGTGTTAAAAGAAAAATGTTATACCTTTTTTATTTGTTACGGTCTTCTACACAAACAGTAGCACTAACATTTATTTTACTTGCAGGCGGTTTCTAGGTGTTATTAAAATTCTCTACTTAGTATGCTAATACTAAGGCTAATGCTAATGCTAATGCTAATGCAGTGATGCGTTTTAATGCTCCTGAATTAGTGGCATAAATACTCAGGAAAAGTCTGATTATGACCTATAGACTAAGTAAGTAATTCAAAATGTAAAGGAGGTTTCTATAATGAATGAAGCTGAGTTAAGGCTGAGGTTGAATTCTTGGTTCAGTTAGATGAATAAAACAGGCATGACAAAAACTCTCAAATTTAAAAGTATCACTTAAGTCTGACTAATTACTTTATGCAATCTGTAGATGAAGAGATTACATACGCATTTATGCAAAATAACAGGAAAAGTGACTAAAAAAATAAATAAATAAATAATAAATAAATAAATTCTAAATCCTTCTGAGCACAAACAATTGACTGGATTCTTTTTTGAAGCTTTGTACTTCGATCTTTTCATGCCTGATTGACTCTGTGCATAAATGAGAACAAGCTCTACACACACAAAAAAAACAAAAAAAAAAACAGAGTCAAATTTCTGCCTACATTTTTTGGTAAATATACAGAGCACAGCTGGTGTTTGCAGTTAGTGCCTGAGTGACTTACTTTGGACATATTTGGGTTTTCACAGTTCCTCTACTTTTGCAAAAGTTGAATGTAATTTAACAGTAGAGTTTAGACTGAGTGTGTATAAAAGTTCTATTCAAATAATAATACCCGTAATTTCTGGCCTATAAGCCGCTACTTTTTTCTCAAGCTTTGAACACTGCGGCTTATAAGGCAATGCAGTTAAATGATAGATTCTCATAGACTTACTATTAACAAGTGCGGCTTATATATGTACTTTATCATTTTTCTTACTTAAATCTAGTGGGTGCGGCTTATATTCAGGTGCGCTCAATAGGGCAGAAATTACAGTATATATATTTGTAAGTTTAGAGCTCAAACTGAGTCTTATTCATCCCAGAATGGCTCCAAATAAGAAGGTCACAATTTCCCTTTTATCCTTAACCCTTTAGGCGCCAGAGTTTTTTCAGTTTAAATACATTTTTAAAATATAAAATCTTACAACCTTCCACTGGAGAATCCAAACTGATATTTCTCTGTATTATTTTATAAAACTACTGCTATGTATTCAGTTTGGTATTTTTCAAGCTTTTTCAAACAGAAAATCTGAAGTCTGAACACACAGAGGCTGGAAATGGCTTTGTTGCTACTTTAGCGCCTAAAGGGTTACCAGGTAGTTCATTTCTATGTTTTTGTTTTTATTCAGACGAAAAAAAAAAAAAAAAAGTGAATTGTTTGTGCATCTTTAGCTAACTTGTTTCTTTTTGTTGCAGTTCTACAAAAATCCATGAAATCACAATTTTAAAAATATGTTAAATGCAAAATTTCGTTGACTCAGACACCATTGACCAATAATCAACAAAAGAACTAAAGTCATGCTTTGGCTCTTTGGCAAAGGAACAATATAGTACATGACTTAAAGCTCACAAAAGTACCTTTGACGTCCTACTAATCACAGAAGTGTTGAGCAGCAGCAGAGTTCAGCTTTACGTCTGCGGCTAATTGCAAAAGTGTATAGATTTTTACACATTTCCCACTTGATTAGATTAACTTGCCATTCGGACCACACGCTCTTGACTTAGCCTGTGTTTACTTAAATATTGAACCTGATGATAAATGAAAGATGGAGGTTTTGGCGAGTAATGAGAAGTTCTTTGAAGGCCTTTGATACGGAGAGGAGATGAGTGTATTTTTATCTCTCACATCTGAAGGACAGGAAGGAGCTGCTGCAAGGAGACAGCCTGGTTTTATTCTCTTTGTGTCTCCTATTGTCAAATGTGGAGGAAAATACTGCTCAGATTCCACACATTTTAACAAACTAAGATGTATAGAATTGCCTAAAACAAGATTATAGATGACTAGTGGATAAAATCATTTAAAGCTATGAATTTGAAACTTGCAGAAATGTTTTAAGCATGTTTTGTTCTTTTATAAAAAAATAATAAAAACTACCAAAAAGAAATCAAAGCAATTGTTCAAGCCAGATTCAAATTTCTTAAATTTGTGGATTTATTTTAGATTAGTTTTTAAGTTGAGTAGACCTGACTGAATGTACCTAAAATTCTAATGTCATTCATGAATCAAACCAGATATTAACAAGTTCTTTGTTTTGTCAAAATGTTGCTCAGTCTGAGATTGTAAAGTTGGACATGTGTAGGAGCCGATCTATACTCATTTAGTGAAAAGAGCCTTTTGAATCCAACAGCACGGTCTCACTGAAATGTGTATCTACACTACGACATATTAATAATAGTGTAGTGTATAATCGGCACATTTCAAGCCCTTTTTTCAAGTCTTTTATACGATGTCTATATTTCAGGCTATCTAATATAGATGCTATTTCCTTAGCGTCTTACGACACGTGTTATGGTTGAAGCCACGTTGGGACATTATCTTTAGGTTAAGTTTCAGTCTGCTCGATTATGATGAAAATAATTATCACAATTATTCAAATGATTATTTGCTTTGAGAGACGGCAGAACGTTTGTGCCCCTTAAATAACATCCACCATAGAAATGAACTGGGGCAGCAATTCTTATCATAGGAGAAACTATACATACACATTTCATTTTGCGTAGTATACATGCACATTTCAGTGAGTTTGAGTTGGATCCACTGTTCATTATGGATTAAACAAAAGACAATACATTCAGTCTGTAATGATTGTATCTACTGTTACTCCAAGGACACATATGATGCGTTATTTGCATTGTTCCTGTCCTTCAAATAAGCTCCTGAGCCTCTTCACTTTGGAATCCCATGCACCAGAGCTAATAAAGAATTGGAGTAAAACACATACTGTATATGTTAGAGCTCCATTTACAGACTGTAAAGGAGAATAGACAGGGAAAAGAATTGAACTTGACTTAAAATAAAGCTGCAGAAATGCTCAAAATGAGTTGAATGATTTATGGATCTCAGCGATGATTC
The DNA here is from genome assembly GCA_038363315.1 of Mugilogobius chulae. Classification (NCBI taxonomy): domain Eukaryota; kingdom Metazoa; phylum Chordata; class Actinopteri; order Gobiiformes; family Gobiidae; genus Mugilogobius; species Mugilogobius chulae. Next base: position 41,800,304 of record CM076402.1, on the reverse strand, counting down.
TATGATGTCACAAACAGTGCTTTCTGAGGCTCAGAGGAGAACAAAATATCTTACAGACAAAACTTCAGCTGTGTTTTTGATGAAGAAGCAGTGTTAGTAAAAAAAAATTGAAATGAGCTAAAGCTAAAAATTTAACCTATACAACTATATCATTACGCCTTATTGTCCAATGCTGTTCTCCAAATCTATCAAGCCCAAATATGAGTTTTAAAATGTGCTTTATAGATAAATTAAGACCTGATTTGTCACTAAAATTTACCTATTTGTGTCAAACCTTGCAAACTGTGGCCCGAGAAGTGTTACTCTTTCTATTTTTTTTATTTGATTGATTTAGCTGCTTGATGTTGTAATATTTATTAGAATAAATGGTCAAAATAGAAAATGTGCTTACCATAACGATACTTTCTCACACTAATGGCCCTCCAACACTGTTCGTGACTTTTTTGGGTTAAGTTATACACAATGTTTAATCTAAATCACTCAAAATATTGATTACAGAATGGTACATTTTCAGATTTTTTTGTTGATGAATATGTAAGTGCATCCCTTCTATATCTATTCATAAAAGTGAACAACTGACTAAAACATGGACATGGAAAAGTTCAGGATGATCATGGAGAAGTTACAGAAAACACATGGACCTGTACCTATAAGCACAATAACATGACTATGCAGATGAGGTGTCAGATAACACACTTAAAAGCTCTTAAACCCCATGTTAAAGTTCTGTCAGCAGCTGAATCCTCCTTCCCTGCGCTTTATTAAACTCAGTATCAGTCATACAAAGTGTAGTGCAGTGTGCTTGAATATACGCTTCCAGAAAAAGAATAGGCGATGCTCTCTCCTAAGACGAGCTGTAGTTTTTTTCTTTTTCATCCGAATGACTTAATCATGACAAGCCACCCGAGTCTATTTCCACCACTGTTAGATAATCCTCTGTGTAAAGCCCTTTATCGTTCTTTGTGCATGTGAAATACAAGAGACACTGAGCCGTTCTATAGCAAACCTCTCACAACCACAACGGCGTGAATTCAAAGTCAAAGGCTGTAAATGTTTTAAGTTATGCACATTTTTTACCTTTTTAAATGTCCTTGGATTTTTAGAACAGGGTTTGCAGGTAAAATAGTTTGGATGTGTTTTGCAGCATTATTTCAAAACTAAAAGTACACAAAAAGAAAAAAAAAAATGTGTTTTACTTTCTATTTGATAGTGTATTTCCATAATAGAGCTGTAGGGGGAGCACTATTGCAGAAGTTGTTAGTTCTCTTTAAAGTGGGGCTGGTACAGTTGTAGTTTGAGAACAGATAAATACTTCTAACATTGAATTATGGAGGCAAAAAACATGAACAAAATCAAGATACAAATTTTTTAGTGATTTTTAGTTTATTTTTTTACACATTTTATCATTCAGCACGTTAAAAATACATTAAAAAAAAAAAAAAAACTATTTAAAGGACACATATTATGCAAAATCCACTTCTTAAAGTTTTTAATCCTATTGTAAAGTTGCTTCCTCACCAAAAATGCTGCTGAAGTTTTGTTTGTGAGATACTATCTTTAGTTCTCCCAAAAACACCGTTCTGAATGCCCCAGATCTGTGATGTCATAGATAGATCTCTGAATTAGCATATCAGGCAAGATTGGTTTGATTGCATAACCTCTGTAATTTTCTTTGGAGTAAATAGAACTCTAACTCAGTTTTATAGAAAACACACACAACCCGTGTGACTTTTCTAAACTTTTTATTAGTTTTGGTGATTGATTCCAAAGTGGAGGTGCTTCGGAGCAGGTTTGATAGAAAAAAAGAACACGAAAAAATGCATATAATGTGTCCTTTAGTCGCACCGCAATATGGGCCTGATTTATCAAGCCAGGTGCTAAATTGCGAGTGCAAAGTAAAAAAAAAATCATGTTATTTGCAAGACATGTAAGCAAACTTTAAAATTGGAAGATGTACATATAACATATTACACAAAACAGATATGCATCACTTCAAATTCTGCATCTTTAGTGTCTGTGTGAAAGAAAAATGTCAGTTATGCCAATTTTTTCTCCCCCTAATTTGTTTGCACACGAGCAAATGCTTGATAAATCTGGCACTAAGTAGTACATTTTGGTGGAATTTTTTACGCAAAAAATCTGCTTAAATCTGTTCTTAAAATATCCCAAAATCATCTGCAATAAGTATTGTGTGACATTCAACACATCGCGATGTGACCGGAGTGTATTTTTTACCTGAAACTATCATCACAGTGTGTAAATAACCTTCACTTTATAACTCCTAACCGTACGATTCTGTTCTTTTGTTATCACCAGAAATACATATAATACATTTCAAAGTTTCTTATTTCTTATTTTATTTATTTGTAAAAAAAAACCAACACAATATGCATTTGTGCATGTAATATGTAAATGTAAAGGAGCCAATGTGGCTAATTCCATCTTCAGTCCCTCAGCAGGTTGATGTCATGAACATCTGGGGTCACTAACACATACACTGCACATACATACAGAACAGTTCATTAGTTAATCAGAAATTTGTTCAGCAAACAGAGTTAGAGTTAAAAATATACACATAATTCGTTATGTCACACATGACTACATGTTTGACCTTCCAACAGAGAAAGCTGGCAGTGCAGACAGCTCTCCTAATGTGAGAGGGCTCTGTGTTCCAGGCTTGACCAGCTCGACAAGCAAAAGACAAATGCAGAAACTCAGCAATGTGTTGGGCTTGAGTTAAGTGCTGTATATATGTATAAGCTAGAAAAACCTTGTGATTGAACTTTGTTTGAACTTTACTTTTGAAAAGATGTGCAAACCCTGTCCTCACTCTATCCAGTCATGTGATCTTTACACTTTGCTTTACCTGTTTCTAATCCCCCATGTGCCTCTTTTCTCACCTCATTTTAACTCTGTCTGTTTTGTTCACAGCAACTCACGAGGAAGGACAGTCAGAACAGCTCCCAGCACAGCGTGTCCAGTCACCGGAGCGCCCACACCGACTCGCCCGTGCACTCGTCTCTGGCCGCGCCCCTCAACGAGACCTCCGCGCCCCCCGCCCCGTCACAGCCCCTGCCCGGTCTGCCCCCCAAGACTCGCCCGCCGACGGGACCATCCAAAGGAAACCGGACCCTGTCAAAATCTGGGTCCAGTCCAGGAGCATGTATGAAAGTAGGCGTAAGTATGTTTTCTCCTGGTGGCGGTTAGAGGAAGGCTGTGTGGTGCGTGTGGTGAGTTTTACAGCGGGGCGGTCTTAAAGGGTGCTTCGTGTGCTTTGTTGGGTTATGGTCTGGAACATGGGGCTTTATTCAGCTTTTTTGCATCAGCCATTCTGTCACTGGACCCACACTTACTGTTCTGAATTACTGAGAAGTCATACTGCTAAAGTATTGTGTTGAGGAACATTCGGTGCCAAAGTCATTTCAAGCTCTCGGTTTCTAGACTCCAGATAATATAAAATTCAACTCTATACCAGTGACTGTATAAATTAATACGAAGAGAGATTTATTTGCTTCTCAAGTTTACAAGCTCTGTATTGACTTTGTTGGGTTTCAAGAGAAAAACTATGGCACCTAAATGGTTCATTTGTGTCAAACATGCTGTGTTTGTCTGCACCAACAACTCAACAGGCAGCCTTTCATTGGACTGCTTCAAATGACTTTACAAAACCTGTTGTGTTGTGATGCACAAGGGTTAACCTGCTACAAACACATTGAATGTTGAAATGTTCATACAGGACAGGACACATCTTTGCTAAAAACAACAAACATAACATAAGTGTTCCGAACTAATTTCAAGACATTGCTTCCTATTTCAAGCCAAATTATTTGCCGTTGGCTTAAAAAATTTGTTCTTACCCCAATGGCAATTTTTTGTTTATGTTTTCAGCCAAATTCTCTTATGACCAGTTAAAGGAACCGTATGTAAGATGCACAACTAGTGGTTTTAAAAAGGTATTACAATCACAAATGAACTTGAGTTGCCAGATTGTGAAATGGCCCATACATTGGAGAAGCTACTGACCAATCAGGAACAAGATTGGCTATGAATCATGGGTAATAACCAGAAAGTCACTTTCTCAGACACCAGACTCTTTGTCATGGTTTGTTCCCAAATATAGCTTTTTAACACAATGTGGGAGGAGCCTAATGAGAACTGTGTGGAAACAAGTGCATGAGCCTATCACAGACAGTTGTGTCTGTGTCATGGTGCAACATCAGTTCAAACTCAAAAATGTTACTGACTCTGGTTCTAAGAAACCAAACTGGCAACCCAACTGAGAGAGTCATGTGAGGCTCATTCTGCTTTCTCATTGGATAATAAATGTAAACATCAACAAATGGACATCATGTCCATTGATTTTTTTATTGAAGAATAACTCAGAATTACATTGACTTTCAGTAAAAATGAAAGTATATTTGGACTTGTTGACCTCGTATCTTTGGACACATATAATTCATGTTAATGAAATCTGAAATCAAAATCTTACGTACGGTTCCTTAAAAATGTCATAAAACCAGTGAAATATTTTAAATGACATAAGCAGTTTTATCTCATCCAGTTAAAACAGCTCAAATCTGGATTACAATTCTGAATCATGTCTGGATTTAGAGTTTTTGCAGTGTGTAAAGCCATTTTTCAATATCCAAGCAAGCTTGCTATTCCAAGCTACAACTATCAATTCTGCATTTTTAAACAGGAAGTCATTCTTTTACTAAACCGTTTACAAACAAAAGTGTGGCTTACAATGGACGAAGTGTAAAACGGTGACCTATTTCTGCTATAACTCAATACTAGTGCCAATAAAAATGCATCATAAGTCTCCATTACTTGAGAAAGAAACATTTTGGCTACACTTCTCACCTCTAGATGCTTGTTAAAACGGTAAACTGATGTGCTTTTTACGTTGTAAATATGGATTTTGCGGTCAAAGATCAGGCAAAAACAGCCTTTGTTACACAGCAGGCGTGTAGGAGGTCACGTTCTTGCTTCCCTTTGATTAAAACTGTATTCCTAATGTGTTTTTAAGCCCACACAAGTCCGGCGCGTGGAGTGACTTTGTTCCAGTTGCCCACAATGGCACCGATGACACAGTTTTACACCAGACATCCCCGAAGACGCGTATTTTTAGCCGCTGTAGTAAAATGAATGTGGGTGGACTGTCAGGCCTGATCACTGTGAGGGGAGGGTGATGCTCTAATTAAGCAGAATAACCCTTACGTTCACTGCCAAGTAAAAACAGGAGCAGAGATGCCGTAACACGCCTCACTCCTCGTGGGTTTTTATCGTTATTACAATTTGAGATGCCCAGGAGGTAGAGAAAGAAGGAAAGTCTGCAGCTCGGGCTTGTTAAAGAGGCTGCCATGAATAGAGGCCAAATAAAGCAGTCAAGAAAAGATAAAAAGCAAAGCAAGACTGACTCCAGCTGTATTTTTTGGAGGTATTTGTTTTGTTTTGAATGTTAAAGCTGGAGTATCTGATTTTTATGGAAGTTGTATGTAAAATAATAGTATGGAAAGTAGTTAAATCTCTTCAACTACCTGCTTGCTCTCACAAATCCACACCACCCAAGCACAGCCAATCAGAGCGCTGCATTATTATTTGATTGTGAAAACACAATTATCCGATTTTGTCTCAAAGAGATGTAATTACGGCATAGTTCTGAATGGAAAAGACACAGTTTACAGTACCCTAACTTTAATACATTTTTATTTCAAAATCTCACATTAAAATCTCACAAACTACACACAAATCATACACAAACACAGAATTATGCACTGTCTACAATACATTTCAAGACTAGATAAAAGATCTTTTTTCTAGGATTTTAATCTTGGCTTCAGAAGTTTTGACAAATTCAATATTTATTTATTTATAGATTTAGATTCTTTTCTTTGTATCAAACTGTTATGATCTTGTTTGAAAACATTACTGCTTACTTTGAGCCAATTATTTGCCAATGCCATAAGAACATTTTTTATTATTATTTTAGGCCCAATTTTCAAAACAGATGAGAAGTGCCTTGAAATATTTTGAAATATCCAACATTACGTTGACAATTATGTCTTACCCAGTTAAAAGGACTAAGTAATTTTAAGCAATACCAGATAAATAGTTTTGCATTATATAATTTTTCAAATTCTTTTATAAGGCATTAATATGTTGTTTATAAGCACCTATGATGTGTAAAAGACTATTAAAACCTTTTTAAGTGTTAACAAGCCATTAAAAAAACCCATGTGTGCTGCTGCTGCTGCTGCTGCTATCATCAATGTTCAATTTCTTAATATTGTAATTGGCTCATATTTGTCTTTTATCTCATACAATGTTACTCTTCTTTTTGAATGATGCATTCAAAATGAACATTTGATGATGTTGACAGTAGACTAGAGACAGATAATCCAGCTTTTTCAGTTCCAATACTGTGGCCTTAAGTATCCACAATATTGGTCGATACCAGTGTGAAGACTGAAAATAGCTTTTTAAATTGTTGAAACTCAGTTTTCTAGTTTAAAAAAGTCCATATAGTGCTTTGTAGCTGGAATTATTGTACAAATAAAACAACAACTTTAAAAAAAAAAAATATATATTATGGAATTTCATTAATCTACAATGATATTCCATTCCAGTGCATCACTACAGAAGACAAAATTGACTATCTACTATCAATTCACTTTTCATCTTGCGTATTGTGACAATAGCTATTAAAATATTGTTTAGTTCAAGATTGTGCAGTTTGATGTGTGCTTAATTGGCTGCCGGAAAATGCATTTTGAGAAAGCAGCCTTTGAAGTTTCTTTGTTCCATAAAACTCTATGAATGAAGTGGATTGAATGAGATAATAAAACATCTTTAGGATCAGACTTTACAATTGCTTTGTACGCTGAGAAAGCTGACCAAAAAACAGAAAATGAAGCGCTCTGCCTGAAACAATAAGATGACGCTTGTAACTTCAAGGCTACTGAACAGTTCGAGCTAGTTGACTTTAATGGAAGGCAGCATATATTTAAAACACAGGAGAGTTGAGGCAGCTCGGAGGATGTGTCATGACCTGTAACCGCAGGTGTAAATCGTCCTCTTCTTCATGCTGCATTGAGCCTTCTCCTAAAACCTACTGTACGCACCCCGAGGCCTTGGCTGTGGCTAAGAACTCTCTCTCCGCAACATTTGGGTAATGAAAAAGTCTGCAGAGATCAAGGTCCTCCTAAGCTCACAATGTGGCGAGCTGAAAAATCCTTTTAGAGAATGACCCGCTCCGAGCCACAGAAGACTGAGAACTCACCTAAGGATTTTCAGCCTTCACACACTCGCATACATATTTCATCTTCTGCTTAATGTTCTCGTCGAGCCGCTCTCACTGCCGGTTAACTTTACTTTTTTTTGGCCGTAATGTCGTGAACTCAGCTTAGGGTCATACATTATCTAACATTTTTTCTGACAAGTGGTCTGGCTGCGAATAGATTTGCGTATTAGGAAAGATATATTTTAAAGTTCCATTTGAAATCAGTTCTAACTGTGACCTCTTTGCTTACCCAATGTTGTATTTGGGTTGATGCATGTTTGGAAAATATTCTATTGTCCTGCTGCTTACAAGATTCCTGTTTTCACCTACCACCTATATCCACCTACTTGTCTGTATTTACTTGATTACTGGAAAATGTCAATTCCAAGTAGAACAAATGTTTTCTAAAATTTCATGTAGCCAGTTTCTCTCCCAAAAATTTGTAACGAAAAATTCAGAAAATGGATTTAACCGATCTTTGTTAAATTAGAATTGAGTCTTTTGGGCTTGTTCAGTGTTTCTCAAACTAAGGTACCGTCCTGTACCACCAGCGGTACATGGGCTGCCTCGGTCCTTGAAGCTTTCTGCAGCTTGAATATTTATTTTTTCATCATTTTCTACCGCTTGTTCCCATTAAGGGTCGCTGGTGACTGGAGCCTTTTTTGACTTTGGGCCTTGGCAGGGGAACACCCCGACAGTGGCCACTCATCGCAGGGTTAGACCATGGATGTATTATATTATTGCATGTTCTCCCTGACTTACTGTGGGTTCTGTCCAGGTACTCTGCTTCTTGCAAATTGTAGATCAATTGGCAATGTTGTAAATGTATGTGTAAGGGTTGGCCATGTCCAGGGAACTCCCCCGCCTAAAGCCCAAAGACACTGGAAAAGTCAGAATAAGCACTAGAAAATGAATGATTATAAGGATTTCACATTCACAGTTTTTAACCGGATGCTTTTCTCACATAATTGTTACACTACTTTTCAAATCGTACACACTATTTACAAGTCAGCACAGTTTTGATTTGTTCCCAGCCGACGCTTAAGCCTAAAGGTGATCATTTTTAACGCAGATTAATTCAGTGAGTAGTGAGTTCCACAGTTTACAGCCCGATAAACCTCGCAGCCTGTTATACGTCTTTGTAAAGCATCGATCCTTTCTCCGCCAGATGCCCGGGCACGGCGATCACTTACGGATCTATTTATCGACCGCGGCGTGCCATAACCGCAGCTGACCCTCCCAAAGTGGAAGCGCAGATTGCCACAGTTAACCCCGTGACTTTTCCCTCTCCCACTCCTTCCCGGCCAGCTCCATGGTGATATATTAGAGGAGATGGCAGCACTCCACAGGGATTTTAACTGTTGACGGAGGGAACAGATTGTAGCAGACTGCTCGGGCCTTCTGGCGTAAACCAAAGAGCGTCTTTGTGGCGTTCGCGGCCCCGGAGATCCTGTGATAGCGCTACGGAAATCTCTGTTTGATAGTAGTTAGTTGACTCGCGTAAAGACGGAAATAAATATGCAGAAGTGCAAGCAAAGAGTCCTCCCGCAGATTCTAGAGGACACAAAGTATATTCAGTTTGCGAGCGAGCTGTCACAGGCCGCGGCTTGAGATTAAGGTTGACAGGCTTGGACGCACACATCAACATTCATTTCTCACTAATCAAATAAATAGATGGAAAGAAATAACCACTCTGGCTTGTAGTAATGTCTGTGTCAAGTGCTTACGTAAGGAGATGCTGGCTGTATCTCACGGACATAAAAAGATCATTAAATCAGCTTGTGTAGTAGCAATGAATTTGGAGTTTGAAGGGCATTTGACAAATTCTCATGTTTTGTAAATATAACATTTTTGGTGCAGTAGTCTTCTGGTCAAGTTGCAGTTTTTGAAGACAACTTTGACGAATACAAATGGAAAATTACAGGATGTAGAACTGAGTTTTCGTATTATACAGAGCAGGGTCCTATGGAATATACAGGACCATTTATTCAATTTGGGATTTTGCTGCTCTGGGAGAAACGCCTCTGTTGATTCATTGGAAAATTACACTTTTTCCTCATTTCAGCCATTTCTAGTCAAACTAAGAGATGTGGCATTATCACAGAATAGTAAACAAACTATGCAGAAATCAATGAATCTAGTTATCTACATAATTTTTTAATATTTAAATAGTTTAGATATTTTATGGCAAGTTATTTATTGGACAAATTGCCCCTTACCTTATGACAGCTAGAGGATTTTACATCAAGAATGACAATGGTTATACATACACAAGAAAAAAGTACAAGAATCACCAAATTAGGAAAAAATAGGCAAAATGCATAGTAAATTCTTAATTATTATCAAGTTCACTATGTTTTACCGAGAAGGGTAGTTTAACCTGTCAATCGTACTTCAAAACAAATTTTACAGAACTAGAGTTTTCAGCTGTTTCAAGCTATTTAAAGAATCTCTAAGTATTTTTGGCACACTCACTACTGTTTTTAGCTCTTTCATGCTGCTTTGCTGAAAATAGCTCCCTTTTGAAACCTCACACCGGCAACGCGACATATCTCTGAATGCACACATAAACAATGGATGTTATTCTTGTGTGACTGTAGATGAACAGTAGAACTCTTTGACCTAATATTGGTATTGGCTTGTATAGATGTCCTGTATGACCTTACCGTTGGTTTGTTCTGCAGTTCCAGACTTCCAGGAGCAGGACATTTTCCTGTGGAGGAAGGACACAGGCTTCGGCTTTAGGATCCTGGGAGGAAATGAGCCTGGAGAGCCGGTAAGTCGATTATTCTCCTTCTCAAGTATCTCCCTTAATGTTTCCATCTATACTCTATACATATTCATATTAATAGGTTTAAGTGCATGGATCAAAGCTTTATCCTTTGTCAGGGGTTTTCAAACTTTTCAGCTCAGAACACCCAAACGCCCAACTGATCAAGGACCACAAAGGCAGTGAGCCAACAGTCTTCATCATGCATTTTTTACATCGAGAAAGGAGCTAATTTCCTGCTAACTTAATCTACATTTATCATGTACAGCGTCTATTGCAAAAAGCTGAAACAGTACTTGATGTAGTTTGTCTTTGATCAGGCTTTGATCACCACAAAGGATATACAAAAAGTTTTCTTACTTGTCCAAACACACCTATTGTTGACACACTTTGAAGATTAGCTGAATATACAACAACCAAATCACACTTTAAAATTATTTTACTATCTGCAGTGGAGACATTTGGAGAAAAGTGTAGTGCATTTTAAATGGAAAAGTAAAAAATAATAACAATAAATAATAAAGTGGTTTTGACAATTAAAATGCTTGCAGATACCCCCACCTGTTTTTCTTTCTTTTACTGGATAATTAATTGCTATGAAGCTTAAATATTAAGATTTAGTATTTTTCCAATCATTATTCATTAATTTCTTTCTTATTTTTGTTCCTTTGTAATAGTCAATCAATGAAACTGACATTTCTACTCTGATAATTCAAAATTCAATGTAGTACATAGGTATACATATGCTGTACGTTGTTTGAAAGCGTATGTGAAAGAGCCAAGCTAACATGGTAGCTACCTTAACGGAGCTAAACTGGAATGCGCTAACTGAGCTACGAAAAGTGAGCAAGACAAGCTAACATGGTAACTACCTTAACAGAGCTAAACAGAAAGTGCACAGAAAGTAAGTCATGAAAAGTGGGTAAGACAAGCTAACATGGTGGCTAAACTGGAATTGCGCTAAGTGAGTCAAGAAAAGTGGGCAAGACAAGCTAACATGGTAGCCACCTTAACAAAGCTAAACTGGAAGTGCAATACCAATTACTTTTCAACTTGTTCTCACTGCTGTCTATTTAATCATTTATTGCTACTCCCTTGTTGCATATGTCCGGTCACATTAGTGCTTTTTGTTGCAGATTTACATCGGCCACATAGTGAAATACGGCGCTGCAGATGAGGACGGCCGTCTGCGTTCGGGAGATGAGCTGATATGCGTGGACGGCACAGCGGTGGTCGGCAAATCGCACCAACTGGTCGTACAACTGATGCAGCAAGCAGCCAAACAGGGCCACGTCAACCTCACTGTACGACGCAAAACTAACTACGCCGGTAAGAAAAGCACGATAGTTCAACATTCAAAGAAACGCTACTAGATTTAATTTTAATTCTGAATACATTTGGGATTGGCATAAAATTTCAGTTAACCCATGTTAAACTAATCAAGATTTAAGATGTAAATAATGTATCTTTTGCCAGTAGTGGTCCAGCAGTCTGTTAGCAGTTCCAAGGATCTTTACGTCTCTCTTCGTATGTTTTGCACTGGTTCAAACAGGTTTTAGTTTAGCTATATTTATTTGTTATTTCAGTCACAGAGTTTTGGACATTATTGCAGAAACCGTACTTGCCAACACACACGGAGACCCTTGCTGCGCAGAAATTAGGCACATCCATTATTTTCTATGAGCATGGACACACCTGACGCACACCTCTTTTAGCACTGGGTAGTTTTCTTCTTATGGATTCAAAGCAAAATTAGCGGTTAGCTTTTTGCTTGCACCAAATATATCATCGTTGTTGATCTAATGTGGAGAAAATCACTTTCAAGACAATTTTATATTTAACTCACTCATTCATCCACCGCAGTTTGTTGAAAACTTTGGTGCGTTGTCTTTAAAGTGACATTCTTCATGAGTATGCATACATATTACAACTGTAATGTGAAAAATTACAGCTAAAGCATGGGAACATACAAAAAGAAGCATTGTTGGCATTTTGGCTAACTGCCATTAGTGTGAAAAGTGCCTAAAACACACAGTAGTGAGAATTCAGAGCTCACAATGCTTTAGGCAAGGAGCAATACATGTAGGTCTGTCAAAAAACTATAGTTACCATGAAAATCTGCCTTTGTAGTTGTTTTGTATGCTAAGTGTTTATTGAGATACATTAGCCTAAGCAGTGTTAAAAGTAAAAGAGCTCTGAAACCACCTGATAACTGCTGAATAAAATATCTATCGTTTGTAGATTCAGAATATGTTTCAAAGAAAGCTAAGTTCATTATTAAAATTTAAAATCTCATTTGGTTTAACATTAGGCTAGCTCAAAACGCTACTGATGCATGACTCCCGATGTCTATTAGGCCTACGCTTTCTTCTCAACATCATAAGTCATAATCGTTGAGTTACCCTCTTATAGTCTGTGTAGAACTTTAACAAAGCAGCAGTTTTGTTGCGCAGACTAACAATCTCCTCGACACACGATAAAGAAAGAGCCATAAATATGATGGAGAGGCCAGTCAACCTTCGGCCCAACGACAGCAGGCAGACATTAGTGCGCTGCTGCTCTCTGTCTGCCTCAGAGCGTCAGGAATATGAGGCGCCTGCTTTTGAGTAGCTGTACAGGAAATGAAATGCTTCTATACACAGCGGCACACAGCGCTTTACTTCATATTTTTGCTCTAAACAGATGAGCAGATAGTTGTGTGGAGGATTCTTTCGGTCCTGGCTATCGCAAGCGTACCAGCGGAATGTGTTAAGATTATATTGTGAAGCGAAATGGGAATTTTTCAGGTCACTGTGTAATTGGAACATGAACAAAAAGGTATATGGTAGACATTAAGAAGCAGAGGTTTGATATTTCAATTTAATATAACAAACAAACAATAGCACTAATTTTAAACTTTTTACATTAGTCTGCACATTTTTTTCTTCACTTACCAGTTGCATTCCAAGACTTGTAATGATTCAGAACAATTATTTTTTGCAGCATTTTTACACCTTTTAAAAGGAAAGACAAGTCATCTTTTACTGAATCATTCTAAAATATGTTTATTTATCATGCTAGTCACATGTGGCAATAGTCTTACATCAAAACATACTGTACTTTAGTTACAGTTTCTAGTTCTGTTTATAGAAAGTATCACTATCATTACTACTGTGTTATCATTATTATCCTCTTTACTAATGCGCTTACTTCTGAGCCTCAGAAAACACTTTTTGTGCATAAATTATCATCAACTCATTCTGAGCATTTTTGCCTCACATTACTGTACAATCATTACAACGGCATGCTTACATTAGCATGATGTGACAAACTAGGTTTGTTTATCTCTGATCTCTGTAATCAGTAAGTGAAATGCTAAGTAACTTAATGTAAAAAAAATGAATGAAAAGAATGTAGCCTATAATATTTGTCTTTTAAAAGTGCTATACCTGATTTTAAATTATCTTAAAATACCACGAACAAAACTAGTTAATTTAAAGCTTTTTGCTTTTATGACTATTTTGTTCACCTACCTAATGTGTTTTGTTTCTAATTATTTGCCAAGATGAAGTTAGAAGTGCCTTTTAACAACTTTTAGACGACAGAGCAAGACTTGCCAGCATGCAACAACTATAGTAACAACATAACATGCAAATAGTGCATAGTTTTCATGGAATATTCTGTATAATTAGATCACTTTAATTGCATCCTGTGTCCTGTTGTTTAGTGAAAGCAGAAGGAGACGTGCCGCCCTCGCCCGCCTCGTCCCACCACAGCAGTAACCAAGCGCCCAGCCTGACGGAGGATATAGGCAAGCGCACGCCCCAGGGCAGCCAGAACTCTCTGAACACGGTGAGCTCGGGCAGCGGCTCCACGTCGGGCATCGGGAGCGGCGGAGGAGGAGGTGGTGGTGGAGGAGAGAGAGGAGCAAACAGCAGCGGAAACACGGTAGTCCCCATCTCGGCCGCCACTACGTCGTCGCAGCCTCCCGTCGCCTCTTCTACGGCCAACACGAGCTCCGCGCTGCAGCCGTACGACGTGGAGATCCGCCGCGGGGAGAACGAGGGTTTTGGATTTGTAATAGTCTCTTCAGTGTCTCGACCGGACGCAGGCACTACTTTTGGTAAGAAACTTCTTGTTTTACAATCTACAGAATGTGTTTATATACAAATGTATTAGTGTTAATTTAAAATGCCTATGACTTAGCCAAAATTAAGATGAATATATTTACAATTTTGCTAAGCATTGTCCAAATTTTATCACAATTTAGTCATTTTTTTGTTATTATTAAAATGGATTTCCTGTTCATAAATGATGACATCACATCAAAGAGTTGCTTATCAAGGTATTGATAATAAATCAAGCCAAATGACTTCAAACATAAAATACACTACACACTAATTCATGTTCAGTGTTATAAAAACATGCTAATTGTGACAAAATTATTGTTCTTGTGTGATGTCATCTGTGTAGAAAATCCACTTCCTGTTATTTTCAACGTATTTTCAAGCTTTTTTTCCCCACAAACTTGTTCTTCATTCATGCAAAATTATTCAAAAGTTTAAAATTACAACTAAATTAATTGACCGAATTAAGTTAAAAATGAAATTGTAAAAACAAACACACAAACAAACAAACAAACAAACAAAAAACTGTTGCATACACAAGTTTGCAAAAAGAAAAATGTTTTAAGTTAAGACAGTGTGTAGATGTCTGATTTTACAATAAACTTCAACAGAATTCTAATTATGAAGAACAAAAAAACACGTTGGATAACTCAGCTTTTATTTAATCAGCTAACGCATTTATGCCAGTGTAATTACTCACAATACTTTACAAAATAGAAGTCTTCAGTGAGGAATAAAATTACTGATTGTTGGAAAATATAATTGAAAAGCAAGAAGTGGAAACGAGATCCAAGCCTCCAGCTAAACTGTAGGATTTGTAAGCTGTTTATTCTTACAATCCAGATACATCTACATCTAATGAATAAGTCATGTTCTAAAACTGAAAAGGAATTCAAATTATTCTTAATGTATAATGACATATAGTCAAATAAATTATCATTTTACAAGAAATAGATTAAACCAGATGTGTAATTGTAGAGCACAAGTTGTACATCCAGTAAATGTAAAGTGCTACTGAACAGAAAAATATTCAAGAATAACCAATGAAAGAATACATTATTGTTATAAAATGGAATTATTATTTGCACTGACGATGCATTCGAATTTGTTTTCAAAATTAACATAGAATTTACTCAGAAACGTTATCAGAAAGTCAAATTTACCCACAATTATTTCAAGTTTGTTTTGTCAGGTTTTGGATGACCAACATTTGCTTTAATTGGCTAGTTACTCTATTTAAATCATGATTTAACAATCTAGCTTATGATTTAAGAGTGATACGTGGGTCTTTTTGCATAATCACTATATCATAGAATCTATTTCTCTGTTTAAAGAGCCTGTTGGACCAGTAATAGATGACTAAACACATTTTTGCTCAGCATAAACACATCTATCACTTTGTCGACTGAACCAAAATGACCTGAGCCTGGCTAAAGCTCAAGCTTTACTTGACCCTAAATCCACTTACATTTTGACCTCTATATATGAGTTAATGCAAAACATTTTGCCATTTATACAGAAATATCCTAGAAAACAATGCATTTACCTACAAAGGAAGAACAAACTTATTATCTCCAAAATCTTTAAAACCTTATCCACATAAAATCCAAATGAATTGAACTACACTTACTCTAATGAAATATTAGACACAAGACTATGTGAATACCGTTTCTTATGTGAGTTGTGACAAGACATGGGACAATGAAATTATATGAATACAAGTATTCATATAATAAATGACATACAAATATAGTTTAATTGTGCATCAAATCCAGCCCAGTGCAATTTTGTAGGCTGAATATTTATATTCATAAGACTGAAAACAGTTCTCTGTATTATTTGGACCATACAAATGTTAAACTACTTTCTTTAA
Organism: Mugilogobius chulae; assembly: GCA_038363315.1. Classification (NCBI taxonomy): domain Eukaryota; kingdom Metazoa; phylum Chordata; class Actinopteri; order Gobiiformes; family Gobiidae; genus Mugilogobius; species Mugilogobius chulae. The sequence continues at coordinate 41,784,273 of CM076402.1, read as the reverse complement.
TCTTTGTGAATTATTTAAATTTATTTCTTTTTACATAATTTTGACCACCACAACTGCCACGACAACAGGCCCCACCTTCTCTTTAGTCATTGTAATAACTCAATAGTCCCATCCCTTGTCGTGACTAAACATGATAATCACTAATTTAACTGATTAAACATAAAATCTACAGCTCTATTAGTCTAACCAAACATGTTCATGCTTTTGTCAAATCCTTTAAGTCAGCTAATCTATAAGTAGAGCATGCTTTAGTCAAGTTTTGTCGTTTTGTGAAAATGCTGATAGCGACTGCATTGTGTCTCACTTAGCCAAACATAAAACACATTTTTACTTCTCTCTTGACGGCTGGGGGGCTTTTATCCTTCCAACTTTCTGCTCTGACTCTATAAAACCCTCTGCATGCTAAAACTCTTGACAACCTCCACCGATCGGAGCTATTTACAGTGTCTGCGGATCAATAGCGGCGCTCTTCAAAGCTCCGTTTCTTCTTGCTCATTTTCATTTTGTGCGGCTGTCAGACCGAGACACTGAGACCCTTTCTCTGCGGCTGCTGTTCTACCACACAAAGCTTTCATAATTGATCACAAGTGGAGTGGGTCTTACATAAGCCACTTGTATTATTCAGCTCAACCTAAATGGCTTCTCCTGCCAGGCCGCCAACAGGAGCATAATGCCAATTTAAATAGGCGCCGCTGCATTAACAAACAAGGAAGTGATTGGCAGGAGAAGTAAATTATCCCTTTAGAAATAGAAGGTTCTGTTTGACGTTTTTATAGACCGATTTCCACAAGCTTGTTCATTGAAAATAATATATGAATAAATCAAAAATATATAAACAAAACACCAACAAAAAAACGTCTATAGTCTTTAGTTTGGCTCTGAACATTTTACTTCTTTAAAAATATAGCCTACATAGAAGTAGGGTTGTTCCATTTTGATATCGAAATCTGCGACACATTTTTCAGGTATCGGTAACGGCAGGTACTCGTACTGAATCTTCGATCCGATGCCGCCCTGTATTGTCCTGAATGAGGAGCCAGATGCAGCAACTATTCTCTGCTCGTGGCTAATGCTACAGCTAATGCTACGGCTAATGCTACGGCTAATGCTAGGGGCAGCTTGTTAAGACTCTTCAAAGTTTAGCCGTAAAAATACTCCATATATGCAGACAAACATCCGTGTTACCTCTGAGATATTTCATTTAACTTTTGTAGAAGAGGGCAGTGGCTAAGCCTACTCTAAAAATGGTCAAACAGCAGTGCTAGCTACTAGCGCTAACAGGCTAATATGCTAACTCAGACTTTTGTTTTTATTGCATTTAATTAGGATGAGTGTCTTTTTACAGGCCTCACTGTTGTTTTTTTTGACGCACACAGCTGAAAAGAGATTAAATAACAATATACTTAACACAATTATGTTTATTGACAATTACCGATACATTTTACTCTAAAATAGGTTTAAAATCCAAATACACAACATTACAGTAGTAACAGTAGCCAATTTTATTACTGTATGTAGCCTACATCTTTTTATGTATTTATTTTGCTTTTTGAGTCTACTTTGCAAAAGCCATTGTTATTATTATTTATTTAAATTTGAATTAAATGCAGTTTACTTCTTTAGTCTTTATAATACCAGGACTAGTATCAGTATCTCACCTACTCGGAGACAAAGTATCTGTAACGATCGGTTCAAAAAAAAAAAAAATGACATCGGAACAACACTACTTATTGTTACCTGAGTGCAGATAAAACCTTCTAGTTTTAAGAAGACAATTTCAAGTAGTTACAATTTGCTACAAAAGTTTGGCTGCAGACATAAGTGTATAAAACTCATCTTCTGTACAAGTTTACTACACTCACTATGGAGCGCTGCCTACACCAAGATGACATTTCACTACTTTTGTCTGAGTGTGGGCGGACTGGAAACTCATCTTTCCAGGTTGGCTCGCAAAGTGGCCGGGCTTTTATTTCAGCAGCCAAAGTAGAAAAGAAAAGGCCTTGGAGCGAGGTTTTCTTATGAGTTAACCCAGCATTCACATCTAATAGTAAATTCAGCGTCTGTGTAAGCCAATAGGTTTTTCCCATGTCTGTTTTGCAGCTGAAAAATCTAATAATTCTGCCCACGCCGCCCGTGATGTCAATATTTAGAGAGAAGCGCGTTATTATTGCCTCCTGAATGACTGCGGCTCTTTCAGTGTCTGTCCACAGATTTCTCAGTCACTTACAATCGCGGAGTGGATGAAATCTGTTTAAAAGGTCAGAGTTATTCTAGGGAGGAATGAAGGAGATAAATAATGCACTTTCAAGCAGGGCTGCACAATCTTAGGGAAATATCTGAAGGCTGACAAGTTATGTGATTTGTAATTAATGTTTTTCAAATCAGGTTTCACTTCACAGTGCAAAAAAACTCAAACATTATTAACATTTGAGAAGATTTAAATATTATCTGCTAAGCTATTACAAAAAGATTCATTATTTGCTTTTCACATATTTGTAAAGAATGTGTTGTTTGCAGAGGAAATAAAAGTAACAAGTTGCTAAATTACATTACTTTAAAGACCCAAGTAGAGGCATTAAAGTTTTGTTTAGAATCAGTTTTTTATTTAGACCTTAAAAGACATTATACCAAAAAGACTTTTGAGTTTTTAATCATGTTTATTGCTTCCTCACATCAAAACAGCTGGAATTGTCTTTGTGAAATATTTCAATTATTTTCCCTCTGAGCCTCAGAAAAGTCCCTGATTTGTGATAGTTTGAGATTTCATGCGCTGTTTTAAGTCTACAAATCTAGTTTTGAGTGTTTTTGTAGTAAGCTAAGATTAATTGACTTGTTTTAACATATTCCACCCTGATTTACCTTTTCTAGATATAAAAACTTATTTTAAGCAAATTTGTATCTATTTTAATCCAAAATTGCTTAAAATTGCTTCCTTCGTTAGTAAAATTTTCCGACTGCTTTGGCATATTATTTCGCTCAAAATAAGCAAAATGTGCCTTTTGCAGTGCATCATGTGTGCTTTACTGCATCTTATTTCTAAACTATAAAGTGGTGGCTCCAGAGATGATTTCGTAAGACTCCCAGGAGGATTTCTAATTCTTATTGAAAGTGTCCCACTGATTAGTCAATCTGACTCTGATTCATTTGCTTTTTTATTGCTTTTGCGTGAAAGATGTAAAATAATTGATGTGGACATATTATAAGAAATATTATATTAGGCTTTACATAGCTCAATAGCCTTTTTTTAAATATAGAACATAACCTAGTCAGGCCTATATTTTAAAATGTGGCCTTCGACTAACTCGGACATTGTTCATTTCGGCCCCAGCTCCATTTGAGTTCGTGACTCCTGAAGATGACAGTTAAAGACACTAGATTAGTGTCTGTTGGATGAATACAGCAGAACATCTTCGTTATCAATTCTTTTAAAAAAAAGCCCCCCAAAGCAAAAAATGTGACTTATAGAAAATAGAAAAAAAAACTTCAACCCTAGTTTAGTTTAATGTATTGAAACAAGGACAGTGTGCAATATGTTAGCCTCAATAGGAGAGAAACTCTGACTGCACCACGTTACAGCTCAATTGCTAACTTCCATTATACTCCTAGGGCATGTCATTTTAGAAAAAAAATATGGTACACAAAATGGTGGTGTAATAACCAGCTCATATTCAAAGTTCTGAGATCTCTTATGTTAGTTTAACCTTTAATTCTAGTTAATTCTAATGTTTTAAAAGTTCTATCAGGGTATTGTGCAGCCCTACTTTCAAGACCTTCACTTATTTCAGTGTGGCTCAGAAATATGATCAAGCAATACTCAATCGTTTAGTAAATTTTGTTCACAGAAAGCACTCATAAATACACAAGGACATATTTTTCTCTTTCTCTTGATGCAGAGAGGCCTTACTCTGTCCTTGCATTGTAACCTGCAGATCTCCTGGTGCTTTGGCTTGGCCCTAACATTCTTCTTCTTCTCTGCTTTTATTCCAATCTTCCCTTTTCCCGCTAATTTCCCTGCAAATGAACACCACACATAATGCTTGAAAATGTGACAATGGTGACCACAGCTGGCAATGCATGTGTGGCCATGCCCCATAAAATAGGGCGCATCATCGAGGGGAGCCCAGCCGACCGCTGCGGGAAGCTGAAGGTGGGAGACCGAATCCTGGCTGTGAACGGCTGCTCCATCACCAACAAGTCCCACTCGGATATCGTCAACCTGATCAAAGAGGCCGGGAACACAGTCACGCTGCGCATCATACCTGGAGACGGTAAGACCACTATTCTTTATCAAATCAAACTTTATTTACAAAGCATAAAAGGTTATACAAAAAGTTGTACAAGGCATTAAAACAAACCAATTCAACCCCAACCAACCACTACAATCAGATAACCCACCCACAATCACATTCACAAACATGCATTCATTTGAATACATTAAGCTGGGTAGAGATGAACCAGATATGAGAGCACTATCAGAAGAGCAATCTGCATTTATATTTAATTTTGTTTTAATATCTTTTGTCCTTATTGCTCACTGTCAGATTGTGTAGGTGCTTTTTTTTAGTCCTGTTAGAATTTGATTGAAAAATAATAATGTTAATTGGACCTCCAGGCGATGATGGATAGTAGTAAAACATGCGCTTTCATCAATGTATAAATATACCGGAAAACCAAGGCATCGATTCAAGAGAGTGCCTTGGGTTTTCTGTAGTAATTAATTGATTAACTCAAGTAATCTCATTGATGGTGATGAAGATGGGCAGATGGAGAAGCAGAGGAGAACTATGTAAATGATTTCAAACATGGTTGGTGAAAAGTGATGGGTTCAGACCTAGGAAGGCATCATTACAATTTGGGTTTGGACATCGGTGGAAAATATTGGTTATTATCTAAAGCCACATTACTGATGTCGAAATTGTGAACTGAAATAGCTGGATTGGTGCGTTCATATCGGGATCTTCATATTGGTCGCCAAATGTTTACAAGGCGATTCAGGGGGATAAAAAATATATTTGAAAGCCTTAAACAAAGCTATACACCAGGGCCATTCAATTATTTTCATTAGTAGGCTAGATCTGAGAGCCTGACTACAAAAGTAAATAGCCCTGCTTTACACACTTCTCTGTACTTTTCTCTTATAACCATTATTGCAATGTTCCCTCGTCACAATCATCCTTTGAGCAACAAAGACATAACATTTCAGTTTCGTAACATCATAAGTTGAGCCCCAAGATTTTCTGTCATAAGCTTTATATTGCGTTGATTCAAAATCTGGGACCTGTTTGTGTCTCTCCTATAAGATGCGGCTTTGCACTCCCGTCTCTCATTTGTAGAAACTGTAAAATGGCATATTTGTGGAGCAGGATGGAGTCACAGACTGTGATTGGTTAAAAGTCCTGCTGACAGCAAACTGACAGTAAATGTGACCAATCAGAAGCAGCGCAGGCAGGCTTAAGATTTCCAAAACAGGAAATATGCGGCTACTTTTTCTCGTAGTGCAACTTTTTTAATGTGTATTTTGACAGTCACGCCTGATGGTTGACCTCTGTTACAGAGGTGTTTAATGTTCTGATATCCGTGTGTGTTTGGTAAACTCACTGTTGGACCTATGTCTCCAAAGACTCTTTGTCCTGCGTTGTTGGGGTGGCTGTATACAGTCGAGATTTATCAGATTTTTTACTTCTTTCAAACTTACACACAACTTTGAGCTCAGGCTCAGATACTGATGTGGAGGGAACGCTCTTTAAGCAGGACAAGCGTGTGTGGGAGGGCATCCTGTCACTTTGTGAAATGGTTTGAGCAGCAAATGTGCAGTGATTTCAGTCAGAATTAATGAAAATTTCCGTGTAAAGACATGCTTAACACAGATAAAATACCTTTTATATTGTTAAAATGGAGTAAGATGAACAATTGGGTTGTGTAGCATTTCTTAGCCTCTATGTTCACTTATTGTGTTGGTCCAGTAAAGGTTTGATCTCATCTGGACCCTGGTCCAAAAGCCCCATTTTGTTCCAGCACTGTTTGATTTACAACTTAAACACTGGTCAGTGGCAATCTTGTTCATCTCCTCCGCGTAATTTCTTCTGCTGACAGTACATAGAGCCATCATTTAATTCTTTACAATGAAAAATGTTATTCCAAATTAACTACAAAACAAATAACTACATGACTTATTCTTTCACACCAACACACCACCTCTTTTATTGTTACCAACTGTATCCTCATAGAAAAACTGTGCTTCTTAGACATACTCAAAATCCAGGGTGTGTCCTCAGTGTCAGCGCAGTTTTAAGTCTGTATAAGTCGTCCGGGCCTGAGAGCACTCGCTGCTTTGTGCTGTCAGATCTGCTTTTCAGGCCCTACAAATACTGTTTAATTAAGTGTACGTGTGCGTGCCGGGAAGGCCATTCCTTCTGTCAACCTGAGCGCCGGCAGAAATTGGAGCTATTTGTCGGCCGCGCTTGCTTTCCGGCTCGCTTCTTACGGATGAAGAGGCTTTTTCTTCTCAGTACAGACGCTGATGATCAGACTAAGCCAAAATTGCACAGCCAAGGAAATGTGCAGTGCGTAGAGAAGAAAGGTGAATAACAGATGTTCTTTTGTGTTATCAGTCATGCTGTCAAGTAAAGATACTGTTGTGTCATCTATGCTCCATTTTGTTTGAGTCAGATCTTACAGTGCCTAAAAACCCTTCTCTCCTCCTCCCTATAGATTTTTAGGGCATTTTGAATGTTTAAATATTGAACTGACAAATTTCTGATTAATAGTGACTGGAGATTTGAATTTTTGGTTGGAAAGTACATATTACACAAAGCAGCACGTTTTGTCAGATCTAAACAAGAGAAGCAAGTTTTTGTGCAAAAAAAATAAATAAAAATCCTTGGATATTTTGGTATTTCAAAAGCTGCAGCCTTTCGCAAAATGTGTGTCCATAAAAATGCTTTTTTTTTTTTTTAATTAAATGTATAAAAATTTTGCAATCACTAGTCTGACAGACTATGTCCACATCTTGCATCTCTGCTATGCAGCGCCATGACTTCTGCAGTCATTGAACTGAATGAGATCAGTTTCATAAAGCATTGGACAGGTCTGAGCCTCAGTTCCACTATTCCAGCTCCTTCTCACAAAATTGCGGCTTAATGGTAAAATCTTCTTCGCCCAAGTTCAGCCGTATCAAGCTCCACAGATTAGTGCACAAAACAGGAAACAGAGTGTGAACTACGTCTAGATTGACAAAGTAAAAATGCTCTGCACTGACATTATTCGGATCCCAGTACTTGTATTTAAAGTTTATCTGAATGAAAGTTTTGACAGGATTCAACAAGCTGTTAGCTTTTACTTTACGTCACTGAAACAGTGACAGGAAAATACTTTATATCAAACTTGTTTAATGCCTACTTCCCCTCATGGGAGAGAAAATGTGAGCTAAAGAGTGATCCCATCAAACACAGCAGTATCTGCACTGCTGCAGGATAAAGAGCTGCTTTGGTCTTAATTGGGAACTTTTTTTCATTAACTTGTGCTCTCCACACATGCTCTCTTTGGAGCTATGAAGATAAAATGCATCCAGGGCAACAAAGTTGCAAGATTAGCCCATCAAGCTAGTCATGCACGATAATTGTAATTATTTTTTTTCTAAACAGCTATTTTTATGAACACACGATTTTGTGAAAGGCTGCACTTTTGTAATACCAAAATATCCAATGTTTTTTTTTTTCTGTAGTTTAGATCTCACAAATGTGTGGTTTTGTTCAATATGTACTTTCAACAAAATTCCATTAATAAAACATGTGTTGCAAATCAATTCTGGTCACTATTAGTTAAAGGAGGCAACATTTGAAACGTGTAAGAAGTTATTCTTATTGTTAGTGTTGATTACTTTTGCCTGTGAGTAACAGCTATAACTACAACTTCTAGTTTCTAAAATGTGCTTTATTCCAGTGCATAATTAAAAAATTCATCAAATTCATGTAAACAAGCTAAATGTTTAGCAAAACCTTAAATATAGTCATGCTCACTACGTCTTACTGGTGTAGTGCTTGTATTTCAAATGAACAACCCTATTCTATTTTAAATCATATAAGGCTAAAACATTGAGCTTGTAAAATTTGTCCTGATTTCATCTTTATGTCCTTTGGCTAAAAAACTGCCACGGTGACTGGCACCTGCAGCACAATTGACACGTCGCAGTATTTTAAATGTGGCTGTCACACCGAGAATCCGCTTCAAAGTTCTCCCCAAGGTTCTCTCCAGCTGTGCCCCTGCCGTATACTTTTCGACCAATTTGCGCGATTGTGGGCTTAGCTTAATCAAAGTTTAGCCTACTGGCCATTAGAGAGGCTGGTGGAGGTGCAGGAGATGGAGAGAGGATGAGACGTGAGGGGAATAGTGAGCTTCAGAAAGGTGCGGTAATCAAATAAGTGCAGATAGACGGGAGAGAATAGGCTGTTAGGGAGTGGGAAAGTTTCTCCATGCGGCAGTGTAATGATGCCCTGTTTCTGAAGCTAGTGAGGCACGCTGTGATTCACTGACAACACAAAAATGATTGAATCGGGATGGAGTAGAATTTATATTTCCCGGTGCGAGCGCTTTCTGCTTGATCGCTCAAACAGTAGAAGAAAAAGGAGTCCTCAGTGACGCGTGTACCTTTGGAGGAAAATGAAAATGCCTTTGATAAAATTGACAGGCGCAAAGATAAATGATCTGTGGGGTGAATGAGCAAACTGCCTTAGCCGAGCGTCCTTCTGCTCCTGGCAAGCAAGAAGGCAAAGGAAATCAATTGAGTGCAGGTCATTTATTAACTTCCCTGTAGGTGTGCTTAAAGGTGCTCACAGTACGTAACTTTTGGTGAAGGGTACAAAAATTGCACATATATCTGTACTTCTGCAACATTTACAAAGAGTGGATCTCATTTCCTTGTCATGTCAGAAGGTCCAGCAGCAAATTTTCCTAAATACATCTGAAAAACTAATGTGAGCTTCCGTGTTCCAGAGTACGATTATTATCGTATTTGTGCAATAATTTCAACCGAGGTTATGCAAGTGACATCATAGCATTCTATATGTAAGGTATGTGTGTCAAGAAATGCATCAGAGTCAATGGAGAAATTACATTTTCTCATGTAAGAGATCCAAATAAAGTTAAAATAGGGAAATAAGCTATATTGAGGGAAAAAAATCCAATCCAGTTGAACACTGGGTTTGTAACTGACATGTAAAAGAAAAAAGCAGGTTAACAGTGGCAGAAAAGCAGATAAACAGAAAGACTTTAGCCTCTCTCACATTTGTCACAGGGGCGTCTGCCTCAATGTGCTGAGGCCGAAAGTAAATGCTGCCTGAGCAGTACAATAGAGACATTGAATGAAGGAAAGACTGAGTGAATCTATGCTTTATTTTATTAATAATGAAGTGTGATTGACCCAAAATAGTAAGCAATTTTTATGTGTACAATAATTTTTTAGCAAAGTACAATAATATTGAGGCTCTGGTACAAAAAATCAGGATTTCCTATCTTCAAAACTGGTGAGCATCAATGGCCAAAATTCATTGCAAGAATCGAAAAAATAAAGCAGATAGTGTCAGGTGTTTAACTTGAAACAACACTTGACTGAATGAAAGATGATAAAAGAGCAGTTTAAAAGCACTGTTGAGCTGTGATAATAACAAAACACTCATAACTAAAATTGTTGCTGTAAAGATGCTAATGCTAGCTGTTAAGATGCTAATGTTAGCTGATTACCTTAGTTAAGAGCTGTTAAAGTTAAATTATCCGTCTGTTTGATTTTGTAACGTGGAATCCAAGTTGAATCAAACTGATGTGATGATCGAGTGTGCTTTGTGTTGCATTATCAAATGAGTGATTCTCTTTTTAGTCCACTGACCAGGGCAGGATTACAGCGATTGATTGGTCAGGGAACGTGTAAACATTCCAACACAGCCTGGGCAGGGTGACCACATCATCAACATAACAAAGTGGGACACACATGAATTGGGATTGGAAGTAATAATAACATTAAAGGCTGTTTATTATTATGCACTCGGTCAGTTCATGACTGTCTTTCATGACTAACTTGTCAGACAGTAGGCTATTCTCGTTTATGAGAAACAACAAAATAGAGTATTTCCATAGCCTAATTACCACTGTTGGGTATTATCTAATATTTTTTACCTACTTGTCTTATGCAGATGTTATTGCTTTGTATTGCATTAAACTTAAAGGCACTATATCTGATTTTTTACACAAAATAACTTAAATTCAATTGCCCTTAGCACAGATATCCTGTTAAAGTAGGCATATCTATTGAAGTGAAAATGAGTCTGCACTATACTGTTTCTGTCTGATAATGTCCTGTTTTTTCACCAAACTAAGTTGGTCTGATGTTAGCATTGTGGCTAACTGTTGTTAGTATGCCAACAGCTGTGAAAAAGCTTAAAACACATTGTAGTGAACAATTTGGAGGCTAGGAATGCATTAGATAAGTGAGCAAATAAAGTTGACTGAAAGAAAAACTTTCAAAATGTAATATTTAGGTTTGTTTGGGTTTTTAAAGGTGCTATATTTGATTTTTACTTGCTTAAAAGGGTAAACAAACAGAAATTATTCATTTTAAACTTCCTACATTCGTCCACATGTTTTGCTCACTTACCTAATGCATTCTGAGCCTCCAAGTTGTTTAGCACAATGTGTTTTAAGCTTTTTTCACAGCTATTATGAGCGAGGCATGTTGATATGGTAACGGGAGTTAGCCACAGTGCTAACAACAACAACAACTGATGAACTTGGTGGTGTTTAGTGAACAAACGGAACATAATTAGATGTAGACAGTACTGTGAGGACTAATTATATCTGTGCTGGGGGAAACTGATTTATAGTCCGTTAAAGGAAGCAATAATAGGGTATAGCACCTTTAACAAGGCACTATTTTTCAGGGTATATTTTGTAAAAATAAAATATGTGAGATTGAATAAATACAATGGGGAAAACAGACAAATCCACTAAAACAAGACCTTCCTATCTGAAATGTGGCACTCATAAATAAAAAAACGTGACTTGGGAAATGAAATGTGCAGCAGCAGTATGATGGACTTCAGCTCGTGTTTGTAATGTATTGAGCTGGACTCCGTGTGGACCGGCCAAACGTCAATAAAATGTGCTAATTGAGGACTTTTTCACATTTGCTCCAGGCAGAAAAATTTCCAATGAGATGCCTGCACCCTGACGACTGACAAATAGCAACATTAAAACCAGCATAAATCACTTTTAATATGGATTTCTCTCTGTTGCAGTTCCTAGAATGTGTTTAAAATTTGACAAGTAATTTATTATTTTTTTCTCCCTTTTTTTTTTTTAAAGAATCTTCGAATGCGTCCTTGTTGACCAACGCAGAGAAGATCGCCACTATAACCACCACACACACAGCTCAGCAACAACAGGCAGCACCAGAAGCAAGGTAATGGATGAAGCTTTACTGTAAAAACAATAAATGGTTCTGAAAGATACAATACAAAACACATTTTCTATGCATTTACTTTTTGCATGCTATAGTATATTTTGTTGGACTTATGTTAAGCGCTTATGCAACTCTCACGAGTCCAACTAAAGTAAGTTATTAAAAAATGGATTTAAAGAAAAAAAAGACAAAAAAAAAAAACACATATACTTACCGGGTTTCCAAACAGAAATATTTAATGTTTGTTTTTTTCCCCAGCAGTCACATGGTTTATTAAGCGCAGCTTGAGTTGAGTTTTATCAGTAACAACGTAATTTGTGGATTTCAGTGGACAAACACGCTGCTATTATGCATAACTGCAAACCATACACTATATCACCTGAATAGATACTTTGACAATATCAATCAATCAAACATTAATTTGTAAAGCACTTTTCATACATTTCATGTAACACAAAGTGCTTTCCAGTGCATTTAAATCAATCCCACAAAAGTACAATAAAAACAGATCAACACAGTTAAAAGCAGGTATAAAAGAACTACATAAAAATATAAAAACAATAAATACATACATTAAAAAGTACAACAATAACTTAATATTTCAGTTAAAAGCATGATTTAAAAAGGGCAGTCTTCAGCCTAGATTAAATTGTCACAGTGGAAGCCTGTTTTACATCTTCTGGAAGACTGTTCCCAGAGCTTAGCTGCATAAAACTGAAATATAAAGTTTATATATAAAAAAAAAAAACAATATAAAGTTTTCTGTTGTTTTTTGTGACTTAAAACATTAAAATGCCTTTTGTCTCTGTTTTTTTTTCAGGAACAACACAAAACCAAAACAGGAATCATTGAGTTCAAAGCGCCACAAGCTCCGCCTCCTCAGCCT